>JAEBUQ010000005.1:1200000-2400000 GCA_023014435.1 Amanita fuliginea
AATCCTCCTGGTGGAACGAATTCCTCGGTCTCTCTGGAGCACCACCACAGGACAGATACGCACTCCAAGACAAAGGAATACAGCCTTGGAGAGACTTCCTAGAACAGAAACAGATCGAACAAAGTTTATTTGGAGATCCAGAATCAGGAAAGAAGAAAGACGAAACAAGAGAACCAGAAGAACCAAAAGGAGAAAAGATGGCAACCGACGCAGCAGCACCTGCCTCTAAAGGAGATATCAAACCGCAGCCTATGCGTGTTTTTACAGGAAAACGAACTGAAGCAAAGGCTTTCATTGGAAGTCTTGAAGATTACTTTGTCTTAAATGACGATAATTATAAAGGCAAAGCACAGAAACAGATTCGATTTACTCTTGCCTGTCTTGGGCAGGAACTCGACGATTGGAAAGTCCTGATCAAGGATGAATTAGATGATGAAGAAGAAAGAACCCTTACTTGGACGAACTGGGCAGAATTCAAGAAGCATTTCCTAGCCGATTGGGGAGAAGTCAATAGTGCTCTCAGAGCGCTGAACAATCTAGCCAATCTCAGAGTAGGGGGTGATGTTTCAGTCCCTGAATATATCAGAAAATTCCATATGGAGATCGGTACTTCAGGATTGAAAGGAACAACTGCGCAACTCCAGGCCTTTGTTAAAGGACTCCCTGAGAGTATCGCTACAAAGATCCTTGAAGCGAATGTTTTATCCATGAAAGAAGCATATGAGAAGGCAGAACAGCTTCATGGCGCTTGGGAAATGATGCGAGCACTTGGGCGAAAACCAGGACAAGGGAACCGCTCCAATTTTAATCGAAACACCAATAATAGGGGCGGATCAACCCGATCAGTAAATGCTATGCCCACTGGACGTTTGACAGATGAACAAAAGGAGGAATACATGAAATCTGGAAAATGTTTCAGATGTGGAAACCAGGGGCATGTTTCAAGGAACTGTCCCAAACGAAACACCATGTCAAACGCCTCCTTCAGGGCCTCCTCATCGTTTCAGAATAAGGGGATCAGATCTATCCCTGAAGATGCGTCCAAAGAGAAGAAAGATGACCCAGTTGCAAGCATCAGAGCGATCCTTGCTGGGATGAAGGCCGATGAACGAGAAGGTCTTCTCAGTGAACTCGAGAACGAGGGTTTTTAACCCGGAAGCGTCATACAGCGGTTGGCACTTCCATAACAAATGGACATTCACAGTTAGCGCTTGATTCTGTAATAGTAAGATCAAATAATGACAAGCGCCTTTCAATTTCTGTGGAGACGTCCGATTTACCCGCTGAAACTTCGGCTCTAATCGATTGTGGAGCAGAAGGGAATTTTATTGACGAAGAAGTAACCACCAAGTTATCAAAAGAAAAATTGCGAAAACCAATCAAAGTCAGAAACGCAGATGGAACGGTTAACACTAATGGAATAATCACACATCGAGTCCATATTCAATATTCGATTGGAGGAAAACGATACAGCAACTGGTTTCTAATCACTAAATTAGGAGATCAACGATTAATTTTGGGGATCCCTTGGTTAGAAGAAAACAATCCTACTATTGATTGGAGAGATAAAACGATACATCTCATCGATGAACAACGGAATAGAGGAACTATCTGGCAAATGGCATTGGATAATCAACAATGGGGAGAAGACGATTACTGGATCAGAGTTAAGACATCAGCATCTCAAGCGTTAGAACATCAGTTGAAAAAGGATGAACCAAAAACGGAACTACCATTAGAATATGGGAAATGGCGCTCAGTCTTTGAGAAAAAGGCATCAGAACGATTCCCAACTTCCAGAACTTGGGATCACGCTATCGATTTGAAAACCGGTTTTAGTCCTAAAGTTAGCAAGATCTATCCGTTATCAATCAAAGAACAGTCGTCGCTGGACGAATGGATTGAAGAACAGCTAGCTAAAGGCTACATCAAACCGTCGAAATCTCCTCAAGCATCGCCATTCTTCTTTGTCTCAAAGAAGGAAAGTGGTGCACTTCGGCCGTGCCAAGATTATAGATATTTAAACGATTGGACAATCAAGAATGCATACCCATTACCCCTAGTATCCGACCTCCTTACAAAACTCGCTGGTGCACAATATTTCACCAAATTAGACCTCCGATGGGGATATAATAACGTCAGGATCAAGAAAGGGGACGAATGGAAAGCTGCTTTCATTACCAACAGAGGATTATACGAACCAACTGTTATGTTCTTTGGCTTATGCAATTCGCCATCTACATTCCAAACTATGATGAACGAATACTTCAGAGACATGATTAATGAAGGATGGCTCATTATCTACATGGACGACATCTTGATATGTTCTCAAAATTTGAACGAGCTAGAAGAACGAACAAAAAGGGTTCTCGATCGATTAGAAGAGAACGATCTGTTCCTGAAATTAGAAAAATGTAAATTCGCTGTTCAAGAAGTTGAATTTCTGGGCATGATCATCTCACCCGGAAAAATACGAATGGATCCTATCAAACTCGCAGGAATAGCTGATTGGCCAGTACCATCAACGGTTAAACAAGTCCGATCATTCCTGGGTTTTGGAAACTTTTACAGACGTTTTATTGGAAATTTTGCAGCAATCGCAAAACCACTCACAGATCTAACCAAGAAAACAGAACCATTTGACTGGAATAATGAGCGCCAACTTGCCTTTGACACCCTAAAGCAACGGTTTGCCTCTATGCCAGTATTGTTAATGCCAAATCCTGCAAAACCGTTCATCCTTCAAACCAACGCCTCCAATAAAGCAATTGGAGCGGTACTGAAACAGGCTGATGAATCTGGAGCACTCCATCCATGTGGATTTATATCCCATGCGTTAACACCAACGGAACAGAATTATCAAATTTATGACAGAGAACTGCTTGCAATCATCAAGGGACTTGCAGTATGGTGCCATCTATTACATGGTTCTCCTCACACGATTATCGTCCATTGTGATCACAAGAACTTGTCCTACTACCAAACTGCTCAACGCTTAACACCTCGACAAGCTCGGTGGTCATCATTGTTATCTGAATTTGATCTTCGTATTGAACATATACCTGGGACAAAAATGTTCGAAGCAGATGCATTATCCAGACGACCAGATCACATGGGAAATGATGAAGAACAAACTACTGTCACTGTTCTGCCAAATGACCGATTTATTCGACTAATCAATGATGATCTTGCCAGTGAACTAAAGAAATATATGGCAAATGATGATTTTGGACGCATCCTTATTGAAGTTATCACTAAACAAAGGGCGCCACCGATTAAATTGAAACTGCAAGACTGGGCATATACTCATGGCATCATCTACTACCTAGGCAAGATCTATGTTCCTGATCGAATTGAGTTACGCATTCGGTTAATCAAGGAAATACATGAAGCATTATCTTCTGGACATCCTGGACGATTAAAAACACTAGCGCTTTTAAAGCGTGATTACTGGTGGCCTGGAATGTATAGACATGTCAAAGAATGGGTTGATGGTTGCGCACTCTGCCAACAAATGAAAGTCAATACTCACCCAAATTCACCGACATTAATCCCTATTCCATCAACAGCTACACGCCCATTTCAGCAGGTCACACTCGATTTCATCACTGATCTTCCTATTTCCGAAGGCTTTGATTCCATATTGGTCACGGTGGACCATGGCCTTACGAAGGGGGTAATTTTCACCCCTTGCAACAAGACGATCGATGCTTTAGGAACTGCAGATCTTTATATCTCTGAAATATTTAAACGCTTTGGACTCCCCGACATCCTAATCTCTGATAGAGGACCACAATTCTCTGCTAAAGTATTTCAAGAAATACGAAAAGCTTTAGGAATCGACCACAGGATGAGCACAGCCTATCATCCTCAGACAGATGGAGAAACTGAACGTGTAAATCAAGAACTCGAGATCTATCTTCGAATGTTCTGCACAAATGAACCCCATAAATGGAAGCCACTATTACCCATTGCTGAATTTGCACACAATAACCGATATCACGACACAATAAAAACATCCCCATTTCAACTCATGTACGGATCAGATCCGATCGCTATCCCTACAGCAGCAATCAAAATGACTGCACCAGCAGCAGAAGAACGCCTTCAAATGCTTCGAAAAGCCAGAGAAGAAGCTCTAGCTGCTCATGAACTTGCTAGACAAATGGTCGCTCATAGATACAGAGACAAGTCAATCAGATTCAAAAAAGGCGACAAAGTCTGGCTCGAAAACAAGAATCTCCACATTCCGTATCAATCAAGAAAGCTAGCACCAAAACGAGAAGGACCCTTCCAGGTTGAACAAGTTATGGGACCAGTTACTTATAAATTGAAATTACCAAAACAATGGCGCATTCATCCTGTGTTTCATGCATCGCTCCTCACCCCATATAAGGAAACCTCAATGCACGGTCCGAATTTCACTATGCCACCTCCCGATATGGTTAATGGACAAGAAGAGTTTGAGATTGAGGCTATCCTTGGACATCGGAAACGCGGAGCTGGCTATCAATACCTAGTTAAATGGAAAGGCTATGGAGCAAATGATAATACCTGGGAACCAGAACGACATCTAGACAATGCTGCGGATATTCTGGTAGAATATAAAAACAGAAGAAACCTCTGAAACAGTCAACACAATGACTTATTATCGCACCAACCTCCAGTTAAAACATAATATCCGTTATGTCAAAAGATTCTGCAGAACTGTTGGACGATACACTCCCACTGTCAAAACCAGATACTCTGTCACACAGATGTTTGTTCCCGCTTTCAAACACCCCTCCAAACGAACACTTTCTATATATCAGAAACTGAAATACGTTCCAATGATGTCAAAACCGCCTAAAGTATCACGATTACCTCCTCACAAACGAACGCATCCACAAGGCCATACAGAGATCCCATATAATGCTTTATCAAAGTATCTTCCCCAGTATCATCGCCTCTCTTTTGATCTAGGAGAACTACCCACATTTCAGGAAGCTGAATCACATTATCTTCCAGCATCAGTTCACCCTTGTTTTCAATATGACAACGTTTATCACAGGGTTTGGTTACGACGAACCTTCCCTGAATTATCAGAAGCTTTACAATGGATTATCCAGCTCGGCAGAGACATCTCCGCAGAACAATGGCAATATGAACGACGAATGAACATAAGGGGAAGTGAAAATTTTAACCGCACACGAGCGCAAATGGAAATAACACTTGCAACCGAACGATATTACGATCTTCTGAACCAAGCAATACAGGCTAGCATGAACAATCCAGAAATACATGTTACACGACATGCACACCCTGAACAAATCCGTATTCCACACCCTGACGATGCAAGAACCCGATCAGAACAAGAAGAAGCAGCTAGGAACTCTCGTGAGAACTTTCTCAGAACCAGGGAACCTGAGATCGAAGAGATCTTAGCTTTGGACTCCGACGATGAGATTTGGGATATTTAAACCACACTCAACGGTCTAGTCCCCATCATATCGATACAGCATGTCCACAATCGTCGTCATCGCCTACCTTGTTGCTTTCGCCTTTGCGCTCTTGGTCACAGCTTGTGGCCATTGTTATGACCCTTCTCTCGTCGCCGCCTCCCCGTTCCTCGCCACCACCCATGACCTCCCTATCGAGGTCTTCGTTACCACCACCATCACCGTCGACGACTACCTTTTCCCGAATTGGCCCGCCTCTCCCTCATCCACCGTCGCCGACCTTCATCAACATCCAGATGAGCTCGCGGATTTCGTCATTGAAGAAGAGGCACCCTTACCCACTCTACCCGTACCACCTCTCGCTAGGGTCCCTAACGCCACCCTTCTTCGGGCTCAGGAAGCCCTCGCCACCTTCATCGTTGACTATCAACTTTTCGCTGGACCCCTCGACGCCATGCTCAACACCGCCCTCACCACCGACCCTCACACCATCACGGATGAAGAACGCGATGCAATCCTTGAACAAACGGTCCAGCTCGACTATATCACAAGGACATTGCAATGGCGGTTTGAGACCGCTAACCACGACATCAATACCATCGCCGAATGGTTGAAATCGCGAAGGGATCATGGGTGGACAAATGGTGGAAACCATGGTTGGGGAACAGGTTAAGAAGTCGGTGACTTCTTGCATACGAAGGGGGTAATGTTACGATTTCTTTCCCTTTCGTTAATGGACTCATTTTATTATATAATCATCGTTATGTGTTTCATGGACGCTCATCTCCTTTAGCTACTTTACCTTCACATTTCCTTTCTTAGGTATTTAGCTGTACGTTTCCTTTTATATTTCTCTTGTTCTTTTACATATATAAACCGTCTTGTAAAGTAGCTAGACTTCAGTTCCAACTTAATCGAATTCTTCTCTCAACCTCTGAACGAAACTCCTCGCTCTCATCTTCGAGCTCGTCGTTAATTTGACCTTTGTCATCGTTTGACTTAGCGTCCAGAACTTGTCCAGTAGGCTGGGAGCAGACCGAGACTCTGCTTGCCACTGTTGACTTAGAACGAACTGCGTTGAGAGCATCGATCTTCACAGTGGCAAGCAGAGTCTCGGTCCGCTCCCAGCCTACTGGACAAGTTCTGGACGCTAAGTCAAACAATGACAAAGGTCTCTAAGTCGACGAGAAGCTCAAGAGAAAGAGAGCGAGGAATTCGAGTCAAAACTGGGAGTATGATTCGATTAAGTTGGAACTGGAGAGTGTACAGGGTATTCTAGGGTTTATATACATTTTGAGAACAAGGAAAACTGTAAAGGGAATGCGCAGTAAGCGCAGCTAACTACCTATGAAAGGAAATATGAAAGCGTTAGCAAAAGGAGATAAACGTCCACTAAATCATATAGTAATGATGATGTAATAATAAAGCGTCCATCATAGAAGAGGAAAAAGAAACTGTAACATTACCCCCTTCGTATGCGAGAAGTCACCGACTTCTTACCATTGTGCATCCGTGGTCCAGCCATGGTCCTTTCTGGATTCGATCCACTTGATGATGGAGTCCAGATCCTTGTTGGCGGCCTTGATGCGCCATTGGAGGGTCTTTGTGATCCACTCCAGCTGTTTGGCGTGCTCCCAGAGATTGTCTTGCTCTTCATAAGTGAGGCATTGTGGGTTGGTGGAGAGCATGAGATGGGTGACGGTGTCGAGGGGCATGGAGAGCTGGTTGAAGTCAACCACGAGGGTGCTGAGGGCTTCAGAGACGGGGGAGAGGGCAGAATGGTGAGGGCGGTGGGCGTAGGGAATGTGGGTGATGGGATCCTGGATGATGGGGGCAGCAAAGGTCATGGGTTCAAGTTCTTCAGGGTGTTGATGGAGTTCTGGGAGGTCGGCCCAGACGAAGTCGTCGATAGTGGTGGTGGTGGTGATGAAGACCTCGAGGGGGAGGTCATGGGCCGTGGAGAGGAAGGGGGAGGCAGCGGCGATGGGTTCGATGTAATAATGACCACACGCAGTGATCAGGAGGGCGAGGACAAAGGGGACAAGGTAGGCGAGGGTGAGGATGAAGGTGAACATTGTGTATTCGAATGGAATGGGGAGAATGGATAGTTGGTGGATCGTCTTTTATCCTAAAACATCAAACGTAAAGATCTTCCATAGAATCTTCTGTTTTGTTACCATCTGATTCTGTGGAGTAAGCAAGAATGGTGTGATACAGCACATCATCTGATGGTGATTCAGGAGTGTTTGGTCGAGTGAATTTGTCTTCTCTAATGAACGCTCCTTGAGCTGTGACTCTGCTGGTAATCTTTGGGTATCCTGGTTCGAAATCATAAGTAGGATAGTGTGGAGGTTTTGGCGGGTAAGGAGGGGGAATGCGTTCCCATATTAACGAGTCGTATGGTGGTGGAATGGTTGCATCAGGGTTGTCGATGGGGAATTCAATTTTCTGTGGGAAGAGATGGTAAAATTGCATGAAACGGTCGCACCCATGTTCTTGTAGATCTCATCGTTGATCTAATATCCATATATTCATTTTGTGGAGGATCCATTGCTGTTGGTTTCGGAATTCTTGTTCCTGTTCTCTTGTTCTTGGTGCAGTAGAGTTCGATTGAATAGCTTTTGATGATGATAGTGGTTGTCTTGGTGAAATGAAAAGTATGTGTCTACTGGTGATTGGGTAGTGTCTTGCGTGTGGGAGTCGTACTAGGTGTTTCTTGTTGTGACGATGTGGTAATAAGCGAGTCCGAGGAGGAAGGAATCGTTCTTTGAGCACATAAAGGGTTTTCCAGAATTTCTTTGATCGGTTATAGGCCATAGATGAAGTTCTATAGGCATCTTCTGTTCTTATATTCTATCAGAATGTCCGCAGCATTTCCCAGGTGGTGTTAAGATCGATGCTCTCAATGCAATTCGTTCTAAGTCAACAGTGGCAAGCAGAATCTCGGTCTGCTCCCAGCCTACTGGACAAGTTCTGGACACTAAGTCAAACGATGACAAAGGTCAAATAAACGACAAGCTCAAAGAGATGAGAGTGAGGAGTTTTGTTCAGAGGTTGAGAGAAGAATTCGATTAAGTTGGAACTGGAGTCTAGCTACTTTACAAGAAGGTTTATATACGTAAAAGAACAAAAGAAATATAAAAGGAAACGTACAGCTAAATACCTAAGAAAGGAGATGTGAAGGTAAAGTAGCTAAAGGAGATGAGCGTCCATGAAACGCATAACGATGATTATATAATAAAGTACAATGAAAGGAAAAGAAATTGTAACATTACCCCCTTCGTATGCAAGAAGTCACCGACTTCTTAACCTGTTCCCCAACCGTGGTTTCCACCATTCGTCCACCCATGATCTCTTCGTGATTTCAACCATTCGGCAATGGTGTTGACATCGTGGTTAGCAGTTTCAAACCGCCATTGCAGCGTCCTCGTGATATAGTCTAGTTGGACTGTTTGCTCGAGGATTGCATCGCGCTCTTCATCCGTGACACTGTGAGGATCGGTGGTGAGGGCGGTGTTGAGCATGGCGTCAAGAGGTCCGGCGAAGAGTTGGTAGTCGACGATGAAGGTGGCAAGGGCTTCCTGAGCCCAAAGGAGAGTGGCGTTAGGGGTCCTGGCGAGAGGTGGAGCTGGCGGAGCAGGTAGGGGTGCTTCTTCTTCAATCAAGAAGTCAGCGAGCTCGTCCGGGTGCTGATGTAAAGGGGCAACAGTAGAGGAAGGGGAGGCGGGCCAATCCGGGAAGAGGTATTCATCGATGGTGGTGGTGGTGGTAACAAAGACCTCAATGGGGAGGTCGTGGGCGGTGGCGAGGAACGGGGAGGCAGCGGCGAAAGAAGGGTTGTAACAATGGCCACAGGCTGTGACCAAGAGCGCAAAGGCGAAAGCAACGAGGTAGGCGATGACGACGATGGTGGACATGCTGTATCGATAGGATGGGGGTTTTAGACCATTGGGTGTGGTTTACGGATTTGTTCAGGGTGTGCATGTCGTGTAACATGTATTTCTGGATTGTTCATGCTAGCCTGTATTGCCTGGTTCAGAAGATCGTAATATTGTTCGGTTGCAAGTGTTATTTCCATTTGCGCTCTTGTGCGGCTAAACTTTTCGCTTCCCCTTATGTTCATTCGTCGTTCATATTGCCATTGTTCCGCGGAAATGTTTCTGCCGAGCTGGATGATCCATTGTAAAGCTTCTGATAATTCAGGGAAGGTTCGTCGTAACCAAACCCTGTGATAAACATTATCGTATTGAAAACAAGGGTGAACTGATGCTGGGAGATAATGTGATTCGGCCTCCTGGAATGTGGGTAATTCTCCTAGATCAAAAGAGAGACGATGATACTGGGGAAGATACTTTGATAAAGCATTATATGGGATCTCTGTATGGCCTTGTGGATGCGTTCGTTTGTGAGGAGGTAATCGTGATACTTTAGGCGGTTTTGACATCATTGGGACGTATTTCAGTTTCTGATATGTAGAGAGCGTTCGTTTGGAAGGGTGTTTAAAGGCAGGAACGAACATCTGCGTGACGGAATATCTGGTTTTGACGGTAGGAGTGTATCGTCCAATAGTTCTGCAGAATCTTTTGACATAACGAATATTATGTTTTAGTTGGAGGTTGGTGCGATAGTAAGTCATTTTCTTCTGAGTTGTTTCAGAGGTTCTTTCTGTTTTTATACTCAACTAAGATATCTGCAGCGTTGCCTAGATGTCTTTCCGGTTCCCAGGTATTGTCGTTTGTTCCATAGCCTTTCCATTTAACCAAATATTGATAACCTGTTCCACGTTTCCGATGTCCAAGGATAGCTTCAATCTCAAACTCTTCTTGTCCGTTAACCATATCGGGAGGTGGCATAGTGAAATTCGGGCCGTGCATTGAGGTTTCTTTATATGGAGTGAGGAGCGAAGCATGAAACACAGGATGAATGCACCATTGTTTCGGTAATTTCAATTTGTAAGTAACTGGTCCCATGACTTGTTCAACCTGGAAGGGTCCTTCCCGTTTTGGTGCTAGCTTTCTTGATTGATATGGAATGTGGAGATTCTTGTTTTCGAGCCAGACTTTGTCACCTTTTTCGAATCTGATTGACTTGTCTCTGTATCTATGAGTGACCATTTGTCTAGCTAGTTCGTGAGCGGCTAGGGCTTCTTCTCTAGCTCTTCGGAGCATCAGAAGGCGTTCTTCTGCTGCTGGTGCGGTCATCTTGATTGCTGCTGTAGGGATAGCGATTGGATCTGATCCGTACATAAGTTGAAATGGTGATGTCTTTATTGTGTCGTGATATCGATTATTATGTGCAAATTCAGCGATGGGTAGTAGTGGTTTCCATTTATGAGGTTCATTTGCGCAGAACATTCGAAGATAAATTTCGAGTTCTTGATTTACACGTTCAGTTTCTCCATCTGTCTGAGGATGGTAGGCTGTGCTCATTCTATGGTCGATTCCTAGAGCTTTTCGTATCTCTTGAAATACTTTGGCGGAGAATTGCGGTCCTCTATCCGAGATTAAGATGTCAGGGAGTCCTGTTAAGATCGATGCTCACAACGCAATTCGTTCTAAGTCAACAGTGGCAAGCAGAGTCTCGGTCTGCTCCCAGCCTACTGGACAGGTTCTGGACACTAAGTCAAACGATGACAAAGGTCAAATAAACGACGAGCTCAAAGAGATGAGAGCGAGGAGTTTTCGTTCAGAAGTTGAGAGAAGAATTCGATTAAGTTGGAACTAAAGAAAAGAAACGTACATGGGAGTCTTTATATACTAAAAGAACAAGGAAAATATAAAAGGAATTGTACAGCTAATTGCCTAAGAAAGGAAATGTGAAGGTCAATAGCTAAAAGGAAATGAGCGTCCATGAAACACGTAGCAATGATTATATAATTGTAATAGTCCGTTAACGAAAGGGAAAGAAAACTGTAACATTACCCCCTTCGTATGCAAGAAGTCACCGACTTCTTATCCTGTTCCCCAACCATGGTTTCCATTATTCGTCCACCCATGATCCCGGCGCGACTCTAACCATTTGGCAATGGTGTTGATGTCGTGATTAGCGGTCTCAAACCGCCATTGCAAGGTCCTTGTAATGTAATCGAGTTGGATCGTTTGTTCAAGAATTGCGTCGCGCTCTTCATCCGTGATGGTGTGAGGATCAGTGGTGAGGGCGGTGTTAAGCATGGCATCGAGGGGTCCGGCGAAGAGTTGATAATCGACAATAAAGGTGGCGAGGGCCTCCTGCGCCCTAAGAAGGGTGGCGTTAGGGGTCCTAGCAAGAGGTGGTGCAGGCGGAGCAGGTAGGGGTGCTTCTTCTTCGTTAAGAAGATCAACGAGCTCCTCCGGGTGCTGGTGAAGTTCGGCGATGGTGGAGGAAGGGGAGGCGGGCCAATTCGGGAAGAGATAGTCGTCGACGGTGGTGGTGATGGTGACGAAGACCTCAATAGGGAGGTCATGAGCGGTGGCGAGGAACGGGGAAGCAGCGGCGAAAGACGGGTCGTAACAATGGCCACAGGCTGTGACCAAGAGCGCGAAGGCGAAAGCAACGAGGTAGGCGATGATGACGATGGCGGACATGCTGTATCGATTGGATGGAGGTTAGATCATTGAGTGTGGTTAAATATCCCAAATCTCATCGTCGGAGTCCAAAGCTAAGATCTCTTCAATCTCAGGTTCCCTGGTCCTGAGAAGATTCTCACGAGAACTCCTAGCCGCTTCTTCTTGTTCTGATCGGGTTCTTGCATCGTCAGGATGTGGAATACGAATTTGGTCAGGGCGTGCATGTCGTGTAACATGTATTTCTGGATTGTTCATGCTAGCCTGTATTGCCTGGTTCAAGAGATCGTAATATCGTTTGGTTGCAATTGTAATTTCCATTTGCGCTCGTGTGCGGTTAAAATTTTCACTTCCCCTTATATCACTTCCCCTTATATTCATTCGTCGTTCGTATTGCCATTGTTCCGCGGAGATATCTCTGCCTAACTGAATGATCCATTGTAAGGCTTCTGATAGTTCTGGGAAGGTTCGTCGCAACCAAACCCTGTGATATACATTGTCATATTGAAAGCAAGGGTGAACTGATGCTGGGAGATAATGTGATTCAGCTTCTTGGAACGTAGGTAATTCTCCTAGATCAAAAGAGAGGCGGTGATACTGAGGAAGATATCTTGATAGGGCGTTATATGGAATCTCAGTGCGTCCTTGTGGATGGGTTCGTTTATGAGGAGGTAATCGTGCTACTTTGGGTGGTTTTGACATCATTGGAACGTATTTCAGTTTCTGATAAATAGATAGCGTTCGTTTAGAGGGATGTTTAAAGGCAGGAACAAACATCTGCGTGACGGAGTATCTGGTTTTGACAGTAGGGGTATATCTTCCAACGGTTCTGCAAAATCTTTTGACATAACGGATATTATGCTTTAGTTGGAGGTTGGTGCGATAGTAAGTCATTTTATTGACTGTTTCAGAGGTTTCTTCTGCTTTTATACTCTACCAGAATATCCGCAGCATTGCCTAGATGTCGTTCCGGTTCCCAGGTGTTATCATTTGCTCCATAGCCTTTCCATTTGACTAGGTATTGATAACCAGCTCCGCGTTTCTGATGTCCAAGGATAGCCTCAATCTCAAACTCTTCTTGTCCATTAACCATATCGGGAGGTGGCATAGTGAAATTCGGACCATGCATTGAGGTTTCCTTATATGGAGTGAGGAGTGATGCATGAAACACAGGGTGAATGCGCCATTGTTTCGGTAGTTTCAATCTATAGGTAACTGGCCCCATGACTTGTTCAACCTGGAAGGGTCCTTCTCGTTTTGGTGCTAGCTTTCTTGATTGATACGGAATGTGAAGATTCTTATTTTCAAGCCAGACTTTGTCACCCTTTTCGAATCTGATTGACTTGTCTCTGTATCTATGAGCGACCATTTGTCTAGCAAGTTCATGAGCAGCTAGAGCTTCTTCTCTGGCTTTTCGAAGCATCTGGAGGCGTTCTTCTGCTGCTGGAGCAGTCATTTTGAGCGCTGCTGTAGGGATGGCGATCGGATCTGTTCCATACATAAGTTGGAATGGAGATGTTTTTATTGTATCATGATAACGATTATTGTGTGCGAATTCAGCAATAGGCAAGAGTGGTTTCCATTTGTGGGGTTCGTTGGTACAAAACATCCGAAGATAGATTTCAAGTTCTTGATTGACACGTTCAGTTTCGCCATCTGTTTGAGGGTGATAAGCAGTGCTCATCCTGTGATCGATTCCCAGTGCTTTTCGTATTTCTTGGAATACTTTGGCAGAGAACTGTGGTCCTCTATCAGAGATTAAGATATCTGGGAGTCCAAATCGTTTGAAGATTTCAGAGATATAGAGATCAGCTGTTCCTAAAGCGTCGATTGTCTTGTTGCAAGGGGTGAAAATTACCCCCTTCGTAAGGCCATGGTCCACCGTGACCAAAATGGAGTCATAACCGTCAGATATAGGAAGATCGGTAATAAAATCCAGTGTGACTTGTTGAAATGGCCGAGTAGCTTTTGATGGAATAGGGATTAATGCCGGTGAATTTGGGTGGGTATTGACTTTCATCTGTTGGCAGAGTGCACAACCTTCAACCCATTCTTTGACATGTCTATACATTCCAGGCCACCAATAATCACGCTTCAAAAGTGCTAGTGTTTTCAATCGTCCAGGGTGTCCTGAAGATAATGCTTCATGTATCTCCTTAATTAATCGAGTGCGCAACTCAATTCGATCAGGCACATAGATCCTGCCCAAGTAATAAACGATACCATGAGTGTATGTCCAGTCTTGTAGCTTGGATTTAATTGGTGGTGCCCTTTGCTTAGTGATAACTTCAATAAGGATGCGTCCAAAATCGTCGCTTGCCATGTATTTCTTTAATTCGCTGGCAAGATCATCATTGATTAGTCGAATAAATCGGTCATTCGGCAAAACCGTGACAGTAGTTTGTTCCTCATCATTTCCCATATGATCTGGCCATCTGGATAATGCATCTGCTTCGAACATTTTTGTGCCAGGTATATGTTCAATACGAAGATCATATTCAGATAGTAATGATGACCACCGAGCTTGTCGAGGTGTTAAGCGTTGAGCAGTTTGGTAGTAGGACAAGTTCTTGTGATCACAATGGACGATGATCGTGTGAGGAGAACCATGTAATAGATGGCGCCATACTGCAAGTCCCTTGATGATTGCAAGCAGTTCTCTGTCATAAATTTGATAATTCTGTTCCGTTGGTGTTAACGCATGGGATATAAATCCACATGGATGGAGTGCTCCAGATTCATCAGCCTGTTTCAGTACCGCTCCAATTGCTTTATTGGAGGCGTCGGTTTGAAGGATAAATGGTTTTGCAGGATTTGGCATTAACAATACTGGCATAGAGGCAAACCATTGCTTTAGGGTGTCAAAGGCAAGTTGGCGCTCATTATTCCAGTCAAATGGTTCCGTTTTCTTGGTTAAATCTGTGAGTGGTTTTGCGATTGCTGCAAAGTTTCCAATAAAACGTCTGTAAAAGTTTCCAAAACCTAGGAATGATCGGACTTGTTTAACCGTTGATGGTACTGGCCAATCAGCTATTCCTGCGAGTTTGATAGGATCCATTCGTATTTTTCCGGGTGAGATGATCATGCCCAGAAATTCAACTTCTTGAACAGCGAATTTACATTTTTCTAATTTCAGGAACAGATCGTTCTCTTCTAATCGATCGAGAACCCTTTTTGTTCGTTCTTCTAGTTCGTTCAAATTCTGAGAACATATCAAGATGTCGTCCATGTAGATAATGAGCCATCCTTCATTAATCATGTCTCTGAAGTATTCGTTCATCATAGTTTGGAATGTAGATGGCGAATTGCATAAACCAAAGAACATAACAGTTGGTTCGTATAATCCTCTGTTGGTAATGAAAGCAGCTTTCCATTCGTCCCCTTTCTTGATCCTGACGTTATTATATCCCCATCGGAGGTCTAATTTGGTGAAATATTGTGCGCCAGCGAGTTTTGTAAGGAGATCAGATACTAGGGGTAATGGGTATGCATTCTTGATTGTCCAATCGTTTAAATATCTATAATCTTGGCATGGCCGAAGCGCACCACTTTCCTTCTTTGAGACAAAGAAGAATGGCGATGCTTGAGGAGATTTCGACGGTTTGATGTAGCCTTTAGCTAACTGTTCTTCAATCCATTCGTCCAGCGACGACTGTTCTTTGATTGATAACGGATAGATCTTGCTAACTTTAGGACTAAAACCGGTTTTCAAATCGATAGCGTGATCCCAAGTTCTGGAAGTTGGGAATCGTTCTGATGCCTTTTTCTCAAAGACTGAGCGCCATTTCCCATATTCTAATGGTAATTCCGTTTTTGGTTCATCCTTTTTCAACTGATGTTCTAACGCTTGAGATGCTGATGTCTTAACTCTGATCCAGTAATCGTCTTCTCCCCATTGTTGATTATCCAATGCCATTTGCCAGATAGTTCCTCCATTCTGTTGTTCATCGATGAGGTGTATCGTTTTATCTCTCCAATCAATAGTAGGATTGTTTTCTTCTAACCAAGGGATCCCCAAAATTAATCGTTGATCTCCTAATTTAGTGATTAGAAACCAGTTGCTGTATCGTTTTCCTCCAATCGAATATTGAATATGGACTCGATGTGTGATTATTCCATTAGTGTTAACCGTTCCATCTGCGTTTCTGACTTTGATTGGTTTTCGCAATTTTTCTTTTGATAACTTGGTGGTTACTTCTTCGTCAATAAAATTCCCTTCTGCTCCACAATCGATTAGAGCCGAAGTTTCAGCGGGTAAATCGGACGTTTCCACAGAAATTGAAAGGCGCTTGTCATTATTCGATCTTACTATTACAGAATCGAGCGCTAACTGTGAATGTCCATTTGTTATGGAAGTGCCAACCGCTGTATGACGCTTCCGGGTTAAAAACCCTCGTTCTCGAGTTCATTGAGAAGACCTTCTCGTTCATCGGCCTTCATTCCAGCAAGGATCGCTCTGATGCTTGCAACTGGGTCATCTTTCTTTTCCTTAGGCGCATCTTCAGGGATGGATCTGATCCCCTTATTTTGAAACGATGAGGAGGCCCTGAAGGAGGCGTTTGACGTGGTATTTCGTTTGGGACAGTTCCTTGAAACATGCCCCTGGTTTCCACATCTGAAACATTTTCCAGATTTCATGTACTCCTCCTTTTGCTCATCTGTCAAACGTCCAGTGGGCATAGCATTTACTGATCGGGTTGATCCGCCCCTATTATTGGTGTTTCGATTAAAATTGGAGCGGTTCCCTTGTCCTGGTTTTCGCCCAAGTGCTCGCATCATTTCCCAAGCGCCATGAAGCTGTTCTGCCTTCTCATATGCTTCTTTCATGGATAGAACGTTCGCTTCAAGGATTTTTGTAGCGATACTTTCAGGGAGTCCTTTGACAAATGCCTGAAGCTGTGCGGTTGTTCCTTTCAATCCTGAAGTACCGATCTCCATGCGGAATTTTCTAATATATTCAGGGACTGAAACATTGCCCCCTACTCTGAGATTGGCTAAATTGTTCAGCGCTCTGAGAGCACTATTGACTTCTCCCCAATCGGCTAGGAAATGCTTCTTGAATTCTGCCCAGTTCGTCCAAGTAAGGGTTCCTTCTTCCTCATCATCTAATTCATCCTTGATCAGGACTTTCCAATCGTCGAGTTCCTGCCCAAGACAGGCAAGAGTAAATCAAATCTGTTTCTGTGCTTTGCCTTTATAATTATCGTCATTTAAGACAAAGTAATCTTCAAGATTTCCAATGAAAGCCTTTGCCTCGGTTCTTTTTCCTGTAAAAACACGCATAGGCTGCGGTTTGATATCTCCTTTAGAGGCAGGTGCTGCTGCGTCGGTTGCCATCTTTTCTCCTTTTGGTTCTTCTGGTTCTCTTGTTTCGTCTTTCTTCTTTCCTGATTCTGGATCTCCAAATAAACTTTGTTCGATCTGTTTCTGTTCTAGGAAGTCTCTCCAAGGCTGTATTCCTTTGTCTTGGAGTGCGTATCTGTCTTGTGGTGGTGCTCCAGAGAGACTGAGGAATTCGTTCCACCAGGAGGATTCTGGTTCTTCAGTGGGTGGAAAAAATAGAGAGTAAAAATCCTCTTTTAGATCTTCGTTGATCCACTCAATCCAAACATTATCTGGGAAGACTTCCTTTCCATCTCCTTCAATATAATCACCTTCAAAGAGGGATGCTGGTACTGGTTCGTTCTTTTTCTTAGTTCCTGAGCGGAAAAACCACCCTGTTCCAGTAGTCGACGGAAAAACCTCTCGTCGATCTAGATAATACTTTCGTCTGAAACAGACAGAGCCGTTCGGTGGTCTGAGGTTCGAGGTTCTGGTATCAATGGTGTCTGGCTAGTGTAGAAACACTGAGCGGTTCTGGGAGTTCCAACTTGTGTTAAGATTGATGCTCTCAATGCAATTCGTTCTAAGTCAACAGTGGCAAGCAGAGTCTCGGTCTGCTCCCAGCCTACTGGACAGGTTCTGGACACTAAGTCAAACGATGACAAAGGTCAAATAAACGACGAGCTCAAAGAGATGAGAGTGAGGAGTTTTCGTTCAGAAGTTGAGAGAAGAATTCGATTAAGTTGGAACTAAAGAAAAGAAACGTACATGGGAGTCTTTATATACTAAAAGAACAAGGAAAATATAAAAGGAATTGTACAGCTAATTGCCTAAGAAAGGAAATGTGAAGGTCAATAGCTAAAAGGAAATGAGCGTCCATGAAACACGTAGCAATGATTATATAATTGTAATAGTCCGTTAACGAAAGGGAAAGAAAACTGTAACAAGTCCAAAGCGTTTGAATATTTCAGAGATATAGAGGTCTGCAGTTCCTAAGGCGTCGATCGTCTTATTGCAAGGAGTAAAAATTACCCCCTTCGTAAGGCCATGGTCCACCGTGACCAGAATGGAGTCATAACCGTCAGATATAGGAAGATCGGTAATAAAATCCAGTGTGACTTGTTGAAATGGCCGAGTAGCTTTTGATGGAATAGGGATTAATGCCGGTGAATTTGGGTGGGTATTGACTTTCATCTGTTGGCAAAGTGCACAACCTTCAACCCATTCTTTGACATGTCTATACATTCCAGGCCACCAATAATCACGCTTCAAAAGTGCTAGTGTTTTCAATCGTCCAGGATGTCCTGAAGATAATGCTTCATGTATCTCCTTAATTAATCGAGTGCGCAACTCAGTTCGATCAGGCACATAGATCCTGCCCAGGTAATAAACGATACCATTTACTGATCGGATTGATCCTCCCCTGTTATTGGTGTTTCGATTAAAATTAGAGCGGTTCCCTTGTCCTGGTTTTTGCCCAAGCGCTCGCATCATTTCCCAAGCGCCATGAAGCTGTTCTGCCTTTTCATATGCTTCTTTCATGGATAGAACATTTGCTTCGAGGATCTTTGTAGCAATACTTTCAGGGAGTCCTTTGACAAAGGCTTGAAGCTGCGCAGTTGTTCCTTTCAAACCTGAGGTACCAATCTCCATGCGAAATTTTCTGATATATTCAGGGACTGAAACGTCACCCCCTACTCTGAGATTGGCTAAATTGTTCAGCGCTCTAAGAGCGCTATTGACTTCTCCCCAATCGGCTAGGAAACGCTTTTTGAATTCTGCCCAGTTCGTCCAAGTAAGGGTTCTTTCTTCTTCATCATCTAATTCATCCTTGATCAGGACTTTCCAATCATCGAGTTCCTGCCCAAGACAGGCGAGAGTAAATCGAATCTGTTTCTGTGCTTTGCCTTTATAATTGTCGTCATTTAAGACAAAGTAATCTTCAAGACTTCCAATGAAAGCCTTCGCTTCGGTTCGTTTTCCTGTAAAAACACGCATAGGCTGCGGTTTGATATCTCCTTTAGAGGCAGGTGCTGCTGCGTCAGTTGCCATCTTTTCTGTTTCTCCTTTTGGTTCTTTTGGTTCTCTTGTTTCGTCTTTCTTCTTTCCTGATTCTGGATCTCCTGTTAAGATCGATGCTCTCAATGCAGTTCGTTCTAAGTCAACAGTGGCAAGCAGAGTCTCGGTCTGCTCCCAGCCTACTGGACAAGTTCTGGACGCTAAGTCAAACGATGACAAAGGTCAAATTAACGACGAGCTCGAAGATGAGGGCGAGGAGTTTCGTTCAGAGGTTGAGAGAAGAATTCAATTAAGTTGGAACTAAGGAAAAGAGACATACATGAGAGTCTTTATATACAAAAAGAACAAGGAGAACGTAAAAGGAAATGTATAGCTAATACCTTAGAAAGGAAGAGTGAAGGATAAAGCTAAAAGGAAATAAGCGTCCATGAAACGCATAGCTATGATTATATAATAAAAGAGTCCGTTAAACAAAAGGGAAAGAAATTGTAACATTACCCCCTTCGTATGCAAGAAGTCACCAACTTCTTATCCTGTTCCCCAGCCATGGTTTCCATTATTCATCCACCCATGATCCCTGCGCGACTTAAATAAACTTTGTTCAATCTGTTTCTGTTCTAGGAAGTCTCTCCAAGGCTGTAATCCTTTGTCTTGGAGTGCGTATCGGTCCTGTGGTGGTGCTCCAGAAAGACTGAGGAATTTGTTCCACCAGGAGGATTCTGGTTCTTCAGTAGGTGGGTAAAATAGAGAGTAAAAATCCTCTTTTAGATCTTCGTTGACCCAATCGATCCAAACGTTGTCTGGGAAGACGTCTTTTCCGTTTCCTTCAATATAATCACCTTCAAAGAGGGATGCTGGTACTGGTTCGTTCTTCTTTTTAGTTCCTGAGCGGAAAAACCACCCTGTTCCTGTAGTCGACGGAAAAACTTCTCGTCGATCTAGATAATACTTTCGTCTGAAACGGGCAGAGCCGTTCGGGGGTCTGAGGTTTGAGGTTCTGGTATCAATGGTGTCTGGCTAGTGTAGAAACACTGAGCGGTTCTGTGAGTTCCAACTTGTGTTAAGATCGATGCTCTCAACGCAATTTGTTCTAAGTCAACAGTGGCAAGCAGAATCTCGGTCTGCTCCCAGCCTACTGGACAAGTTCTGGACACTAAGTCAAACGATGACAAAGGTCAAATAAACGACAAGCTCAAAGAGATGAGAGCGAGGAGTTTTGTTCAGAGGTTGAGAGAAGAATTCGATTAAGTTGGAACTGGAGTCTAGCTACTTTACAAGAAGGTTTATATACGTAAAAGAACAAAAGAAATATAAAAGGAAACGTACAGCTAAATACCTAAGAAAGGAGATGTGAAGGTAAAGTAGCTAAAGGAGATGAGCGTCCATGAAACGCATAACGATGATTATATAATAAAGTACAATGAAAGGAAAAGAAATTGTAACAGGTGGCACTCAGGTTCCCAGGTATTGTCATTTGATCCATAGCCTTTCCATTTAACCAAATATTGATATCCTGCTCCGCGTTTTCGATGGATACCCCCTTTGTAAGGCCATGGTCCACTGTGACCAATATTGAGTCATATCCATCTGAGATGGGAAGATCGGTAATGAAATCAATGGTTACTTGTTGAAATGGACATGTCGCTTTGGATGGAATAGGGATTAATGCTGGCGCATTTGGGTGAGTGTTAACTTTCATCTGTTGGCATAATGCACATCCCTCTACCCATTCTTTGACATGTCTGTACATCCCAGGCCACCAGTAGTCGCGTTTTAGAAGCGCCAATGTTTTTAATCGTCCTGGGTGTCCAGAAGATAATGCTTCATGCGTATCTTTGATTAATCTAGTCCTCAATTCGATCCAATCAGGGATATAGATCTTCCCAAGATAGTAGACGATGCCATGGGTATATGTCCAGTCTTGTAGCTTTGATTTGATTGGTGGTGCTCTTTGTCTTTTAATAACATCAATCAGAATTTGTCCAAAATCATCATTCGCCATATACTTCTTCAATTCATCAGCTAGATTGTTATTGATGAGGTGAATGAAGTGATCATTTGGTAACATAGTGACTGTGGTCTGTTCTTCGTCATTTCCCATATGATCTGGTCATCTAGATAGAGCATCTGCTTCAAACATCTTTGTTCCTGGTACATGTTCAATCCGGACGTCAAATTCAGATAATAGAGATGACCATCTGGCTTGTCTAGGTGTTAATCGTTGAGCCGTTCTGTAATAGGACAGGTTCTTGTGATCGCAGTGCACAATGATAGTATGAGGTGATCCATGCAGAAGGTGATGCCAAACTGCCAACCCTTTGATGATGGCAAGTAATTCTCTATCATAAATCTGGTAGTTCTGTTCTGTTGGTGTTAGGGCATGGGAAATAAAACCACAGGGATGCAGTGCACCAGAGTCGTCCACTTGTTTTAATACCACTCCTATTGCCTTGTTAGAGGCGTCGGTTTGGAGAATAAACGGTTTTGCTGGGTTTGGCATTAAGAGAACTGACATAGAGGCAAATCGTTTTTTTAGGGTATCAAAAGCGGCTTGACGCTCTGTGTTCCAGTCAAATATCTCTGTCTTCTTTGTTAAATCGGTGAGTGGTTTTGCTATGGCCGCAAAATTTCCAATGAATTGTCGGTAGAAGTTCCCAAAGCCTAAGAATGATCGAACTTGTTTGACTGTTGTTGGTACTGGCCAATCGGCTATCCCTGCTAGTTTAATAGGATCCATCTGTATTTTTCCAGGTGATATGATCATTCCTAGAAACTCGACTTCTTGCACAGCGAATTTACATTTTTCCAGTTTCAGGAACAAGTCATTCTCCTCTAATTGGTCTAGAACTTGTTTTGTTTGTTTTTCCAATTCTGTCTTGTTTTGAGAACAAATCAAAATGTTGTCCATGTAAATGATGAGCCATCCTTCGTTAATCATATCTCTGAAATATTCGTTCATCATGATTTGAAACGTAGATGGCGAATTGCATAGTCCAAAGAACATAACAGTTGGTTCATATAATCCTTGATTTGTGATGAAGGCTGCTTTCCATTCATCACCTTTCTTGATTTGGACGTTATTGTATCCCCAGTGAAGATCTAATTTGGTGAAGTATTGTGCTCCAGCAAGTTTAGTAAGGAGATTGGATACTAGGGGCAATGGGCATATATTCCTCCTTTTGTTCATCTGTTAAACGTTTAGTGGGCATAACATTAACTGATTGAGTTGATCCACTCCTAGTGTTGGTGTTTTGGTTAAAATTAGAGTGATTCCCTTGTCCTGGTTTGCGTCCAAGCGCTCGCATCATTTCCCAAGCGCCATGAAGCTGTTCTGCTTTTTCATATGCTTCCTTCATTGATAGAACGTTTGCCTCGAGTATTTCGGTGGCAATACTTTCAGGGAGTCCTTTAACAAATGCCTGAAGTTGTGCGGTTGTCCCTTTCAATCCTGAAGTTCCAATCTCCATGTGGAATTTTCTGATGTATTCAGGGACTGAAATGTCGCCCCCTACTCTAAGATTAGCCAAATTGTTCAGGGCTCTCAGTGCGCTATTAACTTTGCCCCAATCTGCTAAAAAGCGCTTCTTGAATTTGGCCCAACTCGTCCAGGTAAGGGTCATTTCTTCATCATCATCTAGTTCCTCTTTGACTAGTACCTTCCAATCATCGAGTTCCTGTCCTAGGCAGGCAAGAGCGAATTGAATCTGTATCTGGCCTTTGTTTTTATAATTGTCATCGTTCAAAATGAAGTAGTCTTCTAGGTTTCCAAGGTCTGCTCCCAGCCTACTGGACAAGTTCTGGACGCTAAGTCAAACAATGACGAAGGTCTCTAAGTCGACGATGAGCTCAAGAGAAAGAGAGTGAGGAATTCGAGTCAAAACTGGTAGTATGATTCGATTAAGTTGGAACTGGAGAGTGTACAGGGTATTCTAGGGTTTATATACGTTTTGAGAACAAGGAAAACTGTAAAGGGAATGCGCAGTAAGCGCAGCTAACTACCTATGAAAGGAAATATGAAAGCGTTAGCAAAAGGAGATAAACATCCACTAAATCATATAGTAATGATGATGTAATAATAAAGTGTCCATCATAGAAGAGGAAAAAGAAACTGTAACAGCTTAAGCTTGGACTTCCCATGCCCTCTGAATTCCGCCTGGAGCCGATGATCTGGGAGATGTTCTAACTGCATCAGCTCTTCCCAGGTGTAGATCTCATTGTCGAATTCTCTGATAGCCGATTCCTTGACCACATGGAACTTTCATGGATCCCTATTGTCCTGTAGTGCGAACTGAGCCAACAAGTCCCTGAGTTCAGGGTCCCAACTAAGAATATCCATGACGCGCGACCACCGCGGCCAACAGTACTTGTCGTGGTATTCTTCCTTGAATAGCACCATGTAGCAGAGCCCATCCTCGCGCCAGGGATATTTCTTTCCCTTTCCTTTTGCGGCTGGCCTGGGCATCACCGCCCATCCACATGGCACATTCTCCCTCCATGTGTTTAACCTTTTGGCATGATCCCTGAGGGTCTTGTCCCCACCGCATTCTTCCAATAGTTTTTCCAACTCAACCTCCCCGAGCTCGTGGAATACGTCATTTACATATGTCATCCCATTAGCTAACGATGGAGTTGGCGTCCCTGCTCCTGCCTTTCTAGATGTGCGCATACGCATGTATGGATCGTAGCGAAGCCCTTGACGATGCTGCTCCACTTCTTCCCGTCTTTGCGCCTTTCCCAGAAAGTTGCCTTTGATATTTCCGTTAAGGGCATGCATCAGCGCGTTCCAATCCTGATGCGACATCTGCATTCCCTCGTTGAAATACAGAGTCTGTGCCCCCGCTTCATAATCTATTGCAGCCACATCGATATGATACTTCTCGAGTGCTCGGGCCGCGTCTTCTACCACAAGAAGATACCTATTGTAAGGTACCACCAGAATTGCCTTGACGACTGCATTGTTGGGCCGTCCTCCGTATGCCTTTTCGATTAGACCCACCAGGGTCCCTTTGTCTCTGCACGCCTTGAGTAATGCCTTATCAAGACGCCTTTGTTCCAGAAGGGCTTGCCAAGCCTCTTCCTGTTTGTGGATCTGTTCCGCCTCCTTGATTTTGAGCTTGTTCACGATCCTCTGTTGTTGGCGAGCTGCCACTGCTCTGAGATGTTTGCGCCATAACCGAATGTGGTTGTTGTGACGCCTGATGACCAAGTCACTGATGAATGCTGCCGGCCTCAACTGCACCAGCTCAAGCGCTGCTGCCCAGTCCGCTTCAAAGATCCGTCCGATCTCCTCTAGTGTCGCCTGGGCGTAGGGTAAAATGTAGTTGAACAATTGAGTCATTGTTCCTAAAAATAATCTTCAACCGAGCCAAGCACTCCTGACTTGCACCTCGGTCCGTTCATTGCGGCCTTTGTCACCTAAGATCCCCATCAGATGACAAGGACTGTTGTCTTTTCATCGCAGACTACCCTTCCCGGCGTAGTCAGAGTATACTGTGGTCAACAACACACCCGCATGTATATGTTCGATTTGATTCCATCACAAGACCAAATGGGGTGGTGCCCGGCTCTTCACTCAGATGTCCTCGTGCTCAGGTAACTAAGACCTGATACATGATTGGTATTCTGAGACTGTGTGCCTTGATACATGTCACGCCACCTGATTGTCTTCGACGGTTCCACCCCCTATTCCGCAAGCACTAGTGTTGGTACCAGCAAGACCCTGCCCGGTCGACTGCTGCATGCCCCAACTCTCATCTAGCACCTGTTGTGTCAACTAGTGTGGTCCCAACATCAGTTGTGACGCTGTGTTGCCAGTCGATGTCGAGAGTGAGAAAAGTGAAAAGATTTGTTTGATGCTGTGAGCGACAATGAGCAAGATGTGCACGGCGCTGTGTGCAACAACAAAGAGTGTGGTTGAAAGACTCTAGATTATGTTAGGACAGATCCCACCACAACCACAAGCCTTGTGAAAAGATGATAGAATAGAAAAGGTAATGAAAACACAATAAACTAGTGACCTGGTAAGAGGAAACTATCTAGAGTCTTAGAGACTCGTACCTACACGACACCCTCCTTATATACCCCAATGCCTGGTCTGTGCGCACAGACTGCGCAGCTGCTAGGCTGTGCACGTGCAGCTACAAGACCTAGGCCTACCATCTAGAACTGCCTGGACTCACCCAGAGTCTTAGCCCATATGCCACGGTACAGCCACTTGCTGATCTAAGCCCTCGGAGTATCCCATTAGGGGTGGGAGTCGTTGCCTATATCCAGAGAAGTGTCAATAGAGCCCCAAGGAAAATAGATAAAAATATAGAAAAACCCGGAGAAAATTGTAAGGTCATAACACTCACACACTGGAACATCAACTGAAAAGGGACGAACTAAAGACAGAACTACCTGTGGAATACAAGAAATGGCGATCAGTCTTTGAGAAAAAGGCTTCAGAACGATTTCCTACCTCTAGAACTTGGGATCATGTGATTGAACTGAAAAACGGTTTCACCCCCAAAGTTAGCAAGATCTACCTGTTATCAATTAAGGAGCAATCATCCTTGGACAAATGGATTGAAGAACAACTTGCTAAAGGATACATTAGACTGTCAAAATCACCTCAGGCCTCACCATTCTTCTTTGTTTCAAAAAAGGAAAGTGGAGTGTTAAGGCCATGTCAAGACTACAGGTACCTGAATGATTGGACAATCAAGAACACATACCCACTGCCCCTAGTATCCGACCTCCTTACTAAACTTGCTGGAGTGCAATACTTCACCAAATTAGATCTTCGCTGGGGATACAATAATGTCCGAATCAAGAAAGGCGATGAATGGAAAGCAGCCTTCATCACAAACCGAGGATTATACAAACCAACTGTTATGTTCTTTGGACTATGCAATTCGCCATCTATGTTTCAAACCATGATGAACGAATATTTCAGAGATATGATTAACGAAGGATGGCTCATCATTTACATGGACAACATTTTGATTTGTTCTCAAAACAAGATGGAATTGGAAAAACAAACAAAACAAGTTCTAGACCGATTAGAGGAGAATGACTTGTTCCTGAAACTGGAGAAATGTAAATTCGCTGTACAAGAAGTCGAGTTTCTAGGAATGATCATATTGCCTGGAAAAATACAGATGGATCCTATTAAACTAGCAGGGATAGCTGATTGGCCAGTACCAACAACAGTTAAACAAGTTCAATCATTCCTAGGCTTTGGGAACTTCTACCGACGATCCATTGAAAATTTTGCAGCTATAGCAAAACCGCTCACTGATTTA
This sequence comes from Amanita fuliginea, assembly GCA_023014435.1. NCBI lineage: Eukaryota > Fungi > Basidiomycota > Agaricomycetes > Agaricales > Amanitaceae > Amanita > Amanita fuliginea. The sequence continues at coordinate 1,226,608 of JAEBUQ010000005.1, forward strand.
ACAAAGAAGACGGAGATATTCAACTGGAATACTGGGCATCAAGCTGCTTTTGATACCCTGAAACAACGATTTGCCTCTATGCCAGTTCTCTTAATGCCAAACCCAGCAAAACCATTTATCCTCCAAACTGATGCCTCTAACAAGGCAATAGAAGCGGTATTAAAACAAGCAGATGACTCTGGCACACCACATCCCTGTGGTTTTATTTCCCATGCCCTAACACCAATGGAACAGAACTACCAGATTTATGATAGAGAATTGCTTGCCATCATTAAATGGTTGGCAGTTTGGTGTCACCTTCTACATGGATCACCTCATACAATCCTTGTTCATTGTGATCACAAGAACCTGTCCTATTACAGAACTGCTCAATGATTAACACCTAGACAAGCCAGATGGTCATCCTTACTATCTGAATTTGATCTCTGGATTGAACATGTGCCAGGAACGAAGATGTTTGAAGCAGACACTTTATCTAGATGACCAGATCATATGGGAAATGACGAAGAACAGACCACAGTCACCATGTTACCAAATGATCGCTTCATTCACCTTATCAACAATGATTTAGCCAACGAACTGAAGAAGTATATGACAAATGACGATTTTGGACGGATCCTGATTGATGTTATTAAAAGACAAAGAGCGCCACCAATCAAATCAAAGCTACAAGATTGGACATATACCCATGGCATCATCCATTACCTTGGAAAGATTTATATTCCTGATTGGATTGAATTGAGGACTAGATTAATCAAAGATACGCACGAACCTCTATCTTCTGGACACCCTGGACAATTAAAAACATTGGTGCTTCTAAAACACAACTACTGGTGGCCAGGAATGTACAGACATGTCAAAGAATGGGTAGAGGGTTGTGCATTATGCCAACAGATGAAGGTTAACACTCACCCAAATGCACCAGCTTTAATCCCTATTCCATCAAAAGTGACACGTCCATTCCAACAAGTAACCCTTGATTTCATTACTGATCTTCCTATCTCGGACGGATATGACTCAATATTGGTCACGGTGGACCATGGCCTTACGAAGGGGGTAATTTTCACCCCTTGCAACAAGATGATCAACGCTTTAGGGACAGCCGATCTCTACATCTCTGAAATCTTCAAGCACTTTGGACTCCCTGACGTCTTAATCTCTGATAGAGGACCACAGTTTTCCGCCAAAGTATTCCAAGAAATACGAAAAGCATTAGGAATTGACCACAGGATGAGCACTGCCTATCACCCTCAAACAGATGGGGAAACCGAACGTGTCAATCAAGAACTCGAGATCTACGTTCAGATGTTTTGTACCAATGAACCCCACAAATGGAAACCACTCTTACCTATTGCCAAATTCGCACACAATAACTGTTATCATGATACAATAAGAACATCCCCATTCCAACTTATGTATGGAACAGATCCAATCGCCATTCCCACAGCAGTGCTCAAGATGACTGCCCAGCAGCAGAAGAACGCCTTCAGATGCTTCGAAGAGCGAGAGAGGAGGCATTAGCAGCTCATGAACTCGCCAGGCAAACAGTTGCTCAAAGATTCAGAGACAAGTCGATTAAATTCGAGAAAGGCGACAAGGTCTGGCTCGAAAACAAGAACCTACACATTCCATATCAATCAAGGAAGCTTGCACCGAAGCGAGAAGGACCCTTTCAGATCGAACAATTAATGGGACCAGTTACATACAAGCTGAAATTACCAAAACAATGGTGCATTCACCCTGTATTTCATGCATCGCTTCTCACTCCATATAAGGAAACGTCAATGCATGGACCAAACTTTACCACACCACCTCCCAATATAGTAAATGGGCAGGAGGAGTTTGAGATCGAAGCTATCCTTGGACATTGGAAACGCAGACCAGGCTATCAATATTTGGTTAAATGGAAAGGTTATGGATCAAATGACAATACCTGGGAACCTGAACACCATCTGGGAAATGCTGCAGACATTCTGATAGAATATAAGAACAGAAGACGTCTATAGAACGTCACCTATGGCTTATAACCAATCAAAGAAATTCTGGAAAACCCTTTATGCGCTCAAAGGACGACTCCTTCCTCCTCGAACTCGTTTATTACAACATCGTCATAACAAGAAGCACCTGATACGACTCCCACATGCATGACGCTATCCAATCACCAGTAGACATATACTTTTCATTTCACCAAGGCGACCACTATCATCATCAAAAGCGATCCAACCGAACCCTACTGTACCAAGAATGAGAGAACAGGAACAAGAATTCCAAAACCAACAACAATGGATCCTCCACAAAATGAATATATGGGTATTAGATCGATGACGAGATTTACAAGAACATGGGTGTGACTGTTTCATGCAATTTTATCATCTCTTTCCACAGAAAATCAAATTCCCTGTGGAAAATCTTGATGCAATCATTCCACCACCATATGACTCATTAACATGGGAACGCATTCCCCCTCCTTACCCGCCGAAACCTCCACATTATCCTACTTATGACTTTGAACCAGGATACCCAAAGATTACCAGCAGGGTCACAGCTCAAGGAGCGTTCATTAGAGAAGACAAATTCACTCGACCAAACACCCCTGAATCACCATCAGATGATGTGCTGTATCACGCCATTCTTGCTCACTCCACAGAATCAGATGGTAATGAAACAGAAGATTCCATGGAGAACCTTTACGTTTGATGCTCTAGGATAAAAGACGACCCATCAGTTACCCATTCTTCCCATTTCTGTTAGGACAACCCCAACAAACCACAAGCCTCATGTGAGAGATGAATAGAATGTATTAGAGACGTTGTTACAATTTCTTTTCCTTTCATTGTACTTTATTATATAATCATCGTTATGCGTTTCATGGACGCTCATCTCCTTTAGCTACTTTACCTTCACATCTCCTTTCTTAGGTATTTAGCTGTACGTTTCCTTTTATATTTCTTTTGTTCTTTTACGTATATAAACCTTCTTGTAAAGTAGCTAGACTCCAGTTCCAACTTAATCGAATTCTTCTCTCAACCTCTGAACAAAACTCCTCGCTCTCATCTCTTTGAGCTTGTCGTTTATTTGACCTTTGTCATCGTTTGACTTAGTGTCCAGAACTTGTCCAGTAGGCTGGGAGCAGACCGAGATTCTGCTTGCCACTGTTGACTTAGAACAAATTGCGTTGAGAGCATCGATCTTAACACAAGTTGGAACTCACAGAACCGCTCAGTGTTTCTACACTAGCCAGACACCATTGATACCAGAACCTCAAACCTCAGACCCCCGAACGGCTCTGCCCGTTTCAGACGAAAGTATTATCTAGATCGACGAGAAGTTTTTCCGTCGACTACAGGAACAGGGTGGTTTTTCCGCTCAGGAACTAAAAAGAAGAACGAACCAGTACCAGCATCCCTCTTTGAAGGTGATTATATTGAAGGAAACGGAAAAGACGTCTTCCCAGACAACGTTTGGATCGATTGGGTCAACGAAGATCTAAAAGAGGATTTTTACTCTCTATTTTACCCACCTACTGAAGAACCAGAATCCTCCTGGTGGAACAAATTCCTCAGTCTTTCTGGAGCACCACCACAGGACCGATACGCACTCCAAGACAAAGGATTACAGCCTTGGAGAGACTTCCTAGAACAGAAACAGATTGAACAAAGTTTATTTAAGTCGCGCAGGGATCATGGGTGGATGAATAATGGAAACCATGGCTGGGGAACAGGATAAGAAGTTGGTGACTTCTTGCATACGAAGGGGGTAATGTTACAATTTCTTTCCCTTTCGTTTAACGGACTCTTTTATTATATAATCATAGCTATGCGTTTCATGGACGCTTATTTCCTTTTAGCTTTATCCTTCACTCTTCCTTTCTAAGGTATTAGCTATACATTTCCTTTTACGTTCTCCTTGTTCTTTTTGTATATAAAGACTCTCATGTATGTCTCTTTTCCTTAGTTCCAACTTAATTGAATTCTTCTCTCAACCTCTGAACGAAACTCCTCGCCCTCATCTTCGAGCTCGTCGTTAATTTGACCTTTGTCATCGTTTGACTTAGCGTCCAGAACTTGTCCAGTAGGCTGGGAGCAGACCGAGACTCTGCTTGCCACTGTTGACTTAGAACGAACTGCATTGAGAGCATCGATCTTAACAGGAGATCCAGAATCAGGAAAGAAGAAAGACGAAACAAGAGAACCAAAAGAACCAAAAGGAGAAACAGAAAAGATGGCAACTGACGCAGCAGCACCTGCCTCTAAAGGAGATATCAAACCGCAGCCTATGCGTGTTTTTACAGGAAAACGAACCGAAGCGAAGGCTTTCATTGGAAGTCTTGAAGATTACTTTGTCTTAAATGACGACAATTATAAAGGCAAAGCACAGAAACAGATTCGATTTACTCTCGCCTGTCTTGGGCAGGAACTCGATGATTGGAAAGTCCTGATCAAGGATGAATTAGATGATGAAGAAGAAAGAACCCTTACTTGGACGAACTGGGCAGAATTCAAAAAGCGTTTCCTAGCCGATTGGGGAGAAGTCAATAGCGCTCTTAGAGCGCTGAACAATTTAGCCAATCTCAGAGTAGGGGGTGACGTTTCAGTCCCTGAATATATCAGAAAATTTCGCATGGAGATTGGTACCTCAGGTTTGAAAGGAACAACTGCGCAGCTTCAAGCCTTTGTCAAAGGACTCCCTGAAAGTATTGCTACAAAGATCCTCGAAGCAAATGTTCTATCCATGAAAGAAGCATATGAAAAGGCAGAACAGCTTCATGGCGCTTGGGAAATGATGCGAGCGCTTGGGCAAAAACCAGGACAAGGGAACCGCTCTAATTTTAATCGAAACACCAATAACAGGGGAGGATCAATCCGATCAGTAAATGCGATGCCCACTGGACGTTTGACAGATGAACAAAAGGAGGAATATATGAAATCTGGAAAATGTTTCAGATGTGGAAACCAGGGGCATGTTTCAAGGAATTGTCCCAAACGAAATACCACGTCAAACACCTCCTTCAGGGCCTCCTCATCGTTTCAGAATAAGGGGATCAGATCTATCCCTGAAGATGCGCCCAAGGAAAAGAAAGATGACCCAGTTGCAAGCATCAGAGCGATCCTTGCTGGGATGAAGGCCGATGAACGAGAAGGCCTTCTCAATGAACTTGAGAACGAGGGTTTTTAACCCGGAAGCGTCATACAGCGGTTGGCACTTCCATAACCAATGGACATTCACAGTTAGCGCTTGATTCTGTAATAGTAAGATCGAATAATGACAAGCGCCTTTCAATTTCTGTGGAGACGTCCGATTTACCCGCTGAAACTTCGGCTCTAATTGATTGTGGAGCAGAAGGGAATTTTATTGACGAAGAAGTAACCACCAAGTTATCAAAAGAAAAATTGCGAAAACCAATCAAAGTCAGAAACGCAGATGGAACGGTTAACACTAATGGAATAATCACACATCGAGTCCATATTCAATATTCGATTGGAGGAAAACGATACAGCAACTGGTTTCTAATCACTAAATTAGGAGATCAACGATTAATTTTGGGGATCCCTTGGTTAGAAGAAAACAATCCTACTATTGATTGGAGAGATAAAACGATACACCTCATCGATGAACAACAGAATGGAGGAACTATCTGGCAAATGGCATTGGACAATCAACAATGGGGAGAAGACGATTACTGGATCAGAGTTAAGACATCAGCATCTCAAGCGTTAGAACATCAATTGAAAAAAGATGAACCAAAAACGGAACTACCATCAGAATATGGGAAATGGCACTCAGTCTTTGAGAAAAAGGCATCAGAGCGATTCCCAACTTCCAGAACTTGGGATCACGCTATCGATTTGAAAACCGGTTTTAGTCCTAAAGTTAGCAAGATCTATCCGTTATCAATCAAAGAACAGTCGTCGCTGGACGAATGGATTGAAGAACAGCTAGCTAAAGGCTACATCAAACCGTCGAAATCCCCTCAAGCATCGCCATTCTTCTTTGTCTCAAAGAAGGAAAGTGGTGCGCTTCGGCCATGCCAAGATTATAGATATTTAAATGATTGGACAATCAAGAATGCATACCCATTACCCCTAGTATCCGACCTCCTTACAAAACTCGCTGGTGCACAATATTTCACCAAATTAGACCTCCGATGGGGATATAATAATGTCAGGATCAAGAAAGGGGACGAATGGAAAGCTGCTTTCATTACCAACAGAGGATTATACGAACCAACTGTTATGTTCTTCGGCTTATGCAATTCGCCATCTACATTCCAAACTATGATGAACGAATACTTCAGAGACATGATTAATGAAGGATGGCTCATTATCTACATGGACGACATCTTGATATGTTCTCAGAATTTGAACGAACTAGAAGAACGAACAAAAAGGGTTCTCGATCGATTAGAAGAGAACGATCTGTTCCTGAAATTAGAAAAATGTAAATTCGCTGTTCAAGAAGTTGAATTTCTGGGCATGATCATCTCACCCGGAAAAATACGAATGGATCCTATCAAACTCGCAGGAATAGCTGATTGGCCAGTACCATCAACGGTTAAACAAGTCCGATCATTCCTAGGTTTTGGAAACTTTTACAGACGTTTTATTGGAAACTTTGCAGCAATCGCAAAACCACTCACAGATCTAACCAAGAAAACGGAACCATTTGACTGGAATAATGAGCGCCAACTTGCCTTTGACACCCTAAAGCAACGGTTTGCCTCTATGCCAGTATTGTTAATGCCAAATCCTGCAAAACCGTTCATCCTTCAAACCAACGCCTCCAATAAAGCAATTGGAGCGGTACTGAAACAGGCTGATGAATCTGGAGCACTCCATCCATGTGGATTTATATCCCATGCGTTAACACCAACGGAACAGAATTATCAAATTTATGACAGAGAACTGCTTGCAATCATCAAGGGACTTGCAGTATGGCGCCATCTATTACATGGTTCTCCTCACACGATCATCGTCCATTGTGATCACAAGAACTTGTCCTACTACCAAACTGCTCAACGCTTAACACCTCGACAAGCTCGGTGGTCATCATTGCTATCTGAATATGATCTTCGTATTGAACATATACCTGGCACAAAAATGTTCGAAGCAGATGCATTATCCAGATGGCCAGATCATATGGGAAATGATGAGGAACAAACTACTGTCACGGTTTTGCCGAATGACCGATTTATTCGACTAATCAATGATGATCTTGCCAGCAAATTAAAGAAATACATGGCAAACGACGATTTTGGACGCATCCTTATTGAAGTTATCACTAAGCAAAGGGCACCACCAATTAAATCCAAACTACAAGACTGGACATACACTCATGGTATCGTTTATTACTTGGGCAGGATCTATGTGCCTGATCGAACTGAGTTGCGCACTCGATTAATTAAGGAGATACATGAAGCATTATCTTCAGGACATCCTGGACGATTGAAAACACTAGCACTTTTGAAGCGTGATTATTGGTGGCCTGGAATGTATAGACATGTCAAAGAATGGGTTGAAGGTTGTGCACTTTGCCAACAGATGAAAGTCAATACTCACCCAAATTCACCGGCATTAATCCCTATTCCATCAAAAGCTACTTGGCCATTTCAACAAGTCACACTGGATTTTATTACCGATCTTCCTATATCTGACGGTTATGACTCCATTCTGGTCACGGTGGACCATGGCCTTACGAAGGGGGTAATTTTTACTCCTTGCAATAAGACGATCGACGCCTTAGGAACTGCAGACCTCTATATCTCTGAAATATTCAAACGCTTTGGACTCCCTGACATCTTAATCTCGGATAGAGGACCGCAATTCTCCGCCAAAGTATTTCAAGAGATACGAAAAGCTCTAGGAATCGACCATAGAATGAGCACAGCCTACCATCCTCAGACAGATGGAGAAACTGAACGTGTAAATCAAGAACTCGAAATTTATCTTCGAATGTTCTGCGCAAATGAACCTCATAAATGGAAACCACTACTACCCATCGCTGAATTTGCACATAATAATCGATATCACGACACAATAAAGACATCACCATTTCAACTTATGTACGGATCAGATCCAATCGCTATCCCTACAGCAGCAATCAAGATGACCGCACCAGCAGCAGAAGAACGCCTTCTGATGCTCCGAAGAGCTAGAGAAGAAGCCCTAGCCACTCACGAACTAGCTAGACAAATGGTCACTCATAGATACAGAGACAAGTCAATCAGATTCGAAAAAGGTGACAAAGTCTGGCTCGAAAACAAGAATCTCCACATTCCATATCAATCAAGAAAGCTAGCACCAAAACGGGAAGGACCCTTCCAGGTTGAACAAGTCATGGGACCAGTTACTTACAAATTGAAATTACCGAAACAATGGCGCATTCATCCTGTGTTTCATGCTTCGCTCCTCACTCCATATAAAGAAACCTCAATGCACGGCCCGAATTTCACTATGCCACCTCCTGATATGGTTAACGGACAAGAAGAGTTTGAGATTGAAGCTATCCTTGGACATCGGAAACGTGGAACAGGTTATCAATATTTGGTTAAATGGAAAGGCTATGGAACAAACGACAATACCTGGGAACCGGAAAGACATCTAGGCAACGCTGCAGATATCTTAGTTGAGTATAAAAACAGAAGGAACCTCTGAAACAACTCAGAAGAAAATGACTTACTATCGCACCAACCTCCAACTAAAACATAATATTCGTTATGTCAAAAGATTCTGCAGAACTATTGGACGATACACTCCTACCGTCAAAACCAGATATTCCGTCACGCAGATGTTCGTTCCTGCCTTTAAACACCCTTCCAAACGAACGCTCTCTACATATCAGAAACTGAAATACGTCCCAATGATGTCAAAACCGCCTAAAGTATCATGATTACCTCCTCACAAACGAACGCATCCACAAGGCCATACAGAGATCCCATATAATGCTTTATCAAAGTATCTTCCCCAGTATCATCATCTCTCTTTTGATCTAGGAGAATTACCCACATTCCAGGAGGCCGAATCACATTATCTCCCAGCATCAGTTCACCCTTGTTTTCAATACGATAATGTTTATCACAGGGTTTGGTTACGACGAACCTTCCCTGAATTATCAGAAGCTTTACAATGGATCATCCAGCTCGGCAGAAACATTTCCGCGGAACAATGGCAATATGAACGACGAATGAACATAAGGGGAAGCGAAAAGTTTAGCCGCACAAGAGCGCAAATGGAAATAACACTTGCAACCGAACAATATTACGATCTTCTGAACCAGGCAATACAGGCTAGCATGAACAATCCAGAAATACATGTTACACGACATGCACACCCTGAACAAATCCGTAAACCACACCCAATGGTCTAAAACCCCCATCCTATCGATACAGCATGTCCACCATCGTCGTCATCGCCTACCTCGTTGCTTTCGCCTTTGCGCTCTTGGTCACAGCCTGTGGCCATTGTTACAACCCTTCTTTCGCCGCTGCCTCCCCGTTCCTCGCCACCGCCCACGACCTCCCCATTGAGGTCTTTGTTACCACCACCACCACCATCGATGAATACCTCTTCCCGGATTGGCCCGCCTCCCCTTCCTCTACCGTTGCCCCTTTACATCAGCACCCGGACGAGCTCGCTGACTTCTTGATTGAAGAAGAAGCACCCCTACCCGCTCCGCCAGCTCCACCTCTCGCCAGGACCCCTAACGCCACTCTCCTTTGGGCTCAGGAAGCCCTTGCCACCTTCATCGTCGACTACCAACTCTTCGCCGGACCTCTTGACGCCATGCTCAACACCGCTCTCACCACCGATCCTCACAGTGTCATGGATGAAGAGCGCGATGCAATCCTCGAGTAAACAGTCCAACTAGACTATATCACGAGGACGCTGCAATGGCGGTTTGAAACTGCTAACCACGATGTCAACACCATTGCCAAATGGTTGAAATCACGAAGAGATCATGGGTGGACGAATGGTGGAAACCACGGTTGGGGAACAGGTTAAGAAGTCGGTGACTTCTTGCATACGAAGGGGGTAATGTTACAATTTCTTTTCCTTTCATTGTACTTTATTATATAATCATCGTTATGCGTTTCATGGACGCTCATCTCCTTTAGCTACTTTACCTTCACATCTCCTTTCTTAGGTATTTAGCTGTACGTTTCCTTTTATATTTCTTTTGTTCTTTTACGTATATAAACCTTCTTGTAAAGTAGCTAGACTCCAGTTCCAACTTAATCGAATTCTTCTCTCAACCTCTGAACAAAACTCCTCGCTCTCATCTCTTTGAGCTTGTCGTTTATTTGACCTTTGTCATCGTTTGACTTAGTGTCCAGAACTTGTCCAGTAGGCTGGGAGCAGACCGAGATTCTGCTTGCCACTGTTGACTTAGAACAAATTGCGTTGAGAGCATCGATCTTAACAGACGTGAAAACACAGTAGACTAGTGACCTGCAAGGAGGAAACTATCTAGAGTCTTAGAGACTCGTACCTACAAGACACCCTCCTTATATACCCCAATGCCTGGTCTGTGCGCACAGACTGCGCAGCCGCTAGGCTGTGCACACGCAGCGACAAGACCTAGGCCTACCATCTAGAACTCGCCCGGACTCGCCCAGAGTCTTAGCCCCTATAACCCCATATGCCGTGGTACAGCCACTTGCTGATCTAAGCCCTCGGAGTATCCCGTTAGGGGTGGGAGTCGTTGTCCATATTCAGAGAAGTCGTCGTAGAGCCCCCAGGAAAATAGATAAAAATATAGAAAAACCGCCAGAAAATTGTAAGGTCGTAACATAGCCCTCTCCTCAAGACTTCACATCCCGGGAAGTCGACGCTATGGGTTGTGCCGTAGGGGAATGAAGCGCAGGTTTAACCGGCCTGCCACGCTCAAGGTCTCTTGAGAATGCCCCTTCTGTGTCTTTTTCCGCATATATGTCCCGCCTGTCTCCTTTCCAACGCTGCCAGTTCCGTTTCAACTTTTCGAGGTACTCTCGCTTGAACTTGCCATCTTCCCATCCGAATAGCCGCTTGGGCGCACGCATATCCGTGTGATTTTGCCACTTTCAATAATGCAGGTCTCGCATGTTAACAAGGCGTCGTGGTGCAGCGGGGTTGGCTTTATGGAATTTCTGAACCTCCTTTTTAGCATTTTCGAGGTTCTCCGCCGGTTCCCAAGTGGAGTCCTCTACCGGATAGTTTTTCCATTTGACCAAGTATTCCAAACGCCTGCCGCCACGGCTGCTGACTCGACTGTCCATAACTTCCTCCACTTCGTATTCATCATCGGAAGACTCCTCGACCATCTGCGCTTCTTGTCTTTGCGCAATTTTTTCCTTTTGATTAGGAAAACCTGGTTCTCTGTATGGTTTCAAAAGGACTTCGTTGAATACGTTGTAAACCTTCCAGGAGGCTGGGACCTTTAACCGGTATGCTGACTCGCCAACCTTCTCCACCACTTCCAAAGGACCCACAAACTTGCCATCCAGTTTTTTGGTGGCGCGAATGACCGGTAAGTTTTCAGTGCTGAGGTAAACCTTGTCACCAGGCTTATATTGCCGAGCCTGGGACTTCCCTGCATCATACCACGCTTTCATCATAGTGGCCGTCTTTTCTAGAGCTGCCCGTGCCTGGGAATGAACATCTTTTATTTCGTCCACCAGCATTTCAACTGCTACTACTTTCGGCTTATATGTGGGACTGAGACCCTTGTGCGGATGACGTCCGTAGTTCATAAAGAACGGCGAGAATCCCATAGAGGCATGTACTCAGTCGTTATGGCAAAATTGTGCCACCGATAGCCAATCGCTCCAGTTGTCCTGTCTGTGATTGACAAACATCGTCAGGAACTCCTTAACCTCCTGGTTGACGTGCTCCGTCTGTCCATCAGTTTGCGGATGATAGGCGGTTGATCGGTTAGGTTTGATCCCTAACATGCCATAAAGATCGCCCATGAACTTTGATGCGAACTGAGGCCCTCGATCACTGATGACCTTGCGCGGTAATCCATGGTCCCTGAACACATTGTCCCTCATTAAAACGGCTACCCCTTGTGATGTGATGGATGACGTGGTCGGCAAGAAATAGGCTTTCTTAGTGAAGCGGTCTACCACAACCATTATCATGTCATTGCCCTTGGATTCTGGAAGCGGTCCCATCAAGTCCACTGATATGACCTCCCATGGCTCTTGCGGCACTTCGTTTGGCACCAACGGTGCGGCTCTTGGTTGTCGATCTGGCTTAGCGCGCTGACAGGTCTCACATCCAGCGACATATTCTTCAACGTCCCAGCGCATGTTAGGCCACCAGTAATCGCGGGTAAGCTGCTCCACAGTTTTGGCAATCCCCGAGTGTCCCCATGAGTGATGAATCTGGATAATTTCCCCTCTAATGCTTTTTACAGCTGGTACATATACACGGCCTTTCCATTCCACCAATCCGTTGTTCACCTTGAAATCTCCATCCCCTTCATCCAATCCCTTGAATACCTGTCTTTCCCACTGACGTTTTGGAACCTTTCGTATCCGGTCCACGATTTCATCTATCGCCCGGTCATCATCGAATATCCTTACAAACAAGTGGTCCTTGAGTAGAATAACGCCTTCGTTGTCGTTTTGACCTCGCTCGTGACCCGCTCGTCGCGACAAAAGATCGGCTTTAGAGTTGGATTTTCCTGACCGATGCTTAATAATGAAGTTATACTCCTGTAGGTCCGTCACCCAACGTGCCTGTCGCCTGTTCAGATTCTGTGGTTTTCGGAAATACGTAAGGTTCTGGTGATCCGTTAGCACCTCCACTATCTCTTTGGCACCCTTCAGATAATGAGACCATTCGTAAAAGGCGTGCATAACCGCCAACATCTCCTTATCATAGATCTCATAATTCTGTTCCGCATCGTTGAGCAATTTTGAAATAAACGCTACCGGTTGCCACAAGTTATCTTTTCCTTGCTGTGACAAAATTCCACCTATTGCAAAGTCCGACGCATCTACTTCCACTCGAAATTGTCCCTCATCGTCTGGAATTTTCAAGGTGACCTCCCTCGCCACAAGGTCTTTCAGTCCCTGAAAGGCTGCAGTTTCGAGTTCCGTCCACAACCAGTCGACCTTGCCCATCAAACGAGTTAGCGGTTTAGCCACGCGCGCAAATCCCTCCACAAAACGTCGATAAAAATTGATAAAGCCCAAAAATTGTTGCAACTCCCTTTTTGACGTCGGAGTAGGCCATTCGGCCAGTGCTTTGACTTTACCCTGTTCCATCTTTATGGAATCTTGACTAATGACCAATCCAAGGAAGTCAATTTGTGGTTGATCAAACCAACACTTTTCCGGTTTTAAGGACAGTTTATGGTCCTCCAATTTCGCCAGAATACGGTTAACATGGTGAGTGTGGTCTTGTTGATTACTTGAAAAAACCAAAATATCATCCATGTAAATAACCACCCATCCCTCGGCAATTTCAACTCGGAAGATGTCATTCATCATGGTCTGGAATGTGGCCGGCGAGTTTGTGAGACCGAAGAACATGACCAAGGGTTCGAATAACCCCCTATTCGTTCGGAACGCCGCCTTCCACTCGTCACCCTCCTTTATCCGGACATTGTTGTATCCCCATCGGATGTCCATCTTGGAGAATATCCGCGCCTTGGATAACTTGTCCACCAATTCTCCAATAAGGGGAAGCGGATACCGGTTCTTTATAGTCATCTCGTTGAGCCGCCGGTAGTCCTGTACTGGACGCAATTTACCATCCTTTTTCTTTACAAAGAAAAAGGGAGACGCCATGGGCGATTTACTGGGTTGTATGCGTCCCGACTCTAAATTCTCCTTTAAGAACTCGTCCAGTTGCGCCTGTTCATCTCGGCTAAGTGGATAGATTTTGCAATCCACTGCCTTGGAGCCTGGTATAAGTTCGATAGCATGATCCCAAGGGCGCCTAGGTGGTAGCTCATCAAAGGTTTCCTTTTCAAACACCTTACGATGACCCAAGTAGTGTTTAGGGACAACCTCCTCCAAAGTCCGTTTTGCTGCCACACCAGCTTCCCTTGCCGCAATGTCCGTTGCCACCGATCGAACCCAAAGTTCAGGATCCCCAATATGAATTGCTAATAACCGCTCGCCACATTCAAGAGGTTCCATCGGGTCTATTTCTCCTTCTGGCTCCACCACCTCAGACCGATCCCAACAAGTTCCCGGACACCGACTGAATTGTACTTCTTGCTTTTTCCAATCCATTACCGGGTTGTGATGCTGGAGCCAGTCGTGTCCTAAGAATAAATCTGTCTTCCCTAATCGAGCCACTCCGCACTCAATTATTTCCTCATGACTCCCAATGCGTAGTTTGAATTGAACCATGTATTCCAAACTACCCATTACATTACGAGTGCCATCAGCATTATACACTGCCATAGGTCGGAGCATCTTCCGTTTATTTAGTTTGTGTCGTTCCACAAACTCGTTGTTAATGCAAGACCCTGTACAGCCCGAATCCACCAATGCTGTGACGTTAGCTGTTCACCCTGTGTCCATGGTGGTGATGGTGCCTTTCAGATTCATTTCCTGCTTTCCTACCGCTTTTACCAATTGTGTTCGCAACTGTACTAAGTTCCACAATGCGTCTTCCTCCGGTAAGGCGTTTAAATCCTTTACAAGCTCCCTATTTACCTGATGGATTTGCTTATTGTGTACCCATTCTTTTAAGCACTGCACAGCAACTTTTTCTCCTTGCTGCCATATGCGTCAAAGGATCCATGCTGGAGTACCTGTTCTTATTTTTTGTTTTGCACCCACACTCAGATTCCGAATTTGATGAATAAACTCTGAATATTCATATAATAATTCCGGAACATTAATACACGAGTCTTTGTGTACAACTGAGTCCTTTTTAGTCAATAGTGCCGGGTGCTCGCCTATTGACTTTCTCCAAAACCCTTCTCTTTGCCAAACTCCTTCCACATTTCCTCCGTTAGATCTTCCACTTTCAACTCCCTGATTCGACCCTTCCCCTTATCCTGCGCTGATATTTTCTTTGGTTCAGGACACTTGTTTGCCCAATGTCCTGTAGCCCCGCAATTGTAACAGGTCCCCTTTTGCTGTTTTGTTTTATCCACATCCATGGCGTTCGGATCCCTTGTTGATTTGGACCCCAAAGGCGTGCTATACTGAAATTGGTTAGGCTTCGAGTCTTTGGCAACTGGTTTTTCCCTGTAACCATCGTGACTTCGGCTTGCCCCATATGCCTCATTTGCTTTCCGGTATGCGCGTGCCAATTCAATCGCCCTTTTCTGGGTTTGATCTAGGGTAGCGTCCTCTGGTAAGTTCCCATATCGAATGAGGTCTCGTCCTAGCGCAGGGTGAATGTGTCCCAGGAAGTGCGCTAACAGCGCCCGATCATCCCAGTTTACCAACGGCTTTAGAGCGTTGAACTTAATGATGTAGTCTTCTACCGGCTGCAACCCTTGTTTGAGCACTAATATAGCGTCGGTCGCCTTTTCCCTTGTTTTGGTGGACATGAAGAAATGATGCATTTCTTCCTTAAACCCTGTCCACGTCGTGAAGGGGTATTGGTTTCTAAGTGGTCGTCGCAATAGGGTAGGGGGCTGCGTTAAATGGTTATATTGCCCGGTGTTCAACTCCTCCCAAGTAAGGCCGGGTACCCAAAATGGTGACGCGTTGTCCATCTTATCTTGGTACTCCTGGTCTGCCTCCAACGCCTGTTTGAGCTGCACTCCTGCCCAGTCTCCCGCCCGGTTGTCCTTTCCTTTCTGAATTCGGTATAGACACAGCAAGATCTTCCTATCCGCGCGTGTCTCCCTAGCCAATCAGAAATAGATCTCCATCTGTCTCAGCCACCCATCCACCATGCGGGGATCTCCTTCATAATGCTCTGGCATCTCGGCCTTTGTGAGAGGCTGCGGTTCTGGCCTTGGGTTTGCACGGTGGTATTCATTAATTAAATCTGCGATCGCTCCACCAATTGCCGCCGCCGCATCAAGCCGTTGCTCGTTTTGTAAGATTACTGCATTCTCATGAGCGTTTAAGGCAGCTTGATCCGCGTTTGCCACTGGCTGAGGGATATCGTGGCTATTTTGCAAATTACGCCATCCCCATTGTTAAGATTGATGCTCTCAACGCAGTTCGTTCTAAGTCAACAGTGGCAAGCAGAGTCTCGGTCTGCTCCCAGCCTACTGGACAAGTTCTGGACGCTAAGTCAAACGATGACAAAGGTCAAATTAACGACGAGCTCGAAGATGAGAGCGAGGAGTTTCGTTCAGAGGTTGAGAGAAGAATTCGATTAAGTTGGAACTGAAGTCTAGCTACTTTACAAGACGGTTTATATATGTAAAAGAACAAGAGAAATATAAAAGGAAACGTACAGCTAAATACCTAAGAAAGGAAATGTGAAGGTAAAGTAGCTAAAGGAGATGAGCGTCCATGAAACGCATAACAATGATTATATAATAAAATGAGTCCACTAACGAAAGGGAAAGAAATCGTAACACCCATATGCCGTGTAGAAGTCGAGTGATCGTGTTAGCCGTATACTGGAAGGCTCCCACTCGCATGTACCCCCTTCGTTGGGTCACTAGAATTGCCATCCTATCCCAACCGGTTTCCCCCCATGGAGTAGCAATGACGTGAAGACAGTTCCGTCGTCCGTATGTAGATCTTAAGATAATTCGGACTTCCGTGTTCCGAAGTTCCGAATCCCATTGCATCATTTCCTGAACTTGCGGGTACTGTGGCCAATCGTACTCAGACCAATACTGCTGTCGGATCAAGTGCAAATAGCAGTAACCGGGCATTGATGGATTAACCATTCCTACGACACTGGCTGGTCTAGGGTATGGGTAAGGAACGTCTACCTCCCTTCCGAGCGTCCTTCTCCATTGGTCTATCTCCATGCGTTTATGATCCTGTTCCCCTTTGTTAGGTTCCGTGGAATCCGTTGCCACCCAGTCTTCTACACGTTGCACTGGTCCTCCCCACCACGTCACATCTGCCCCCTGCGTCCTTGTTTTCGCCTTGCTAGGACCCACCACTTGTTCCAAGGTTTGTGCATAGGTTAATTTAGTAACCGTGACCAGGGAAGGGCTTTTTGACGGCCCTTGTATGAACGAGGAGATTGTGGGAGTCGGAGACTGTTTAAGTTTGGACTTCCCGTGTCCTCCGAACTCCGCCTGAAGTCGATGATCTGGAAGACGCTCTAATATATTAGCTCTTCCCACGTGTAGATTTCATCATCAAACTCCCTGATGGCTGATTCCTTGATCACATGGAACTTCCTAGGGTCCCTATTGTCCTGTAGTGCGAACCGAGCCGACAAGTCCCTGAGTTCAGGGTCCCAACTAAGGATGTCCATAACGCGCGGCCAACGCGGCCAACAGTACTTGTCGTGGTATTCTTGTTTAAACAATACCATGTAGCACAGCCCGTCCTCACGCCAAGGGTACTTTTTCCCTTTGCCTTTTGCGGCTGGTCCAGGCATCACCGCCCGTCCACATGGCACGTTCTCCCTCCATGCGTTTAATCTCTTAGCATGGTCCCTGAGGGTCTTGTCACCACCGCATTCCTCTAATAGTTTTTCCAACTCAATCTCTCCCAACTCGTGGAATACATCATTGACGTATGTCATTCCATTTGCCAAAGATGGAGTCGGCGTTCCTGCTCCTGCCTTTCTGGATGTGCGCGTGCGCATGTATGGATCGTAGCGCAGTCCCTGACAACGCTGTTCGGCCTCCTCTCTTCTTTGTGCTTTCCCTAAGAAGGTGCCTTTGATGTTTCCATTTAGCGCGTGCATCAACACGTTCCAGTCCCTGTGCGACATTTGCATTCCCTCGTTGAAATACAATGTCCGTGCTCCTGCTTCATAATCAATTGCCGCCACGTCGATGTGATATTTTTCGAGCGCTTTGGCTGCGTCCTCCACTACAAGGAGATATCTATTGTAGGGAACGGCCAGTATCGCTTTGACAATCGCGTTGTCGGGCCGTCCGCCATATGCTTTTTCGATTAGACCCACCAGGGTCCCCTTGTCTCGGCGCGCCCTGAGTAATGCCTTATCAAGACGCCTTTGCTCCAGAAGGGCTTGCCAAGCCTCTTCCTGCTCTCGGATCTGCTCTGCCTCCTTAAGTTTGAGCTCGTTTACGATCCTTTGTCGTTGGCGAGCTGCTACCACCTTGAGATGTTTGCGCCACAACCTGACGTGGTTGTCATGACGCCTGATGACCGAGTCACCGATGAATACTGCTGGTCTCAACTGAACCGGCTCGAGCACTGCTGCCCACTCCGCGTCGAAGATCCGTCCGATCTCCGCCAGTGTCGCGTGGGCGTAGGGTAAAACGTAACTGAATGTTGATGTCATTGTAACAATATCTTCAACCGAGCCAAGTACTCCTGACTTGCACCTCAGTCCGTTCCTGCGGCCTTTGTCGCCTAAGATCTCCATCAGATGACAGAGACTATCGTCTGTTCGTCGCGGACTACCCTTCCCGGCGTAGTCAGAGTACAATGCGGTCAATAACGCACCCGCACTTGTATGTTCGATTTAATTCCGTCAAATGACCTAATGGGGTGGTGCCCGGCTCTTCACTCAGATGTCCTCGTGCTCAGGTAACTAGACCCGATACGTGATTGGTATTCTGAGACTGTGTGCCTTGATACACGACACGCCAAAAGATTGCCTTCGACGGTTCCACGTCTATTCCGCAAGCACTAGTGTTGGTGCCAGTAAGACCCTGCCTGGTCGACTACTGCGCGCCCCAACTCTCGTCTAGCACCTGTTGTATCGCCTAGTATGGTCCCAGCGTCAGTCGTGACGCTGTGTCGCCTAGTCGATGTCGAGAGTGATGATAAAAATGAAACGATCCGTTCGATGCTGTGAGCGACAGCGAGCAAGGCGTGCCCGGCGCTGTGTGCAATGACGAAGGGTGTGGTTGAAAGACTCTAGATTATGTTAGGACAACCCCAACAAATCACAAGCCTCGTGTGAGAGATGAATAGAATGTATTAGAGATGTGAAAACACAGTAGACTAGTGACCTGCAAGGAGGAAACTATCTAGAGTCTTAGAGACTCGTACCTACAAGACACCCTCCTTATATACCCCAACACCTGGTCTGTGCGCACAGACTGTGCAGCGACAAGACCTAGGCCTACCATCTAGAACTCGCCTGGACTCGCCCAGAGTCTTAGCCCCTATAACCCCATATGCCGTGGTACAGCCACTTGCTGATCTAAGCCCTCGGAGTATCCTGTTAGGGGTGGGAGTCGTTGTCCATATTCAGAGAAGTTGTCGTAGAGCCCCCAGGAAAATGGATAAAAATACAGTGACCTGCAAAACTGTTGCAATGTTTGGGAATATTTGAAAGATTGGTAAATATGAGAACAAGTAAAATATGCAAAATTAATACAAATTATTATGTGATAGAGTAGCATCTGAGCATGGCATTGAGCCCCTACTGATGTTGTTTGGGTATGTGGTTCATGAGATATAAAATGTTTTCCAAGCCAATACCATTGCAACGGTTTTGCAGGTGCCATAATGCAAACAGTTTCTGATATATTCTAATACTTTGTATAGCCCCCCTTTGCCTTAATCACAGCCTGAACCCTCCTAGGCATACTCTCAATCAAATCCTGACACACCTTTGGCTCTATCCTGTCCCACACATCCTGAATCCTGTCCCACAGCTCCAAGACACCAGATGGTGGCTTTTCATATTCACCAAGCCTCCTTTTGACATGTGTCCATAGTTGTTCTATGGGGTTGAGATCTGGTGACTGTGCTGGCCACACCATGCACTCCATTTGATGTTCTTGAAACCATTCCTTGGCCTTTTTGCATGTGTGCTTGGGGTCATTGTCCTGCTGGAAGATGATGTCAGCCACACCTTTGCCATAATAATCCAGGCTGCCTTGAAGTTCATCATCCAAAATGGTGATGTAAAGGTCCCCATCCATCCTTCCATCAATTTTGCAAGCCAGTCCAGGCCCCTCCCACATCATACAACCCCAGACCATCACTGATCCTCCACCAAACTTCATGGTACCCTGCACAAGCCTGTCACTGAGGCCCTCTCCACCCTTCTTCCATGCCCATTTCCTCCCATCTGACCCCAGACAATTGATTTTAGTCTCATCTGACCAAACAACCCTCTTCCAGTCCTCCACTGTCCAATCCCTGTGCACCTCTGCAAAGTCCAGCCTCTGCCTCTTATGCCTTGCAGTAAGAAATGGCTTCTTCTTCTTCACTACTGCCTTCATCCCAGCCTTTTTCAGATGTCTCCTCATAGTATCAGGTGAAATAGACTCATTGGTGACATCCTGCAGTGCTTTGGTAGCCTCCACAGCTGTGCTCACTTTCCCAGAGGTGAGGAGGCGAATGGCATGTTGGACATTTCTGCCAGAAAGCTTGGTTGGGCGGCCTCCAGCTGACATGGGGAGGTAGGGGCAGTGCTTCCTTCGAAGTCTGGATATAGTGCTGGTGTGTACTCCCATGATGGAAGACACTTCATGTGCAGAGTGGCCAGCAGTGAGGAGAGAGATGATATCAGCCTTTTGAGCAGCAGAGATGGGGTGCATGGTGAGTAGCAAGTGTTGTTGTGGCATATTTGGCATATGTTCAACATGTTCAACAGAGTCATGTGACATGTAACCAAGTCACATGACTCCTAGACACTGATTTTGGAAATCATCATGGCACCTGCAAAACTGTTGCAATGGCATTGGTTAAGAAAACATTTTATATCTCATGAACCACATAACCAAACAACATTATTAGGAGCTCATTCGTATGCTCAGATGCTACTCTATCACACTTTATTTTTGATTAATTTTATCTATTTTATTTGTTCTGATATTTACCAATCCTTCCAAATTTGCCAATCATTGCAACAGTTTTGCAGGTCACTGTATAGAAAAACCGCCAGAAAATCGTAAGGTCGTAACAGTGGTTTTTCTGCTCAGGAACTAAGAAAAAGAACAAACCAGTACCAGCATCCCTCTTTGAAGGTGATTATGTATATTGAAGGAAACGGAAAGGACGTCTTCCCAGACAATGTTTGGATTGATTGGGTCAACGAAGATCTAGGAGAGGATTTTTACTCTCTATTTTACCCACCCACTGAAGAACCAGAATCCTCCTGGTGGAACGAATTCCTCAGTCTCTCTGGAGCACCACCACAGGACCGATACGCACTCACAGACAAAGGACTACAGCCTTGGAAAGACTTCCTAGAACAGAAACAGATTGAACAAAGTCTATTTGGAGATCCAGAAAAGAAGAAAGACAAAACAGGAGAACCAGAAGAACCAAAAGGAGAAACAGAAAAGATGGCAACCGATGCAGCAGCACCTGCCTCTAAAGGAGATATCAAACTGCAGCCTATGTGTGTTTTTACAGGAAAACGAACTGAAGCAAAGGCTTTCATTGGAAGTCTTGAAGATTACTTTGTCCTGAATGATGATAATTACAAGAACAAAGCACAGAAACAGATTCAATTCACTCTTGCTTGTCTTGGGCAAGAACTTGACGATTGGAAAGTCCTGATCAAGGACAAATTAGACAATGAATCTGATTTACCCGCTGAAACTTTGGCTCTAATCGACTGTGGAGCAGAAGGGAATTTTATTGATGAAGAAGTAACCACCAAGTTACCAAAAGAAAAATTGCAAAAACCAATTAGAGTCAGAAACACAGATGGAACAGTTAACACTAATGGAATGATCACACACCGAGTCCACATTCAATATTCAATTGGAGGAAAACAATACAGCAACTGGTTTCTAATCACCAGATTGGGAGATCAATGATTAATTTTGGGACTTCCTTGGTTAGAAGAAAACAATCCCACTATCAACTGGAGAGATAAAACAATACACCTTATTGATGAACAATGGAATGAAGAAACTATCTGGCAAATGGCATTGGACAATCAACAATGGGGAGAAGACAATTACTGGATCAGAGTCAAGACATCAGTGTCTCAAGCATTAGAACATCAGTTGAAAAAGGATGAACCAAAAACGGAATTACCATTGGAATATGGGAAATGGCGCTCAGTCTTTGAGAAAAAGGCTTCAGAACAATTCCCAACCTCCAGAACTTGGGATCATGCTATTGATTTGAAAACCGGTTTTAGTCCTAAAGTTAGCAAGATTTATCCATTATCAATCAAAGAACAATCATCACTAGACGAATGGATTGAAGAACAGCTAGCTAAAGGATACATCAAACCGTTGAAATCTCCTCAAGCATCGCCATTTTTCTTTGTCTCAAAGAAGGAAAGTGGTGTGCTTCGGCCGTGCCAAGATTATAGATATTTAAATGATTGGACAATCAAGAACGCATACCCATTACCCCTAGTATCCGATCTCCTTACAAAACTTGTTGGCGCACAATATTTCACCAAATTGGACCTCTGATGGGGATATAATAATGTCAGGATCAAGAAGGGAGACGAATGGAAAGCTGCCTTCATTACCAACAGAGGATTATACGAACCAACTCTTATGTTCTTTGGTCTATGCAATTCGCCATCTACATTCCAAACTATGATGAACGAATACTTCAGAGACATGATTAATGAAGGATGGCTCATCATCTACATGGATGATATCCTGATATGTTCTCAGAATCTGAACGAACTGGAAGAACAAACAAAAAGGGTTCTTGATTGGTTAGAAGAAAATGATCTGTTCCTGAAATTAGAAAAATGTAAATTCACTGTTCAAGAAGTTGAATTTCTAGGCATGATCATCTCACCTGGAAAGATACGAATGGATCCTATCAAACTTGCAGGAATAGCCGATTGGCCAGTACCATCTACAGTTAAACAAGTCTGATCGTTCTTAGGCTTTGGAAACTTTTACCGACGATTTATTGGGAATTTTGCAGCAATCGCAAAACTGCTCACAGATTTAACCAAGAAAGCAGAACTATTCGACTGGAATAATGAACGACAACTTGCCTTTGACACCCTAAAGCAGCGCTTTGCCTCTATGCCAGTTTTGTTAATGCCAAATCCTGCAAAACCATTTATCCTTCAAACCGATGCTTCTAACAAAGCAATTGGAGCAGTACTGAAACAAGCTGATGAATCAGGAGCACTCCATCCATGTGGATTTATATCCCATGCATTAACACCAACAGAGCAGAATTACCAAATCTATGACAGAGAACTGCTTGCGATTATCAAAGGACTTGCAGTCTGGCACCATCTATTACATGGTTCTCCTCATATGATCATTGTCCACTGTGGTCACAAGAACTTGTCCTATTACCAAACTGCTCAACGTTTAACACCTCGACAAGCTCGGTGGTCGTCACTGTTATCCGAATTTGATCTTCATATTGAACATGTACCAGGGATGAAGATGTTTGAAGCAGACGCATTGTCCAGACGACCAGATCCTATGGGCAATGATGAGGAACAAACTACTGTCACAGTTCTACCAAATGATTGATTTATCTGGCTTATCAATGATGATCTTGCCAGTGAATTAAAGAAATGTATGGCAAATGATGATTTTGGACGGATTCTCATTGAAGTAATCACAAAACAATGAGCACTGCCAATTAAATTGAAACTGCAAGACTGGACATATAATCATGGCATTGTTTATTACCTTGGCAAAATCTATGTTCCTGATCAAATTGAGTTGCGAACTTGGTTAATCAAAGAGATACATGAAGCATTATCTTCAGGACATCCTGGACGATTGAAAACGCTAGTGCTTTTGAAGCGTGATTACTGGTGGCCTGGGATGTATAAACATGTCAAAGAATGGGTTGAAGGTTGCGCACTCTGCCAACAGATGAAAGTCAATACTCACCCGAATTCACTGGCATTGATCCCTATCCCTGTTAAGATCGATGCTCTCAACGCAGTTTGTTCTAAGTCAACAGTGGCAAACAGAGTCTTGGTCTGCTCCCAGCCTACTGGACAAGTTCTGGACACCAAGTCAAACGATGACAAAGGTCAAACAAACGATGAGCTCAGAGATATGAGAGCAAGGAGTTTCGTTCAGAGGTTGAGAGAAGAATTCGATTAAGTTGGAACTAAGGAAAAGAGACGTACATGTGAGTCTTTATATACTCAAAAGTACAAGAGAAATATAAAAGGAAAAGCGTAACTAAATACCTAAGAAAGGGAATGTGAAAGGTAAAACTAAAAGGAAATAAATGTCCATGAAATGCATAGTGTTAGGAACCGATCCTAGCATCTAATTTTCGGTTTTATTCATAGGGTGATCAGGCATC
The DNA here is from genome assembly GCA_023014435.1 of Amanita fuliginea. NCBI lineage: Eukaryota > Fungi > Basidiomycota > Agaricomycetes > Agaricales > Amanitaceae > Amanita > Amanita fuliginea. The sequence continues at coordinate 1,250,858 of JAEBUQ010000005.1, forward strand.
ACTCTGCATCATTGGCACAAGGTCTGGGACCTTAGGAGGACTATAGGAACACTTCGCGTGGGTTAGCGCATGGCAGCGCTCACTAGAAGACAGGATGGCGGTTGGCTGGGCCAGCCAAGGATATAAATAGCACAGGGGATCAGACCCTGCATGATGGCGCCTCGGGATCACATCAACGCATCACTGCATCAGTGCATCATCAGGTCAAGTCATCAGGAGGATACCAATGCTCAATATGGCAGGAGACACACCTATGGGGATCGCGGGAAGCCTGGGAGGTAGCGCGTCCTATAATGGAAGCCTAGGACAGTCTGTGGGAAGTCCGGACATCATGGGAATGGGCCAGGCCTGGTCTATTAAACAGTTGACAGGCGGCAGCGCCCAAGAAGCATGGATACAATGGGATGCACAGCAAGGCAGGGAGTTAAGGTGGTCGTGGCTGTGAGAGTGCCGATGGGACATGGTGGCTAGGGGTCTACTAGGAGGAGTATATAAGGATCTTGGTAGATAGTTGGAGTCTCTTTAGACTCTAGATGGTTTTCCTTACGCTCTGTATCTGAGCCTTAGGTTATCATTGTAGTAGTTCTAATACATTCCTTCCCCCCTCTTCTCTACCCTCTCCTCTCTGCGAGGCTTGTGGTTAGGTTGTGAGCGTGAGCTTGTAACACATAGCAATGATTAAGTAATAACTAGTCCGTTAATGAAGAGGAAAAGAAAACTGTAACATTACCCTCTTTGTATGCAAGAAGTCACCGACTTCTTATCCTGTTCCCCAACCATGGTTTCCATTGTTTGTCCACCCGTGATCTCTTCATGACTTCAACCACTCAGTGATGGTATTGACGTTGTGATTAGTGGTTTTGAACTGCCATTGCAAAGTCCTCATAATATAGTCCAGCTGGACTGTCTGCTCCAGGATTGCATCACGTTCTTCATTGGTGACGGTGTGAGGGTTGGTGGTGAGGGCGACATTGAGCATCGCGTCGAGGGGGCTGGCAAATAATTGATAATCCACTATTACAGTGGCAAGGGCTTCTTGAGCTTGGAGGAGGGTAGCATTGGGAGTTCGAGTAAGGGGTGGTGTTGGAGGAGTAGGCAGAGGAAGTTCATCTTGAAAGATCGGAGTGTCATTGAGCTCAGCCAGATGTTGGTGAAGATCAGTGATGGTGGAGGTAGGGGAGGCAGGCCAATTTGGGAAGAGGTAGTCGTCAATGGTGGTGGTGGTGGTAACGAAGACCTCGATGGGGAGGTCATGGGCGGTGGTGAGGAAGGGGGAGGTGGTGATGAGGGGATCGACGTAGCAGTGGCCACATGCTGTGACCAACAGAGTGAAAGCAAAAGCGAGGAGGTAGGCAATGGTGACGATAGCAGCAATCATGTTTGTATCGATGGGATGAGAAAGATGGTAGTCATTTGCATGTGGTTTAAATATCCCAGATTTTGTCATCAGAATCAAAAGCTAAGATCTCTTCGATCTCAGGTGCTCTAGTTCTGAGAAATTCTCACGGGAATTTCTAGCTGCTTCTTCCTGTTCTGATCGAGTTCCTGCATCATCAGGGTGTTGAATACGAATTTGATCTGGGTGCTCATGACATGTAATGTATATTTCTAGGTTGTTTATGCTATTCTGCATTGCTTGATTCAAAAGGTCGTAATACCGCTTGGATGCGAGTGTCATTTCCATTTGTGCTTGTGTGCGGTTAAAATTTTCACTTCCCCTTATATTCATTTGCCTTTCATATTGCTATTGTTCTGTGGAGATCTCCTGGCCTAATTGAATAATCCATCGTAATGCTTCTGATAACTCTGGGAAGGTTCGTCGTAACCAAGCCCTGTGATAGATGTTATCGTACCCAAAGCAAGGGTGAACTGCTGCTGGGAGATAATGTGATTCGGCTTCTTGAAACGTGGGTAATTCCCCTAGATCGAAAGAGAGGCGGTGATACTGAGGGAGATACTTTGGTAAAGCATCATATGGAATCTCCGTGTGTCCTTGTGGGTGCATTCTTTTGTGAGGGGGTAATCATGCTACTTTAGGCAGTTTTGATATCATTGGAACATATTTCAGTTTTTGATATATAGAGAGCGTTCATTTGGAAGGGTGTTTGAAAGCAGGGACAAACATTTGTGTGACGGAGTATCTGGTTTTGACAGTAGGGGTATATCTTCCAGCGGTTCTGCAAAATCTTTTGACATAACGGATATTATGCTTTAGTTGGAGATTTGTGTGGTAGTAAGTCATTCTCTTTTGATTTGTCTCAGAGGTTCCTTCTGCTCTTATATTCAATCAAGATATCTGCAGCATTGTCTAAGTGCCATTCTGGTTCCCATGTATTGTCATTTGCTCCATAGCCTTTCCACTTGACTAAGTATTGATAACCGGCTCCGTGTTTCCGATGTCCAAGGATAGCCTCAATCTCAAGCTCTTCTTGTCCATTAACCATATTGGGAGGTGGCATAGTGAAATTTGGGCCATGCATTGAGGTTTCCTTATATGGGGTGAGGAGCGATGCATGAAACACAGGGTGAATGCGCCATTGTTTTGGTAACTTCAATTTATAAGTAACTGGTCCCATGACTTGTTCAACCTGGAAGGGTCCTTCTCATTTTGGTGCTAGCTTTCTTGATTGATATGGAATATGGAGATTCTTGTTTTTGAGCCAGACTTTATCACCTTTCCAAATCTGATTGACTTGTCTCTATATCTATGAGCGACCATTTGTCTAGCAAGTTCATGAGCAGCTAGAGCTTCTTCTCTAGCTTTTCGAAGCATCTGAAGGCGTTCTTCTGCTGCTGGTGCAGTTATCTTGATTGCTGCTGTAGGAATAGCGATTGAATCTGATCCATACATAAGTTGGAATGGTGATGTCTTTATTGTGTCATGATATAAGTTATTGTGTGTGAATTCAGCAATGGGTAATAATGGTTTCCATTTATGGGGTTCATTTGCGCAGAACATTCGAAGATAAATTTCGAGTTCTTGATTTACACATTCAGTTTCTCCATCTGTCTGAGGATGATAGGCTGTGCTCATCCTGTGGTCGATTCCTAGAGCTTTTTGTATCTCTTGAAATACTTTAGTGGAGAATTGTGGTCCTCTATCAGAGATTAAGATGTCAGGGAGTCCAAAGTGTTTAAATATTTCAGAGATATAGAGGTCTGCAGTTCCTAGAGCATTGATTGTCTTGTTGCAAGGGATGAAAATTACCCCCTTCGTAAGGCCATGGTCCACCATGACCAATATGGAGTCAAAGCCATCAGAAATAGGAAGATCAGTGATGAAATTGAGTGTGACCTGCTGAAATGGGCGTGTAGCTTTTGATGGGATAGGGATCAATGCCGGTGAATTCGGGTGAGTATTGACTTTCATCTGTTGGCAGAGTGCGCAACCTTCAACCCATTCTTTGACATGTCTATACATCCCAGGCCACCAGTAATCACGCTTCAAAAGCGCTAGTGTTTTCAATCATCCAGGATGTCCTGAAGATAATGCTTCGTGTATCTCTTTGATTAACTGAGTTCGCAACTCGATTCGATCAGGAACATAGATTTTGCCAAGGTAATAAACAATGCCATGATTATATGTCCAGTCTTGCAGTTTCAATTTAATCGGCGGTGCTCATTGTTTTGTGATTACTTCAATGAGAATTCGTCCAAAATCATCATTTGCCATACATTTCTTTAATTCACTGGCAAGATCATCATTGATAAGCTGGATAAATCAATCATTTGGTAGAACTGTGACAGTAGTTTGTTCCTCATCATTGCCCATATGATCTGGTCGTCTGGACAATGCGTCTGCTTCAAACATCTTCGTCCCTGGTACATGTTCAATATGAAGATCAAATTCGGATAACAGTGACGACCACCGAGCTTGTCGAGGTGTTAAACGTTGAGCAGTTCGGTAATAGGACAAGTGTTACAGTTTATTTTTCCTCTTCTATGATGGACACTTAATTACATCATCATTACTATACGATTTAGTGGACGTTTATCTCCTTTTGCTAATGCCTTCACATTTCCTTTCATAGGTAGTTAGCTGCACTTACTGCGCATTCCCTTTACGGTTTTCTTTGTTCTCAAAACATATATAAACCCTAGAGTAGCATGTACATTCTCTAGTTCCAACTTAATCGAATCTCACTCTCAATCATGACTCGAACTCCTCGCTCTTTTCCTCCTGAGCTCGTCGTCTACTCAAAGACCTTTGTCATCATTTGACTCAGCGTCCAGAACCTGTCCAGTAGGCTGGGAGCAGACTGAGACTCTGCTTGCCACTGTTGATTTAGAACGAACCACATTGGGAGCATCGATCTTAACACAAGTTGGAACTCTCAGACTGCGCAGTGTTTCTACACTAGCCAGACACCATTGATACCAGAACCTCGACCCTCAGACCCCCCAATGGCTCTGTCCGTTTCAGACAAAAATATTATCTAGATTGAAGGGAAGTCTTTCCATCGGCTACAGGAACAGGGTGGTTTTTCTGCTCAAGTACTAAGAAAAAGAACGAACCAGTACCAGAATCCCTCTTTGAAGGTGATTACACTGAAGGACCAGAGGACGCCTTCCCAGACAATGTTTGGATTGATTGGATAAACGAGGAACACGAAGAAGGATTTCTTTCGTTATTCAAACCCCCTACAGACGAACCAGAACTCTCTTGGTGGAACGAATATCTCAGTATCACTGAAATAACAGAATGAGAATGATACACACTTAAGGACGGAGAACTACAGCCTTGGATAGAATTCCAAGAATAGAAACAGATTGAAGCAAATCTATTCGGAGATCCAGAATCAGGAAAAATAAAGACAAAACAGGAGAACCTACAAACCCGAAAGAAGAAACAGAAAAGATGGTATCTGATGCAGCAGCACCTGCCTCTAAAGGAGATATTAAGCCACAGCCCATGCGCATTTTTACAGGGAAACAAACCAAAGCAAAGGCTTTCATTGGAAACCTTGAAGACTATTTTGTGTTGAATGATGACAATTATAAAAACAAAGGCCAGAAACAGATTCGATTTGCTCTTGCCTGCCTAGGACAGGAACTCGACGATTGGAAGGTTCTAATCAAAGAGGAACTAGATGATGATGAAGAAACAACCCTTACCTGGACAAGTTGGGTCGAATTCAAGAAGCACTTTTTAGTGGATTGGGGCGAAGTTAACAGCACACTCAGGGCCTTGAACAATTTGGCCAATCTTACAGTAGGGGGCGATGTTTCAGTCCCTGAATATATTAGAAAATTCTGTATGGAGATTGGAACTTCAGGATTGAAAGGGACAACTGCACAACTTCAGGTATTTGTTGAAGGACTCCCTGAAAGTATCGCCACCAAAATCCTTGAGGCGAACGTTCTATCAATGAAGGAAGCATATGAAAAAGCAGAACAGCTTCATGGTGCATGGGAAATGGTGCAAGTGCTTGGACGCAAACCAGGACAAGGGAACCGCTCTAATTTTAACCAAAACACCAACACTAGGAGCAGAACAACTCGATCAGTTAATGCTATGCCCACTGGATGCTTGACAGACGAACAAAAGGAGGAGTATATGAAAGCAGGGAAGTGTTTCAGATGTGGAAACCAGGGACATGTTTCAAAAAATTGTCTGAAACGAAAGACCACTCCAAACACCTCCTTCAGGTCCTCCTCATCGTTTCAGAACAAAGGGATCAGATCCATCCCTGAAGATGCACCCAAGGACAAGCAAGACGATCCAGTTGCAGGTATCAGAGCAATCCTTGCTGGAATGAAGGCCAATGAATGAGAAGGTCTTCTTAATGAACTTGAGAATGAGGGTTTTTGATCAGGAAGCGTCACACAGCAGCTGGCACTTCCACAGCAAATGGACTTTCACAGTTAGCGCTTGATTCTGTAATAGTACAATCGAATAATGACAAGTGCCTTTCAATCACTGTTGAAACAATTGATTTACCCGCTGAAACCTCTGCCCTCATCAATTGTGGAGCAGAAGGGAACTTTATTGATGAAGAAATAACAACAAAACTACCAAAAGAAAAGCTGAGAAAACTGATTCAAGTCAGGAATGCAGATGGAACAATCAACACAAATGGAATGATCACCCATCGAGTATTAATTCAATATTCAATTGGAGGAAAGCATCACAGTAACTGGTTCTTAATCACCAAGTTAGGGGACCAACAATTAATCTTGGGAATTCCTTGGTTAGAAGAAAATAACCTGACTATTGATTGGAGAGACAAAACAATTCACCTCATTGATAATCAACGACAAGATGGAGCAATCTGGCAACTGGCACAGGACAATCAATGGGGAGAAGACGACTATTGGATTAGGGTCAAAACATCAGCATCGCAGGCATTAGAACATCAACTGAAAAGGGACAAACAAAAGACAGAACTACCTATGGAATACGAGAAATGGTGATCAGTCTTTGAGAAGAAAGCTTCAGAGTAATTTCCTACCTCTAGAACTTGGGATCATGCGATCAAACTGAAAAATGGTTTCACCCCTAAAGTTAGCAAGATCTACCTGTTATCAATTAAGGAGCAGTCATCCTTAGACGAATGGATTGAAGAACAACTTACTAAAGGATACATCAGACCATCGAAATCACCCCAGGCCTCGCCATTCTTCTTTGTTTCAAAAAAGGAAAGCGGAGCCTTAAGGCCATGTCAAGATTACAGATACCTGAATGATTGGACAATCAAGAACGCATATCCATTACCCCTAGTATCCGACCTCCTTACTAAACTTGCTGGGGCGCAGTACTTCACCAAATTAGATCTCCGCTGGGGATACAATAACATTTGAATCAAGAAAGGCAATGAATGGAAAGCAGCTTTTATCACAAACAAAGGATTATACAAACCAACCGTCATGTTCTTTGGACTGTGCAATTCGCCATCTACATTTCAAACCATGATGAATGAATATTTCAGAGATATGATTAATGAAGGATGGCTCATCATTTACATGGATGACATTTTGATTTGTTCCCAAAACAAGACAGAATTGGAAGAGCGAACAAAACAAGTTCTAGACCGATTAGAGGAAAACGACTTGTTCCTGAAACTGGAAAAGTGTAAATTCGCTGTACAAGAAGTCGAATTTCTAGGAATGATCATATCGCCTGGGAAAATACAGATGGATCCTATCAAACTAGCAGGGATAGCCGATTGGCCAGTACCAACAACAGTCAAACAAGTTCAATCATTCTTAGGCTTTGGAAACTTCTATCAACGATTCATTGGAAATTTTGCAGCTATAGCAAAACCGCTCACCAATTTAACTAAGAAGACAGAGATATTTGACTGGAATACTGAGTGTCAAGCTGCTTTTGATACCTTGAAACAACAATTTGCCTCTATGCCAGTTCTCTTAATGCCAAACCCAGCAAAACCATTTATTCTCCAAACCAATGCCTCTAATAAGGCAATAGGTGCAGTATTAAAACAAGCGGACGACTCTGGCGCACTACATCCCTGTGGTTTCATTTCCCATGCCCTAACACCAATGGAACAGAACTACCAGATCTATGATAGAGAATTACTTGCCATCATTAAAGGGTTGGCAGTTTGGTGTCACCTTCTGCATGGATCACCTCATACTATCATTGTGCACTGCGATCACAAGAACCTGTCCTACTGCAGAATGGCTCAATGATTGACACCTAGACAAGCCAGATGGTCATCTTTATTATCTGAATTTGACCTCCGGATTGAACATGTACCAGGAACGAAGATGTTTGAAGCAGATGCTCTATCTAGACGACCAGATCATATGGGAAATGATGAAGAACAGACCACAGTCACTATGTTACCAAATGATTGCTTCATTTGCCTCATCAATAACGATTTAGCCGATGAATTGAAGAAATATATGGCGAATGACAATTTTGGACGAATTCTGATTGATGTCATTAAAAGACAAAGAGCGCCACCAATCAAATCAAAGCTACAAGACTGGACATATACCCATGGCATTGTCTACTATCTTGGAAAGATCTATATCCCTGATTGGATCGAATTGAGGACTAGATTAATCAAAGATATGCATGAAGCATTATCTTCTGGACACCCTGGACGATTAAAAACATTGGCGCTTCTAAAATGCGACTACTGGTGGCCAGGAATGTACAGACATGTCAAAGAATGGGTAGAGGGATGTGCATTATGCCAACAGATGAAGGTTAACACTCACCCAAATGCGCCAGCATTAATCCCTATTCCATCCAAAGCGACACGTCCATTTCAACAAGTAACCCTTGATTTCATTACCGATCTTCCCATCTCGGACAGATATGACTCAATATTGGTCACAGTGGACCATGGCCTTACGAAGGGGGTAATTTTCACTCCTTGAAACAAGACAATCGACGCTTTAGGGACAGCCGATCTCTACATCTCTGAAATCTTCAAGTGCTTTGGACTCCCTGACATATTGATCTCTGATAGAGGACCACAGTTCTCCACCAAAGTATTCCAAGAAATACAAAAGGCATTAGGAATTGACCACAGGATGAGCACTGCCTATCACCCTCAAACAGATGGGGAAACTGAACACGTCAATCAAGAACTCGAGATCTACCTTCGGATGTTTTGTACTAATGAACCCCACAAATGGAAACCACTCCTACCTATCACCGAATTCGCACACAATAACCGTTATCATGATACAATAAGAACATCCCCATTTCAACTCATGTATGGAACAGATCCAATCACTATTCCCACAGCAGCGCTCAAGATGACTGCCCCAGCAGCAGAAGAGCATCTTCAGATGCTTCAAAAAGCAAGAGAAGAAGCTTTAGCAGCACATGAACTTGCCAGGCAAACAGTTGCTCAAAGATTCAGAGACAAGTCGATTAAATTTGAGAAAGGTGACAAGGTCTGGCTTGAGAACAAGAACTTACACATCCCATATCAATCAAGAAAGCTTGCACCGAAACGAGAAGGACCCTTTCAGGTTGAACAAGTCATGGGACCAGTTACATACAAGCTGAAATTACCGAAACAATGGTGCATTCACCCTGTATTTCATGCATTGCTTCTCACTCCATATAAGGAAACGTCAATGCATGGATCAAACTTTACCACACCACCTCCCGATATAGTAAATGGGCAGGAGGAGTTTGAGATTGAAGCTATCCTTGGACATCGAAAACACGGAGCAGACTATCAATATTTGGTTAAATGGAGAGGCTATGGATCGAATGATAACACCTGGGAACCTGAATGCAATCTGGGAAATGCTGCGGACATTCTGATAGAATATAAGAACAGAAGACATCTATAGAACGTCACCTATGGCTTATAACCAATCAAAGAAATTCTGGAAAACCCTTTATGCGCTCAAAGGACGATTCCTCCCTCCTTGAACTCGTTTATTACAACATCGTCATGACAAGAAGCACCTGATACGACTCCCACACGCACGACGCTATCCAATCACCAGTAGACATATACTTTTCATTTCACCAAGGCGACCACTATCATCATCAAAAGCTATTCAGCTGAACCCTACTGCACCAAGAATGAGAGAACAGGAACAAGAATTCCAAAACCAACAGCAATGGACCCTCCACAAAATGAATATATGGGTATTAGATCGATGACGAGATCTACAAGAACATGGGTGCAACTGTTTCATGCAATTTTATCATCTCTTCCCACAGAAAATCGAATTCCCTGTGGAAAATCTTGATGCAATCATTCCACCACCATACGACTCGATAACATGGGAATGCACTCCCCCTCCTTACCCGCCAAAACCTCCACATTATCCTACTTATGACTTCAAACCAGGATACCCAAAGATTACTAGCAGGGTCACAGCTCAAGGAGCATTCATTAGAGAAGACGAATTCACTTGACCAAGCACTCCTGAATCACCATCAGATGATGCGCTGTATCACGCCATTCTTGCTCACTCCACAGAATCAGATGGTAACAAAGCAGAAGATTCTATGGAAGACCTTTATGTTTGATGTTCTAGGATAAAAGACGACCCACCAACTATCCATTCTCCCCATTCTGCTTGAATACGCAATGTTCACCTTTGTCCTCACCCTCACCTACCTCATCGCTTTCGTCTTTGCCCTCCTGATCACTGCCTGTGGTCATTGCTACATCGAACCCGTCGCCGCCACCTCCCCCTTCCTTGCCACGGCCCACGACCTTCCCCTCAAGGTCTTCATCACCACCACCACCACCATTGACGATTGCGTCTGGGCAGATCTCCCAGAACTTCACCAACACCCAGAAGAACTCGCCCCCATGACCTTTGCCAACCCCATCGTCCAGGACCCCATTACCCACATCCCTTATGCCCACCGTCCTCGCCACTCTGTCCTCTCTCCCGTCTCCGAAGCTCTCAGCACCCTCATTGTCGACTTCAATCAGTTATCTGCGCCCCTCAACTCTGTCACCCACCTCATGCTCTCCACCGACCCGCAATGTCTCACATATGAAGAACGGGACAACCTATGGGAGCATGCCAAGCAGCTGGAGCGCGTCACAAAAACTCTCCAATTGCGCATCAAGGCTGCCAACAAGGACCTGGACTCCATCATCAAGTGGATCAAATCCAGGAAGGACCATGGCTGGACCACGAACGCACAATGGTAGAAGTCGGTGACTTCTCGCATACAAAGGGGGTAATGTTACAGTTTATTTTTTCCTCTTCTATGACAGATGCTTAATTACATTATCATTACTATACGATTTAGTGGACGTTTATCTCCTTTTGCTAACACCTTCACATTTCCTTTCATAGGTAGTTAGCTGCGCTTACTGTGCATTCCCTTTACAGTTTTCTTTGTTCTCAAAACATATATAAACCCTAGAGTATCATGTACATTCTCTAGTTCCAACTTAATCGAATCTCACTCTCAATCTTGACTCGAACTCCTCGCTCTTTTCCTCCTGAGCTCGTCGTCTACTCAAAGACCTTTGTCATCGTTTGACTCAGCGTCCAGAATCTGTCCAGTAGGCTGGGAGCAGACTGAGACTCTGCTTGCCACTGTTGACTTAGAACAAACTGCATTGGGAGCATCAATCTTAACACTAATTGTATGACCCGTGTCCATAGTAGTGATCATACCTTTTAAATTCATCTCCTGCTTCCCTGAAGCTTTTACTAACTGTCCCCGCAGTTGTACCAGATTCCACAGCACCTCTTCTTCAGACAAGGTGTTTAGATCCCTCACGAGTCCCTCATCAACTTGATGAGTTCTTCTGTTGTGGACCCATTCTTTTAGACACCGCACTGCGGTTCCTTCTTCCTGTTGCCATATCCGTCTTAGGACCCATGCTGGTGTCCAAGTCTTTATTCAGGGTTTTGCGCTCACACTCAGATTCCGAATATGATGAACAAGAGATGAACATTCATATAACAGATCCGGAATATTAATACATGAGTCCATGTGTACTACTGAGTCCTTCTTTGTCAATAGCACTGAGCACTCGCCTATTGACCCTCACCAAAACCCTTCTCCTTCCTGTACTCCTTCCACATCTCCTCAGTGAGATCTTCCACTCTCAGCTCCCTGATCCGCCCCTTGCCCTTATCCTGCGCTTTAGCCCTTTTTGGTTCAGGGCAATCCTTTGCCCAATGCCCCATGTTTCCACAATTGAAACAGGTGCCCTTTGCCCACTTTGTTTTGTCGACATCCATTGCATTTGGATCATGTGTCAATTTGGACCCAGACGGAGTGCTGTATTGGAATTGGTTTGGTTTGGAGTCCTTAGTGATTGGCTTCTCCTTGTAACCATCATTGCTCCGACCCATTCCATAGGCTTCATTTGCCTTCTGATATGCATGTGCCAGCTCGATCGCCCTTTTTTGGGTCTGGTCCAGGGTTGCATCTTCTGGTAAATTCCCATATTGGATAAGATCTCTTCCCAATGCAGGGTGAATGTGCCCTAGGAAGTGTGCCAACAATGCTCGATCATCCCAATTGACCAGTGGCTTTAGAGCGTTAAATTTGATGATGTAATCTTCTACAGGCTGGGTTCCCTGCTTAAGTACCAAGATTGCATCCGTTGCTTTTTCCCTGGTTTCCATGGACATGAAGAAGTGGTGCATTTCTTCCTTGAATCCCGTCCATGACGTAAATGAATATTTGTTTCGAAGAGGTCGACGCAATAATATCAGTGGCTCTGTTAAATGATTGTATCGCCCTTCATTCAATTCCTCCCATGAGAGCCCCAGTGTCCAAAAGGGGGACGCATTGTCCATCTTTTCTTGATACTCCTGATTGGCCTCCAAGGCCTGTTTGTGCTGTACTCCCGCCCAATCACCTGCTCAATTGTCTTTCCCTTTCCTGATCCGATATAGGCACAATAGGATCCTTCTATCTGCTCGCGTTTCCCTTGCCAAACAGAAATAGATCTCCATTTGTTGTAGCCATCCATCAACCATCCAGGGATCTCCCTCATAGTGCTCTGGCATCTCAGCCTTCGTGAGAGGTTGCGGTTCCGGTCTAGGATTGGTGCGATTGTACTCATTGATCAAGTCCGCAATAGCCCTGCCAATTGCCGCTGCTGCATCAAGTCGTTGTTCATTTTGTAAAATGACCGCATTCTCGTGTGTGTTTAATGCAGCCTGATCTGCATTGGGTGCCAGCAGTGGTATATCTTGACTATTTTGTAAGTTGCGCCACCCCCATATGCCGTGTAACAGCCAAGTTATTGTATTGGCTGTGTACTGAAACGCTCCCACATGCATATGTCCTGCTCCTTGCATTACTAAAATCACCATTCTGTCCCAACCCGTTCCTCCCCATGGAGTAGCAATGACATGCAAGCACCCTTTATGCCCATATGTAGACCTTAGGATGATTCGAACTTCTGTGTTCCTAAGCTCCAAATCCCATTCCATTATCTCTTGTACCTGGGGGTATTGTGGCCACGCGTACTCAGGCCAGTACTGTTGTTGGATCAAGTGCAAGTAACAGTAGCCGGGCATAGATGGATTGACGGCTCTGGCAACACTAGCTGGCCTAGGGTATGGATATGGGACATCAATTTCCCTTCCCACGGTTCGCCTCCATTGATCTATTTCCATCCGCTTGTGATCTAATTCCCCTTTATTTGGTATAGTGGGAACTGTTGCCACCCAATCTTCCACTCACTGCACCGGTCCGCCCCACCAATTCATGTCTGCTCCCTGGGTTCTGGTTTTAGCTTCACTGGGCCCTGCCGCTTTTGCAATGACCTGTGCATAAGATCCTTTTGTAACTGTGACCAAAGACGGGTTCTTCAAGGGTCCCTGTATAAATGAGGAGATTGTGGGAGTGGGAGACTGTTTAAGCTTGGATTTCCCATGTCCCCCGAACTCCACCTGAAGCCGATGATCAGGGAGGCATTCTAACCGTATTAGCTCCTCCCAAGTATAGATCTCATCATCAAACTCCCTAATAGCTGATTCCTCGATCACATGGAACTTTCGTGGATCTCTATTGTCTTGTAGTGCAAACCAAGCCAATAGATCTCTCAGTTCGGGATCCCAGCTAAGAATATCCAGAACACGTGGCCAATGTGGCCAACAGTACTTGTCATGGTATTCCTGTTTGAATAACACCATGTAACACAGCCTGTCCTCGTGCCATGGATACCTTTTGCCCTTTCCTTTTGCGGCTGGCCCTGGCATCACCACTTGTCCGCATGGCACATTCTCCCTCCAAGAGTTCAATCTTTTGGCGTGATCTCTCAGGGTCTCATCCCCTCCACATTCCTCCAATAGGGTGTCCAATTCCACTTCTCCAAGCTCATGGAATATGTCATTCACGTATGTCATCCCATTTTCTAATGATGGAGTTGGAGTCCCTGCTCCTGCCTTTCTTGACGTGCGTGTGCGCATGTATGGATCATAGCGGATGCCTTCGCGATGCTGCTCATCCTCTAGTTGTCTTTGCCCATGCTGATAGGACGTGAACCTAATATTCCCATTGAGCGCGTGCATCAACGCATTCCAGTCCTGGTGGGACATCTGCATTCCTTCATTGAAATATAGGGTCCATGCCCCTGCCTCATAATCTATTGCGGCTACATCAATATGGTATTTTTTGAGCGCTCTAGCCACATCCTCCACCACGAGGAGATACCAATTGTAAGGTACTGCCAGTATTGCCTTGACAACTGCATTGTCGGGCCGTCCACCATATGCCTTTTCAATTAGACCCACCAGGGTCCCCTTATCTCGGTGCACCCTGAGCAAAGCCTTGTCCAGGCACCGTTGTTCTAGAAGGGCTTGCCAAGCCTCTTCCTGCTCACGGATCTGCTCCGCTTCCTTAACTTTCAACTCATTGACGATCCTTTGTTGTTGGCGAGCTGCTACTGCCTTGAGATGTTTGCACCATAACTGAACGTGGTTGTCGTGACACCTGATGACCGAGTCACCAATGAATGCTGCCAGTCTCAACTGAACAGGCTCGAGCGCTGCTGCCCATTCCACGTTGAAGATCCGTCCGATCTCCGCCAGTGTCACATGGGCATAGGGTGTTAAGATCGATGCTCTCAACGCAATTCGTTCTAAGTCAACAGTGGCAAGCAGAGTCTCGGTCTGCTCCCAGCCTACTGGACAGGTTCTGGACACTAAGTCAAACGATGACAAAGGTCAAATAAACAACGAGCTCAAAGAGATAAGAGCGAGGAGTTTTCGTTCAGAAGTTGAGAGAAGAATTCGATTAAGTTGGAACTGGAGTCTAGCTACTTTACAAGAAGGTTTATATACATAAAAGAACAAGAGAAATATAAAAGGAAACGTACAGCTAAATACCTAAGAGAGGAAATGTGAAGGTAAAGTAGCTAAAGGAGATGAGCGTCCATGAAACGCATAACGATGATTATATAATAAAGTAAGTCTGTCGACGAAAGGAAAAGAAACTGTAACATAGGGTAAAACATAATTGAAAACAGATGTCATGGTAAAAATATCTTCAACCAAGCCAAGCACTCCTGACTTGCACCTCGGTCTGTTCATTGCAGCCTTTGTCGCCTAAGATCCCTGTCAGATGACAAGGACTGTTGTCTTTTCGTCGCGGACTACCCTTCCTGGCATAGTCAGAGTACAATGGGGTCAATAACGCACCCCCACTTGTATTTTCGATTTAATTTCGTCAAATGACCTAATGGGGTGGTGCCCAGCTCTTCACTCAGATGTCCTCGTGCTCAGGTAACTAGACCCGATATGTAATTGGTATTCTGAGACTGTGTGCCTTGATACACGACACACCAAGAGATTGTCTTCGATGGTTCCACCACCTATTCCACAGCGACTAGTATTGGTACCAGTAAGACCCTGCCCAGTCGACTACTGCATGCTCCAATTCTTGTCTAGCGCTGTTGTGTCGACTAGTGTGGTCCCAACGTCAGTCGTGACACTGTTGTTGCCAGTCAATGTTGAGAAAAAATGAAAATGTAGAGATTCGTTCGATGCTGTGAGCGACAATGAGCAAGGCATGCCTGGCGCTGTGTGCAACGACAAAGAGTGTGGTTGAAAGACTCTAGATTATGTTAGGACTAATCCCACCACAACCACAAGCCTCGTGAAATGATGAGGAAAGAAGATAGATTGAAAACACAGTAGAGTAGTAGCCTGGTAAGAGGAAACTATCTAGAGTCTTAGAGACTCATACCTACAGAACACCCTCCTTATATACCCCAACGCCTGGTCTGTGCACACAGACTGCGCAGCCACTAGGCTGTGCACGCGCAGCTACAAGACCTAGGCCTACCATCTAGAACTACCCGGACCCAGAGTCTTCACCCCTATAACCCCATATGCCACGGTACAGCCACTTGCTCATCTAAGCCCTCGGAGTATCCTGTTAGGGGTGGGAGTTGTTGTCCATATCCAGAGAAGTGTTGATAGAGCCCTGAGGAAAATACAGTGACCCAAAAAACTGTCCGGATGTTTGGTGGATTTGGAAAGATGGGCCCATAGCTCCTGAAATAAAATACATAGAAATTTGAAATAATCATATGTTGGAGGTATATATATAATATATATGCTGACATCAGCTTGACCTTACATGGTAGCTAGTTATGTGATTAGAAATTCAACAACCGACTGGGCACATCCGGACAGTTTCTTTGCTCTTGTATTAATAGTTGTTTTCAGTACTTAGTGTATCCTCCTTTGGCCTTCAACACTGCAGCAACCCTTCTAGGCATGCTTTTGATCAAATCAATGCATACTTCCTTTGGAATCTTCTCCCATTCTGCCTCCACCCTCTCCCACAACTCCAAGATCCCCTTTGGTGCTTCTGGGTATGTTCCAAGCCTCTTCTTGAGGTGCCACCATAGATGCTCTATTGGATTCAAGTCTGGAGACTGTGCTGGCCAGTCTAAAACCTCAACCTGATTCTCCACAAACCATTCCTTGGCCACCCTGGATGTGTGTTTGGGATCATTGTCCTGCTGGAACACAAACCTTTCCCTATCCATCCCATAATAATCCAATGTCTGAAACAAGTGGTCTTCCATGATCTCCCTGTAAAGTTCTCCATTCATCCTACCATCTATCCTGCACATATGTATATCCCACCCCATGAGCTGTCATGCACCCCCAAACCATTAGGCTTCCCCCACCAAATTTGAGTGTCCCATTAACATGCTGATGTGTGAGCCCTGTGCCTCGCCTTTTCCACACCCAATCCCTCCCATCAGAGCCCAAACGATTGATTTTAGTCTCATCTGAGAATATGACCCTAAACCAATCCTCTTCAGTCCAGTCTTTGTGCTTGAGAGCAAAGTTGTAGCGTTGCTTCATATGTCATTGGGTGAGAAGGGGCTTCTTGGACTTCACCACAGCCCTCAGATTCCCCCTCTTGAGTGCATTACGAACAGTTTGGGTGCTAACATTCAGGGAGAGAAGGGACTTTGCCTGGGAGGCATTGTCAACCTGTCCAGAGGTGATGGAACAGATGAGATGGCGTTGATCCTGGGGGGACAGCTTGGACGGTCGACCTCCAGCAGGTGTTGGGAGTGTAAGAGAAAGTTGAGAGCGGATTTCAGAGACAGTGGAACGCCCAATATGAAGTTTAGAAGCAATAGAGCGACAGGAATGACCCTCCTGAAGAAGGGAGATGACTGAGAGACGAGTGTCAGCAGAAAGGGGCCTCATGAGATGGTGAGGAATGAAAGATGGTCAAAGTTGATGTCAGAGCGTTATTTCAACATTGGTTACATGACTTTGTTGAATACAAGTTGAAATTCCCACAATCAGATGATGTTCAATGAGCCAGGACACTGAGCAAAGAAACTGTCCGGATGTACCCAGTCAGTTGTTGAATTTCTAATCACATGACTAGCTACCATATAAAGTCAAGCTGATGTCAGCATATATTATATATATATACCTCCAACATATGATTATTTCAGATTTTTATATATTTTATTTCCAGAGATATGAACCCATCTTTCCAAATCCACCAAACATCCGGACAGTTTTTTGGGTCACTGTAGATAAAATATAGAAAACCCCAGAGAAAATTGTAAGGTCGTAACAATAACAAAAGAGTTTGTCAAGTAGATGAGAAACTTGTTGTGGACTTAAACACCTCGTCTGAAGAAGACGTGCTGTGGAATTTATTACCACTGTGTGGACAGTTGGTGAAAGCTTCCAGAAAGCAGGAAATGAATTTGAAAGGAATGATCACCACCATGGATACCAACCACACCATCAATATAATGGCATTGGTAGATTCAGGATGTACAGGATCATGTATCAATGATGAGTTTGTGGAACATCACAAACTGAACAAGCGAAAGATGCTCTGACCAATGGCAGTTTACAATGCTGATGGCATGCATAATGTGATGGGTAGTCTGGAATATATGGTACAATTCAAATTATGTATCGGCGATCATGAGGAGATAGTGGAATGTGGAGTAGCTCGATTAGGGAAAACGGACTTGTTTTTAGGACATGATTGGCTCCAGCATCATAACCCAGTGATGGATTGGAAAAAGCAAGAAGTCTGCTTCAGTCGGTGCCCAGGAACTTGTTGGGACCATTCTGAGGTACTAGAACTGGAAGAAGAAGTTGACCCTATGCAACCCCTGGAATTGGGCGAGCAGTTATTAGCCATTCATATTGGGGACCCTGAGTTTCGCATTCAATCAGTGGCAACAGACATTGCAGTGAGGGAAGCCAGTGTAGCAGTTAAGTGCACTTTGGAGGAGGTAGTTCCTAAGCATTACTTGGGGCACTGCAAAGTTTTTGAAAAAGAGACTTTTGATGAACTACCACCAAGATGCCCTTGGGATCATGCAATTGAGCTAATCCCAGGATCAAAAGCAGTAGACTGCAAATTTTACCCTCTCAACTGTGAGGAACAAGCACAACTGGATAAATTCCTCAAGGAGAATCTGGAGTCAGGTCGCATTCAACCTAGCAAATCTCCTATGGCATTGCCTTTCTTTTTTGTCAAAAAGAAGGACGGGAAATTGTGTCCTGTACAGGACTACCAACAGTTAAATGAGATGACCATAAAAAATTGGTATCTGCTCCCTCTCATTGGCGAACTAGTGCATAAGTTATCCAAAGCGCAGATCTTCTCCAAGATGGATATCCAGTGGGGATACAATAATGTCCATATCAAGGAAGGAGATGAGTGGAAAGCCACATTTCAAATGAATAGGGGATTATTTGAACCCTTAGTTATGTTCTTTGGCCTCACAAATTCACCAGCGACATTTCAAACCATGATGAATGACATTTTCAGAGTGGAAATTGCTGAAGGATGGGTTGTGATCTACATGGACGATATACTGGTCTTCTTGGATAACCAGCAGGATCATATATGCCATGTTAACTGCATTTTGGCCAAGTTGGAGGAATACAAGTTATCCTTGAAACAGAGAAATGTTGGTTTGACCAACCACAAATTGATTTCTTAGGGCTTGTGATTAGTCAGGACTCCATCAAAATGGAACAGGGCAAGGTGAAAGTGTTGGCTGACTGCCCCCCCCCCCCCCCCCCCCCCACATCAAAACGGGAACTCCAACAGTTTTTGGGTTTCATCAACTTCTACCACCACTTTGTGGAGGGTTTTGTGTGTGTGGCAAAGCCTTTGACTCATTTAACTGGTAAAGTCGAGTGGTTATGGATGGAGCTTGAAACTGCGGCCTTTCAGGGACTGAAAGACCTTGTGGCAAGGGAGGTGATTTTGAAAATTCCGGACAACAAGGGACAATTTCGGATAGAAGTAGATGCTTTGGACTTTGCAATTGGTGGAATTTTGTCTCAGCAAGGGAAGGACAACTTATGGTGCCCAGTAGTTTTCATTTCAAAGTTGCTTAATGACATGGAACGGAATTATGAGATTTATGACAAGGAAATGTTGGCAGTAATGCACATGTTTTACAAATGGTCTCATTATCTTAAAGGTGCAAAGGAGATTGTAGAGGTTTTAATGGATCATCAAAACCTCACATACTTTAGGAAGCCACAAAATCTGAATAGACAACAGGTGCGCTGGGTAACAGACTTACAAGAATACAATTTTGTCATCAAACACCACTCAGGAAAATCTAATTTGAAGGCAGACCTATTGTCAAGACACGCAGGGCATGAGTGAGGCCAGAATGACAATGAAGGCATAGTCCTGCTAAAGGAACACTTGTTTGTCATGATTTTTGATGACGACAGGGCACTGGAAGACATTGTAGACCAAATTCAGAAAATCCCAAAGTGCCAGTGGAAAAGGCAGGTTTTAAAAGGGCTTGAGGAAGGCAACAGAGACTTTAAGGTGGAAAGGGGATTGGTGGAATGGAAGGGCCACGTATATGTACCAGCAGTCAAACATGTTCGAGGAGAGATCATCCAAATACATCACTCTTGGGGACACTCAGGAATCGCCAAAACGGTGGAACAACTCACCCACGATTATTGGTGGCCCAATATGCAACGTGATGTTGAAGAATACATTGCTGGATGTGAAACTTGTCAGCATGCCAAGCCTGATCGACAGCCAAGGGCCACACCATTAGTGCCAAACAAAGTACCACAGGAACCATGGGAGGTTATCTCAGTGGATCTAATGGGACCACTGCCAGAATCTAAGGGCAACAACATGATAATGGTGGTAGTGGACCAATTCACCAAGAAAGCTTACTTTTTACCCACCACATCATCAATCACATTGCAAGGGGTAGCTGTTCTAATGAGAGATAATGTGTTCAGGGACCATGGATTACCACGTAAGGTCATCAGTGATTGAGGACCACAATTTGCATCAAAGTTTATGGACGATCTATATGGCATGTTGGGGATCAAACCTAACCGATCAACAGCTTATCACCTGCAAACTGATGGACAGACAGAGCGCATAAATCAGGAGGTTAAGGAATTCTTGACTATGTTCATCAACCATTGGCAGGACAATTGGAGCGACTGGTTATCAGTAGTGCAATTTTGTCATAACAACCAAGTACATGCATCTATGGGTTTTTCACCATTCTTCATGAACTATGGGCGTCACCCACACAAGGGACTCAGTCCCACATACAAACCGAAGGTAGTAGCAGTCGAAATGCTGGTAGATGAGTTGAAGGACGTCCATTCCCAGGCACGAGCGGCGTTGGACAAAACAGCTACTACGATGAAAACTCGGTATGATGCAGGCAAGTCCCAGGCTCAGCAATACAAGCCAGGGGATAAGGTCTATCTCAGCACTGAGAATTTACCAGTTATTTGCACAACAAAGAAACTGGATGGCAAGTTTGTGGGCCCCCTGGAAATAGTGGAGAAAGTCAGTGAATCAGCATATCGGTTGAAGGTCCCAGCTTCCTGGAAGGTTTACAATGTGTTCAACAAGGTTCTTCTTAAACCATACAAGGAACCGGGATTTCCTAATCAAAAAGAGAAAGTCACGCAAAGACAAGAGGCGCAAATGGTCGAGGAGTCCTCCGATGATGAATACAAGGTTGAGGAAGTCATGGACAGCCGAGTTAGTGGACACGGCGGTGGTCGATTGGAGTACTTAGTCAAATGGAAGAACTATCCTGTGGAAGATTCTGTTAAGATCGATGCTCCCAGTGTGGTTCGTTCTAAGTCAACAGTGGCAAGCAGAGTCTCAGTCTGCTCCCAACCTACTGGACAAGTTCTGGACACTAAGTCAAACGATGACAAAGGTCTTTAAGTTGACAACGAGCTCGAGAGAAAGAGAGTGAGGAGTTCAAGTCAAAACTGAGAGTATGATTCAATTAAGTTGGAACTGCAGAATATACAGGATATTCTAGGGTTTATATACGTTTTGAGGACAAGGAAAACTATAAAGGGAATGCGCAGTAAGCGCAGCTAACTACCTATGAAAGGAAATATGAAAGCGTTAGCTAAAGGAGATAAACGTCCACTAAACCGTATAGTAATGTTGATGTAATAATAAAACGTCCATCATAGAAGAAGAAAAGAAACTGTAACATTACCCCCTTCGTATGCGAGAAGTCACCGACTTCTACCATTGTGCGTCCGTGGTCCAGCCATGGTCCTTCCTGGATTCAATCCATTTGATTATGGAGTCCAGATCCTTGTTGGCAGCCTCGATGCGCCATTGGAGGGTCTTCGTGATCCGCTCCAGCTGTTTGGCATGCTCCCAAAGATTGTCTCACTCTTCGTAAGTGAGGCATTGCGGATCGGTAGAGAGCATGAGGTGGGTGACGGCGTCGAGGGGCATGGAGAGCTGATTAAAGTCGACTACAAGGGTGCTGAGGGCTTCAGAGATGGGGGAGAGGAGAGAGTGGCAAGGGCGGTGGGCGTAGGGAATGTGGGTGACAGGGTCCTGGATGATGGGGGCAGCGAAGGTCATGGGTTCGAGCTCCTCTGGGTGTTGGTGAAGTTCTGGGAGGTCAGCCCAGACCAAATCGTCGATAGTGGTGGTGGTGGTGATGAAGACCTCGAGAGGGAGGTCATGGGCCGTGGAGAGGAAGGGGGAGGCAGTGGCGACAGGTTCAATGTAGCAATGACCACACGCAGTGATCAAGAGGGCGAGGACAAAGGCGATGAGGTAGGTGAGGGTGATGACGAAGGCGAACATTGTATATCAAATGAGATGGGGAGAATAGATAGCTGGTGGGTCGTCTTTTATCCTAGAGCATCAAACGTAAAGGTCTTCCATGGAATTTTCTGTTTTGTTACCATCTGATTCTGTGGAGTGAGCAAGAATGGCATGACACAGCACATCATCTGATGGTGATTCAGGAGTGTTTGGTCAAGTGAATTCATCTTCTCTAATGAACACTCCTTGAGCTGTGACCCTGCTGGTAATCTTTGGGTATCCTGGTTCGAAATCATAAGTAGGATAGTGTGGAGGTTTTGGCGGGTAAGGAGGGGGAATGCGTTCCCATATTAACGAGTCATATGGTGGTGGAATGGTTGCATCAGGGTTGTCGATGGGGAATTCAATTTTCTGTGGGAAGAGATGATAAAATTGCATGAAACGGTCGCACCCATGTTCTTGTAGATCTCGTCGTCGATCTAATATCCATATATTCATTTTGTGAAGGATCCATTGCTGTTGATTTCGGAATTCTTGTTCCTGTTCTTTTGTTCTTGGTGCAGTAAAGTTCAGTTGAATATTTTTTGATGATGACAGTGGTCGCCTTGGTGAAATGAAGAGTATGTGTCTACTGGTGATTGGGTAGCGTCATGCATGTGGGAGTTGTACTAGGTGTTTCTTGTTGTGACAATGTGGTAATAAACGAGTCCGAGGAGGGAGAAATCGTCCTTTGAGCGCATGAAGGGTCTTCCAGAATTTCTTTGATCAGTTATAGGCCATAGATGAAGTTCTATAGATGTCTTCTGTTCTTATATTCTATCAGAACATCCGCAGCATTTCCCAGATTGTGTTCAGGTTCCCAGGTGTTGTCATCCGATCCATAGCCTTTCCATTTAACCAAATATTGATACGCTGCTCCGCGTTTTCGATGTCCAAGGATAGCTTCAATCTCAAACTCCTCCTGCCCATTTACTATATCGGGAGGTGGTGTGGTAAAGTTTGGTCCATGCATTGATGTTTCCTTATATGGAGTGAGAAGCGATGCATGAAATACAGGGTGGATGCGCCATTGTTTCGGTAATTTCAACCTGTATGTAACTGGTCCCATGACTTGTTCAAACTGAAAGGGTCCTTCTCGTTTCAGTGCAAGCTTTCTTGATTGATATGGGATGTGTAAGTTCTTGTTTTCAAGCCAGACCTTGTCGCCTTTCTCAAATTTAATCGACTTGTCTTTGAATCTTTGAGCAACGGTTTGCCTAGCAAGCTCATGTGCTGCTAAAGCTTCTTCTCTTGCTTTTCAAAGCATCTGAAGACGTTCTTCTGCTGCTGGGGTGGTCATCTTGAACGCTGCTGTGGGAATAGCGATCGGATCTGTTCCATACATGAGTTGAAATGGGGATGTTCTTATTGTATCATGATAGCGATTATTGTGTGCAAATTCGGCAATAGGCAGGAGTGGTTTCCATTTGTGGGGTTCATTAGTACAAAACATTCAAAGGTAGATCTCGAGTTCTTGATTGACGCGTTTGGTTTCCCCATCTGTTTGAGGGTGATAGGCAGTGCTCATCCTGTGGTCGATTCCTAATGCTTTTTGTATTTCTTGGAATACTTTGGCGGAGAACTGTGGTCCTCTATCAGAGATTAAGACGTCAGGGAGCCCAAAGCACTTGAAGATTTCAGAGATGTAGAGATCGGCTGTCCCTAAAGCATCAATTGTCTTGTTGCAAGGGGTGAAAATTACCCCCTTCATAAGGCCATGGTCCACCGTGACCAATATGGAGTCATATCCGTCCGAGATGGGAAGATTGGTAATGAAATCAAGGGTTACTTGTTGAAATGGACATGTTGCTTTGGATGGGATAGGGATTAAAGCTGGTGCGTTTGGGTGAGTGTTAACCTTCATCTGCTGGCATAATGCACATCCCTCTACCCATTCTTTGACATGCCTATACATCCCTGGCCACCAGTAGTTGCGTTTTAGAAGCGCCAATGTTTTTGATCATCCAGGGTGTCCAGAAGATAAAGCTTTGTGTGTATCTTTAATTAATCTAGTCCTTAATTCAATTTGATCAGGGATATAGATCTTTCCAAGATAGTAGACGATGCCATGGGTATATGTCCAGTCTTGTAGTTTTGATTTGATTGGTGGCGCTCTTTGTCTTTTAATAACATCAATCAGAATTCATCCAAAATCGTCATTCGCCATATATTTCTTCAATTCATTGGCTAAATTGTTATTGATAAGGCGAATGAATCGATCATTTGGTAACATAGTGACTGTGGTCTGTTCTTCATCATTTCCCATATGATCTGGTCGTCTAGATAGAGCATCTGCTTCAAACATCTTCGTTCCTGGGACATGTTCAATCCGGAGGTCAAATTCAGATAATAAGGATGACCATCTGGCTTGTCTAGGTGTTAATTGTTGAGCCGTTCTATAATAGGACAGGTTCTTGTGATTGCAGTGCACAATGATAGTATGAGGTGATCCATGCAGAAGATGACGCCAAACTGCCAACCCTTTAATGATGGCAAGTAATTCTCTATCATAGATCTGGTAATTCTGTTCCGTTGGTGTTAGGGCGTGAGAAATAAAACCGCAAGGATGCAGTGTGCCAGAGTCATCCGCTTGTTTTAATACCGCTCCTATTGCTTTGTTAGAGGCGTCGGTTTGGAGGATAAATGGTTTTGCTGGATTTGGCATTAAGAGAACTGGCATAGAGGCAAATCGTTGTTTCAGGGTATCAAAAGCGGCTTGACGTTCTGTGTTCCAGTCAAATATCTCCGTCTTCTTTGTTAAATCGGTGAGCAGTTTTGCTATAGCTGCAAAGTTCCCAATGAATCGTCAGTAGAAGTTCCCAAAGCCTAGGAATGATCGAACTTGTTTGACAGTTGTTGGTACTGGCCAATCGGCTATCCCTGCTAGTTTAATAGGATCCATCTGTATTTTTCCAGGCGATATGATCATTCCTAGAAACTCAACTTCTTGCACAGCGAATTTACATTTTTCCAGTTTCAGGAACAAGTCGTTCTCCTCTAATCGGTCTAGAACTTGTTTTGTTTGTTTTTCAAATTCTGTCTTGTTTTGAGAACAGATCAAAATGTCGTCCATATAAATGATGAGCCATCCTTCATTAATCATATCTCTGAAATATTCATTCATCATGGTTTGGAACGTAGATGGCGAATTGCATAGTCCAAAGAACATAACAGTTGGTTCGTATAATCCTCAATTTGTGATGAAGGCTGCTTTCCATTCGTCGCCTTTTTTGATTCGGACGTTATTGTATCCCCAGCGAAGATCTAATTTGGTGAAGTATTGCGCTTCAGCAAGTGTAGTAAGGAGATCAGATACTAGGGGCAATGGGTATGCGTTCTTGATTGTCCAATCATTCAGGTACTTGTAGTCTTGGCCTGAGGTGATTTCGATGGTTTGATATATCCTTTAGCAAGTTGTTCTTCAATCCATTCATCCAAGGACGACTGCTCCTTAATTGATAACGGGTAGATTTTGCTAACTTTGGGAGTAAAACTGTTTTTCAGTTCAATCACATGATCCCAAGTTCTAGAGGTAGGAAATCGTTCTGAAGCCTTTTTCTCAAAGACTGATCGCCATTTCTCGTATTCCACAGGTAGTTCTGTCTTTGGTTCGTCTCTTTTCAGTTGATGTTCCAATGCCTGAGATGCTGATGTTTTAACCCTAATCCAATAATCGTCTTCTCCCCATTGATTGTCCATTGCCAGTTGCCAGATCGTCCCATCTTGTCGTTGATTATCAATGAGGTGAATCATTTTGTCTCTCCAATCAATAGTTGGGTTATTTTCTTCTAACCAAGGAATTCCCAAGATTAATCGTTGGTCTCCTAGTTTGGTGATTAAGAACCAGTTACTGTGACGCTTTCCTCCAATTGAATATTGAATAAGTACTCAATGAGTGATCATTCCGTTTGTGTTGATTGTTCCATCTGTGTTCCTGACTCAAATCGGTTTTCTTAGCTTTTCTTTTGGTAGTTTTGTTGTTATTTCTTCATCAATAAAGTTCCCTTCTGCTCCACAATCGATGAGGGCAGAGGTTTCAGCAGGTAAATCGATTGTTTCAACAGTGATTGAAAGGCGCTTGTCATTATTCGATTGTACTATTACAGAATCAAGCGCTAACTGTGAAAATCCATTTGTTGTGGAAGTGCCAACCACTGTGTGACGCTTCCTGATCAAAAACCCTCATTCTCAAGTTCATTAAGAAGACCTTCTCATTCATTGGCCTTCATTCCAGCAAGGATTGCTCTGATACTCGCAACTGGGTCGTCTTGTTTGTTCTTGGGCACGTCCTCAGGGATGGATCTGATTCCTTTATTCTGAAACGATGAGGACCTGAAGGAGGCATTTGGAGTAGTGTTTCGTTTTGGACAATTTTTCGAAACATGTCCCTGGTTTCCACATCTGAAACACTTCCCAGTTTTCATGTACTCTTCTTTTTGTTCATCTGTCAGACGTCCAGTGGGCATAGCATTAACTGATTGAGTTGATCCGCTCCTAGTGTTGGTGTTTCAGTTAAAATTAGATTGTCCTGGTTTGCGTCCAAGCGCTCACATCATTTCCCAAGCGCCATGAAGCTGTTCTGCTTTTTCATATGCTTCCTTCATCAATAGAATGTTCGCCTCAAGGATTTTGGTGGCGATACTTTCAGGGAGTCCTTTAACAAATGCCTGAAGTTGTGCGGTTGTCCCTTTCAATCCTGAAGTTCCAATCTCCATGCGGAATTTTCTGATATATTCAGGGACTGAAACGTTGCCCCCTACTCTGAGATTGGCCAAATTGTTCAGGGCCCTGAGTGTGCTGTTAACTTCGCCCCAATCTGCTAAGTGCTTCTTGAATTCAGCCCAACTTGTCCAAGTAAGGGTTGTTTCTTCATTGTCGTCTAATTCCTCCTTGATTAGGACTTTCCAATCGTCGAGTTCCTGTCCTAGGCAGGCAAGAGCAAATCGAATCTGTTTCTGGCCTTTGTTCTTATAATTATCATCGTTCAAAACGAAATAATCTTCCAGGTTTCCAATGAAAGCTTTTGCTTCGGTTCGTTTTCCTGTGAAAATGCACATAGGCTGCGGCTTAATATCTCCTTTAGAGGCAGGTGCTGCTGCGTCAGATGCCATCTTTTCTGTTTCTTTTTGTGGGTCTGTAGGTTCTCCTGTTTCGTCTTTCTTCTTCCCTGATTCTGGATCTCCGAATAGATTTGCTTCGATCTGTTTCTGTTCTTGGAATTCTATCCAAGGGTGTAGTTCTCCGTCCCCAAGTGCGTATCGCTCTCTTCCTGT
Source organism: Amanita fuliginea (assembly GCA_023014435.1). Lineage (NCBI taxonomy): Eukaryota > Fungi > Basidiomycota > Agaricomycetes > Agaricales > Amanitaceae > Amanita > Amanita fuliginea. Next base: position 1,278,164 of record JAEBUQ010000005.1, read on the forward strand.
TGTTTCAGTAAGACTGAGATATTCGTTCCACCAAGAGAGTTCTGGTTCGTCTGTAGGTGGTTTAAATAACGAAAGAAATCCTTCTTCGTGTTCTTTGTTTACCCAATCAATCCAAACGTCATCTGGGAAGGCGTTCTCTTGTCCTTCAATATAATCACCTTTGAAGAGGGATTCTGGTACTGGTTCGTTCTTCTTCTTGGTTCTTGAGCAGAAAAACCACCCTGTTCCTGTAGTCGATGGAAAGACCTCTCTTCGATCTAAATAATACTTTCATCTGAAACGGACAGAGCCATTTGGGGGTCTGAGGGTCGAGGTTCTGGTATCAATGGTGTCTGGCTAGTGTAGAAACACTGAGCGGTCTGAGAGTTCCAACTTGTGTTAAGATTGATGCTCCCAGTGCGGTTCGTTCTAAGTCAACAGTGGCAAGCAGAGTCTTGGTCTGCTCCCAACCTACTGGACAAGTTCTGGACACTAAGTCAAACGATGACGAAGGTCTTTAAGTTGACAACGAGCTCGAGAGAAAGAGAGCGAGGAGTTCAAGGCAAAACTGAGAGTATGATTCGATTAAGTTGGAACTGCAGAATATACAGGATATTCTAGGGTTTATATACGTTTTGAGGACAAGGAAAACTATAAAGGGAATGCGCAGTAAGTGCAGCTAACTACCTATGAAAGGAAATATGAAAGCGTTAGCTAAAGGTGTTACAATTTCTTTCCCTTTCGTTAATGGACTCATTTTATTATATAATCATCATTATGCGTTTCATGGACGCTCATCTCCTTTAGCTACTTTACCTTCACATTTCCTTTCTTAGGTATTTAGCTGTACGTTTCCTTTTATATTTCTCTTGTTCTTTTACATATATAAACCGTCTTGTAAAGTAGCTGAACTTCAGTTCCAACTTAATCAAATTCTTCTCTCAACCTCTGAACGAAACTCCTCGCTCTCGTCTTTGAGCTCGTCGTTAAATTGACCTTTGTCATCACTCGACTTAGCGTCCAGAACTTGTCCAGTAGGCTGGGAGCAGATCGAGACTCTGTTTGCCACTGTTGACTTAGAACGAACTGCGTTGAGAGCATTGATCTTAACACAAGTTGGAACTGCCAGAACTGCTCAGTGTTTCTACACTAGCCAGACACCATTGATACCAGAACCTCGAACCTCAGACCACCGAACGGCTCTGTCCATTTCAGACGAAAATATTATCTAGATCGACGGGAGGTTTTTCCATCGACTACAGGAACAGGGTGGTTTTTCCGCTCAGGAACTAAGAAGAAAAATGAACCAGTACCAGCATCCCTCTTTGAAGGTGATTATATTGAAGGAGACGGAAAGGAAGTCTTCCCAGATAACATTTGGATTGAGTGGATCAACGAAGATCTAAAAGAGGACTTTTACTCTCTATTTTATCCACCCACTGAAGAACCAGAATCCTCCTGGTGGAACAAATTCCTCAGTCTCTCTGGAGCACCACCACAGGACAGATACGCACTCCAAGACAAAGGGATACAGCCTTGGAGAGACTTCCTAGAACAGAAACAGATCGAACAAAGTTTATTTGGAGATCCAGAATCAGGAAAGAAGAAAGACGAAACAAGAGAACCAGAAGAACCAAAAGGAGAAACAGAAAAGATGGCAACTGACGCAGCAGCACCTGCCTCTAAAGGAGATATCAAACCGCAGCCTATGCGTGTTTTTACAGGAAAACGAACCGAAGCAAAGGCTTTCATTGGAAGTCTTGAAGATTACTTTGTCTTAAATGACAATAATTATAAAGGCAAAGCGCAGAAACAGATTCAATTTACTCTTGCCTGTCTTGGGCAGGAACTTGACGATTGGAAAGTCCTGATCAAGGATGAATTAGATGATGAAGAAGAAAGAACCCTTACATGGACGAACTGGGCAGAATTCAAAAAGCGTTTTCTGGCCAATTGGGGCGAAGTTAATAGCGCTCTTAGAGCGCTGAACAATCTAGCCAATCTCAGAGTAGGGGGCGATGTTTCAGTCCCTGAATATATCAGAAAATTCCGCATGGAGATTGGTACCTCAGGTTTGAAAGGAACAACTGCGCAACTCCAGGCTTTTGTTAAAGGGCTCCCTGAAAGCATCGCTACAAAGATCTTAGAAGCGAACGTTCTATCCATGAAAGAAGCATACGAGAAGGCAGAACAGCTTCATGGTGCTTGGGAAATGATGCGAGCGCTTGGGCGAAAACCAGGACAAGGGAATCGCTCCAGTTTTAATTGAAACACCAATAATAGGGGCGGATCAATTCGATCAGTAAATGCGATGCCTACTGGACGCTTGACAGATGAACAAAAGGAGGAATACATAAAATCTGGAAAATGTTTCAGATGTGGAAACCAGGGGCATGTTTCAAGGAATTGTCCCAAACGAAACACCACGTCAAACGCCTCCTTCAGGGCCTCCTCATCGTTTCAGAATAAGGGGATCAGATCTATCCCTGAAGATGCGTCCAAGGAAAAGAAAGACGACCCAGTTGCAAGCATCAGAGCGATCCTTGCTGGAATGAAGGCCGATGAACGAGAAGGTCTTCTCAATGAACTTGAGAACGAGGGTTTTTAATCCGGAAGCGTCACACAGCGGTTGGCACTTCCATAACAAATGGACATTCACAATTAGCGCTTGATTCTGTAATAGTAAGATCAAATAATGACAAGCGCCTTTCAATTTCTGTGGAGACGTCCGATTTACCCGCTGAAACTTCGGCTCTAATCGATTGTGGAGCAGAAGGGAATTTTATTGACGAAGAAGTAACCACCAAGTTATCAAAAGAAAAATTGCGAAAACCAATTAGAGTCAGAAACGCAGATGGAACGGTTAACACTAATGGAATGATCACGCATCGAGTCCACATTCAATATTCAATTGGAGGAAAACGATACAGCAACTGGTTTCTGATCACTAGATTGGGAGATCAACGATTAATTTTGGGAATCCCTTGGTTAGAAGAAAACAATCCTACTATTGATTGGAGAGATGAAACGATACACCTCATCGATGAACAACAAAATGAAGGAACTATCTGGCAAATGGCATTGGACAATCAACAATGGGGAGAAGATGATTACTGGATCAGAGTTAAAACATCAGCGTCTCAGGCATTAGAACATCAGTTGAAAAAGGACGAACCAAAGACAGAATTACCATCGGAATATAGGAAATGGCACTCGGTCTTTGAGAAAAAGGCATCAGAACGATTCCCAACATCCAGAACTTGGGATCATGCCATCGATTTAAAAACCGGTTTTAATCCTAAAGTTAGCAAGATTTATCCATTATCAATCAAAGAACAATCGTCATTGGATGAATGGATTGAGGAACAGCTAGCTAAAGGATACATCAGATCGTCGAAATCTCCTCAAGCATCGCCGTTTTTCTTTGTCTCAAAGAAGGAAAGTGGTGTGCTTCGGCCATGCCAAGATTATAGATATTTGAACGATTGGACAATCAAGAACGCATACCCATTGCCCCTAGTATCCGATCTCCTTACAAAACTTGCCGGTTCACAGTATTTCACCAAATTAGATCTCCGTTGGGGATATAATAACGTCAGGATCAAGAAAGGTGATGAATGGAAAGCTGCTTTCATTACCAACAGAGGACTATATGAACCAACTGTTATGTTCTTTGGCCTATGCAATTCACCATCCACATTCCAAACTATGATGAACGAATACTTCCGAGATATGATTAATGAAGGATGGCTCATTATCTACATGGACGACATCCTGATATGTTCTCAGAACTTAAACGAGCTAGAAGAACGAACAAAGAGAGTCCTTGATCGGTTGGAAGAGAATGATCTGTTCCTGAAATTAGAAAAATGTAAATTCGCTGTTCAAGAGGTTGAATTTCTGGGCATGATCATCTTGCCTGGAAAAATACGAATGGATCTTATCAAACTTGCAGGAATAGCTGATTGGCCAGTACCATCAACGGTTAAACAAGTCCGATCATTCCTAGGATTTGGGAATTTTTATCGACGTTTTATTGGAAATTTTGCAGCAATTGCAAAACCGCTCACAGATCTAACCAAGAAAACAAAACTATTCGACTGGAATAATGAACGTCAATTGGCCTTTGACACCCTAAAGCAATGGTTCGCCTCTATGCCAGTTTTGTTAATGCCAAATCCTGCAAAACCGTTTATCCTTCAAACTGACGCCTCTAACAAAGCAATTGGGGCAGTACTAAAGCAGGCTGATGAATCTGGAGCACTTCATCCATGTGGATTTATATCCCATGCGTTAACACCAACGGAACAGAATTACCAAATTTATGACAGAGAACTGCTTGCAATCATCAAGGGACTTGCAGTATGGCGCCATCTATTACATGGTTCTCCTCACACGATCATCATCCATTGTGATCACAAGAACTTGTCCTATTACCAAACTGCTCAACGCTTAACACCCCGACAAGCTCGGTGGTCATCATTGTTATCTGAATTTGATCTTCGTATTGAACATATACCTGGAACAAAAATGTTCGAAGCAGACGCATTATCCAGACGACCGGATCACATGGGAAATGATGAAGAACAAACTGCTGTCACTGTTCTGCCAAAGGACCGATTTATTCGACTAATCAATGATGATCTTGCCAGTGAATTAAAGAAATGTATGGCAAACGATGATATTGGACGCATCCTTATTGAAGTCATCACTAAACAAAAGGCGCCGCTGATTAAATCGAAACTGCAAGACTGGACATATACTCATGGCATCGTCTACTACCTAGGCAAGATCTATGTTCCTGATCGAATTGAGTTGCGCACTCGGTTAATCAAGGAAATACATGAAGCATTATCTTCTGGACATCCTGGACGATTAAAGACGCTAGCGCTTTTGAAGCGTGAGTACTGGTGGCCTGGAATGTATAGACATGTCAAAGAATGGGTCGAGGGTTGCGCACTCTGCCAACAAATGAAAGTCAATACTCACCCAAATTCACCAGCATTAATCCCTATTCCATCAAAAGCTACACGCCCATTTCAGCAGTGTTAAGATCGATGCTCTCAACGCAGTTCATTCTAAGTCAACAGTGGCAAGCAGAGTCTCGGTCTGCTCCCAGCCTACTGGACAAGTTCTGGACGCTAAGTCAAACGATGACAAAGGTCAAATTAACGACGAGCTCGAAGATGAGAGCGAGGAGTTTCGTTCAGAGGTTGAGAGAAGAATTCGATTAAGTTGGAACTAAGGAAAAGAGACATACATGAGAGTCTTTATATACAAAAAGAACAAGGAGAACGTAAAAGGAAATGTATAGCTAATACCTTAGAAAGGAAGAGTGAAGGATAAAGCTAAAAGGAAATAAGCGTCCATGAAACGCATAGCTATGATTATATAATAAAAGAGTCCGTTAAACGAAAGGGAAAGAAATTGTAACATTACCCCCTTCGTATGCAAGAAGTCACCGACTTCTTATCCTGTTCCCCAGCCATGGTTTCCACTATTCGTCCACCCATGATCCCTGCGCGACTTTAACCATTCGGCAATGGTGTTGATGTCGTGATTAGCGGTCTCAAACCGCCATTGCAAAGTCCTTGTAATGTAGTCAAGTTGGACCGTTTGTTCAAGGATTGCGTCGCGCTCTTCATCTGTGACAGTGTGAGGGTCGGTGGTGAGGGCGGTGTTGAGCATGGCATTGAGGGGTCCGGCAAATAACTGATAGTCGACGATGAAGGTGGCGAGGGCTTCCTGAGCCCGAAGAAGGGTGGCGTTGGGGGTCCTAGCAAGAGGTGGTGCGGGTGGAGCGGGTAGAGGTGCCTCTTCCTGAATGACGACGTCCATGAGCTCGTCTGGGTGCTGATGAAGATCCGCGATGGTGGAGGAAGGGGAGGTGGGCCAATTCGGGAAGAGGTAATCGTCGATGGTGGTGGTGGTGGTGACAAAGACCTCAATAGGGAGGTCATGAGCGGTGGCGAGGAATGGGGAGGCGGCGACGAAAGCAGGATCGTAACAGTGGCCACAGGCTGTGACCAAAAGCGCGAACGCGAAAGCGACAAGGTAAGCGACGATGACGATGGCGGACATATTGTATCAAATAGAATGAGGAGGATGAATCCAACAGGCGTGGTTTAAATATCCCAAATCTCATCGTCGGAGTCCAAAGCTAAGATCTCTTCGATCTCAGGTTCTCTAGTTCTGAGAAAGTTCTCATGAGAATTCCTAGTCGCTTCTTCTTGTTCTGATCGGGTTCTTGCATTGTCAGGATGTGGAATACGAATTTGATCAGGGCGTTCATGTCGTGTGACATGTATCTCTGGATTGTTCATGCTATCCTGTATTGCTTGGTTCAGAAGAACGTAATATTGCTCGGTTGCCAGTGCTATTTCCATTTGCGCTTGTGTGCGGTTAAAATTTTCACTTCCCCTTATATTCATTTGCCGTTCATATTGCCATTGTTCCGCGGAGATGTCTCGACCTAACTGAATAATTCGTTGTAAAGCTTCTGATAGTTCAGGGAAGGTTCGTCGTAACCAAACCCTGTGATAAACGTTATCATATAGAAAACAAGGGTGAACCGACGCTGGGAGATAATGCGATTCAGCCTCCTGAAATGTGGGTAGTTCTCCTAGATCAAAAGAGAGGCAATGATACTGGGGAAGATATTTTGGTAAAGCATTATATGGGATTTCTGTGTGTCCCTGTGGATGTGTTCGTTTGTGAGGAGGTAGTCGTGATACTTTAGGTGGTTTTGACATCATTGGGACGTATTTCAGTTTTTGATATGTAGAGAGCGTTCGTTTGGAAGGATGTTTAAAGGCTGGAACGAACATCGGTGTAACGGAGTATCTGGTCTTGACAGTAGGAGTGTATCGTCCAACAGTTCTGCAGAATTTTTTGACATAGCGAATGTTATGTTTCAGTTGTAGGTTGGTGCGATAGTAAGTCATTACTTTAATCGTTTCAGAGGTTTCGTCTGCTCTTATACTCAACCAGGATATCCGCAGCATTGCCTAGATGTCGTTCCGGTTCCCAAGTGTTATCATTTGCTCCATAGCCTTTCCATTTGACTAGGTATTGATAACCGGCTCCGCGTTTCCGGTGTCCAAGGATAGCTTCAATCTCAAACTCTTCTTGTCCGTTAACCATATCGGGAGGTGGCATAGTGAAATTCGGGCCGTGCATTGAGGTTTCTTTATATGGAGTGAGGAGCGAAGCATGAAACACAGGATGAATGCGCCATTGTTTCGGTAATTTCAATTTGTAAGTAACTGGTCCCATGACTTGTTCAACCTGGAAGGGTCCTTCCCGTTTTGGTGCTAGCTTTCTTGATTGATATGGAATGTGGAGATTCTTGTTTTCGAGCCAGACTTTGTCACCTTTTTCGAATCTGATTGACTTGTCTCTGTATCTATGAGTGACCATTTGTCTAGCTAGTTCGTGAGCGGCTAGGGCTTCTTCTCTAGCTCTTCGGAGCATCAGAAGGCGTTCTTCTGCTGCTGGTGCGGTCATCTTGATTGCTGCTGTAGGGATAGCGATTGGATCTGATCCGTACATAAGTTGAAATGGTGATGTCTTTATTGTGTCGTGATATCGATTATTATGTGCAAATTCAGCGATGGGTAGTAGTGGTTTCCATTTATGAGGTTCATTTGCGCAGAGCATTCGAAGATAAATTTCGAGTTCTTGATTTACACGTTCAGTTTCTCCATCTGTCTGAGGATGGTAGGCTGTGCTCATTCTATGGTCGATTCCTAGAGCTTTTCGTATCTCTTGAAATACTTTGGTGGAGAATTGCGGTCCTCTATCCGAGATTAAGATGTCAGGGAGTCCAAAGGGTTTGAATATTTCAGAGATATAGAGGTCTGCAGTTCCTAAGGCGTCGATCGTCTTGTTGCAAGGAGTAAAAATTACCCCCTTCGTAAGGCCATGGTCCACCATGACCAGAATGGAGTCATAACCGTCAGATATAGGAAGATCGGTAATAAAATCCAGTGTGACTTGTTGAAATGGCCGAGTAGCTTTTGATGGAATAGGGATTAATGCCGGTGAATTTGGGTGGGTATTGACTTTCATCTGTTGGCAAAGTGCACAACCTTCAACCCATTCTTTGACATGTCTATACATTCCAGGCCACCAATAATCACGCTTCAAAAGTGCTAGTGTTTTCAACCGTCCAGGGTGTCCTGAAGATAATGCTTCATGTATCTCCTTAATTAATCGAGTGCGCAACTCAATTCGATCAGGCACATAGATCCTGCCCAGGTAATAAACGATACCATGAGTGTATGTCCAGTCTTGTAGTTTGGATTTAATTCGTGGTGCCCTTTGCTTAGTGATAACTTCAATAAGGATGCGTCCAAAATCGTCGTTTGCCATGTATTTCTTTAATTCGCTGGCAAGATCATCATTGATTAGTCGAATAAATCGGTCATTCGGCAAAACCGTGACCGTAGTTTGTTCCTCATCATTTCCCATATGATCTGGCCGTCTGGATAATGCATCTGCTTCGAACATTTTTGTGCCAGGTATATGTTCGATACGAAGATCATATTCAGATAGCAATGATGACCACCGAGCTTGTCGAGGTGTTAAGCGTTGAGCAGTTCGGTAGTAGGACAAGTTCTTGTGATCACAATGGACGATAATCGTGTGAGAAGAACCATGTAATAGATGGCGCCATACTGCAAGTCCCTTGATGATTGCAAGCAGTTCTCTGTCATAAATTTGATAATTCTGTTCCGTTGGTGTTAACGCATGGGATATAAATCCACATGGATGGAGTGCTCCAGATTCATCAGCCTGTTTCAGTACCGCTCCAATTGCTTTATTGGAGGCGTCGGTTTGAAGGATGAACGGTTTTGCAGGATTTGGCATTAACAATACTGGCATAGAGGCGAACCGTTGCTTTAGGGTGTCAAAGGCAAGTTGGCGCTCATTATTCCAGTCAAATGGTTCCATTTTCTTGGTTAGATCTGTGAGTGGTTTTGTGATTGCTGCAAAGTTTCCAATAAAACGTCTGTAAAAGTTTCCAAAACCCAGGAATGATCGGACTTGTTTAACCGTTGATGGTACTGGCCAATCAGCTATTCCTGTGAGTTTGATAGGATCCATTCGTATTTTTCCAGGTGAGATGATCATGCCCAGAAATTCAACTTCTTGAACAGCGAATTTACATTTTTCTAATTTCAGGAACAGATCATTCTCTTCTAATCGATCAAGAACCCTTTTTGTTCGTTCTTCTAGTTCGTTCAAATTTTGAGAACATATCAAGATGTCGTCCATGTAGATAATGAGCCATCCTTCATTAATCATGTCTCTGAAGTATTCGTTCATCATAGTTTGGAATGTAGATGGCGAATTGCATAAGCCAAAGAACATAACAGTTGGTTCGTATAATCCTCTGTTGGTAATGAAAGCAGCTTTCCATTCGTCCCCTTTCTTGATCCTGACGTTATTATATCCCCATCGGAGGTCTAATTTGGTGAAATATTGTGCACCAGCGAGTTTTGTAAGGAGGTCGGATACTAGGGGTAATGGGTATGCATTCTTGATTGTCCAATCGTTTAAATATCTATAATCTTGGCACGGCCGAAGCGCACCACTTTCCTTCTTTGAGACAAAGAAGAATGGCGATGCTTGAGGAGATTTCGATGGTTTGATGTAGCCTTTAGCTAGCTGTTCTTCAATCCATTCGTCCAGCGACGACTGTTCTTTGATTGATAACGGATAGATCTTGCTAACTTTAGGACTAAAACCGGTTTTCAAATCGATAGCGTGATCCCAAGTTCTGGAAGTTGGGAATCGTTCTGATGCCTTTTTCTCAAAGACTGAGCGCCATTTCCCATATTCTAATGGTAGTTCCGTTTTTGGTTCATCCTTTTTCAACTGATGTTCTAACGCTTGAGATGCTGATGTCTTAACTCTGATCCAGTAATCGTCTTCTCCCCATTGTTGATTATCCAATGCCATTTGCCAGATAGTTCCTCCATTCCGTTGTTCATTGATGAGATGTATCGTTTTATCTCTCCAATCAATAGTAGGATTGTTTTCTTCTAACCAAGGGATCCCCAAAATTAATCGTTGATCTCCTAATTTAGTGATTAGAAACCAGTTGCTGTATCGTTTTCCTCCAATCGAATATTGAATATGGACTCGATGTGTGATTATTCCATTAGTGTTAACCGTTCCATCTGCGTTTCTGACTTTGATTGGTTTTCGCAATTTTTCTTTTGATAACTTGGTGGTTACTTCTTCGTCAATAAAATTCCCTTCTGCTCCACAATCGATTAGAGCCGAAGTGTCAGCGGGTAAATCGGACATCTCCACAGAAATTGAAAGGCGCTTGTCATTATTTGATCTTACTATTACAGAATCAAGCGCTAACTGTGAATGTCCATTTGTTATGGAAGTGCCAACCGCTGTATGACGCTTCCGGGTTAAAAACCCTCGTTCTCGAGTTCACTGAGAAGACCTTCTCGTTCATCGGCCTTCATCCCAGCAAGGATCGCTCTGATGCTTGCAACTGGGTCATCTTTCTTCTCTTTGGACGCATCTTCAGGGATAGATCTGATCCCCTTATTCTGAAACGATGAGGAGGCCCTGAAGGAGGCGTTTGACGTGGTGTTTCGTTTGGGACAGTTCCTTGAAACATGCCCCTGGTTTCCACATCTGAAACATTTTCCAGATTTCATGTATTCCTCCTTTTGCTCATCTGTCAAACGTCCAGTGGGCATAGCATTTACTGATCGGGTTGATCCGCCCCTATTATTGGTGTTTCGATTAAAATTGGAGTGGTTCCCTTGTCCTGGTTTTCGCCCAAGTGCTCGCATCATTTCCCAAGCACCATGAAGCTGTTCTGCCTTCTCATATGCTTCTTTCATGGATAAAACATTCGCTTCAAGGATCTTTGTAGCGATACTCTCAGGGAGTCCTTTAACAAAGGCCTGGAGTTGCGCAGTTGTTCCTTTCAATCCTGAAGTACCGATCTCCATGCGGAATTTTCTGATATATTCAGGGACTGAAACATCACCCCCTACTCTGAGATTGGCTAGATTGTTCAGCGCTCTGAGAGCACTATTGACTTCTCCCCAATCGGCTAGGAAACGCTTCTTGAATTCTGCCCAGTTCGTCCAAGTAAGGGTTCCTTCTTCCTCATCATCTAATTCATCCTTGATCAGGACTTTCCAATCGTCGAGTTCCTGCCCAAGACAGGCAAGAGTAAATTGAATCTGTTTCTGTGCTTTGCCTTTATAATTATCGTCATTTAAGACAAAGTAATCTTCAAGACTTCCAATGAAAGCCTTTGCTTCAGTTCGTTTTCCTGTAAAAACACGCATAGGCTGCGGTTTGATATCTCCTTTAGAGGCAGGTGCTGCTGCGTCGGTTGCCATCTTTTCTCCTTTTGGTTCTTCTGGTTCTCTTGTTTCGTCTTTCTTCTTTCCTGATTCTGGATCTCCAAATAAACTTTGTTCGATCTGTTTCTGTTCTAGGAAGTCTCTCCAAGGCTGTATTCCTTTGTCTTGGAGTGCGTATCTGTCCTGTGGTGGTGCTCCAGAGAGACCGAGGAATTCGTTCCACCAGGAGGATTCTGGTTCTTCAGTGGGCGGAAAAAATAGAGAGTAAAAATCCTCTTTTAGATCTTCGTTGATCCACTCAATCCAAACGTTATCTGGGAAGACTTCCTTTCCGTCTCCTTCAATATAATCACCTTCAAAGAGGGATGCTGGTACTGGTTCGTTCTTTTTCTTAGTTCCTGAGCGGAAAAACCACCCTGTTCCAGTAGTCGACGGAAAAACCTCTCATCGATCTAGATAATACTTTCGTCTGAAACGGACAGAGCCGTTCGGTGGTCTGAGGTTCGAGGTTCTGGTATCAATGATGTCTGGCTAGTGTAGAAACACTGAGCGGTTCTGGGAGTTCCAACTTGTGTTAAGATCGATGCTCTCAACGCAGTTCGTTCTAAGTCAACAGTGGCAAGCAGAGTCTCGGTCTGCTCCCAGCCTACTGGACAAGTTCTGGACGCTAAGTCAAACGATGACAAAGGTCAAATTAACGACAAGCTCGAAGATGAGAGCGAGGAGTTTCGTTCAGAGGTTGAGAGAAGAATTCGATTAAGTTGGAACTAAGGAAAAGAGACATACATGAGAGTCTTTATATACAAAAAGAACAAGGAGAACGTAAAAAGAAATGTATAGCTAATACCTTAGAAAGGAAGAGTGAAGGATAAAGCTAAAAGGAAATAAGCGTCCATGAAACGCATAGCTATGATTATATAATAAAAGAGTCCGTTAAACGAAAGGGAAAGAAATTGTAACATATAGCAACTATAGTTGATTTCTGTTTGTAGCAAACATAGACTCCAGTGTCTGAAAGACATCATCCAAAGCCTAATTCATTTAAGCTTTTGTTTGCTTTCTTATTCCAAGCTAATGAAGCTTGGTTAAGTCCATATAAGGCTTTTCTGAGTTTATAGACTTTATGCTCTTGTCCAGAGATGATAAATCCTTCTGGCTGATCCATGTAGATGTCTTCTTCAAGATCACCATACAGAAAAGCTGTCTTTACATCTAGCACTTCAATTTCCCAATCTTTTAGCACTGCTGTAGCCATAAGGAGTCTCACAGTTTCAAATTGTGCAACTGGTGAGAATGTATCATCATAATCAACTCCAGGTATTTGTGAAAATCCTTTAGCAACTAGTCGAGCACATTTTCGACCATCGCTTTTAACTGCATAAACCCATCTACATTTTACAGGTTTGCGGTTTTTAGGACATGGTACTAATTCCCATACATCATGATCTTCAAGGGCTTTTATTTCTTCTCTCATTGCACTATGCCATTGTTCCCATTCTTTTGGGTCAGTAGCCTTTAATTTGTAGGCATCTTTATATGTCCATTGTTCCACATTTTTGGAATAATTTGGACTAATGGCTTTTGAAAGAAGATAATTTACAAAATTATTTCCTCCTTCTTTGTGCATTTTTTGTAGAAAGCTTATTAAATCATCACTAGGTGATTTAGTTAATAGATTTTTATCTATTTCATCTTCACTTGAATTAAATGGATCACTATCTTTATCTTTTTCTGAATCTTTATCAGATTCATTTTTACTTTTAGTTTTGTGTTCAGAACCAGAGTCAGACGGAGTCTTATACTCTTGTTCAGATTCTGAACTAGATTGTTTATCCATTTCAAGCTCTTCATCCATTCTATACAATGGATTTTGAAGTGCTTTTTGTGAAGATGTAGGACTGAAGATGGGTCTAAATTTCCCTCTTCCTTTTCCAAAAATCCTTTTCTCCCAATCTGATTTCGATTCTTTTTCTATTTCCAGAGGATCTTTCTCCCCATAGAAATTATCAGAAAGGAATTTAGGTTTTCTAATTCTGGAAGTCCTTCTAAGAGTTTCATTGAACCTCTCATCTCTTCTAGCTTTCCCTTTCTCTGAACATCTTGTTTGTTCAGGAGGTTGAATAGATCGATTCATATTTTGTTCCAATCTATCCTGATTTCCTTGATCAGGATTTATATATGAATCTTCAAGCCCTTTGTCATTATCATTATCATGAGACAATTTACTGCGATCATCATATGTAGTATCATGATTTGACTGATAATCAAAGATTCTTTTCTTGGGTGTGTCATCATCACTGTCACTATCATCAGAGTGACTACCATGGTGTATGTGGGAATTGGAATCAGAGTCCTGTCCCTTATTGGAATTTTCATCATTTTCCCAAGTATCAATACCTGGTGGACTTTTAAATAGTCTCTCATTTTGGCCTTTTTCAGCTCTAGGAAATTTTTGTTCATCAAATATTGATTGAACACCAACAAATATGGAATTATTATTTCGCATGAATTTATAAGCTTTTGAACCATTTTCATAGCCAATGAATGTCATGGCATCTTGTTACGATTTGATCTTATCTTATCTCTTATCTCGGGAAGCTCGGATCTCTTATCGGGTTATCGGAGATCTTATCTTTCAAGATTACATAAGCGGACCGCGGGTTGGCATGAGGCGGAGGTGAGGTGGTCAGGTGATGGATTAGTAAGGGAGACGAGGCTTTGAGTATATAGTCTTGGTTGTAACGTCAAGAGCTCCAGGCTCTTGATTGTCATAGTCGTTGTTAAGATCGATGCTCTCAACGCAGTTCGTTCTAAGTCAACAGTGGCAAGCAGAGTCTCGGTCTGCTCCCAGCCTACTGGACAAGTTCTGAACGCTAAGTCAAACAGTGACAAAGGTCAAATTAACGACGAGCTCAAAGATGAGAGCGAGGAGTTTCGTTCAGAGGTTGAGAGAAGAATTCGATTAAGTTGGAACTGGGGTTTAGCTACTTTACAAGAGGGTTTATATATGTAAAAGAACAAGAGAAATATAAAAGGAAACGTACAGCTGAATACCTAAGAAAGGAAATATGAAGGTAAAGTAGCTAAAGGAGATGAGCGTCCATGAAACGCATAACGATGATTACATAATAAAGTAAGTCTGTCGACGAAAGGGAAAGAAATTGTAACATTACCCCCTTCGTATGCAAGAAGTCACCGACTTCTTAATCTGTTCCCCAACCATGGTTTCCCCCATTTGTCCATCCATGGTCCCTTCGCGACTTCAACCATTCGGCAATGGTGTTGACATCGTGGTTAGCGGTTTCAAACCGCCATTGCAGCGTCCTCGTGATATAATCTAGCTGGATTGTTTGCTCGAGGATTGCGTCGCGCTCTTCATCTGTGACAGTGTGAGGATCGGTGGTGAGGGCGGTGTTTAGCATGGCGTCTAGAGGTCCGGCGAAGAGTTGATAATCGACGATGAAGGTGGCAAGGGCTTCCTGAGCCCGAAGGAGAGTGGCGTTAGGAGTCCGGGTAACAGGTGGTGCTGGCGGAGCTGGTAAGGGTGCTTCTTCCTCAATAAGGAAGTCAGCGAGCTCGTCCGGATGCTGGTGAAGGTCGGCAGCGGTAGAGGAAGGGGAGGCGGGCCAATCCGGGAAAAGATATTCATCGATGGTGGTGGTGGTGGTAACGAAGACCTCAATGGGGAGGTCGTGGGCAGTGGCAAGGAAAGGGGAGGCGGCGACGAGAGACGAATCGTAACAGTGGCCACAAGCTGTGACCAAGAGGGCAAAGGCGAAGGCGACGAGGTAGGCGATGACGACGATGGCAGACATGTTGTATCGGTAGGATGAGAGGGATAAGACCATTGAGTACGGTTTAAATATCCCAAATCTCGTCGTCGGAGTCCAAAGCTAGGATCTCTTCGATCTCAGGTTCTCTGGTTCTGAGAAAATTCTCACGAGAGTGTCTGGCCGCTTCTTCTTGTTCTGATCGGGGTCTTGTGTCGTCAGGGCGTGGAATACGAATTTGTTCAGGGTGCGCATGTCGTGTAACATGTATTTCTGGGTTGTTCATGCTAGCCTGTATGGCCTGGTTTAGAAGATCGTAATATCGTTCGGTTGCAAGTGCTATTTCCATTTGCGCTCGTGTGCGGTTAAAATTTTCACTTCCCCTTATGTTCATTCGTCGTTCATATTGCCATTGTTCCGCGGAAATGTCTCTGCCAAGCTGGATAATCCTTTGCAAGGCTTCTGATAATTCGGGGAAGGTTCGTCGTAACCAAACCCTGTGATAGACGTTGTCATATTGAAAACTAGGGTGAACTAATGCTGGGAGGTAATGTGATTCGGCTTCCTGAAATGTGGGTAATTCTCCTAGATCAAAAGAGAGACGATGATACTGGGGAAGATACTTTGGTAAAGCATTATATGGGATCTCTGTATGGCCTTGTGGATGCGTTCGTTTGTGAGGAGGTAATCGTGATACTTTAGGCGGTTTTGACATCATTGGAACGTATTTCAGTTTCTGATATATAGAAAGTGTTCGTTTGGAGGGATGTTTGAAAGCGGGAACAAACATCTGCGTGACAGAATATCTGGTTTTGACAGTGGGAGTGTATCGTCCAACAGTTCTGCAGAATCTTTTGACATAGCGGATATTATGTTTTAATTGGAGGTTGGTGCGATAATAAGTCATTGTGTTGACTGTTTCAGAGGTTTCTTCTGTTTTTATATTCTACCAGAATATCCGCAGCATTGTCTAGATGTCGTTCTGGTTCCCAGGTATTATCATTTGTTCCATAGCCTTTCCATTTGACTAGGTATTGATAGCCGGCTCCGCGTTTCCGATGTCCAAGGATAGCCTCAATCTCAAACTCTTCTTGTCCATTAACCATATCGGGAGGTGGCATAGTGAAATTCGGACCATGCATTGAGGTTTCCTTATATGGAGTGAGGAGTGATGCATGAAACACAGGATGAATGCGCCATTGTTTCGGTAGTTTCAATCTATAGGTAACTGGCCCCATGACTTGTTCAACCTGGAAGGGTCCTTCTCGTTTTGGTGCTAGCTTTCTTGATTGATACGGAATGTGAAGATTCTTATTTTCAAGCCAGACTTTGTCACCCTTTTCGAATCTGATTGACTTGTCTCTGTATCTATGAGCGACCATTTGTCTAGCAAGTTCATGAGCAGCTAGAGCTTCTTCTCTGGCTTTTCGAAGCATCTGGAGGCGTTCTTCTGCTGCTGGAGCAGTCATTTTGAGCGCTGCTGTAGGGATGGCGATCGGATCTGTTCCATACATAAGTTGGAATGGAGATGTTTTTATTGTATCATGATAACGATTATTGTGTGCGAATTCGGCAATAGGCAAGAGTGGTTTCCATTTGTGGGGTTCGTTGGTACAAAACATCCGAAGATAGATTTCAAGTTCTTGATTGACACGTTCAGTTTCGCCATCTGTTTGAGGGTGATAAGCAGTGCTCATCCTGTGATCGATTCCCAGTGCTTTTCGTATTTCTTGGAATACTTTGGCAGAGAACTGTGGTCCTCTATCAGAGATTAAGATATCTGGGAGTCCAAATCGTTTGAAGATTTCAGAGATATAGAGATCAGCTGTTCCTAAAGCGTCGATTGTCTTGTTGCAAGGGGTGAAAATTACCCCCTTCGTAAGGCCATGGTCCACCGTGACCAAAATGGAGTCATAACCGTCAGATATAGGAAGATCGGTAATAAAATCCAGTGTGACTTGTTGAAATGGCCGAGTAGCTTTTGATGGAATAGGGATTAATGCCGGTGAATTTGGGTGGGTATTGACTTTCATCTGTTGGCAGAGTGCACAACCTTCAACCCATTCTTTGACATGTCTATACATTCCAGGCCACCAATAATCACGCTTCAAAAGTGCTAGTGTTTTCAATCGTCCAGGGTGTCCTGAAGATAATGCTTCATGTATCTCCTTAATTAATCGAGTG
The DNA here is from genome assembly GCA_023014435.1 of Amanita fuliginea. NCBI lineage: Eukaryota > Fungi > Basidiomycota > Agaricomycetes > Agaricales > Amanitaceae > Amanita > Amanita fuliginea. Next base: position 1,295,448 of record JAEBUQ010000005.1, read on the forward strand.
CGCAACTCAATTCGATCAGGCACATAGATCCTGCCCAAGTAATAAACGATACCATGAGTGTATGTCCAGTCTTGTAGCTTGGATTTAATTGGTGGTGCCCTTTGCTTAGTGATAACTTCAATAAGGATGCGTCCAAAATCGTCGCTTGCCATGTATTTCTTTAATTCGCTGGCAAGATCATCATTGATTAGTCGAATAAATCGGTCATTCGGCAAAACCGTGACCGTAGTTTGTTCCTCATCATTTCCCATATGATCTGGCCGTCTGGATAATGCATCTGCTTCGAACATTTTTGTGCCAGGTATATGTTCAATACGAAGATCATATTCAGATAGTAATGATGACCACCGAGCTTGTCGAGGTGTTAAGCGTTGAGCAGTTCGGTAGTAGGACAAGTTCTTGTGATCACAATGGACGATGATCGTGTGAGGAGAACCATGTAATAGATGGCGCCATACTGCAAGTCCCTTGATGATTGCAAGCAGTTCTCTGTCATAAATTTGATAATTCTGTTCCGTTGGTGTTAACGCATGGGATATAAATCCACATGGATGGAGTGCTCCAGATTCATCAGCCTGTTTCAGTACCGCTCCAATTGCTTTATTGGAGGCGTCGGTTTGAAGGATAAATGGTTTTGCAGGATTTGGTATTATCAATACTGGCATAGAGGCGAACCGTTGCTTTAGGGTGTCAAAGGCAAGTTGGCGCTCATTATTCCAGTCAAATGGTTCCGTTTTCTTGGTTAAATCTGTGAGTGGTTTTGCGATTGCTGCAAAGTTTCCAATAAAACGTCTGTAAAAGTTTCCAAAACCTAGGAATGATCGGACTTGTTTAACCGTTGATGGTACTGGCCAATCAGCTATTCCTGCGAGTTTGATAGGATCCATTCGTATTTTTCCGGGTGAGATGATCATGCCCAGAAATTCAACTTCTTGAACAGCGAATTTACATTTTTCTAATTTCAGGAACAGATCATTCTCTTCTAATCGATCGAGAACCCTTTTTGTTCGTTCTTCTAGTTCGTTCAAATTCTGAGAACATATCAAGATGTCGTCCATGTAGATAATGAGCCATCCTTCATTAATCATGTCTCTGAAGTATTCGTTCATCATAGTTTGGAATGTAGATGGCGAATTGCATAAACCGAAGAACATAACAGTTGGTTCGTATAATCCTCTGTTGGTAATGAAAGCAGCTTTCCATTCGTCCCCTTTCTTGATCCTGACGTTATTATATCCCCATCGGAGGTCTAATTTGGTGAAATATTGTGCACCAGCGAGTTTTGTAAGGAGGTCGGATACTAGGGGTAATGGGTATGCATTCTTGATTGTCCAATCGTTTAAATATCTATAATCTTGGCATGGCCGAAGCGCACCACTTTCCTTCTTTGAGACAAAGAAGAATGGCGATGCTTGAGGAGATTTCGACGGTTTGATGTAGCCTTTAGCTAACTGTTCTTCAATCCATTCATCCAGCGACGACTGTTCTTTGATTGATAACGGATAGATCTTGCTAACTTTAGGACTAAAACCGGTTTTCAAATCGATAGCGTGATCCCAAGTTCTGGAAGTTGGGAATCGTTCTGATGCCTTTTTCTCAAAGACTGAACGCCATTTCCCATATTCTAATGGTAATTCCGTCTTCGGTTCCTCCTTTTTCAACTGATGTTCTAATGCTTGAGATGCTGACATCTTGACTCTAATCCAATAATCGTCTTCGCCCCATTGATGATTGTCCAATGCCATTTGCCAGATAGTTCCTTCATTCCGTTGTTCATCGATGAGGTGTATCGTTTTATCTCTCCAATCAATAGTAGGATTGTTTTCTTCTAACCAAGGAATTCCCAGAATTAATCGTTGATCTCCCAATCTAGTGATTAGAAACCAATTGCTGTATTGTTTTCCCCCAATTGAATATTGAATATGGACTCGATGAGTGATCATTCCATTGGTGTTAACCGTTCCATCTGCGTTTCTGACTCTAATTGGTTTTCGCAATCTTTCTTTTGGTAACTTGGTGGTTACTTCTTCGTCAATAAAATTCCCTTCTGCTCCACAATCGATTAGAGCCGAAGTTTCAGCGGGTAAATCGGACGTTTCCACAGAAATTGAAAGGCGCTTGTCATTATTTGATCTTACTATTACAGAATCAAGCGCTAACTGTGAATGTCCATTTGTTATGGAAGTGCCAACCGCTGTGTGACGCTTCCGGATTAAAAACCCTCGTTTTCGAGTTCATTGAGAAGACCTTCTCGTTCATCGGCCTTCATTCCAGCAAGGATCGCTCTGATGCTTGTAACTGGGTCGTCTTTCTTCTCTTTGGACGCATCTTCAGGGATAGATCTGATCCCCTTATTCTGAAACGATGAGGAGGCCCTGAAGGAGGCGTTTGACGTGGTGTTTCATTTGGGACAGTTCCTTGAAACATGCCCCTGGTTTCCACATCTGAAACATTTTCCAGATTTCATGTATTCCTCCTTTTGCTCATCTGTCAAACGTCCAGTGGGCATAGCATTTACTGATCGGGTTAATCCGCCCCTATTATTGGTGTTTCGATTAAAATTGGAGCGGTTCCCTTGTCCTGGTTTTCGCCCAAGCGCTCGCATCATTTCCCAAGCGCCATGAAGCTGTTCTGCCTTCTCGTATGCTTCCTTCATGGATAAAACATTCGCTTCAAGGATCTTTGTAGCGATACTTTCAGGGAGTCCTTTAACAAAGGCCTGGAGCTGCGCAGTTGTTCCTTTCAATCCTGAAGTACCGATCTCCATGCGGAATTTTCTGATATATTCAGGGACTGAAACGTCGCCCCCTACTCTGAGATTGGCTAGATTGTTCAGCGCTCTGAGAGCGCTATTAACTTCACCCCAATCGGCTAAGAAACGTTTCTTGAATTCTGCCCAATTCGTCCAAGTAAGGGTTGTTTCTTCTTCATCGTCCAATTCATCCTTGATCAGGACTTTCCAATCATCAAGTTCCTGCCCAAGACAGGCAAGAGTAAATCGAATCTGCTTCTGTGCTTTGTTTTTATAGTTATCATCATTCAAAACAAAGTAATCTTCAAGACTTCCAATGAAAGCCTTCGCTTCGGTTCGTTTTCCTGTAAAAACGCGCATAGGCTGCGGTTTGATATCTCCTTTAGAGGCAGGTGCTGCTACGTCGGATGCCATCTTTTCTGTTTCTTCTTTCGGATCTGTAGGTTCTCCTGTTTCGTCTTTCTTCTTCCCTGATTCTGGATCTCCAAATAGACTTTGTTCGATCTGTTTCTGTTCTAGAAAGTCTCTCCAAGGCTGTTTCCCTTTGTCTTGGAGTGCGTATCTGTCCTGTGGTGGTGCTCCAGAGAGACTGAGGAATTCGTTCCACCAGGAGGATTCTGGTTCTTTAGTGGGTGGATAAAATAGAGAGTAAAAGTCCTCTTCTAGATCTTCGTTGATCCACTCAATCCAAACGTTATCTGGGAGGACTTCCTTTCCGTCTCCTTCAATATAATCACCTTCAAAGAGGGATGCTGGTACTGGTTCGTTTTTCTTCTTAGTTCCTGAGCGGAAAAACCACCCTGTTCCTGTAGTCGACGGAAAAACCTCTCGTCGATCTAGATAATATTTTCGTCTGAAACGGACAGAGCCGTTTGGTGGTCTGAGGTTCGAGGTTCTGGTATCAATGGTGTCTGGCTAGTGTAGAAACACTGAGCGGTTCTGTGAGTTCCAACTTGTGTTAAGATCGATGCTCTCAACGCAGTTCGTTCTAAGTCAACAGTGGCAAGCAGAGTCTCGGTCTGCTCCCAGCCTACTGGACAAGTTCTGAACGCTAAGTCAAACAGTGACAAAGGTCAAATTAACGACGAGCTCAAAGATGAGAGCGAGGAGTTTCGTTCAGAGGTTGAGAGAAGAATTCGATTAAGTTGGAACTGGGGTTTAGCTACTTTACAAGAGGGTTTATATATGTAAAAGAACAAGAGAAATATAAAAGGAAACGTACAGCTGAATACCTAAGAAAGGAAATATGAAGGTAAAGTAGCTAAAGGAGATGAGCGTCCATGAAACGCATAACGATGATTACATAATAAAGTAAGTCTGTCGACGAAAGGGAAAGAAATTGTAACAGTCGTAGACTGTGCAACAGAGTTTCTTTTCTTCTCTCTCTGTTTCCTCTGGTTGTGCACCTAGGTCTAGCGACCTTGTGTCATAATCAAGAGCCTTACAGATCTACTTGCACGACGTTCAACAACAACTTTGTTCAACCATTGGTTACGACTTATTTTACATTCGACATGACAACCAGCGCCGCCACGATGGTGACGCTGGTTCGACCAGGAGCTGTCCTGATAACAGCATCCAGTGATGGCGGTAAGCCATTGAAGATTACTGAGGCGACAAAACTGTGCTCGTCAAGAGCGCCACTCCTCCCCGGGATAGTGGGTCGGGGGCTGTGGCAGATGGTACAGCGGAAGAGCGGGAGGAAACCGCGAAAACAATCCAAGAGAGGGGGCATATCAAGGGTGTACAGTCTGTGGGCACCAATCACATATTGGGGTTCACGCCCTGAGCACGAGGACGCCGCAGTGAAGTCCCGGGTGCCACCTGTTGAGGAAAGCATGCGGACCAAATTCCCTAGGCGACATCCCCTTACGGGCGTCTTGGCCGAGGAATGGAAGGCTCCTTGCGTCAGGTCGGTGTGGGACCTGGGCAAGCAGGAGTTTTTATTGCAGGGTCTCATCGAGACGAATAGAGAAATGCGGAAGCGAGAGCACTTCCAGGTTGAGCGACAAAGATGGCTCGCTCAACAACCGAAGAAGGTACCGGCGGTTCCAGTCCAACAGAACTCGCACGTCCTAAGGTGGATTGTACATCAGGCTGCGGAGCGCCAGCAGCGCCAACAGGAGGCACGCCGCCTCTTGGAGGAGGCTGATAGAGTGGCTCGAGCAGAGCAAGACGCCGCATGGGAGGCCTTGTTGAAGGAACGCGAGGAGGCTCGTGTTGTTAAGGAAAGGGCGCAGAAGGCGCAAGAAAAAGAGAAGGCGTGCGTGGTAGCAGCCATTCCCAAACCAGTCACTCAGGATTGGGTAAGGAATGTGTCGGCTGAGTGGAAGTTTAGCGTGGAGGAAATGAACGGACGTTTTATTCCAAAGGCATCATGGGATAAAAAGAAACGGTCGTCAGTTATGTTATATGAAGGAGTGTTTGGACGCTATGATGAAATGATAAACAAATTCGAGCAAATGAAAGGTGTCCACATTATCTTCGACAAAGAGCGCCTGTACAATAGGATTTACGTGCAGGAATGTAACAAAATGATCAGAGACCAGAAGTCAAAATGGTCTCAAGGAGCGTTCGTTACCTTACACCAGGTTGGTGGTAAGGGTATGGGGGACGGTCAGGACGTGGTCCTGGAAATCAAGATTGACTTGCAAGTATTAGCAAGTTACGTGAGGAGGGCATTCGATTGCACGGAGCGCGATCTAGAACTGGTGGTGCGACACTGGTCTTTATCACATGAGGCCAGGAACAAACTGCAACATGCGCTGAATGGCAATATAATGAATTCACTGAGACATGCAAAACGGCTACGTCACGATCCACTGCCGTATTACAAGCCAGAACGCATGGCACCACCGCCGACTCCAAAGAATTACATCAGAAGAAGGTGTTCTAGATGGGCTATGGGGAATAAGCCTAAATGCGTTTTTAAAAGAATGCGAGGAAGAGGGTTTGACGGACCACATGAGGAGGATAGATCGGTGGCGAGTGGAACACGCCAAAGAACCGGCGTTACCTGGGAAGAGACGACGACCCAAGAAACCTGAGGCAAAAAAGTCGTACCGCTACATGAGCGAAGGAGGAGCCCCCTGGCGCAGAAAGGGCTTCTGCTATATGTACCTGTTCAAGGAGGTGCATTACGACATGTACGACTGGCCAGCATACCCGACGATTTCAGAAATCCATGGGTATGAACAGGAATTAAGGGACGAGTCGGCTCTTTTCGAGCTAGCAGATGGAGACTCAGATGGAGTCTTTCATGTGGTACCGGTTAGAGACCCGGAGAGGAAGTACGACATTGGCGTCTATACATGGAAGGATATAGACGAGCTTGTCGAGTGGAAGTGGGGGTGGAAAGAAGTTAGATTGGGCGCGGAACGTCAATGTTAAGATCGATGCTCTCAACGCAATTCGTTCTAAATCAACAGTGGCAAGCAGAATCTCGGTCTACTCCCAGCCTACTGGACAAGTTCTGGACACTAAGTCAAACGATGACAAAGGTCAAATAAACGACAAGCTCAAAGAGATGAGAGCGAGGAGTTTAGTTCAGAGGTTGAGAGAAGAATTCAATTAAGTTGGAACTGGAGTCTAGCTACTTTACAAGAAGGTTTATATACGTAAAAGAACAAAAGAAATATAAAAGGAAACGTACAGCTAAATACCTAAGAAAGGAGATGTGAAGGTAAAGTAGCTAAAGGAGATGAGCGTCCATGAAACGCATAACGATGATTATATAATAAAGTAAGTCTGTCAATGAAAAGAAAAGAAATTGTAACAGTCAAGAGGAAGATGACGTGGTCTACCCCAGAGAATTGTTGACAGTCACCCGAAGAATCACTAGGCGGATGACTAGAAACATTTATGGGAGAGTCGTAGGGGACTGGTTCGTAGAAGAAGTACACACTCGACTACGAGAAATATCAATCTCCAGGATAGACATAGGCACATGGTCGAGGGGAGTGGAGCGGGCGACAAGAGAGTCATTACCACCTCCAGGGTACTGTGGATCGGGTCCAGAGACACCGGGACTCTGTTACCTGTGGTTATTCAAATGGGAATATTGGACGCGGTTTGCATGGCCACACAACCCGTCATGGAGGACGATTGCGCACCCGATCCCTCCCTTCTGATATATAAATGCCTGTTATACCAAAACTAGTCTTATACATAAATGCTGCTCTTAACAGTGCCCTTTTATACATAAACCAGCTGAAGCAACAGCTCACTTCCAATATATATCTTCCATAAATGGCCATCATTGCGCCTCCCCACATCAGGCGCGAACCCAAATACGGTGTGGCCCACCAGTATCAGATCATATCGGGAGGGTGAACGTCCATTAGTGCGTAAATTGTCATTTCAGGTTGAAAGCTATATTAGTACTGGCATCATACTGATCGTCGATCCTTTACAGAATAGCTTCCTAATGAGCAATAATGTTCGGAAAATATAGTAACTATGTCAAAAACATTTACACGCTGTTGACTTGAAACTTGACAAAACCTGACTCATCCTTATGATCTCCAGTGAGCGTAAAAGTCACTGGGACATTGCGCCATGTTTTTGCAATGTTCTCGTATTGCAAACCGTATATTTGCCTGTCGATATGCATACGCCTGGCGGCCTTCTTGCAATTCCAATATGTTTTCGTCATGATCTTGCTCTGCGAGATGATTCCAGTGAAAAACTTCTGAATCAAAGAATTGTAGGACACGCCACATTTCTTCTTTCAGGAGTAAACATTCCTCTTGCCATCGATGAGCCCTTGCACGAGCTTTACACCATTCTATACGTAAAACTGAAATCACTGTCAGATGTCATGGTTATTACCTGGAATGGTATGTTCCTTACTTTCTCGGGCAGCGCCTTCGCTGTCACCCACTGATCCGGTCCTCCATATCCATGTGAATGAGCGATGTCCCTCACTCATTTCATCTTCTTCGAATGCACGAACATCCTCATCCAGAAGTGGGCGCATTGTATTCTCCCAGTTTGCCTTTTTCAGGACTTTTGCCAAACTTGCCAACCAGATCCGTGTCGATCGATACTTATCAACAGTCCTATCAACCTTCGTTTGGACAGTCTTAATAAGAGTGACACTGCGTGTGTGGTGTCTCTGACCAGTACCATACTGTTCCTTGGACCTATAAAGTTGCCGCCTAACTAAGAGTAACCGTTGCAATTGGTGTAATGCTTCAGAAGCTTGTGCGTATCGTAACCACCATTCATAATCAATTAGCCTACTGTCGCATGTGACACGGTCGAGTACCTGTGAGGGGAGCAGAATATCAATATTGGTTGCGTGAACCCCTGATGGCATGTCATCATTGACAGGACGGGGCCGAAGCATCGAGACAGCCGGCATATACAGGCTCTGAAAAACTTGCCATGCTTCTATTCGGCGTCGCAACCGTGCGGACCGCTCAGCAATTTTTGCACGTTGCAAATCTGTTGCATGACTACCAAGGTTCTTGACATCCAAGCGTAACCGGCGTCTAGTAGTCAACCACTGTCAGCCTCGTGTTGTGGTACTAGAACATACTAGGGAAACAACATACTGCAATTCTTCAAGCTCCAGTCCCTGAGATATCAAAGCACTCGGTGATATTTCAAAATGAAGACCTGAATTATCCCCTTCCAAGTCTTGCAAAGCCAGTTGATGTCAAACTGCTGTCTCTGAAGCCTCTAGGTGTATCGATCAGTTTGGGTCATAGCCATTAATCGTTACCCCCTACGTAAAACTCACTTCTATTTTCTACTTCCGAATAAGGGTTTGGCTCAGAGGGATCAGCCTCCCATTTCTTGATTGCCAGCGTCCATTCTCGAACATCATTTTGGGGAAGCGCAGAGCTAAACTCTTGAAATGCTACGACATGCTCTGCTTGTCTCCCAATTGCTTCGTTAAACTTTCATAATAGAGAAGATGCTGTCGACGCATCAGAAGTTAATTTATCTTCACACAGAAAGAAGACGTACCAAGATGAGTGACCTTTCTCCAATTGTAATCACCGAAATGATCATCAAGCGTGTCCCGGCGTGATCCGGGTCCCATTTCTTTTGTACTAGAGGCAATAGCGTTGGTCGCTGCCCATCCACGCTCTGGGGCCTCACCATCTGTGCGTCCTACACGAGGCAACAAGTTAAATGAGTAATTCCATTTGCATGCATCTTGATGCACTGGGAGATGTGCTTTTGGCACAGCAAAGGTCATAGATCGCTGATTGAAAACTTGAGAATCAAAAGAAGAACCGTATGTCTTGACGCGCTTCTGCAGATTCTTCGACCATTGACACGCAATGTCATAAGATACAATCAACTTAGGGGGCGAGTTTTGTTGTATACTCGACAAAAATATGTAATCCATGTTCACATAGCTAAGTTAAACCACATGTAAGACAGAATGAAAAATACCATGGATGAAAGGATGGCTTACCGTTCCCCTTTCTGGAGGTCACCAACTGAAGCCGGTTGTTTCATGTCATGGCGAATACATTCGACAGTTCCCACCCCAGATGATGCTGTCCCCTTCCCTCCGCGCATGCTAGCCAGCTTAATGGCATCATAGTTACTACATGTACTCATATCATTTTGAATTACAGATTCGTAATTCTGCAGATGGGATTGAAATGACTCTTCCTCCACAAAGTAAGCACAGCCTTTGTTAAGATCAGGATCGTCAGCCTTTTTGGATACATTAAGTCGCTTTAAACGGAAGTTTGCATCAATCCCAAGGAACAATGCATAGAGCCATCTGCCAAGTTGCATCACCGTCACTAAACAGTGTGGAAGCAAGTATTAATTTTACATACCTTTCATTTTGTGGCGCTTCTTTCCAATTAGAGGGGAGATTCTTACCCGGTTGCGGGCATGCAGGACAGAGTACTGCACAGCTCCCAGCTTCTACCCCGGCATTACCACCTTCTGGTTGATTGCCGCGTCCCATTCTTTTCATTAGTTTCAAATGCCGCCATTGTTGAACCATAAGAAGGAATGAAGAATAGCGGTACTAATTGTGTCAAGATGGGTGCCATCAATAACCGACCAGTCCGACGCAGGTACCAAAAACGCACCGGTATTTTCAGTGTTCCAGTATTGTCACTCCTTCTGCTTAAGCTTGTGTAGAAGTCAAATGCGGATATTTTGGAAACCAGAGTCATGGTATGAAAGAGCTCGAGGACTTGGAACGTTGCCGCAGTTTGTGGATCTATTACAGTTGCAGGGTATAGTCTCGACCGAAGAAGTTGAACGGGCCGTGGCTGGATCTTATGGCAACCACAGTAGTCAAGAGCAACTTCATGAATCCCGTTCACGTCAACGATGGTAAAAGTATTGTTGTATGCCTTGACAGGATTGATGCAAGGCTCACCATTCCGGTGATTCAATTGAATCCGCATGCCGAGAGCATGTCCTGATACCCGCTTAAAGAAGCAGCCGGTCCAAACCTATCCAACAACTTTCAATATTCAATTCTACTTGCAGAAGTTAATGGCAGCTGTGGCACCACGCACCTGAAACCTATGCAACGGGTTGATCTGGTGGCTTGCAATCAAACATTTCCTACAACACATCTCATTCCCTAGTAAGCAATCCAAGCATCGATAACTTGGATCATTACTTGAACATCCATGGCACAGTGAAGCCATCCCACCCCTCCCTTCGTGACAAAGCATTTCTTGGAGGAATGTATTGGCTTCTGGGATCCATTGGAGAAGCGGGCGGACCTGTCAATTTATTATTCATACAAACTTGACTGTTGCAAGGTAATTCACGTACTACTACACGGCTGGCATCTTCTTTCCGAACATCTGCCTCGTCAGAGTTTGCTTCAGTGTCCATGTTGTGGAGTTCTGTGACGTGTTCGTATCCATCACTGGCAGAAGGCTCAGCGCCATCACAATCATTGGCATCGACCAGTGAACTGGGCATGGTGTAAAGTATATGCTGACTTGTTGCCCGGCTGCCAGAGATTTCAATATGAGTATGGCGATGACAAACAGATGGCATTGGTTCGTCCATGGCACTATCATCATCGACATATTCTTGAAATTCTATATGTCGCCGTTTGGTTTTTTGTGACATTCTCAAGTTGAGAGAGGGGACGGGGATAGAAAAGTTGATATTTTATAGTACTGCAGCATGAGGTGGATATGAGTGAGCGGGATTCGTACAATAGCTTAAACTAGGTCCCAGGACTCCCAAGTCAATATGGCGCTGAGCACGCACTTTTTTTACGGCTGAAGACAGAGTCAAATCATTAACGGAATGAATAGTTAAACAAAGTGACACACATTATTGGACGAGGCTTTGGCCTGTTTTCAACTTCTTTGACCATGGTGACTAGTAACGTTGAGGTCCATAGTGCCAATATCATAGCCGAATAATCAGAACCCACAGCTGGGTGTGGTACCTCGCACTTTCCAGCTTGGAGGGCATTCTTGATCCACCACAGATCCCGTTTAACACGCTACAAAGAGTGTCAGTAATGTTAATGATGCATTGAAAGCTTCACTTACACATTTCTCTTCGCCCTCTGCCCAATGATTAAACTCAGGGTCATTGGTCCTGACCGGATAGCGTGCAAACCACTTGAGGTATAGCTCATTTAAAAATATATCCTCATCGCCACAATCGCATGCATCACGGTAAATGCGGCCAACCGACTCCAGCAACATTTTCTTTTCTTTCTTCTCCTGGGTGCGCAACATTCAACGGTGAAAATTCAGTGCTGGTAGAGGTTAAAGTCAAAGGCTCTGGCATGGAAGCGCCATGCTCATGAGTTGGATGACAGCTTGACGTCAGAATGCCATGGCCGGCAACTGGCACCTAGTCCGGTAAATCAGTACCGGTAGAAAACATATTGTTGTAGTTGTGTGCCCTGCTTTATATTATCACCTAATAACTAGCGGGATCTCAATAAAAATATGTGAATAGATCATTCTGAACACTCAGACTTGATGGATTAGCATGAAGAGGGCCAAAATGGATAACGGTCAGACGAAAGTATTCGACTCACTGAACTTCGTCTTAATCCTCGTGGAGTCCCAAACTCAACCATGCCTCGTCCTCGCCTGTACCACACACCTGATGAAAAGAAGGCCGCAAATAGAGCCAAGAGCAAGAGGCATTATGAAAGGCACATGCTCCTCACCTTCCGGCGCACTGGTGGCTAACTTATCAATTCAGAAATAAAATAGGCATCCAGAAACAGCGCCGGGAAAAATACAGGAAGGATGGGTAAGTTTCTGTATCCATTATACTATTACTTAGTGTCAACAACTGCATCAGGCCTAGTCTACCATTTTCCCTTGAACCAATTTCAAGAAACATAGGCACCAGCGGTTCGGCCGTCATAACTCCCCTGCATGATCCCACAGAAAGGTAACTACATATATTCATGATTCTCATTGCTAATCGCCATCTCACCAGGGAAATCAACTTCTGGTGCAATCGTGCAACCCGAATCAAAGCCAGGCTCGATAAGCTAACCAGCACCTCAACGCACAATTTCATCAATTCACTGGTTAAAGGTTTCATATCACATGGCAGCGATCAGGCACTGCAAGATACACTGGAGACTGCATCTCAACTGCTCAAACGAATCCAGTACTACGAAGACAAGGTACTAGGGCTTGCGGGGGCAGGAAACCATTATCAAGGGGTAACGAGCATTACGAAGGACATTCGTTTATTAGTTGTGTGGCTGGAAGACATACTGTGTTATGTTATGTCCAATGTATCAGAGTTGCGGAACATGTTTTACAAACGTGCATTGATGTACCAGCTTTACTAACAATCATTCTTTTGGTTTATTGTTATTCCATTTTGGACTACCAACGAGTATACATATATATCTTATAAACGGCGTACAGTGCCGTTGCCAAGATCTTTGTTGAATTCAGCAAGAGCGGCTGCGCGAGAATCAAATCGTCGAAATCTGGCATTGTTACCGAGACCCTCTGTTGCGTCCTCAACAGCAGACCTTGGAAAATTTGGTTAGAGATCATCAGAATAGTACTCATAATCAAACTCACCATCCCTGAACCACACCAACATGACGGCCTCGGGTGATTGCATACCACCGCAGGTGAGCTGGGACATATAGTGCTCGGGAAGCCTGTGATGGCTCAGGTGGCTCACTTCTACCCCGTGAAATCCCAGGACTAGTGGGGAAGGGAGAAGGGGTAGGAGTACTAGGTGATGAAGGCGACAGCACATTGTAAGGTGGACCTGTAAGGCAGTGGTCAGTAATCTATGAGAAAGTTGCTATGCGGTTACCTAATGCGTGAATGGAGATGTTGAGTGTAACAAGAGCTTCAAGTATTTGTTCCAGGAGCACTATAATATGGCCATCATGCTCGGTTGATCGATTATTGTGAGGGTTTGCCATGAGGGGATGATTTGACCTAGAAACGTCTTTAACAAGAAAACTGTACAGTTCTAGGGATTTGCCGTGTGCTTGCGATTGGTGGACCTGGCGCCACTCACCGAGGCATTCCCGAAGAAACACAGCCAGCGATCAAAAGGTTAGTGCCGCCTTGCTGTAATCGCTCTTATTCTGAATAAGGACTAGAGATGGGGCCGCCTCCTTGGGCCAGTGCTGACCAACAAACATTTTTACGGAGTTATCAAGATGGTTTTTTTAAGGCACAGAAAGATCATACGCTCCCTCTATTCTGGCCCAGGGTCCAACATGCATGGTTTCAGAAATGGGTGGAACCAGGAATGGAGCTCGACCCACTTCCCAATGACGTGAAAGAAAGGATAGAAAAACGTAAGAAGGTAAGTTATCGGTAAAAGAGATAGTTAGCTCATGATGCTGATGGTGTGATTATAGCAAATAACTACCTGGTTCTATAATAATCGCCACGAAAATTGCGGTGGGAAGAAACAAGCCAACCTATTGAAAACATTTAGTAAACCGTCACGGTCATTGATGGCTGTCCAGCTGTATTCAGCTGAGAAATATGATGAGAAGATAAAATCTATTGTGAAGGACGATATCAAACAAAACAGCATACCAAAGGATAAAAGGCTGGAAGTTGTCAAACGTCGAACGGAAGAAAGCTTCTTGGCCGAACCCATCGAGGTACAGGAGGCATTTAAAGAGCGTTCTGTGAAATTGAAGGAAGAACGCGCACGTCTAAGGGATGCAGGGCAAAGTGGACCGACCCCCGAGTCATATGCAGCGTGAGTGGTGTGATTTCCAATGATACCGCCCACTTCCGCAATCATTTTTAGTGAAATAAAAAACCTGCCAAAAGTATTAAATTCAGTTCTATCGGAACTAAATTTTCGAACCGGGTGGTCATTCCTAATACTCACTGGTGGACCTGATCCCTCAAATGGCGGCAAAATTCGTACAGCAAGCATGTATGAAGGTGAACGTTCGCTTGGCCACACATTTGCCAAGAGTAATCCTACATTTGAGAGCGACTATGTCAAACCCTTCACGAACTTCCTAAAGCAAGCATACTGTGAGCAACATTCCTTTCCATCACCACTCCCTTTTTTGAATCAGTTTTCAGCTCTATCTATTTGCCGGGAACGCAGTATCAATTCCAACAGTGAAGCGGAAGGAATTAATTGGCAAACGCACCATGACGAGTTGTCATTCACTCCTACCACAAGGGATACTGCAGGCCGGCAACCACATGCCATTGCCGGAATTCCCCTGGCCCCGACTCTACCCGCTGGTCAAAGCTACCATCACACCTGTGATGGTTCCAGTAACTTGATGGAAGAAGACGATGCGGGGGCACAAAATGAGGATTTCAATCCAGATACAGGAGGTGACGTTGATCCGTTGAGTCAGGAGTGGCTTGATCCATCTTTAAGAGAACGACCCATTGTGCCTCCATCTTCCACTATTGTCAACGACACTACGCACACGGACGACAAAGGCCCGACTCACCCTGAAGAAGGAAAGGATAATGTCAATGATACGGATGGCATGCAATTCCCTGACAGCGATTTTCCACCACATCCTCCACAAACATGGGATACTATTCCCATATCAACTTCTAGGTGTACGGATCCACAAGCAGAGATGCTTGACCAGAGTAAAAGGCGGCGACGCCCAGTAGCGTCGAAAGAGGTGGTGCCAATCATGGCACGTGACAAGTCGTGGTTAATTGATGGTCATACCTTCCTTTCCCAAAGCGACTACGGACCTGGATGGTCAACGTTGATTGATCTCTGGCTCAATTTTGAACAGGGGTTATCTTTGGCCGATCTTTCATCTGTAAGTATAATTTAACCTTTCTTGGACTCGAACTCGGACTGAAAACTTCAACTTAGATGCGTCTTCCTGCCATCAAGGCCCGGCCATGCGAGCTTGCACAATGGCTCGCAAAGTGCGACTACTCAAAACCACCCACTATTCCGGATATACCTAGGTATAAAGCTGATCTCATGAAATGGTGGTCTGACATGCGAGTCCCAACAAAGAAGAAAGCCCAACTGTTTGAACAGCTCCGCAAAGGGGGCCCTAATGGGCTTGTCACGTTGCTGTTGGGCCTGAAGTTATGGCACATGAACACCAATACCGGGAGTATGGCTGAGTGGGACAGAGTGACGGAAGAAGTCAAGGTTTTGTTGGACACTTTCCATGATGCTGGTGTGAAGTGAAAAGAACCGCCGTCCAATGGACAGTAAGTCACAGGTTACTTCAGTCTTGAGCCATTGTTTGTTCAATTTGTATATCATAGATTTATTGCTACACAAAAGAGAAGGAAAACAGGGCATTAGCGCAACGAGGAATAGCATAGTTATTGTAATTTTCTTGTTAGCGGCTATGTATGGTACCATCTCAGACATAACCAAAAATATTGCTATTTTATCTTTACAAAAAGATGATCAAACTCTTGACGTCCGAAAAGGAAACGTGCAGATCCCTAAAGGTCCTCTTTGTGATCAGGGTATGTTACTTTGTGGGGGTGGCCGAGAGACTGCAATTGGATGTGACCGAACATGCCATTGAGTGTGCGGGCGTGGTCGGGATGGTCGAAGCAACAAGCATTTTCAGAGGGAATGGAGAAAACATACCTAAAACAAATCGCATAAGCTTGCATGAGAGACTGCGATTGGATGTGACCGGATGATGCCGTTCAAGAGTGTGTGTGTGTGGACAGTCGGATGGTTGAAGCGATGAGTATTTTCAGAGGAAATGGAGAAAACATACCTAAAACAAACATAAGCTTGCGTCATAAAAAACATAAACATATTACCGTGACAACTGTTCCAGTTCTGCAGTAGCTGGGAGTTGGCAAGTGATCGAGATCAAGAGTCCTAGTACAATTGACAGTTGGAGCTGTCACAACGGCTATATAAATAACCTTGGAGATGAATTGCCAAAGATCTAGAAACTGGGCGCAGCGATGGTCCATAAGAGGAAGGGACAAATATGGAAGGGCGCGCAGGGACGAATATGGAAGGGCGTACATGGCATGTGCTGATTCCCACATTTGCTATATGAGCATTTATATATAAGAGATATTGTGCTATAACAGCCGTTGTATATATAAGAATGAGAGTATAGCCTGGATTGCGAACTACGATGAAGAATTGAGAAATACGGAAATAAGGGTGCAAGCACCTTTCAGTTTTCTCACATTCAAGTCGCATGTGGTACTGGCTCGAATTGGAGAACGAGGATGGGACTTGTTGGAGAAGAACAAGTCCAATGAATACGCTCATGTGTCAGTAGGGTTCGATGTGACAGATGCACTGCTAGCAGCAATTATGGTGCTCGTCACAGCTCTTTTAAGGAGCTTCGGATCAGCGGAACAACAGGAAGCGTGGACGGCTAGGGGAGACGAGGGCCAAAGACAGACAGCGGCGGGACTAGCTGAGTCGGCCAACACCATTCTCCAGGCAGTAAGGACGCCACCCACACCGCCAGAAGAGAGACTGCCGGCATTGAAGATTGACCTGCCGGACGCATTCGAAGGACAGCCGCAGCTGGTTGCAAACTGGTTATGGCAGATGCGGGCGTATTTCATGATGATGCAAATACGACATCTTGACCGACGCATGATGATCGCCTTACAAAGGATCAAAGGTGGATCAGCCAACCGAGCGGGTAATTGGGCGGCGACCAAGCTACAGGAGATGATGGAGTACATTGACGAGAAAGCGGCAAGGGATGCGGCAGGGACATATCGGGATGGCACCACATATGCACAAGAAAGACTAGGCATATGGGAAGAACCATTAGTAGCAACGGGACAACCTGCTCAACCACCGATACAAGTACAAGCGCCAATGAGCAAGCCATGTCCGTTTATAGGATGGTCAGGATTTGAAGACAAGATGAAGGCGTATTTCATGACTACGGAAACGCGTGACAAGGCAATCCGTAAAATGAATAAACTGACTCAGGGGAACCGACCAGTGGAAGATTATATCGTCGAGTTCAAGGGATTGAAGGAACTGACGGGATATAACGAAATTGCGCTAATAGCACAATTCAGGAAAGGATTGAACCCACAATTGGGTTTAAGGATTGTAGAAATGGGAGCACCGGGCGATGGATTGCAGGTGGGGGATTTAGAAAGGTGGTTTACGAAGGCAACGGAGTTGAACAAGGCGTGGAGAGACGCCAAGGCGTTTTATCATATAGAGGGAAGGACGCAGCAGGACAATCGGGCGAGGAACGCGGCTCCACAGGGAACCCAAAACAGGGTTGCACCAACACCTGTGAACCGAAGCAGTGGGGCAACTCAAGGTCCACCCCCCGCAGCAGCGTCAGGTTCCAGACCAAGAGATCCTAATGCGATGGATGTAGATAGGAAAAAGCGGATAATTACGTGCTATAACTGTGGCAAACAGGGTCACATGGCACGAGATTGTAAGGTGCCAAAGGTTTGGACAGGGAAGACGAGGATCAGAGAGATGGGCTGGAAGGAGTTTCTAGCGGAGGATATGACGGATGAGGACGCGAAGGCCATAGCGGAATGGGCCAAAGAGAAGGGTTTTTAGTGGGCTCGAATGGAACAGGTTCCGACCGATCGGGCAAGGACTCATTTCTTACCACATGTAATATTTCTATGACAAATCCATGCATTTTAAATTACATTGAGTATGAAATAAGTAAGAAGGAACAAAAATGGCGACAAGAACCTATCAGGGCGGTAGGATCTCGCTTGAAGGCCTGGCAGACTCCATGGATGGTGAGACGCATATGGGAGCGACCCATGAACCAAGCTCTGGAATCGCTTTGGACATGGAGTCACGAGTCACGACAGGCAGAGGTAACGGAAGCGATGGTGAAGGACTTGAACAGGGGGACAGAGGCAGAAACCTTCTGGCAGTTAAACAATTTGAAGAAACATCAGAAGTATGTCTTAGGAACAGGAAAGCGACAATTGAACGTACTGATGATGGTGATGGATGTGACCACCGGCCGACGCATCACGGTAACGGCTCTCCTGGACTCGGGATGCACGGGTTCGTGCGTGGATAGGGAATTCATGAAGAGGAATAACCTCAACACGAGAAAACTCGCACACCCCATTCCGGTGTACAATGCTGATGGATCGGAAAATAAGGATGGAAAACTGTCAGAGATGGTACAGTTGAAGATGGTAATTGGAGCGCACTCAGAACTTTGGGAATTCGGTGTATCCTCCCTGGGGAAAACGGATTTGTTTTTAGGACACGATTGGCTGAAGTATCACAATCCGGAAGTGAATTGGCAAAAGAACTCACTCCGATTCAACCGATGCCCAGGCATGTGCCAACCAGATACGCACACCGAGGAGCCCAAAGAAGAAAGTGAGCAGGACGAGGAGGAAGAGCGTGGCCTGCATTGGGAAGACGGTGATAGGTTGATAGCAGTAATGAAAGAAGACGTGGATGGAGAATGGATACGGGCGTATGAATCTATGGCTACCAAAATCGCATCCAAAAATACGATCAAAAGGACCTTGGAAGAAATTGTACCCAAACACTATTTAGGTTACTGGAAGGTGTTTGAAAAACAGATGTTTGACGAATTACCACCCAGGCGTCCATGGGATCATGCGATCGAATTAATACCAGGTTCAAAGCCATTAGATTGTAAGATTTATTTATTAAGCAAGGACGAACAAGGGAAACTTGAGGAGTTTCTCAAAGAGAACTTAGAGACGGGACAAATACGATCTAGCAAGTCACCTATGGCATCTCCTTTCTTCTTTGTCAAGAAAAAAGACGGTTCGCTCCGACCAGTACAGGATTACAGAAAATTGAACGAGATGACGATCAAAAACCGATACCCATTACCATTGATATCGGAGTTGATCGACAAATTGTCACATGCCAAGGTGTTCTCTAAGATGGATATTCGTTGGGGATATAATAATATCCGTATCAAAGAGGGGGACGAATGGAAGGCAGCGTTCCGCACCAACTGGGGGTTATTTGAACCACTTGTCATGTTCTTTGGGCTGACGAACTCGCCGGCGACTTTCCAAACAATGATGAATGATCTTTTTCAGGAAGAAATCGCAGAGGGATGGGTCGTCATTTACATGGATGACATCCTCGTATTTTCCACGGATCAAAGGAGTCATACAGAACATGTTAACCGCATACTGGCAAAGTTGCAGGAGCACAAATTGTCATTAAAACCGGAAAAATGTTGGTTTGATAAGAATACCATTGAGTTTTTGGGCCTTATCATCTCTCATGATTCGGTCAGTATGGACAAGGCAAAGGTTCAAGCAATTGTGGAATGGCCAACCCCGACTTGCAAGAAACATGTCCAACAATTTCTAGGCTTCGTCAATTTCTATAGACGATTTGTTAAGGGATTTGCACTTATATCAAAACCCCTTACTAAGTTGACGGGCAAGGATGGATGGCAGTGGACGGATGATCAACAGAGGGCTTTCAACGGACTGAAAGCGCATATTGCAGAGGAAGTGGTATTGGCGATCCCAGCGGACAAAGGTCAATACTGCGTAGAAGTTGACGCATCGGAATATGCTATTGGAGGAATTCTGTCTCAACAGCAGACTGACGGTTTATGGCGACCAGTCGCATTCATTTCCAAATCGTTAAATCCGGCAGAACGGAATTATGAGATTTATGACAAGGAAATGTTGGCAGTGATGCACGCCTTTTATGAATGGTCGCATTACCTGAAAGGTACCACAACGCTGGTGGAGGTTTTAACGGATCATCAAAATCTCACCTACTTCAGAAAACCTCAAAACATTAATCGTCGACAAGCACGTTGGATTCTGGATTTACAGGACTTCAATTTTTTCATTAAACATCGACCTGGCAAAACCAATTCCAAAGCGGACCTTCTGTCACGGAGGACAGACCATAAGGGGGAGGAGATTGACAACGAGGGAGTAATTTTGTTGAAAGAAAAACTGTTCGTAAGGGTATACGACAGCGATGATGCAGATGAAGACTTCCTTCTGGATCTCCAGAAGGATATAAAGAAAGTAAACTGTAGGCAGTGGGACAAGCAGGCGGTAGAAGGAATTGGAAGCGGAGACGAGAACTGGAAGGAAGAAAAGGGATTGTGGACATGGAAGGGAAGAATTTATGTTCCAGTCAGTGCGCGGATAAGGGAAAATATCATAGAGGTCCATCACAAATGGGGGCACTATGGTATTGACAAAACGGTAGAGGTGATCATGAGGAATTACTGGTGGCCTAACATGGCAAAAGACGTCAAGATGTACGTTATGGGATGCAGGACGTGTCAAACGGTCAAGCCGGATAGGACAAAGAGAGCGGCACCCCTTAAACCACTGAACGTACCAGCGCAACCATGGCAAGAAGTCTCAGTGGACTTGATGGGACCGTTTCCGGAATCCAAAGGCTACGACATGATCATGGTAGTTGTGGATCGCTTTTTGAAGAAAGCGTTTTTCCTACCAACCAACTCAACCATTACATCATTGGGAGTGGCACGGTTATTCCGAGATAACGTCTTCCGAGAACACGGCATTCCAAACAAGGTCGTCAGCGATTGAGGAAGTCAATTTGTTTCTCAATTCATGAAAGAGTTGTACAAGATGCTGAACATCCAAGGGAACCCTTTGACAGCATACCACCCGCAGACAGATCGTCAGACGGAGCGAGTGAACCAGGAAGTTCGAGAATTCCTAGCCATGTACACCAATGGGAAGCAAGACGATTGGAGTGAGCACTTAGCGCTAGCACAGTTCTGTCACAACGATAGGAAGAACTCGGCTACTGGCTATTCGCCATTCTATTTGAACTATGGACGACACCCTCGAAAGTGGTTTGAACCCGTGAAAGGAACACCAGTACAGGCGGTGGAGGAGTTTGTAGGAGAAACAAAGGAGGCATGGAAGCACGCGACGGAGAACCTGGAGAAGACAGCAGAACAGATGGCAAAACAATATGACAAGGGCAAACGACCATCACGCGAGTATAATATCGGTGACAAGGTATATGTCAATTTGGAACATCTACCTCATGTGCGGGCGTCAAAGAAGTTGGACAACAAGTTTTATGGCCCATATGAGGTGATCGAGAAGATAGGATCGGCAGCATACCGACTGAAGTTGCCCACTGCATGGAAGGTTTACAATGTCTTCAACGAAGCATTGTTGAAACCATACGTCGAGCCGGCTTTTCCAGAACAGAAGAAGAAGGACGAGGAGTTGGAAAAGCGAAGGAAGGAGGAGGAGGATAAGGTAGCCGGAGAAGATTATGAAGTGGAAGAGGTGCTGGATAGTCGCTTCAAGGGGCGCGGTCTTCAATACTTGGTCAAATGGAAAGGATATCCGGTTGAAGAGTCGACATGGGAAGCAGCGGCAAATCTCAAGAACACTCAGAAATGCGTGAGAGATTTTCACAAGAAAAAGCCCAATGCGCCGGCTCCAAGACGGATTCCACAGGACACTTTTCGGAGGTATCAAAATCATACCAACCCGGATAAGTCAAAAGTCCTTTTTGGCTGGGAAGACGGTCGCTTTGATGGCGAATATTTAGAGAAGTTGGAGAGAAATTGGAGAAAGTGGAAGGGTGCACGCAAGGAAGTGTACGCCAAGGAAGGTGGAGCCGACGATGACGTTGAACAAATGGACAAAATTATCACGGATGTGGCTAAGGTTCTCATGGACGCAAACCTTTAAGAGGGGGGTAATGTTACGATTTGATCTTATCTTAAGATCTTATCTTATCTTATCTCTTATATCGGGAAGCTCGGATCTCTTATCGGGTTATCGGAGATCTTATCTTTCAAGATTACATAAGCGGACCGCGGGTCGGCATGAGGCGGAGGTGAGGCGGTCAGGTGATGGATTAGTAAGGGAGATGAGGCTTTGAGTATATAGTCTTGGTTGTAACGTCAAGAGCTCCAGGCTCTTGATTGTCATAGTCGTAGACTGTGCAACAGAGTTTCTTTTCTTCTCTCTCTGTTTCCTCTGGTTGTGCACCTAGGTCTAGCGACCTTGTGTCACTTCTGCTTTTGGAGCAAGCTTATTTTGTCTAATTTCTTTAGGTATGAATACCCATGCGAGACATCCAAATGTTTTAAAATAATGAACTTCTGGCTTTTTATTGTAAAGGTTTTCAAATGGTGTTACCCATTTTGTTCTTTTTAATGGTGTGTGATTATATACGTGAATAGCAGTTTCCATTGCAAATTCCCACCATAATTTGGGACATTGTGCATGGAGTCGCATACTTTCTGCTTTTTCAAGTATAGTATTATTTAATCTTTCTGCACGACCATTTTGTTGGTGGATATAAGGTGCACTGCATTCACGCAATATGCCTTTTTGTTTTAGAAATTGATCAAATTCCTTTGATTTAAACTCTCCCCCTCGATCCGATCTGAAACGTTTAACTCTGTGTCCTGTTTGATTTTCAAACAGTTCAATAAAGTCAACAAAATGTTGAAACATTTCTGATTTTGATCGTAGGAATGCCAGAAAGGCATATGAAGAATAATCATCAAGAATCATAAGACACCATTTCTTACGATGGTAAGATTCCTGAGGGAATTCTAACAAATCAGCATGTAACAACTCTAAAGGTTGTTTTGATCGTGTTTGTTAAGATCGATGCTCCCAACGTGGTTCGTTCTAAGTCAACAGTGGCAAGCAGAGTCTCGGTCCGCTCCCAGCCTACTGGACAGATTCTGGACGCTAAGTCAAACGATGACGAAGGTCTTTAGGTTGACGACGAGCTTAAGGAAAAGAGAGCGAGGAGTTCGAGTCAAATTGGGAGTATGATTCGATTAAGTTGGAACTGAGGAATGTACAAGGTATTCTAGGGTTTATATACGTTTTGAGAACAAGGAAAACTATAAAGGGAATGCACAGTAAGCGCAGCTAACTACCTATGAAAGGAAATGTGAAAGCGTTAGCAAAAGGAGATAAACGTCCACTAAATCGTATGGTAATGATGATGTAATAATAAAGTATCCGTCATAGAAGAGGAAAAGAAACTGTAACAGTGTTTGTGATACAGGATAAGATTTATTATGCATCTTTCCTTGTGCACATCCAGAACATATATTGTTTTCTGATGGTATTGTGATTTTCCCATCAAAACCTTTCGTATGTTGGCTCATATTTCTTATCACATTTTTATTTGCATGAGCCATACGATTATGCCAGGTTGTAAAATCAGCCAAATTAATGACTTTGTTCATTTTCTTTATAATTACTTCTGCCCAATGAATCGGTTCAAACCGGTTTTTTGGTTCAGCAATTATAAGTTCATTTCCTTTTTTAGAAAATACCGTATTATCACTGTTTGAGGCTTCAACATAACCAGCAATTTTTAATTGGCCCGATGAAATTAATTTGTGTGAAGCCTTTGGCATATAACACACTTCCAATTTAGCGATATGTCTCTGTCCCTTAGGATTTTTAAATTCAAGAAACATAGTTCCTTGACCTAGTATGGTAGCAGCTGATTTTGAATCGGCTGTTTTTATTTCTTCTGGTTCAGAATATGGATGATACTCAACAAAATCATTTTTGTTATTAGTTATGTGCACTGAAGCACCAGAGTCTATTATCCAATATTCCTTATTCTCACTTTTATTTAAGGACACAGCAGATTTCAATACATTAGCAGCTATTAAGCTACTTTTACATCTGCTATCTACGAACTTACCAGTACTATGACTAGAATCCATCATCATGGAATTCGTCATAGTATCCTTCGTGGTGTCCATAGTCATCATCGCTACTGATTTTCTATCAGTATTTTGAATATGACTAGTGAGAAAAGCATACTTTGCTGGTTCATCCCAGTAACCAGTTTCTAGTTGTGGTATTTCAACCAGATCTTCTTCGATACTTTGTAAGGCATTATCATCATCAATGCGACAATTTTTGCCTGTAATAGAATGTGCCGGACCAAAGTCTTCTTCAATGAGATCTTTGCCTTTTCCTTTAAGATCTCTGATCTGAGATAAGATTTTCTTAGTCTCAGGATCAACTTGGTCTATATTTGGACTAATCCTATCCACTAGTTTCGAAGATGAAGGTTGTGGAGTATCCACATGTGACTCGAACACGCTACATACTTCTTCCCAAAAAAAGCGACCAGCCAGTTTGTCAATTTATGTAATTCCGAGATTCGCTTCCAAAGGTAAGATTTTCGAGATAATAATCTTTAATATAAATTTAAAATTCTACTAGTTAAAATTAAAGATTTAAAAATAAATTTTCTTTTCATCCTATCATGATTATCTGTGATAACCATGTTGGCAAATTGTTTAAGATTTTGCCGTTCCTTCTTGGAAAGCTCCTCAGGGTGATGGGTAGCTTTAGAGATAAGATTGAGTTTCCTCTTTCTATTTTCTCTATTGTGATTATTTTTTACCCATTTAGGTCCTCTTTGATTCCCAGGAGGTACATATGCAGGTTGATTACTCGGTCCTGCTTGTGCATTATTTTGCACATATTTCCCTTTAGGCATGTTCACATTAGGAGTGAATGGCTTTTTATAAGACTTTTTGCCTTTTGAAAATTTATTTCCTCCTTTGGAAACAAAGTGTGCAGAAGGAGCACCTTGGTCAGCTTTACGTCGCTGCCACTCATTCTCTATTTCAGGAATGAGGTCCTTTAACTTGGTTGTCCCCAGTTTGAATTTTAGGAGACAATAAGTTTTAAAGGAATCCCAAGATGATGGCAATCGATCTAAGACTTCCATGACTTGGAAATCTTCATCAAATTTCTTGCCATTAGCCTCCATTCTAGCCCATTTCTGCATTAGATCATGGACTGATTCTGCAGGACTTTTCCCTTTAGGGAATTCCCAAGATTTTGCGTCTTTATAGATATTAAAGACGCCTACTGCTCCAGGGTTTGAAAATGCAGCTTTAAGTGCATCCCAAGTTTCCTTTGATGTTCCCTTGATATATATATTAAGGGGTTGAGACAGATAAAGGGATATTAATCCCAAGGCTTTTCCATCATTTTCAAGAAATTCTTGGTGCAACTTCCATTTCTGGGTAAGAGCTGCAACCTGACCAGCTTGAATGCTATCAGCATTCATTTTCTTCTGATCAGCTTCAGTGTATGGATCATGAACGACTCCCCCTGAGACGTATTGCCATACACTTTTGGACTGAAGCAGTGCCCTCATTAATTGTTCCCAAGTTGTCCAATTACTGGTCCCTTTAAGGATGGGAACCTTCTCCTTATCATTACTGTCCACTCCAACAGTCCAATGGTTTTTATTTGATGTAGCCATTTTATCCAAATTTGCCCAACCATATTTTCCTTTATGGGCAATTTGGAGATGAAAACGCTCATTCTTTTGTTCAACTAGGGTGAAGCCAATGTCTTTGCGTAACAAATGGCTTATTGTAGACATTTCCTTAATGGTAGGATATGTCTTCCACACATATTTAGACAGCGCACGTAGCTTAATGTTACGATTTGATCTTATCTTAAGATCTTATCTTATCCTATCTCTTATCTCGGGAAGCTCGGATCTCTTATCGGGTTATCGGAGATCTTATCTTTCAAGATTATGTAAGCGGACCGCGGGTCGGCATGAGGCGGAGGTGAGGCAGTCAGGTGATGGATTAGTAAGGGAGGTGAGGCTTTGGGTATATAGTCTTGGTTGTAGCGTTGAGAGCCCCAGGCTCTTGATTGTCATAGTCGCAGACTATCCAACAGAGTTCCTTTCTTTTTCTTTCTCTCTTGTTCCTCTGAGCGTGTCCCTTGGTCTGACGACCTTGTGGCATAATCAAGAGCCTTACAAGACTACTGGACATGACGTCAACGACTTCGAATCCACACTCATCGATCACACCTTTTTTCAATCACGACATGACAACCGGCGCCGCCATGACGGTGACGCTGGTTCGACCAGGAGCTGTCCTGATAACAGCATCCAGTGATGGCAGTAAGCCATTGAAGATATCTGAGGTGACAAAACTGTGCACGTCAAGAGCGCCACTCCTCCCCAGGATAGTGGGTCGGGGGCTGTGGCAGACCGTACAGCGGAAGAGCGGGAGGAAACCACAAAAACAACTGCGAGCACATGGTGTGTCAAGGGTGTACAGTCTGGGGGCACCAATCACGTATCGGGGTTCACACCCTGAGCACGAGGACGCCCCAGTGAAGTCCCAGGCACTGTGTGTGAGCAGGAGCATGCGGACCAACTCCTCTAGGCGACATCCCCGCAAGGGCGTCTCGGCGGAAGAAAGGAAGGCATCTTGTGACGGGTCGGAGGAGGGCCCGTTCAAGTGGAGTTTTTATTACAGGGGCAGATCGAGACAAACCAGGAAATGCAGGAGCGAGAGTGCTTCCAGATCGAGAGGCAACGATGGCTTGCTCGACAACCGAAGAAGGTGCCGTTGGCACCGATACAATACAATTCGCACGTCCTAAGGTGGATCGTGCATCAGGCTGCAGAGTGCCAACAGCGCCAACAGGAGGCACGCCGCCTCTTGGAGGAGGCTGATAGAGTGGCTTGGGCTGAACAAGAAGCCGCATGGGAGGCCTTGTTGAAGGAACGTGAGGAAGCTCGCATTGTTAAAGAAAGGGCGCAGAAGGCGCAGAAGAGAGTAAAGGCATGTGCGGTAACGGCTATTCCCAAACCAGTCACTCAGGATTGGGTAAGGAATGTGCCAGCGGAGTGGAAGTTTAGCGCGGATGAGTTGAACGGACGCTTTATCCCTAAAGCATCATGGGATAAGAAGAAGAGGTCGGCGGTTACATTATATGAAGGAGTATTTGGACGCTACAACGAAATGATAAACAAATTCAAGCAGATGAAAGGTGTCCATATCAACTTCGACAAGGAGCGCCTATACAATAGGATTCACGTGCAGGAATGTAACAAGACGATCAGGGACCAGAAAGCGAAATGGTCTCAGGGAGCGTTCGTCACCTTACATCAGGTTGGTGGTAAGGGTATGGGAGATGGCCAAGACGTTGTCTTGGAAATCGAGGTTGACTTGCAAGTATTGGCAAGTTATATAAGGAGAGCATTCGATTGCACAGAACGCGATCTAGAACTGGTGGCACGACACTGGTCTCTATCACATGAAGCCAGAAACAAGTTGCAACATGCATTGAACGGCAACATAATGAATTCATTAAGGCATGCAAAACGGCTGCGTTATGATCCATTGCCGTATTGCAAGCCAGAGCGCATGGCACAACCACCAACTCCAAAAAACTATATTGGGGAAGGTGTTCTGGATGGGCTGTGGGGAATCAGCCTGAACGCGTTTCTGAAGGAGTGCGAGGAAGAGGGTCTGACAGACCACATGAGGAGGATAGACTGGTGGAGAGTGCAACACGCTAAAGAACCGGCGTTACCCAGAAAGAGGCGACGACCCAGAGAACCAAAGGCAAAAAGGTCGTATAGGTACATGAGTGAAGGTGGAACTCCCTGGCGCAGGAAGGGGTTCTGCTACATGTATCTGTTCAAGGAAGTGCACTACGATATGTACGACTGGCCGGCATACCCAACAATATCAGAAATACATGGGTATGAACAGAAATTAAGGGATGAATCGGCCCTTTTTGAATTAGCAGACGGAGACTCGGATGGAGTCTTTCATGTTGTGCCAGTTAGAGATCCCGAGAGGAAATACGACATTGGCGTCTATACGTGGAAGGACATAGACGAGCTTGTTGAGTGGAAGTGGGGGTGGAAGGAAGTGAGATTGGGCGCAGAACGTCAAGAGGAAGATGACGTGGTCTATCCCAGAGAATTGTTAACGGTCACCTGAAGAATCACTAGAAGGATGACTAGAAACGTCTACAGGAGAGTCATGGGAGACTGGTTCGTAGAAGAGGTGCATACTCGGCTACGAGAGATATCGGTTTCCAGGATAGACATAGGCGCATGGTCGCGAGGAGTAGAACGAGCAATGAGAGAGTCACTACCACCTCCAGGGTATTGCGGTTCAGGTCCAGAAACATCTGGACTTTGTTACTTGTGGTTATTCAAACCGGAATATTGGACACGGTTTGCATGGCTGCATAACCCGTCGTGGAGGACGATTGCGAACTACGATGAGGAATTAAGAAACACAGAAATACGGGTGCAAGCACCTTTTAGTTTCCTTACGTTTAGGTCGCACGTGGTACCAGCCCGGATTGGAGAACGGGGATGGGACTTGTTGGAGAAGAACAAGTCAAATGAGTACGCTCACGTGTCGGTTGGGTTCAACGTGACGGACACACTGTTAGCAGCAATAATGGTGCTCGTTACAGCTCTGTTGAGGAGCTTCGGATCAGCTGAACAACAGGAAGCGTGGACGGCCAGAGGAGATGACGGCCAAAGACAGACAGCAGTGGGATTGGCGGAATCGGCCAACACCATCAAGCAGTAAGGACACCACCCACACCACCAGAAGAGAGACTGCCGGCGTTGAAGGTTGACCTACCAGATTCGTTTGAGGGGCAACCACAGCTAGTCGCAAACTGGTTGCGACAAATGCGCGTGTATTTCATGATGATGCAAATACGGCATTTCGATAGGCGCATGATGATTGCTCTCCAAAGAATTAAAGGTGGGTCGGCAAACCGAGCAGGTAATTGGGCAGCAACCAAGCTGCAAGAAATGATGGAATACATCGACGAGAAAGCGGCAAGAGACGTGGCAGGAACGTATAGAGCGGACACCTCCTATGCACAAGAAAGGATAGGCATATGGGAAGAAGCGTTGGTAGCAACAGGACAACCAGCTCAACCGCCGATGCTGGTACAAGTTCCAATGAACAAACCATGTCCGTTCGTAGGATGGCCAGGGTTCGAGGAGGGGATGAAGGCATACTTCATGACTACGGAAACGCGTGACGAAGCAATCCGAAAAATGAATAAGTTAATTCAGGGGAATCGACCAGTGGAGGACTACATCGTCGAATTCAAGGGATTGAAGGAACTGACGGGGTACAATGAAATTGCGTTGATAGCACAATTCAGGAAAGGATTAAACCTGCAATTGGGTTTGAGAATTGTAGAGACAGGAGCACCAGGAGATGGTTTACAAGTAGGAGGCTTGGAAAGGTGGTTTACAAAGGCGACGGAGTTGAACAAGGCATGGAGGGATGCCAAGGTGTTCTATCATATAGAGGGGAGGGCGCATCAGGACAATCGGGCAAGGAACACGGCTCCACAGGGAACCCAAAATAGGGTTGCACCAACACCTGTGAACCGAAGCAGCGGGGCAACTCAAGGTCCACCCCCCGCAGCAGCGTCAGGTTCCAAACCAAGAGATCCCAATGCGATGGACGTTGTTACAGTTTCCTTTTCCTCTTCTATGACGGACACTTCATTATCATATTATCATTACTATACGGTTTAGTGGACGTTTATCTCCTTTAGCTAACGCTTTCATATTTCCTTTCATAGGTAGTTAGCTGCGCTTACTGCGCATTCCCTTTATAGTTTTCCTTGTTCTCAAAATGTATATAAACCCTAGAATATCCTGTACATTCTCTAGTTCCAACTTAATCGAATCATACTCTCAACTTTGACTCGAACTCCTCACTCTCTTCTTCTTGAGCTTGTCGTCGACTTAAAGACCTTCGTCATCGTTTGACTTAGTGTCCAGAACTTGTCCAGTAGGCTGGGAGCGGACCGAGACTCTGCTTGCCACTGTTGACTTAGAACGAACTGCGTTGGGAGCATCGATCTTAACAGACGTGGATAGAAAGAGGCGAATAATTACGTGCTATAACTGTGGCAAGCAGGGCCACATGGCTCGTGATTGTAAAGCACCAAAGACTTGGACAGGGAAGACGAGGATCAGGGAGATGGGATGGAAGGAGTTCTTAGCGGAGGATATGACAG
This sequence comes from Amanita fuliginea, assembly GCA_023014435.1. Classification (NCBI taxonomy): domain Eukaryota; kingdom Fungi; phylum Basidiomycota; class Agaricomycetes; order Agaricales; family Amanitaceae; genus Amanita; species Amanita fuliginea. The sequence continues at coordinate 1,325,457 of JAEBUQ010000005.1, forward strand.
ACGAGGACACAAAGGCCATAGCAGAATGGGCCAAAGAGAAGGGTTTTTAGGAGGCTTGAAAGGAACAGGTTCCGACCAATCAAGCAAGGACTCATTTCATACCACATGTAATATTTCTATAACAAATCCATGCATTTTAAATTACATTGAGTATGAAATGAGTAAAAAGGAACAAAAATGGCGACAAGAACCTATCAGAACGGTAGGATCTCGCTTGAAGGCCTGGCAGACTCCATGGATGGTGAGACACATATGGGAGCAACCCATGAATCAAGCTCTGGAATCGCTTCGGACATGGAGTCACGAGTCACGACGGGTGGAGGTAATGGAAGCAATGGTGGAAGACTTGAACAGGGGGACAGAAGCGGCAACCTACTGGCAGTTAAATAACTCGAAAAAACATCTGAAGTATGTCCTGGGGACAGGAAAGTGACAATTAAACATACCGATGATGGTGACGGATGTGACCACCGGTCGACGCATCACAGTAACGGCCCTCCTGGACTCTGGATGCACGGGTTTGTGCGTGGATAGGGAATTCGTGAAGAGGAATAACCTCAACACGAGAAAGCTCGCACACCCTATTCCGGTGTACAACGCTGATGGATCGGAAAATAAGGATGGTAAACTGTCAGAAATGGTACAATTGAAGATGGTAATTGGAGCGCACTCAGAACTTTGGGAATTCAGCGCATCTTCCCTGGGAAAAACAGATTTGTTTTTAGGACATTATTGGTTGAAGTACCATAACCCGGAAGTGAATTGGCAAAAGAACTCACTCCGATTCAGTCGATGCCCAGGCACGTGCCAACCAGATATGCATGCCAAGGAGCCCGAAGAAGAAAGTGATCAGGACGAGGAGGAAGAGTGCGGCTTGCATTGGGAAGATGGTGATAGATTGATTGCAGTAATGAAGGAGCACGTGGATGGAGAATGGATACGAGCGTACGAATCTACGGCCACTAAAATTGCATCCGAACATACGATCAAATGGACCCTAGAGGAAATTGTACTGGAACACTATTTAGGTTACTGGAAGGTGTTTGAAAAACAGACGTTTGATGAACTACCACCCAGACGCCCGTGGGATCATGCAATTGAATTAATACCAGGTTCAAAGCCATTAGATTGTAAAATCTACCCATTAAGCAAGGAAGAACAAGGGAAACTCGAGGAGTTTCTTAAAGAAAACTTGGAAACAGGGCGAATACGGTCTAGCAAGTCACCTATGGCATCCCCTTTCTTCTTTGTGAAAAAGAAGGATGGTTCTCTGAGACCGGTACAAGATTACAGGAAGTTGAACGAAATGACGATCAAAAATCGATACCCATTACCACTGATATCGGAATTGATCGACAAGTTGTCACATGCCAAGGTGTTCTCAAAAATGGACATTAGCTGGGGATACAATAATATCCGTATCAAGGAGGGAGATGAGTGGAAAGCGGCATTCCGCACCAATCGCAGTCTATTTGAACCATTAGTTATGTTCTTTGGTTTGACAAACTCACCGGCGACTTTCCAAACGATGATGAATGACCTCTTCAGAGAAGAAATCGCGGAAGGATGGGTTGTCATTTATATGGACGACATCCTCGTATTCTCCAAGGATCAGATGAGTCATACCGAACATGTAAACCAGATACTGGCAAAATTGCAGGAGCACAAATTGTCATTAAAACTGGAGAAATGTTGGTTTGATAAGGATACCATCGAGTTTTTAGGCCTTATCATCTCTCATGATTCTGCCAGCATGGACAAGGCAAAGGTACAAGCGATTGTTGAATGGCCGACCCTGACTTGCAAGAAACATGTCCAACAGTTTCTAGGCTTCGTCAATTTCTATAGACGATTTGTTAAGGGGTTTGCACTTATATCAAAGCCCCTTACCAGGTTGACGGGCAAAGATGGATGGCAGTGGACAGACGACCAGCAGAAGGCTTTCAACGGGTTGAAGGCGCGCATCGCAGAAGAAGTAGTCTTAGCGATTCCAGCCGACGAAGGTCAATACCGTGTAGAAGTGGATGCATCGGAGTATGCAATTGGCGGAATTCTGTCTCAACAGCAGACTGACGGTTTATGGCGACCGGTCGCCTTCATTTCCAAATCATTAAATCCGGCCGAGCGGAATTATGAAATTTACGACAAGGAAATGTTAGCAGTTATGCAGGCCTTTTATGAATGGTCGCATTATCTCAAGGGCACCAAAATTCCAGTCGAGGTTTTAATGGTCATCAAAACCTCACCTACTTCCGGAAGCCGCAGAACATCAATCGTCGTCAAGCGCGTTGGATTTTAGATTTACAGGACTTTAATTTTTTCATTAAACATCGTCCTGGCAAAACAAATTCCAAAGCCGATATTCTGTCACGGAGGACAGACCATAAGGGAGAGGAGATTGATAATGAAGGGGTGATTTTGTTAAAAGAAGAACTGTTCGTAAGGGTATACGACAGCGATGATGCAGACAAAGATTTCCTGTTGGATCTACAGAAGGATATAAAGAGAGTAAACTGTAGGCAGTGGGACAAGCAGGCGGTAGAAGGGGTTGGAAGCAGAAGTGAGGACTGGAAGGAGGAGAAAGGGTTGTGGACATGGAAGGGAAGGATTTATGTCCCAGTCAGTGCGCGGATAAGGGAAAATATCATAGAGGTCCATCATAAATGGGGGCACTATGGTATCGACAAGACGGTGGAAGTGATCACGAGGAATTACTGGTGGCCTAACATGGCAAAAGACGTCAAGATGTACATTATGGGATGCAGGACATGTCAAACGGTCAAACCGGATAGGACAAAAAGGGCGGCGCCGCTTAAGCCATTGAACGTACCAGTGCAACCATGGCAAGAAGTCTCGGTAGACTTAATGGGACCATTTCCAGAGTCCAAAGGCTACAACATGATCATGGTAGTGGTGGATTGTTTCTCGAAAAAGGCGTTTTTCCTACCGACCAATTCGACCATCACATCGCTAGGGGTGGCGCAATTATTCCGGGACAATGTATTCCGAGAGCATGGTATCCCAAACAAGGTCATCAGCGATTGAGGAAGCCAGTTTGTTTCCCAATTCATGAAAGAGTTGTACAAGATGCTGAATATCCAAGGAAATCCCTCGACGGCATATCACCCACAGACAGACGGTCAGACGGAATGGGTGAATCAGGAGGTTCGGGAATTCCTGGCCATGTACACGAATGGGAAACAAGATGATTGGAGCGAGCATTTAGCACTGGCACAGTTCTGTCACAATGATAGGAAGAACTCGGCTACTGGCTATTCACCATTTTATCTAAATAACGGTCGACATCCTCGAAAGTGGTTCGAACCCATCAAAGGGACGCCAGTACAGGCGGTGGAGGAGTTTGTAGGAGAAACGAGAGAAGCGTGGAAGCATGCGATGGAGAACTTGGAAAAGACGGCAGAATGGATGGCGAAGCAGTATGACAAAGGCAAAAGACCATCACGCGAGTACAGCATTGGTGACAAGGTATATGTCAATTTGGAACATCTACCTCATGTGCGAGCATCGAAGAAGTTGGACAACAAATTTTACGGCCCATACGAGGTGATCGAGAAGATCGGATCGGCGGCATACCGACTGAAGTTACCCACCACGTGGAAAGTTTACAATGTCTTTAACGAAGCATTGTTGAAACCATACATTGAGCCGGCTTTTCCAGAACAAAAGAAGAAGAACGCAGAGTTAGAAGAGCGAAGGAAAGAAGAGGAAGACAAGGTGGCAGGAGAAGATTACGAGGTGGAGGAAGTTTTGGACAGTCGCTTCAAAGGACGCGGTCTTCAGTACTTGGTCAAGTGGAAAGGATATCCAGTTGAAGAGTCGACATGGGAAGCAGCAGCAAATCTCAAGAATGCTCAACAATGTGTGAGAGATTTTCACAAGAAAAAACCCAATGCGCCGGCTCCAAGACAGATTCCACAGGACGCTTTTCGGAGGTATCAAAATCATACCAACCCGGATAAGTCAAAAGTCCTTTTTGGCTGGGAAGACGGTTGCTTCGATGGCGAATATTTGGAGAAGTTGGAGAGAAATTGGAGGAAGTGGAAGGGTGCACGAAAGGAAGTGTACAACAGGGAAGGAGGAGCCGACGATGACATCAAACAAGTGGACGAAATCGTCACGGATGCGGCTAAGGTTCTCGTGGACGCGAACCTTTAAGAGGGGGGTAATGTTACGATTTGATCTTATCTTAAGATCTTATCTTATCTTATCTCTTATCTCGGGAAGCTCGGAGATCTTATCGGGTTATCGGAGATCTTATCTTTCAAGATTATGTAAGCGGACCGCGGGTCAGCATGAGGCGGAGGTGAGGCGGTCAGGTGATGGATTAGTAAGGGAGGTGAGGCTTTGGGTATATAGTCTTGGTTGTAGCGTTGAGAGCCCCAGGCTCTTGATTGTCATAGTTGCAGACTATCCAACAGAGTTCCTTTCTTTTTCTTTCTCTCTTGTTCCTCTGAGCGTGTCCCTTGGTCTGACGACCTTGTGGCACTTAATGGCTGCTAAATAACACATGCCTGGCTTTCACCAAACAGGTTGTTCTGATGTGTGTCTGAATACTCTATTTGTGCTATGCACAAATAGTAGTTCACCCTGTTCTAGAGTTCGATCACTCTGAGCCTTTTTGAACGTGCTATTTTCATCATCAGATAACTCCCAGTGGGAATTATCAGAGCCATACAATAAATCCTCGAAGGTTTGATCCTTCGATTCTTTAAGTTCATCGTGTGAAGGTACACGATTTCTAGGCTCTTTGGAGCGGGCGGTAATGATAACCTTATCAGCTCCTTTCCTTTTTAGCCGATTTTCTTTCTGACATTGCTTTTTGAGTTGTCTCTTTTCTCGAGACAGATCATACTTTGCTTTGTCAGAATCGAGCCAAGATTCCGCTGCATCTGCACAGTTCTTCTGCTCTTGTACTTCTTGTTGTAATTTAGAAATTACAACTTTCACCTCTGTGTTTGTTTGCATATGACGCAAACGTTGCTGGAAATGCACCTTTTCTTGGATCATGCCTAATTCTTGCATACCCAAGATGTTGTTTTTTAAGGTATTATTGTGAGACAATAATGTGTCACAAGTATTAACGACATTTTTAACTGTCAATGCAATTTCCTTTATTGTGGTTTGATGAGTAGCGACCATTATTTTCGCATCCTCAACTAACTCATTTGCATCATAGGCAACATGCAAGTTTCTATTGAGAAGAGTGGAATCACTCCTTCTTTGTCTTACTACGCGTATTTTATTTGGGTTGACACCCAAATTTACAAAGGCGGTGGCAATATTTTGCCACTCCAAAGTCTGATGCGCCCATCTGGCGCATTGTTCCCGCGTCTCTCCCTCGTTGTTCCCATTATTGGATTGAAGTGAAAACAGGTTTTCCACTTCGACCCACTTTGAGACCTCAGTCTCAACCCTTGCTCCCCATGTGGCAAGCCACTTCTCATGGTGCCTGTTCTGCTCTGTAGCAGATAACAAATATACTTTATTAGGATCTTCGTTTTTGGGGAAGGAAATGGGACCACGCACATTTCCCATGCCACTGCTCGCTGTGGTAGCATAGGTAATCCTGGATGGACCAGGAACAGGAATCGGAGTCCTGTTTTCAGTGTTCCCTAGATGAGGGAATAGAGTTTGTGGCCTGTAATTGCCACTGGTGATTCTGTCTATCACCATTTGGTCTCTTTCAGAAAGAGACATATCCTCTGTTTGACCAACAGGGACTGGATTCGGGTTGGAGTATTTAGCCTGAATTTCTTTGAAACGGCGAAGAGATTTCTTGCCTTGCAATGAGCAAGCCATGTGCCGCTCGTTATTTTGCACCTTCTGTGCAATGTGTTTGGCAATTCTCTCTTCTTCACATTTCTTGGCCTCTTCAATTTTTGCCCGGCGCTGGGCAATGACGTTTTGGTTTCGCCGAATTAGATCATCGGCAAATGTGACGTCACAGGCCTTTGACAGCCCAGAGCCGGTGACTCGTGCCTTGCCAGCACTCTTCTTGTGCGCAGCCGACATGAAAATATTGCCATGAAGAGGTGGCGTGACAGATTCCTGCTTAATAGCAGGAGAGGGTGAGCACAAAATGAGCGTGGGAAGGGAGGACGAACTTGATCTTGCTGGACTTGCCGGCCTCCTACCCGCTTTGTTGGAGTGGGGAGAGCGGATAATGTCGGCTGAGGAACCGATGTTGCGCTTTTTTATCAAGTTAGAATCCTTTATATTACCCAATTTAAATTGTGCAATTACCTGTTTTCCTTTGTAGCGCAAAGCTACACTGAACAGGGCTGCATTTTCTGACTTGCCGTCGGAATCGGGAATGGCCTCCTCAGGGAGGAGGTCAAAGTAATTTATCCTCCTGCCGGAGGACAACGAGGAGCTGGAGGACAATCCAGCTATAGCGGCAAAATTGCCACTTTGACTGGCCAAGTTGCCGGAGGGAAAAGGCAAGTTGCCGACAAAATTGCCGGACTTGCCGATGCCGTTGCCGGTGTTGCCGGTGCCAGTGGCGGTTTTGCCGGTATATTTGCCGACTTTTTTATTGGTAAAAAAGCCATCATCGGCCATGATGCCGGCCATGTTTTTGCCAAAATTGGCAATAGACATTTTGTTGCCGGTAGAACCGGCAGGTGAGGTCGGCAAATTGGAGAGGGGAGATGAGTTGCCGGAACCGGCAACGGGTTTTTTGCCGGCAGCGGCAAAGACGGCAGCAGAGGCGGCGGCAGCGTTGGAGAAAGACATTTTATATATATATATATTTATTTGTTTTGAAAACAAAGTAAATACTAGAGGAGGGTTGGTTTGGTTTGGTTTGGATGGTCTGGAAAAAATTCCAGTTAGCATGTGCATTCGCTTTTGATGAGAAGAGCGAAGGCGCGTGTCATGGATACTCCCGGTTAGGGCGCAACAAGTGCTTCCCATAACAGGGACAGAGATCGCTTTTGGCAGTTCATCGTCATCAGGGAAGTATCCTCCTTCCCTGATTTTGGTTTCGGGGCTCCATCAAATCCCGACAACTGGTTGAAAGATATGTAAGATCTCCATAAAAAGTAGACTAGATGCCACTAAGGAGCGATCCTATGACTAAGTGGGATGCTAATCAGTGCCCACCACTGGTCTGCATGTACCATGGAACAATGTCCAAGCAGCACAACCTTTATACAGAAATAATTACTAAATAATCGCAGAAAGATGGGACAAAAACCCATATAATGATATAAGCGCATAATTTATTCACAGCCAATAGGGGGGCGCGTAAGCCTTTCAGTCATGACCATGTTAGTCACAACCTTATCCGTCCTAAGACGGCCCTAAACCCAGAGGTTTTTGATAAAGCAGATTCCTCTGTCCGCTCCAGACACCAGGTCTGTAAGGACGTGTCCAGATTATGGTTTTTGTATTACCAGGGTCACACAGAAACCTGGGGCCAGTGAGATAAGCCACACCGAGTATTATTCTCACACCTCTCCAGGTGGAGATCAGATCTCTGTCAGGGATCTGATCTGGCTCTTTGTTTGGTGAGCTCCAAGGTTACGTTAGCCAATATCAAACGGGTGATAATACATCCGGTATGATCTACAGCTAGGGCTTCTACTAACAAACCTGATTACCTTTTGATTAAAGAACCAAAAGCGTCTCTCTGTGATCCCAGGGCCTGTGACAGCATCAATGTCCCTCCCTGTCCTTAAGACAGGGTGTCAAGGGGTGAGACACCAGGTCTGCGAGCAGACGGGGCCCATAACCTGTCGAAGCAGAGCATGACAGGGGCGCAGTGAAATAGTAGAGCCAAGTAAGTAAAACTTACTTGTAGCTGTAGATAGTCACTAAGGTCCGCTTGTGGTGATCACCTTGTAGTAGCTGAGAGGATGTAGATTGACGTCTACCTACACAGGTATATATACTGTCTATCTACTAGTATCATGTCAGCGATATTAGTAGCGCTGACTGATGATTTGTATTGCACTTGGTAATGCGCAGTCATTGCTGTGCCAATAGCTGTGTGCAGCACAGCTATGCACAGTCGTGCATGTGGTGCACTATTGTCTGAGTATGACTCCTGTCAAACTCTATAATATCTGTCAAAGATATTAATAGCGTTGAACTCTATAATTATGTACATAAGTACAAATAGATGTTTCAGGACAGATTACATAAGATCGATTGAGATCGGAGTAATCCGAAATGTTCTCACAATCTTTCCCACGCCTACGGGTTTTGGGAGTAAGATCGTTTCAACACTCCCAAGTACCGAGGACACGGGCTCCTACGCTTTAAGGATGCTCGCCGTCTCTTACGCCCCTCCTTGGGGGTGGGTCGCCGCCGGTTTTATAAAGCCTGCGGTGACGAACCGGACCTTTTTTCGCGTTTTGTGCGCGTCTCCACTAACCACATGCTGTCGGCCGATTTCCGCCAACGGTTCTTCCCGGACGCTCCCCGCGACTGTTTAGCTTGCGTGGACTCCCCTCCCCTGATGCGCGCCCATATCTTGTGCAGGTGCGTGCGTTATGTTAATCTTTTTCCTTCCATGTTTGTTTTCCAACGAAAGGCGAACAATGCGCGCCTACTGGTCTCCTTCCTGAAGGACAACCCGGGCGCCGGCTCTTTTGCACATATCGATCCTCCTGTGGGGGGATTCGGCTTGCGTCGAGGCGTGTTTGTTCGCCTGTTTGCTGATTGATGTCTCGTTGTATGTTTTCCATTACTCGATCGTATGCCCGTTACGCCGCACTGGTTGTTTTACGCAAGGACTTCATTAGTTCCTTTTATTTACCACGTCTGTTCCATGTAGTCGTGTACTCGCTTTAATCTCCACCATTTCTATTCAAAAAAAAAAAAAAAAAGACTGACACCATCACTGGCGATGGCATGAGGTTCGTTTGTTGGTGTTTGTGCCGAGGCATCGACACGCAACTGTTCTATTTGAGGAATTTCGGGCTTGAAGAGTATTCTCAGCGGCCGAGCGGAAGGGGTGGTTGGTTGTACAGTGACGAGTTGGGAACCTGTCATTGGGTGCGTCGGTTTTCTGAAAACCATTCTCCAGCTTAGATGTAGGCGGAACTTCGACTGACGTGTCTCGGTTCGATGGTCGCTATGAACTCGTATACGAAACGACCACAAATTCAATCACCTCAAATGGACATCAACACGGTTGCAACAGGCGGAGGCTCTCGTCTCTTCTTCCGAAATGGGTCCGGAAAGCGCTGGCAGAACCAGGTCCTTTATGCTACCGGTGCGTTGAGGAACGCGATCAGTTAGCTATTGACTCGAATATATGAAACAGAAAAGGAAGTCCTCTTGGGAAGACTTATCTTCCAAAAATCTTTGATAAATCCGAGAAGGAACCCCCAGACGTCGACTCAAAAAGCGTTCAAAGTGCTTGTAGAGGAGATCAACGCAACAATAGAGAGTGAGGAAAAGAAGACGATGGACGAGATTGTTTATGGTACGCGCCATCCTTCTTTGTGTCGTTTCATTTTTTTAAAGAAATCTTATACACCCACCATCGTAGTTTTATCAAAGTTGCCACCGAGTCGATGTGTAGGCCCATTCGTGCGTTGACAGTAGCAAGAGGACATGCGGCTGGAGATGAAGACTCGTCTGCATACGGTCTTCAAAAACCCTCGTGGACGTTTTACACACCTACTAACCTCCCCCACGCTCCTCTCCTGCTTGAACAAGCTCTTCATGCAGAGCTGACGCGACACGGGTATAGAGAGGACGCTCAATATGCGATTCGAAGGGACCGATACTACCCTGATGGTTTTGTCATCATCGTCAGGAGGACTTTGAAATCGCGTTCAAAAAAGAGTATAAAACTCAATTCGGGAAAACGTGAGCCATAGTGTGAAGGAACGACGCGGCGCGAGAAGCGTTCAAAGTGCTCACAGATGAGATTAATAGAGGGTGAAGAAAGACGAAATTGTCTGCCGGTGCGCACTCTCCATTCTCCCTTTTTTAAAAAAAGAAAACCTTATGCAACCCGCAGTGTCCAAGCATACGTGTACCTGCCAATTATTTTTTATACAGGATATGAAGACTCGCGTCTTTTGGAGGTCCAGCGACCTGCATGCTTGCGAAATCGCGGAAATAGATATGTGATATCAGAATATGATGTTAAAAACGAGGCAATGTGATTAAAATCGTACATGATTCTACAGAGGTGAACCAGTGACGGATGCCAGTTGGGTCGCAAAACGTGTTAAGCCGAAACATTCTCGACTAGCTTCCTGCAAACGATATACTAGTTGGCAAAGTGATCGTATCATAGGTTGCGGTCGCGTGTGAAGAATACAATCGACGAGGAGCCTGGAAGCGTACCCGTCTCGAACGATGCCATGTTCAGCCACGCCATGCGGCAAAGTTTCCGACCTATCAGGCCCATAGAAACTTCTCCCTCCCGTAAAATCCTTCCCCTGTCTTTCCCATCAAACTCTGCCAACATCCTGGGGGGTAGGTAGGATTTGGGCCTCCATGTGTACCTTAACTTGAACTGAGATGATACGGACGGATGATATGGCGAATGGAGCGAATTTGGCGTTGAATTCAAACGTGTGTCTCATCTTGAAGGCCCGAGTCACAAGTATGTGACATCGTGACTCGCACAGCCTTGCCCTCACACCGCCGTCTAACTGCTTACACTTGCGTAACTCTCGGATGCACAAGTACTAATCAGAGTCTTCTCGCGGCACAAATTTTGGTATCCTCGCCAACTGCGCTAGACGCTTGTTTCGTCGTACATCATCTCGATACCAGGCGGCTGAACTGGCCATTACGCTGGTTGACTGTTTGACTTTCTGAGACTACAAGTAACATCTGCAGCGTCTATATACATTTATATTCTCAACTTGCTCTTAGGCCAGATACCATTTCACATACCATTCTATTGTCAACTCAGTCATGTCTGATACTGCACATCTTCAAGATCCACATGCAGTGGGTCAGTTTGAACTCTTGCACTGGAATTCTGACATAATTACAATAATTGAAGATCCAGAAATGATAAAGATGCTCCAGAATTGATATGCATGCCCTCATTTCTGCATCCTTGTCATTGGAAGAGCTAATGCAGGCAAAACAACTATCCTTGAGAAAGTTTGTGGTGTGGCTCAGGGCACAAAACCCATCATATATGATAAGGATGGAGATCTACTTAAAGTTAAGCCCAAGGGATTGGCACAATTGAAACAATGGTTTCAGGGGAAAAAGCCTGATACTCATTTGCAATCATCAATAGAGGTGGGCTTGCTTGTGCATTTTGACTGCCATTTTCATAACCACCTTTCAGTGGGGCATACATGATATTGAGCACCAGATTACATATCCTGGCAGCAACTTCATCTTCCATGACTCACAGGGCTTTGAGGCAGGTTCTAAGGATGAAATGGAGGTTGTTTGGAAGTTTATTCAAAATAAATCAATGGCAATGCATCTCAAAGATCAATTACATGCAATTTGGTACTTTTCCAATTTGTTTGTGTTTCATCTGATGTATGCTGCCATAGGTACTGTATCCCGATGGATAGTCCTCGCCCCATAGCAGATGCAGAGCTTCAGTTTTTCAGCAAGGGGACTGGAGGTAACTTGGCACTTATTCCAATCACAGCTTATTGATACAAATACAGTTCCTTTGGTGGTAGTCTTCACCAAATTTGATGGCCAAGTCATACAAGAATGGGGTAAACTGACTGACATGAAAGATAGAAAGACTAGATTGGAAAGAGCCAAGGAAAATGCTGAAAAAACTTTTCAGGAGGTTTATCTGCATAGAGTCATGGATACAGCTCACCCACCAAAGGCATTTGTGAAGTTGGAAGGTAAGCAATGAGATCTATTTAACTGCATTAAAAGTCACTCAGCATATATTGCTAGAGATGCACAAGGCTGAAAAGGACTGTCCTGAGCTGACAAAGAGAACAGCTCAAGCAATTGACAATGTCAGTTTGCATGATCTCTTTGTCTCAACCCAGGGAAACAACTTGGATCTGTGTGTTAAAAATGCTCTTGAGTGAGATCCTCTACTATCATGACCAGCACATGGTCAATGATGTGATGCATTGTAGAACTGTTTTGAGAAGAAAATATGAATTTAAATTACTTCCTCATGTTGTGCTTTCACATTTTCCATATTTTTGGGTAAGTAAAGGGCATTCTACCTTATGACAGGATGATTATAGTATCAACAGTCCACAAAGGTGTGTCAATCTCATAATAAAATAACAATGATAAAACATTGGAAAAGGGGAAAATCAATGTGAGATATCTGCAGTATCATGTTATATATTGCATTTATTGTTTATAGGATGTGAGTATATTCATACGGAAGGTAATGAAACTTACAAGGAATACTATCATTTCATCTTTTAATAGAATCTGGAAAATGTGGGTGATAAACATTTTTGTCACCCAATTTTATTGAAATAAAAATAGTGGGTAAATGATGCTAAAATTCATGTTGATGAGCAGTCTGATGGATGTTACAGCAAGCGAGTGGTAATATTACAGTTACCCTTTCCCTGGGCTAATGTGAGAACATGTAGGGAGTAAGTTATGTTGAGATTTTGCTAAAGAGTTGAGTTGATAAACTTACTTGATGAACAGGAGGTCAGTGACATTGGCAATGGATTATCAGTCTTATCAAAAGGTAATCAACAGAGAGTGAGTGACAATGGTTCATTTTATGCCAGGGTCTTGACATCTGATCCCATGGCCAACAGGAAGTGAGTACCAGTGCCCATCTGATGCCAGGGACTCTCCTGACATCTCCTGACATACAGAAAGTAAGGAAATGTGGTTCAGTTTATACCAGGGTCCCAACAGCTGATGCAATGACCAACAGAAAGTGAGTGACAGTGCCCATTTGATGCCAGGGACTCTCCTGACATCTGATCCCATTACCAACAGATTGTGAGTGACAGTGCCCATTTGATGCCAGGGACTCTCCTGACATCTGATCCCATGACCAACAGATTGTGAGTGACAGTGCCCATTTGATGCCAGGGACTCTCCTGACATCTGATCCCATGACCAACAGTGGGTGAGTGACAGTGCCCATTTGACAACAGGGACTCTCCTGACATCTGATCCCATGACCAACAGATTGTGAGTGACAGTGCCCATTTGATGCCAGGGACTCTCCTGACATCTGATCATGACCAACAGTCAGTGAGTGACAGTGCCCATATAATGCCAGGGACTCTCCTGACATCTGATCCCATGACCAACAGGATGTGAGTGACAGTGCCCATTTGAAGCCAGGGACTCTCCTGACATCTGATCCCATGACCAACAGTTTGTGAGTGACAGCGCCCATTTGATGCCAGGGACTCTCCTGACATCTGATCCCATGACCAACAGGAAGTGAGTGACAGTGCCCATTTGATGCCAGGGACTCTCCTGACATCTGATCCCATGACCAACAGATTGTGAGTGACAGTGCCCATTTGATGCCAGGGACTCTCCTGACATCTGATCCCATGACCAACAGAAAGTGAGTGACAGTGCCCATTTGATGCCAGGGACTCTCCTGACATCTGATCCCATGACCAACAGATTGTGAGTGACAGTGCCCAGTTGATGCCAGGGACTCTCCTGACATCTGATCCCATTACCAACAGAGAGTGAGTGACAGTGCCACTTTGATGCCAGGGACTCTCCTGACATCTGATCCATGACCAACAGGATGTGAGTGACAGTGCCCATTTGATGCCAGGGACTCTCCTGACATCTGATCCCATGACCAACAGAAAGTGAGTGACAGTGCCCATTTGATGCCAGGGACTCTCCTGACATCTGATCCCATGACCAACAGGAAGTGAGTGACAGTGCCCATTTGATGCCAGGGACTCTTCCTGACATTTTTATCCATGGCCAACAGAAAGTGAGTGATATTACTTGATTTTTACAAGTACAATAATTTATGTTTAGTTTGTATGCTTGTTCCATTGCACCAGATTCAATTCTCATCATACATGTCATTAGTTTTCTCTTATTCATGCATTTGGGGTGACACCAGATGAACAATGTTCATTCCATATGGTGATCATTCAACTTTTCTGCAAGAATCATTTTTGACTTCAGCATTATCAGCCATCTCATTGCCAAGTTTTAGTTGGTAAAGCACCCTTTATTCATTAGACTGATTGAAGTTGACATATTTCAGCAATTGTTATCATTGCTAAACAAGCATTTTGGGAAAGAGACCATGCTTCCACGGTTTTGGTCAATGCTTGTGACCACTTCTTACAACAAGATTATGTCAATCAACTCAAAACTCAGATTACTGCCCAGTCTATGCCATCTAAACATGCTGATTTGATTCCATATTTGTGTAGTCATATTCAAATGTGATAGTATGTACTTAATCCTCACTTATGTCCACACTGTTGTTATATCTTCTACCAATTTATTTATGGCTTGCTTCTCAAGAACTCCTGTGATAAATGGAAATGCTTGATATATTCTGATTCATATTGTTCCAAGTACTTACTAAGTACAATATACAGGAATACTTTGCATATTTGCATTAGGGCATAGTTGATAACACTCTCATTGCCAACATGCAACTTTTAATAAAAACAAAAACCATCCATTGTCCATCGTTCAATGTCCAAAAAGCCTAACCCCTCTCCCGCTCGCTCCAAGCACTGTCCATAATAGCACTCGCCTCATCGCCCGGTCGGCCTGGTCATGGTACGTCTTGGTATAAACCGTACCCGACTTCTCCTCTTCCTCCTCCATCCTCGCACTCGCTTCAACAACGGGAGTGAAACACAGCGCACTCTCCATCTGGGGCGTCATTACGCTTGGAGGACTCCGCATCCGCAAGACAGAGGGCGACGGTCGGTATGCGGGCCGTGCACGACTAGGGCTCGGTTCCTTTCCTTGCATCCGCTTCTGCCTCTGGCGGTGCAGGTGGCGATCCTGGCGCAGCGAAGACCGCCGACTTCGACTCCGACTCCGGTTTTCCCTCGGGCTAGGAACAGGTGTATACTTGTCGTCGGCTCCTTCTCCTTCTCGTTGATGATCCCCGCTCGAGAACAAAGGAAATGGGAACGCAGGTGCCAGAGACCACGGGGGAGACCGTCCACTCGAACCAGGCGTCGGAATCCGTACCGGGGGCGATTCGACCACGATCCGGAACCCCTTGTTCCGACCTTGACCGGTCTGGCTCAGACTCGCGTCCGTCTTCTCTAATCCTCCGATCGCAGCCTGGACTGCCCGGGCCGCACGCACGCTTCGCATCGAATCCATCCACCGCTTCTCCTCATCCACCTTGGCAATGATCGCACGCTTGATACTCTTATGCCGCAAACTCTCCCATGGAACCCGCATCTCGGGCTTGTCCTCGTCATCCTCGTCTCCTTCCTCGTCGCTCAGGAACCCCGTAGCAGCCGGCGCAAAAGAGGATGATAAAAACGGCAGACCGACAGACATCGACGCGCCCCTCTTGCGCGAGTAGCGCGACCCGCGAGACGATTTCGTCCCGTTCCTTTTACGCTTTGGAGGTGGGCCACTACTGGTATGGGCAGCCCAGGACGCGATATCGAGTTTTCCGCCTTGCTCTTCTCCTTCTCCGTCCTTACCTAGAAAGTATCGCGCGTCCTCCTTCTCGACGCACCTGGACCCTTCGAGATCTTCTTCAACGCCGACATACTTTGGGCCAGGAACCGTCTCTTCAAATATGTCGCCGCGCCCTCCAAACAAACCGCTCCACCATCCTCCTCTTCCTTCTGTATAAAAGGAAGACGATGTTCGAGCGCGATGACGGCGGCGGCATATCAACCATAAGAGTAGGGAGAGGACGACGGTCGTGGATACGGCTGCTATCAGTGGGACAAGAAAGTGCGAAGATGCGAAAAAGCCGCGACCTGGAGTTTGAGTGGGGTGCAGTTGGAGACGACGGAACGGATGCGGATGTGGATGCGGATGTGGATGAGCTCGATGCGGATGTGGATGAGCTCGATATGGGTATGGACGAGCTCGAAGAGGACCACACGGGTAAGGAGGTGTCCGATAAAGTTGTCAGAGTACCCGAAAAGGTAAGGATGGAACTCGAATCCGGAGAAGGAACACTCAGAGTTGCCAAGATGCCACCCTGAAGTGTAGAAGTGGGGGCGAGGATTGTAGGAATGGGGAGAAACGTCGTAGTTGCCATCCCGCTCGTTGCAGCTGCCGGGGAGGTCGCCGCCGTGGCTGTCCAAGCAGGATACGGCCACCAATAGTTGAACGTCGACGTTGACCTACGCCTGATTGACAAGGCATCCGGTGTATGTAGTTTTTATCTTTAAAAAGGGCGGCTGCCCGGACAAGAGTCATCACAGACAAGACAACACCGCTTGTTTGTAACCTTGTCATAGAGGATGTTCAAAATGTCGATTATGCGAGTGTTGTATGATAAAGTGTGGGTATTGGTAGTGGTATCGGTATTCTAGAAGTATTTGGGGCCAAGCAGTCGTTTCATTAGAGGGAATAGTCGGGGACGACGATGAATCCAATGCGGTTTTCGACGCTAAATGCGCTCAGATTGTGCACCGGAGAGTCGAAATCGAGCCCTGCGGCAATAAAGGTAGAGCGGCATATGAGGTCAGTAGGAGGCAGCTGTGACGCTCCACTTACGGGTTCTGCGCCAAAAGGTGGTTGGGGGGACTGAATAAATGGTAGCATGTGCTGAGTGGCTGGCGACAGGGAGGGAAGAGTAGAGGAAAACTTACGAAGTGGAGGTGGTGGAGGGAATTAAATCTCCTGATCCTGTTGTCTTTGCGACGCCTTCAGAGTAGGACGTCGTAAAACTCCTTCTGGGGAAGGACCTGTTGATAGCCGTCGACGGGGGGTCTGGTACGAACGGTTTTGGGGGTGAAGGTAACTGTACAAGTCTAGCAGGAGGTGCGCTCTGAGAACGCGTCGGTCTATGTCTTTTTGGACGTACTCTGAAGGTCTCTATGGGTGGTGAGAGAAAGTTTGGGTCGACGGCACGGCTTGGAGGGTGGCCTCTTCTTCTGGGCTGACGAGTATGTTTCGCACCAGACTGGGTCACAGTCAGCCACCTCTGTTTCCGACAAACGAGGGTGACCATGACTAGTGAGTGGTATAATGAGAAATTGCTCTGGACATAGAGAGGCGTCGGGGAGATTAGGACGGTGAGGCCCAGTGAAAAGTCCGGATGCCCCAACCGGCCCGAACCGACTGCCGCCTGCCCACATCTTCTATTTCCCGCGGCTGTCGCCCACAACCGCCCAACGCTTCCAGCCTCTATCCGTCCCCTCGCCTTTCTGCCCGCATCCGCCTCGTAGTCGTTTACTCCCACCGCTGTGTATTAGCTAACTTGGTAATTAATTTCTTCATCAAATTCTGCCAAGTCCGTGTCTGTGCTACGTCAAATGGATCAACTGCCTCCCCAGTCAGAAAATCCCAAGAAGATAAGGGTCTGCAGGTGCCCATTATGCGTCAAGCGCTGTAAAAACGGGACATGGGTTACTCCAGGAACATACTACCGACACGAAAGGTATAGAGAAGCGGAGCGCGCCAGGGTTTGTGCAGAATATCTCCAGCGCTTTGGAAGATCAAATTTAGACGCTACAGGACAGGTATGTGTATTCTATAATCAATCGGTTATTTATGCAAGTGTTTTTCCAGCCGCCAAACGCATCCTCGTCATCTCGAGAAGCAGAGCATGCCCAGCAATTCTCCACGCTTGATGACGATATAGACGACGTACGAGGGCGAGAAGGTCCTGGCTACGATGGCAGTACTCGGCCTGTTGATACCCCTCTTATGCCTCCTGCTTTTGGCACTCCAGACCTGCAGTACGACGACGATATTGATTTGCCTGATGAGGATATACAAGATCCTAGCGGAGCGCGAGGGTCTCTCCCGCAAGCGCACCTCAAGAATCTTCGATGCATACAAAATATGATTGAAAATATCAAAGATGCGACGCTCGAGGACGATATTGAAGATGAAGAAAGACTACATGCCATACGGAACCCCTGCAATTTAACCCTGGGCTTAGACCGATTAACCGACTTTTCTATTCGACTCTTCAAAATTGTCATAGCCAATGCTTCCCAACAGGTATATAACGAGATTCGCGAATTACTCGCCTGGTTCGATCCTGCAATCAAAGTCGATTCATTCTATTCAGTTCAGAAAAAATTGGAGGAAGTAACTGGTATTACGCAGATATCAACTCACATGTGCCCGAAAAGCTGCGTCGCGTATACAGGCCCTTTTGCAGAGTGCAATAAATGTCCAAAGTGCGAGACGCCAAGGCACCAAGAACTACCGCCTGGTTCAAACCGTGTAGCGCAAGCGAGACAAAAGTTTTATACGTTTCCTCTCGGGCCACAATTGCAAGCGCTCTGGAGGAGTCCTCAAAGCGCTTACAAGATGCGCTATCGCAACCGCAAAACGGACGAAATAATTCAACAATTAGAAGATAACAACGGTCAAATACCCATCTATGAGGATGTTCTCCATGGGACAGAGTACCTCATGCTTATTGACGTGAACAGATACATGACGACGATACCATGGTCATGTTCTCAATTGACGGTGCACAACTACATCGTGATAAAACCTCAGATTGCTGGTTTGCAATCTGGATAATTCTCAACTTAAGTCCGGATGTACGATACAAGAAGAAGCATGTCTTACCAGCATTTATCATCCCTGGGCCAGAACCGCCAAGTAATATGGAATCTTTTCTACTGCCTGCATTTCGCCATTGCAGCGCTTTGCAGAAAGAGGGTCTCAAAGCATGGGATGGCTACGAGCAAACGTTCATCACCACAGTTAGTGTTGCCAACGGCTGACTAAGCCTGGCTTCGGCTACTCAGCCTTGCCTGAGCCGGTTGTTCGGCTAAGGCTTGGAGCCGAAGCCGATCTGACCGGCTTACAAAAGGCTCAGAGCCGGCCCGAGCCGGCTAAGCCGCCCTATCTCCACCCTGTCTGGCAGCTATGGCAGCACTTGCTCGCCCTGCCTTCTCTTCGTCCACCACTTGCTCTCCCTGCCTTCTCTGCATCTGTGCCTACTTGCTTTACATTTCTGCCTTCACTGGCAAGCCTAATCCCGCCATCTACGTCTACTTGCATGATGCATCCCTCACCCTCAAACATGTCATGATACCATATCTCAATCGTTTCTCAACGGTTTCCCTTCATTCCAGGTGCGTTAGAAAGCCATTGAAGTCTTACCTTTGGGCGCATCAACCGTTTGATGTGCTATATTGTCGTTCTCTGTGAATCTGCCTGGTGGGAGTGTTAGTCATTGGGTGAGTAAGATGATATCATATCTCAATCATTTCCCGACGGTTTCCCTTCATTCCAGGTGCGTTAGAAAGCTGTCTAAGCCTTACCTTTGGGCGCATCAACCGTTTGATGTGTTATATTGTCGTTCTCTGCAAATCTGCCTGGTGGTAGTGTTAGGCATTGGGTGAGTAAGATGATATCATATCTCAATCGTTTCTCAACGGTTTCCCTTCATTCTAGGTGCGTTAGAAAGCCATTTAAGTCTTATCTTTGGGCGCATTAACCGTTTGATGCAATATCTTGTCGTTTGATGCAAATGTGCCTGGCAGTAGTGTTAGGCTATGGGTGAGTAAGATGATATCGTATCTCAACCATTTCTCAACGGTTTCCCTTCATTCTAGGTGCGTTAGAAAGCCATTTAAGTCTTACCCTTGGGCGCATTAACCATTTGATGCAATATTTTGTCGTTTGATGCAAATGTGCCTGGCAGTAGTGTTAGGCTATGGGTGAGTAAGATGATATCGTATCTCAACTATTTCTCAACGGTTTCCCTTCATTCTAGGTGCGTTAGAAAGCCATTTAAGTCTTACCCTTGGGCGCATCAACTGTTTGGTGCAATACCTTGTCGTTTGATGCAAATCTGCCTGGTTGTAGTGTTAGGCTATGAGTGAGTAAGATGATATGACATCTCAACCATTTCTCAACAGTTTCCCTTCATTTTAGGTGTGTTAGAAAGTCATTTAAGTCTTTCCCTTGGGTGAATCAACCATTTAATGTGGGATCTTATTGTTCTCTGCAAATCTGCCTGGTGGTTGTTACTTGTTAGGCAATATTAAATATCTCAATCATTTCTTAACAGTTTCCCTTCATTCCAGATGTGTTAGAAAGCCAAATAAGTCTTACCCTTGGGTGCATCAACCATTTGATGTGTTATCTTGCCATTTTCTGTGAATCTGCCTAGTGGTTGTTACTTGTAAGGCTATAGTAAGGTGATACCATATCTCAATCATTTTTCAATGGTTTCCATTTATTCCAGGTGCATTAGAAAGCCAAATAAGTCTTACTTTTGGGTGCATCAACCATTTGATGCATTATTTTGTTGTTCTTTGCAAATCTGCATGATGGTATTGTATTAAGCTATGGGTGAGTAAGATGATGTCATTTCTCAATCATTTCTCAACAGTTTCCCTTCATTCCAGGTCCATGATAAAGCCAAATAAGGCTTACTCTTGGACAAATCAGATGTTTGATATGCTATCTGTCATTCTCTGTGAATCTGCCTAGTGGTAGTTAGGCTATGGGTAAGTAAAATGATATATCTCAATCATTTCTCAACAGTTTTCCTTCATTCCAGGTATGTTAGAAAACCATTTAAGTCTTACCCTTGAGTGCATCAACTGTTTGATGTGTTATCTTGTCATGAGTCTCTGGAAATTTGGCTGGTGATTGTTGGGCTGCAAGGTAAACAAGATAATATCATATCTCCATATTTCAGCCATTTCTCTTGATTCCAGGTGTGTTTTAAAACTATTTGATTACCCTATTATGAAGCATTCACTCTTTGACAGTATACATTATTGTTCTCAGGTGATCAGTGGTTTTCAACTTAGTAGTAGTGATAAATTCATGTCATGCCCCTCAGTAAAGCATTTGCTCATATGTAGTTGATGTAAGTCATGGTTTTACAATTGCTGACTTTGGTAGTCAGATCATGGATGTAGTCATTCAGTAACATTGACTTCTCAACAGCTGCTGACAACCAGCTGACTCTTCTTACTCAATTATTCTAGGGTGAAAATTTGCATATAAAGGACAACTTCAGCAAGTTCAAGTTGACTGGCATTCCTCATGATCCATGTGGTGTACCTGAGATTGAGGCTGTGTTTGAAATTGTTATCTTGAAGGTGTCTATAGCTGATGAGGGAATGTAAGCATTAAATCCAATACAATTTCCCATCCTTTATTGATATGGTGTTAATGGCAAATTGTAGACTAGAAAAATGTTATCCACATCCATGATACTTGATGAGAGCCCATATATTCCTCCCAGATAAATGATGGGTTCATAGTTGAAAATAAAAAATTATTATTAATGAGTTGAGGTATACAATCAGTGTGGTATATGCATGTGTTTGAGACAATGTCCAAACAGTGTACCACTGATTGGAATGGGTCTCATGCCAGTATTGAGAATTGGGCAGAGTCACTGAATGATTTCCAAAGGTTTTGAGGTATTGTGAACCCCATTACAAGCAAAATATACCCCAGTAACAATAGCAATATTTTGCACAAGCACAATGAATTGTAGACTAGAAAAAGATCATGATACTTGTTGAGGGCCCATATATTCCACCCAGATAAATGATGGCTCTGTAGTTGGAGTACTACATCTAAACAGTGTAGTACCAAGGTGATAGGGGATAAAATTATATTGGTGAAGTGTTGGCATAAATGACAAGGAGTTGAGAACATTTTGGTAGGCCTGCTATGTTTATCCTCAGATTGTCATGTGAATCAATGTTCAGAGTAGCTAATGGTTTCTAAACAGCCTCTAATTGCATCTGACAATCAGCTTTGCTTTATCTTTTGTATTAACACTGTTGTACTGTAGCCTGTGACTAAATGACATATGATATGTAGTGCCATGTTTTGGCATCAGTGACCTGAATGAAAAACTATCTCACTGTTTTACAATTGATAGGATACAATTACAAGTTATATTATCAGTTCTCCATATTATCCTTTTCTTCTTTGGACTCATTCTCCATAGCTTTCATATCTTCCTCAATGAGCCTAACAAGCTCATCTTCATCAAGCTCTTCCACATATAAATTCCTGCCATATGTCTCAGCATCTTCAGATGGTGCCACCCTACCCATGTACTCAAATTCCCTTAGCTCATCATCCCAAGCCATTCCTTCTGTGAAGCTCAGAGCAGGGCCCTTGCGAATTGAGAATTTAAGGACTTGAAGTGCCTCCATCAGACTATGGGAAATCCTACTTCTCCTAGGTGCCATGGTTTCTTTCCCAGATGAGAAAGCTCTCTCACATGGCACACTTGTAGCCTGAATAGGTATGACATCCATGGCAAGCTGGAAGATCTGTGGATATTGTCCTTGATGAATCTATATGCAAGTCAGATAATATAACACAAGTATAGAGTTTAGGCACCTGCCAAAATTGTAAGATATCTTTGGTCTCACCACCAAAAGCACTTAGGTATTGATCCACTTCCTTTTCCAAGCTCACTTCCTTAGGTGTGGAGTGTTGTTTCTTTCTATGCAATATTTGAGCTGCAGTTGGCCTGAATTGTTTAGTTGCAGGTTGAGGCTGAGGCTCAGTCTGTGGTGTCCCTGAACTTTTGTATTCCTTTAACTGTCATAAAATGAGATGGAGTTTGAAATGGGATAAAATGACCAGCTTACTGCTTCCAAAAATACTTCCTTGGCTGACCTGTACTCATTCTCTGATAATGCTAAAAAATAATCCAGTTTGTTTGCAGGATCAATGACTAGGACTTATGTTACTTCATGATAAAACACAAAATGTGCAGATTACCCATTGCAAGAACATAGGCTGGTGTTTTTGTCAGCTCTCCTTCATACTTCTCCAACTTGTCCAGGCCTGGGGTGATGATATTATTCCAAGAGTACTTCTCTTGTGCCAATTCTGTCCATCTCTCAATCAATGCTGAAAAAGATGTGATAGTGTATGGAAGAGTAGGAGTCTTTACAGTCCCAAGTATATCCTGGAAGGCATGAGGGATCTTTGTTCTGCATTAGCTACATATTCTTCTGAACACACAAACTGATACCTTAAGAATGTTCTGGTAGTCCTCCAGTAATTCCCATTCATATTCATTCATTTGGAACTTCTCTAAGTCAGGAAAGTCATTGTCCTCTGTTATTTGAATAACTGCCTATGGAGTCTTAGTGAAAGCTTAGTTATATTATTCTCAGACCTACCTCCTTCAATTTCAAAACCCTCTCAATCATCAGGAGGGTTGAAGACCATCTTGTTGAGACATCTTTAATAAGCTGATAGTCCTGTTGAAAGGATTCCAGCACATAATGTGAAAATCTCTGCTTTTTCACATTGCTGTTACGAATCTGAATGGTCCAATCAGTAATAGGTGTAAATTCAATAGGAATGAATTACTGCATTGATGAGTGAGCAGACTGTTGCAATACAGTCTCTTGAACCAAACCCTGGTACATATTCTGCCTCCCCCTCAATATATTTCATGTCAGTTATGGCACCCAAAGCTGACTTGCAGGCCAAGTTGACAATGTGAGGAAAACATCTAGAAATTTTTAAATAAGAGCATCAACACAGTGAAAAATCATACCTAATCCTGTTTTTGATAGCATCAAATTTAATCCCCCTCCTCTGAAGTGAATACTGGAGTGAAGTCATCATAGTATCATTATTGCTTGCATTGTCACAAGTTACCCAACCAATCTATCAACATATGAATCAGTAAGAACTACAATTTGAACTTGAAGCCCAAACCTTTTGGGTTATCTTCAATCTGTCAAGGATAAACAGAAAACACTGGGCAAGGAGCTTGCCAGTGTGTCTACCTGGGATTCTGTGAAAACCAATAAGGTCAGCCCTCAATTCCAACTTCCTCTGGGCCCCTTTCATTGTATTAACTTCAATACCCTTAACCCAATGTGCAGTTATGGCCATAAATGAGGTCAAGTTTGGATCTGACCATGTATCAGTGGTGAAGGAGACCTTTCCCACTGATCTCTTCTAAATAGTTAGCCAAATTAAGGTGTTCAAAATTCCAAACTTGCCCTCATATCATCTCCTAGAGCTTTAAGGTGATCTGAAAACTTATTCATGATATGATTTCGAATAGTGCTTCTTCCAGGGATATCAGACTCCTTTAGCTCCTTCCTGAGGAGAAAAAATATCTTCTTGAGCCTTGGAGATTCCACAATGTTCATGGCCTTTCACAATCAGAACTGCTGCAAGGCATTATAAACCATTACTTACCACATCATCAGCAACAACAAATTCAACCAAGGCATTAGAAAATGCCTCCTTAGAATATGGAAGACGATGACTGCCCTCCTTATCATCATCATCATCTCCCTTAAACCTCCTAATTTCCTGCAATGCTGCAGGATTAGTGATGGGAATATTTTTATCATCACATAGCTTGCTCCACTCTTCCAAGTGCACCCTAACTAAATGATTCCTGAGGTTGTAAACACTAGTTGAACCACGAAATTTGGCAACTGGATGATCTTGATCAGCTGCATAAGCAGTACTGAGAAACAAAGTTAATTTTGAGAACAACCTCAAATTATGATATTATTCACATGCATAACTTGCAAGTGCTCATTGCATCTGTTCCACTTCCACTTTTCTCAAAAAATTCCCAGACATCCCTTGCTACCCTTGATGCCTTTTTCTTCCCTGACTCTGCAGAGGGATTTATGGAAAGCTCCTCTACCTGAGAGGCTAGCTTAGATGGAGAAATATCCTCATCACCAGACTCAGATTCATCTTGTCCATCTGGTCTACATGGTGTAAACAACACTTGAGCACGTGTTGTTGGAACAGCCTTTCTCTTCCTGGCAGGAATGGGAGTCATTGGTTCCAAGGGGTCAACCTGAAAATTTTAGTTTGATAGAAGTTTTGCACCAAACACTTACTCCAAGAGCACGCTTTGATGGTTTAGGAATTCTCCCTTTTAACTTGACCTTTAGTTGCTCTGAAGACCATCTAGCAGCACTTACTGTGGACTATTCCATCCCCATCATTGTCCTGTTCCCTACCATCAAATACCTCAACTTCTTCTGTTGAATTAGTAGGATGAAAGTCAAATTTATCAGCAATTGGTGGTAAGTGATATTGTGATCCCCAGCTTGAGATACTACTTACCATTGAATTCAACAAAAGGAACCTGCCTCTCAGTAGGCAGCTTATCTTTGTGCACCATGTCAAAAATATTCAAAACAAAGAACAGTAATAATACCCACCTGGAGTAGCAGGTGTGTTTTGCACTGCAAAAGGTGCAGAGGATGCATGAGCATCAGATTGCTCTAGATATATCACAATGTTACATGGATGACAGAGGACAGAGTATAGATTGAACCAATACCAGTAGTATCTTTTGCCACTGATTTTCCAGCCTTTCTTGGAGCCCGACGTGGAGGCATAGTGACAGTAAGTAAGGAAAAGGATGGGAATCCATCCTACTCTTAAGTACATGCAAGGGTGCTACACTGCCTGAGACAGATAAATATGGTAATGGCACCTTGCCTGAGATGAACATATATGGCAAAAAGTCAGAAGGCAAGAGGGTGAAGGTGAGAGGGCGAAGGCAAGAGGGTGAAGGCAAGAGGGCGAAGGCAAGAGTGTGAAGGCAAGAGGGTGAGGGTGAAGGCAAGCGGGTGAGGGCAGAGGTGAGAGGGTGAGGGTGGAGGCGAGAGGGCAAGGGCGGAGGCGAGAGGGCAAGGGTGAAGATGAGAGGGCAAGGGGAAGGGCAGAGGAGAGAGGGCAAGGGCGAGAGGGCAAGGGCGAGAGGGTGAGGGCGAGAGGGTGAGGGCAAAGGCGAGAGGGCGAAGGTGAGAGTGTGAAGGCGAGAGGGCGAAGGTGAGAGTGTGAAGGCAAGAGGGTGAGGGCGAAGGTGAGAGGGTGAAGGCAAGAGCGTGAAGGCGAGAGGGTGAGGGCGAAGGTGAGAGGGCGAAGGCGAGAGTGTGAAGGCGAGAGGGTGAGGGTGAAGGCAAGAGGGCGAGGGCGGAGGCGAGAGGGTGAGGGTGAAGGCGAGAGGGCAAGGGTGGAGGCGAGAGGGTGAGGGTGGAGGCGAGAGGGCTTGGGCAGAGGCGAGAGGGCTTGGGCGGAGGTGAGAGGGCAAGGGTGAAGGTGAGAGGGCGGAGGTGAGAGGGTGAGGGTAGGGCAAGGGTGTGAGGGTGAGAGGGCAAGGGCGAGGGTGAGAGGGCGAGAGGGCGAGGGTGAGGGTGAGGGTGAGGGTGAGGGTGAGGGTGAGGGTGAGGGCGAGGGCGAGGGTGAAGGCGAGAGGGCAAGGGTGAAGGCGAGAGGGCAAGGGTGAAGGCGAGAGGGCAAGGGTGAAGGCGAGAGGGTGAGGGTGAAGGCGAGAGGGAGAGGGTGAAAGGCAGGAGGTGAGAGGGCGAGAGGGCGAAGGCGAAGGCGAGAGCGTGAGGGTAGGGCAAGAGCGTGAGGGCGAGGGCAAGAGCGTGAGGGCGAGGGCAAGAGCGTGAGGGTGAGGGCGAGGGTGAGGGCGAGGGTAGGGCGAGAGGGCGAGGGCGGAGGCAAGAGGGCAAAGGCAAGGCTAAGGGCGAGAGGGCAAAGGCGAGGGTGAAGGTGAAGGCAAGAGGGTGATGGCAAAGGCAAGAGGCCAAGGGCGGAGGCGAGAGGCCAAGGGCAGAGGCGAGGGGCAAAGGCAAAGGCGAGGGTGAGGGTAAGAAGGCCAGGGCATGGGCAACAGGTGAGGGCGGAGGGTGAGGACGGCATGAGGGCATGGGCATGGAGCGAATGCGGCGGGTGTGTGAAGGCAACAGCTATAGAAACAAAGTTGTTAGCCACAGTGAAAGAAAAAGAAAAGAAAACATACGAGGGCCCAGATGTGGTTCATCTGGGCCCCGAAAGTGTCTGGCAACGGTGGGTGGTGGGCAGAGGGGCGGCTAAAGCCGCCCCACACTAGCTCCCAGCCGCTCTAAAGTTAGAGCCAAGCCGTGCTTAGCCGAAGCCAAACGGCTGGCTTCGGCTCAGCTCCCAATCGGCTCGGCTCAGTCGGCTTGCGGCTTAGAGCCGAGCCGTTGGCAACACTATCACCACTCGACCATTCTTTGCATTCGGGACAGCTGATACCGTTGGTATAACTATCCTGAATGGCTTTGTTGGACATAATGGCGGCCATGGTTGCCGCTTGCATTGCAGGTTTCGTGGAAGGCGTAAGCCACACCAATCAACCTACTATGCTGCAGCACTTCGGCCACATAACTATTCAGTCAAAAATAGTATGCACCCTGACATCGATATCACCTCTCTCGGCCCTCCCAACCCTGCGCTATACATACAAAATTTACATGCATTAATTTCATCTGCCACTGAACGGGCATTTGCTGACTGTCGCTTATTAACGGGGATCGTGAAACCGAGCATTTGCCTTGGTTTCCAGGAAAATTGCATGTTTGCGATTCCATCATGTTTCCCCCTTGATTTGATGCACCTGGTGAGTATCAACATTCCGCAGCACCTAATTGAGATATGGCGTAATTCATCAAATACCCGCATCAAATTTACTACGTCCAAACCGGAATTTATTGTCTTGGATGATGACAACGCATGGAAGCAACATGGAGCACTCATTGCCTCGACAAGACCATTTCTCCCCTCATCTTTCGGTCAAGCCCCTCGTAATCCCACAGAGAAAATCAATTCTCAATACAAGGCGGCAGAATTTCTGTTGTATCTATGGGGCCTTGGTCCAGCTATGTTCCGTCTCATCCTACCCCATCATCTTTGGACTCATTTCTGCAAATTGGTTTGTGCCGTTCGCCTGTTAAATCAACGTCAGATTACATGGAATGAAGTTCAAATAGCGGACCATATGCTCACTGAATGGGAGACCGAATTTGAACTCAAGTACTATAGGCGTGATGTCACTCGCCTTCATTTGATGCGACCATCATTACATGGCATCCTTCATGCTGCCTGCGGAACGGCTCGGTGTGGGCCCCTCAATCTTGTCGCTCAATGGACATTAGAAAATACAATTGGAAATCTGGGGCGGGAAGTACACCAGCCATCCAATGCATTTTCCAACCTCGCCGAGCATGCTCTGTTGAGAGCACGCTTAAACGCTCTTTCAGCGCTCAGCGAAGTTGAACCTGAGCCACAATATACATTACCCACAGGCTCTCATGACCTAGGGAATGGATTTACTCTTCTCCCTGCACGGGATGACAATCTATGGCAACTACCTGAGGCCCATACATCAGCGCTTCGGGAATATCTTATTCAAGCTGGAAATGACAGACTTTATGTAGGGCGAGTTCAACGATGGGGCCGACTTCGGCTTCCGAATGGTCAAATTGTGCGATCGCGGTGGAAGGAAGACTATGGTAAGCGAAATACGCGCATGGCGTGGAATGTGAAAGTATGGGTGCCTCTATCATTTTATTGACATATTTAGTGACCCCCATTGCAGTTGCATTCGGGAAACGCTACTAGGTTCGCTGAGGTATTCTTTTACTTCCATATCAATGTGTGTAATGAAGACCGTGGTTTGGCGCTTGTATCCATCTTCTCTGACCCAGGACCGACTTTGCTGTCAGATTCGCATGGCACATTGACTGTGTGTTGCTACCAAGTTACGAAGGGATAAAGGTAGTGGATGTGAAGGAAATACAATCATTAATTGCTATGGCACCATTCCCACTTACCCCTGCTGAGGCCGACAATCCTGAAGAGTGCAAAAAGTATACCGAATGCTACTATGTCATAGAGAAATTATTTCTTGATTTTACCTGTTTATCTGGACAGCAGCCTATCGAAGAACCAGAGCCCGACTCCGAATTAGTGGACTAGACCACCATCTGACCATCTGTTTGGTGCGTTGCACCTTCTTTTCTGCCAAACAGCCATTTGACATTGCTCCTCTCATAGCCTCTTGCACAACATGCCTACCCTCGACGCCCTTGCTACAGACATACAAGAGAGAGTGTCTCAGCTCCCATACTTCATACGACAAGTTGCAGATGAACGGCATATGGCCAAAGAAGATTTTCAATATCAATCACGTCAACTTATGACCGCAGCACAATTCCTCCTTGAAGTCATCATTCGACTCTCTCATTCGCGCAATAAATACCTTCAATACGACAATGAAGAATCACAAGTAGTACCTTTTTACAAATCTGATGACTCGGACATGGCAGAGTCATTCCAAGAAACTGAACTGCCAGATCCCGTTCTTAAGTTTAAAAAATGGTCACCAATTGACACTCAAGAATTTAATTCAGCTTTCGAGCTGAGTCGGTCATTTGTACATACAGCTGAGAAGGGAATACAAACGGTACAGCAGATGGCCGACAAAGGAATTCAGGTTGAAAGTGCCATGACGACGTATGACTGTGGAATTGAAGATACATTTGAGAAAGTGGTGCGTGTACCTTCGCCTTGTCTACATGGTTCTTACTTGCATTTCTAGTTGGGTGTTATCAAAATGAGTAATAGCGCAGCCATTCCACTGCCTGGGGAAACTCCGAGCCAGGATATGATCGTCAAAATTTGTCATGGTTTCAATGTATTCCACAGGAAGCTAACAACTGTTGTCGACAACCTGTGTCACGAATTAGCTGAAGATGAAGAACATAGCGCTGCATGTGCGATCGATGCTGAGTCGTTCGCATATTTTGTGCATGCCCTCGAGAAGCATTGCAGCTATGGTCTCGCCATACTGCGCATCTTGGGAACCCTTGCACACAACGTGAACTCATCTACGGCAACAAAGGATTTCGTTTCAAATGTCATGACTGCTGGACAATATCTGTTTGAGGCCAAAGATTGCGTACCACTCATTGTTCAAAAGCTGCAGAAAAAGGAAGGGAAACAGGTGAGCTTTCTATGGTCATCTCCCTTCGAGTCCACTTAACGTGTCGCAGGTAGTTAAATGGCAGTATACAAACGAAGTTGAAAACCGATTGTCGAAGAAGAGAAAACTAGTGTGAGATTTGGCGCAAAAAATAATTTTAATATATTGTGCATCGGTGTGTAGTATTGAAATCATTGATACCATCTTGACAAGGTTTTGGCGTGATTTTATTTCCGCTGACGATGTTGTGGGGCAGTGCCTCGTCTTCTACCTACCATAAACGGCTTGCTCAATCTATTTTAAGAACATGGCGCGATCATGTGAGCATGATAAGATAATACATATCACACAATCATTCGACGCTTTCGACGCTTTGCTCTATACCCCATATACCCCATCCTTTTAATTGTCATAACATGCAGCATAATTATGATACTGATTACATTTTTAGAAATCATAATCTTTCGAGACATGGACAAGGTGACATAGAATATTCTCCGAGGAGATCAGAGAGCCAGTCACCAGAAATAGAGGTATACTCTCAAAAATGACCAGAACATACTAATATCAGTTTTAAACAGCTTACAGGATTTAGAAACGATAAATTAATTAGCCATAAACCCAACAGTATGCAAAAGGACTCGCAACTTTATAGTTCACGAAGCTTGTCACCTGAAATTCAGGTGCGTATTACTGTCGTATCGCTGGATGATGGTTTTAAGCCATTTTTCACAGTTTAATATACCTTGAAACGTAGAATCGATGCACATTATAGGTGCTGCTACTCACCAGATGTTAATATCGTCTGAAAATGCCGCATATGCGAAGTTATTATCGGAACTTTATGAAGCACGGTGCGTAATTCTTTGTATATGCACTCCTAGACACTGCATTATGATGACAGAGCGGAAATCAAAGTCTTACAGCGGAATACGGATGCTGTAGCTTGGAAGTGCATTTAGCATTTACTCTCTGGCAGTTCTTAAATGCTCTATAGGGAAGCCCTTGACATGTTTATGACAAAGTTGAGTCGCTTCTTGACACAAGGAGCAGCCGGCCGCTCTGCTCAATCCGATATACCGCCTTCTGCAGTAGAAATGTTGGAAGAGCGTGCATTTGTTTTCAAAAAATTGTTCCCAAACATCTATGGAACAGACGACAATGAAATACAAAAGAATGAAGAAGAATACAAAGGAATCGTGACTTACTGGGGCGAAGGGACCTTCAAGCCAATCTCTGACACACCTGAAGAAAAAGACTCTGATGCCCTTCCAATCAATTTTGCATTCCTCGAGCATGAAAACGGCAAACCTATAAGTAAGAAGCGACTGACAAACATGCGAAACGATATAGGAGATGTATTCAAGCAAATCATGGCTTTAGCTACGCAGCAGTGCAAGGTGGCTGAGAGCTTGATAGCCCCATCGTTTTCCCGACTTGATCCAGAACTGAAGAAACTTCTCTTTCGCCATTTACGCCAACGATACCCAGAGTTGACCCTTTGTGAAAATAACTGGAAGGCACAAAGCATAGGACAGGCATGGTACTGCAGCTGGCACCGCAAAACAGATTTTGGGAAAGCAAAGGCGGCGAAGGCAATAAAGGTAGAGAGTGCTAAAGCTAAAAACTTTCAAGAAGAGAAGTCAACGGCCGGCCCGAGCAGTCAGGAGAATGATGGGATGTCCATGTTACCAACAGCCACGGTACTGACGTTGTCAGATGCACCACCTACCATCCCAACGAAACATAATTACGAACCACCAAAGCCGGTACCAAAGAAAAAAGCAAGGACTCAGCAACCGAAGGATATTCCTGTATTGGATCCATTGTGCGCTCTCAAATTTTCAACACTAATAAATATATCATTATATGACAATTTTCAGCACGAGAACCACACTTTCATTGCAGCCCAACTTTCCAGGTCAAAGCGCAGCTCAAGTCAACGGCGCGTTCCCTCAGCAGTTTGGCACGCAGGGCTATCCTCAAGTCGATGGCACCTTCCCTCAGCAGGTCACGCCGGGCGCCCCCCAAACCAACAGCGCATTCCCTCAGCAAGCCACACCAACTGCTCCTCGCTTGAATGCTGCCTTCCCAGTGGGCGTGCCTCAAGCCAGTGGCGCATCGCCTGCACTTCAACAATTCCCAGTGGGCGTGCCTCAAGCCAGCGGCGCATTGCCCACACTTCAACAATTCCCACTGGGCACACCTCAAGTCAGCAGCTCGCCCACATTTCAACAATTTCCAGTGGGTGTGCCTCAAGTCAGTGGTGCTTCACTCCTGCTTCAACAATTCCCACTGGGCACACCTCAAGTCGGCGGCACGTCACCCACAATTCAACAATTCCTGACACTGGGTGCACCTCAAGTCAGCGGTGCATCGCCTGCACTTCAACAACTCCCACCGGGCGCGCCTCAAGATGACATCATTTCCATGAAGCAACCAGCAAATGACAAGCCTCAACTAAGCGCACCAGCCGCCTCATCATCCAGCCTAACCATCAAGCTGACTCGGCGAGGCAAAGCTCTTAAAAAAGGCGATCAGCAGGCAAAGCCGGGTGCAACGATGAGTGGAAGGTATGTTATTTTCATGCTTTAACTACTTGTTCTAATATTGCAGGAACCTCGCAATGAAATGCTGGCTGGAACAATGGGGCAAGCCGGGAACGATTGGAGAATTCGAAGAGTACTGGAATGTCTTGAGTGAAGCTGACCAAATGGTGAGCAGAACTCCTCTATTCGATGTCATTCTAACGGTTTGCGACAGGAATGGGACACAAAGGCAATAAAAGAAAAAGTTAGTTTTAATATTTGTTGTGCTATGACATATATAATGCAAGTGTTTAGTATGCGATGAAGGCAGCGAAGAGGGCAACTGCAAGCTAACGGGTGGCAAGGAGAGCGGGGGGGGGGGGGGGTCGGGGGGGGAGCGCGAGAAAACGAGGGGAGCGGGGGGCGGGAGTGCGGGACAACGAGGGGCAATAGGAGCCAAAAATCAGGCAGGCTGGGGCAAATACGGGCAGAGGAGCGCTAGGCAGAAGTGAGCATGTATGGGAAGCTCGTGGCAGGTTAGATAAATCAATGACAACGGAAATTGAAAGTTGCAGGCAGAAGGAGTTCTCGAATCACGCTTCTATTGAGTGAAGGGTCGCCCCAAACTGCCTAGGCAGTTGTCGGCAGGCGGCAGTCGGTTCGGGCCGGTTGGGGCATCCAGACTTTTCACTGGGGGTGAGGTCCGTCATGAGGGGTGGACAATAACTCGTGGCTTAGATGCGTCTCGGTTCATCAACACAGTTGCAACCGCGGAAGCTCTCGTCCCTTCTGCCACAAAGGCCTTTTCCAAAGTGAAACCAGGTCCCGTATGCTAGTGCGCGTTTGTCCATTCTTTGTGTCGTTTCCTTTTTTTTAAAAAGAAAAATCTCATGTCCATAGTTTTATCATGTAGGCCCATTTGTGCGTTGACAGAAGCAAGAGGACATGCGGCTGGAGATGAAGACTCGTCTGCATACGGTCTTCACCTCGCTAATCGGTGCGTATTATTCTCCCTCCCACGCTCGCTCATTTCCATTGACATATATATCTCTCATGGACGTTTTACACACCTACCAGCCTCACTCCTCTATCGCTTGAACAAGCTCTTCGTGCAGAGCTGGCGCGACAGGAGTTTGAAGGGAGTCAGGTGCATATAGATAGCCTTGCCATAGTGTGAAGGGTAATAGAGGGTGAAGGAAGACGAAAATTGTCCATGGGTGCGCACCCTCCATTCTCCCATTTTTTTTTAAAAAAACTTATTCAACCCGCAGCATCCAAGCATACGTGTGCCCGCCAACTATTTTTTATACAGCATAATGAAGACTCGCATCTTTTGGAGGTCCAGCGGCCTGCTTGCGAAATCGCGGAAATAGTTATATGATATCAGAATATGATGTTAAAAACGAGGTGATATGATTAAAATCGTACATGATTCTACAGAGTTGAACCGGTGATGGATGCCAGCCAGGTCGCAAAACGTGTTAAGCTGAAATGTCGATGTCGTCATTCTCGAATAGCTTCCCACAGACGATATACCTGTAGGCAAAGTCGTACCACCATTTCGGTTCCCCGCGGCGTCTCGTCCACCGCAGACACGTACTTCACCCCGATATTGAAAGAATACCTTGATAGGTTCTTCCAAGGTTTTGATGACAGGCTAAAAGACGTGGATGTGGCGAGCCCCAGAGTCGAGTTTATGAGCAGCGATGGGGGGTTGGTCGATTTGAGGAATTTTTCGGGCTCGAAGAGTATTCTCAGCAGTCCAGCGGGGGGCGTGGTTGGTTATGCGTTGACGAGTTGGGATAAAGAAGACGGGAGACCTGTTATTGGGTACGTCGGTTTTCTGAAAACCATTATTCCCCCCTTCCCCCCCTTTGTTTTTTCTATAATAAATATCCCAGCTTAGATGTAGGCGGAACTTCAACTGACGTGTCTCGGTTTGATGGTCGCTATGAACTCGTATACGAAACGACCACAGCTGGTGTCACAATTCAATCACCTCAGATGGACATCAACACGGTTGCAGCAGGCGGAGGCTCTCGTCTCTTCTTCCGAAATGGGCTTTTCCAAACTGGTCCCGAAAGCGCTGGGGCAGAACCAGGCCCTGTATGCTACCGGTGCGTTGAGGAACGCGATCAGTTAGCTTAGTGACTAAAACTTGATTCAAATTGGACGCGAAACAGAAAAGGCGGCCCTCTCGCTCTCACCGATGCCAACCTCCTCCTGGGAAGACTTATCCCAAACTATTTCCCAAAAATCTTTGGTAAATCCGAAGGAACCCTTGGACGTCGACGTGACGCAAAAAGCGTTTAAAGTGCTTGTAGAGGAGATCAACACAACAATAGAGGGTGAGGAAAAGAAGACAATGTTGAAACTAATATGACGGCAGCGCAGACCGAGGCTTAGTAAGCGGGAGACTTACTTAATACTGTTTGTAGTTGTTGAAGGCTGTTTAGGAGATAGGGGCTCAACTAACAGATAACAGAGGCGATACAATGTTATTGAAATGAGGGCATAAGGCCCTCCTTATATACATGTGGGCCAGAGTACATTAAGACTACCTAAGGTAATGCCAGCAGAGCGCTACAGAGGGTAGCGCCAGGTGGCAACTGGGTGTAGTGCCAGGTGGCACTGTGGGTAGCACCAAGTGGCGCTTTGCTGGCGTCTCTACTCTGAGTATGAACTCTGTTAAGATCGATGCTCCCAACACAGTTCGTTCTAAGTCAACAGTGGCAAGCAGAGTCTCGGTCCGCTCCCAGCCTACTGGACAGATTCTGGACGCTAAGTCAAACAATGACGAAGGTCTTTAAGTCGACGACGAGCTTAAAAGAAGGAGAGCGAGGAGTTCAAGTCAAAGTTGAGAGTATGATTCGATTAAGTTGGAACTGAGGAATGTACAAGGTATTCTAGGGTTTATATACGTTTTGAGAACAAGGAAAACTATAAAGGGAATGCACAGTAAGCGCAGCTAACTACCTATGAAAGGAAATGTGAAAGCGTTAGCAAAAGGAGATAAACGTCTGCTAAATCGTATGGTAATGATGATGTAATAATAAAGTATCCGTCATAGAAGAGGAAAAGAAACTGTAACAGTCGGAAGGGAGGTCAATGTGCCTTACCCGTACCCTAGGCTGGCCAGTGTTGTAGGAACTGTTAATCCATCCATGGCTGGTTACTGTTACTTGCACCTGATCTGACAGCAATATTGGTCTGAGTATGACTGGCCAAAATATCCCCAGATACAGGAAATCATGGAGTGGGACTCGGAATTGCGAAATACAGAAGTTTGAATAATTCTGAGGTCCACATATGGAAGATGGGGTTGCCTACATGTGATAGCTACTCCATGGGGAGAAACGGGTTGGGATCGAAATCATGGAGTGGGACTCGGAATTGCGAAATACAGAAGTTTGAATAATTCTGAGGTCCACATATGGAAGATGGGGTTGCCTACATGTGATAGCTACTCCATGGGGAGAAACGGGTTGGGATCGCATGGCGATCCCAACCCGTTTCTCCCCACCTTCGGGATCTAAATCAACACGCAATCTGAACGCAATGGATGTGGATAAAACGAAGCGAGCAAAGGGGGCTTGTTTCAATTGTGGAAATATGGGTCATTGGGCGAAGGACTGCCCTGAACCAAAAAGGGCTAAGACGCAGGATAAGGGCAAGGGACGGATCAGGGAGCTGAGGGTCGAGGATCTCACAGAGGAGATGTGGAAGGAATATGGGGAAGAGAAGGGTTTTGGCAAAGGTCAATAGGCGAGCGCTCAGCGCTATTGACAAAAAAGGACTCAGTAGTACACACAGACTCGTGTATTAGTATTCCGGATCTTTTATATGAATGTTCATCCCTTGTTCATCATATTCGGAATCTGAGTGTGAGTGCAAAACCCCAGATAAAGACGTGGACTCTGGCGTGCATCTTAAGACGAATCTGGCAGCAGGATAAGGAAACCACAGTGCAGTGCTTAAAGGAATGGGTTCCTAGCAAGCAAATTTGACAGGTAGATGCCAAGCTTGTAACGGACTTGAATGCATTACCAGAGGAAGAAGCATTATGGAACCTAGTGCAACTGCGGGGACAGTTGGTAAAAGCTTCAGGGAAGCAAGAAATGAACTTGAAAGGTGTAATTACTACCATGGACATGGGCCAGATGATTAACGTCACAGCGTTAGTAGATTCTGGGTGTACAGGGTCTTGTATCAATGATGAGTTTGTAGAATGCCACAAACTAAACAAGTGGAAGATGCTTCGACCAATGGCAGTCTATAACGCTGATGGCACGCGTAATGTAATGGGTAGTTTGGAATACATGGTGCAATTCAAACTATGAATCAGTGATCACGAGGAAGTTGTGGAATGTGGAGTGGCTCGTTTGGGAAAGACGGACCTGTTTTTAGGACACGACTGGCTCCAGCATCACAATCCAATGATGGACTGGAAGAAGCAGGAGGTTTGTTTTAGTTGATGTCCAGGGACCTGTTGGGACTGGTCTGAGGTGGTGGAACCTGAAGAAGAGGCAGACCCAATGCAACCATTGAAATCTGGAGAACGGTTGCTAGCGGTCCATATCGGAGATCCTGAACTCCGGATTTGGTCGGTGGCAACAGACATTGCGGCGAGGGAAGCTGGCGCAGCAGCAAAACACACATTGGAAGAGGTGGTCCCTAGGCACTACTTAGGTCACCGAAAGGTGTTTGAAAAGGAAACCTTTGATGAATTACCACTGAGGCGTCCTTGGGATCACACAATCGAACTAATTCCAGGGTCAAAAGCGGTTGATTGCAAGATTTACCCTCTTAACCGAGATGAACAAGCACAGTTAGACGAGTTCCTGAAGGAAAATTTAGAGTCGGGACGGATTCAACCCAGCAAATCTCCTATGGCATCACCCTTCTTCTTTGTCAAGAAAAAGGATGGAAAATTACGGCCGGTGCAAGACTATCGTTGATTAAATGAGATGACTATAAGGAACCGATACCCACTTCCACTCATTGGCAAATTAGTAGACAAGTTGTCCAAGGCGCGGATATTCTCCAAGATGGATATTCGATGGGGATATAACAATGTCCGAATCAAGGAAGGAGATGAGTGGAAGGTGGCATTCCAAACGAATAGAGGGTTGTTCAAACCTTTGGTCATGTTCTTTGGGCTTACCAATTCGCCTGCTACATTCCAGACGATGATGAATGACATTTTCTGGGTAGAAATTGCCGAGGGCTGGGTGGTCATTTACATGGATGATATCTTGGTTTTTTCAGATAATCAACAGGATCATATTCATCATGTCAACCGTATTCTGGCAAAACTGGAGGAACACAAGTTGTCGTTAAAGCCGGAAAAATGTTGGTTTCATCAACCACAAATTGACTTTCTGGGACTTGTTATTAGTCAAGACTCGATCAAGATGGAACAGGGTAAAGTCAAAGTGCTGGCCGAGTGGCCTGCTCCGACGTCAAAAAGGGAGCTTCAGCAGTTCTTAGGCTTTATAAATTTTTATCATCAATTTGTGGAAGGTTTTGCGCGTGTGGCGAAACCGTTAACTCATTTAACTGGCAAGGTGGACTGGTTGTGGACAGAGCTTGAGGCTGCAGCCTTTCAGGGACTGAAAGACCTTGTGGCGAGGGAGGTGACTTTGAAAATTCCAGACGACAAAGGTCAGTTTCAGGTGGAGGTGGATGCGTTGGACTTTGCAATTGGTGGAATCCTATCTCAGCAAGGGAAGGATAACCTGTGGCGACCAGTGGCCTTCATTTCAAAGTTGCTCAATGATGCAGAGAGGAACTATGAGATCTATGACAAGGAAATGTTGGCAGTTATGCACGCCTTCTATGAATGGTCTCACTACCTTAAGGGCGCCAAAGAGATAGTAGAGGTTTTAATGGACCATCAAAACCTCACGTACTTCCAAAAGCCACAGAATCTGAATAGGCGCCAGGCGCATTGGGTAACGGACTTACAAGAATACAACTTTGTTATCAAGCATCGGTCAGGGAAGTCCAATTCCAAGGCAGACCTACTATTGCAACAAGCAGGCCATGAACGAGGACAAAATGATAATGAAGGTGTTATCTTGTTGAAGGAACACTTGTTTGTCCGGATTTTCAATGACGATAGGGCACTGGAGGAAATTGTGGATCGCATCAGAAAGGTTCCAAAGCGCCAGTGGGAGAAACAGGTCTTAAAAGGACTGGAGGAAGGTGACGGGGATTTCAAGGTGGATAAGGGATTAGTAGAATGGAAGGGTCGTGTATATGTACCCGCTGTCAAATGCATTCGAGGAGAAATTATCCAAATCCATCATTCATGGGGACACTCAGGGATCGTCAAAACTGTGGAGCAACTAACATGCGATTACTGGTGGCCCAACATGCGCAGGGACGTTGAAGAGTACATCGCCAGGTGTGAAACTTGTCAGCGTGCCAAACCAGATCGACAGCCACGGGCTGCGCTGCTTGTACCAAATGAAGTACCATGGGAGCCATGGGAAGTTATCTCAGTGGACTTAATGGGACCACTGCCAGAGTCGAAAGGAAATGACATGATCATGGTGGTGGTGGATTGTTTTACCAAAAAGGCGTATTTCCTGCCAACTACATCATCTATCATATCACAAGGGGTAGCCATTCTAATGAGGGACAATGTGTTCAGGGACCATGGGTTGCCGTGTAAGGTCATCAGTGATTGAGGACCTCAGTTCACATCAAAAATCATGGACAATCTTTATGGCATGTTAGGGATCAAACCTAACCAATCAACTGCTTATCATCCGCAAACTGTTAAGATCGATGCTCCCAACACAGTTCGTTCTAAGTCAACAGTGGCAAGCAGAGTCTCGGTCCGCTCCCAGCCTACTGGACAAGTTCTGGATGCTAAGTCAAACGATGACGAAGGTCTCTAAGTCAACAATGAGCGCAAGAGAAAGAGAGCGAGGAGTTCAAGTCAAAATTGGGAGTATGATTCGATTAAGTTGGAACTGAAGAATGTACAAGGTATTCTAGGGTTTATATACATTTTGAGAACAAGGAAAACTATAAAGGGAATGCGCAGTAAGCACAGCTAACTACCTATGAAAGGAAATGTGAAAGCGTTAGCAAAAGGAGATAAACATCCACTAAATCGTATGGTAATGATGATGTAATAATAAAGTGTCCGTCATAGAAGAGGAAAAGAAACTGTAACATTACCCCATTCATATGTGAGAAGTCACTGACTTCTACCATTGCGCGTCTGTGGTCCAGCCATGGTCCTTCCTAGATTCAATCCATTTGATGATGGAGTCCAGGTCCTTGTTGGTGGCCTCGATGCGCCATTGGAGACTTTTTGTGACACGCTCCAGCTGCTTGGCATGTTCCCAGAGGTTGTCGCGTTCCTCATAGGTGAGGCATTGGGGGTTGGTGGAAAGCATGAGGTTGGTGACGGAGTCGAGGGGCGCAGAGAGGTGGTTGAAGTTGACAACGAGGGTGCTGAGGGCTTCAGAGACGGGGGAGAGGACGGAGTGATGAGGGCGGTGGATGTAAGGGATGTGGGTGACAGGGTCTGCGACAACAGGATTGGCGAAGGTCATGGGGGCGAGTTTTTCCGGGTGCTGGTGAAGTTCTGGGAGATCTGCCCAGACAAAATCGTCGATAGTGGTGGTGGTGGTGACAAAGACCTCGAGGGGGAGGTCGTGGACCGTGGCGAGGAAGGGGGAAGCGGCGGCGACAGGTTCGATGTAGCAATGACCACAAGCAGTGATCAAGAGGGCGAGGGTGAAAACGATGAGGTAGGAGAGGGTGAGGACGAAAGCGAACATTGTGTATTCAGGTAGAATGGGGAGAATGAGTAGCTGGTGGATCATCTTTTATCCTAGAGCTTCAAACGTAAAGGTCTTCCATGGAATCTTCTGTTTTGTTACCATCTGATTCTGTGGAGTGAGCAAGAATGGCATGATACAGCGCATCATCTGATGGTGATTCAGGAGTGTTTGGTCGAGTGAATTTGTCTTCTCTAATGAATGCTCCTTGAGCTGTGACCCTGCTGATAATCTTTGGGTATCCTGGTTCGAAATCATAGGTAGGATAGTGTGGAGGTTTTGGCAGGTAAGGAGGAGGAATGCGTTCCCATGTTAACGAATCGTATGGTGGTGGAATGGTTGCATCAGGGTTGTCGATGGGGAATTCAATCTTCTGTGGGAAGAGATGGTAAAATTGCATGAAATGGTCACATCCATGTTCTTGTAGATCTCGTTGTCGATCTAGTATCCATATATTCATTTTGTAAAGGATCCATTGTTGTTGATTTCGGAACTCTTGTTCCTGTTCTCTTGTTCTTGGTGTGGTAGGGTTCGGCTGAATAGCTTTTGATGATGATGGTGGTCGCCTTGGTGAAATGAAAATTATGTGTCTACTGGTGATTGGGTAGCGTCGTGCGTGTGGGAGTCGTACTAGGTGTTTCTTATTGTGACGATGTGGTAGTAAACGAGTCCGAGGGGGAAGGAGTCGTCCTTTGAGCGCATAAAGGGTTTTCCAGAATTTCTTTGATCGGTTATAGGCCATAGATGAAGTTCTATAGGCGTCTTCTGTTCTTACAGTGACCTGCAAAACTGTTGCAATGATTGGCAATTTTGGAAGGATTGGTAAATATCAGAACAAATAAAATATCTACAATTAATCGAAATTAAGTTGTGATAGAGTAGCATCTGAGCATAAGAATGAGCCCCTAACAATGTTGTTTGGTCATGTGGTTCATGAGATATAAAATGTTTTCTTAACCAATGTCATTGCAACAGTTTTGCAGGTGCCATGATGATTTCCAAAATCAGTGTCTAGGAGTCATGTGACTTGGTTACATGTCACATGACTATGTTGAACATGTTGAACATATGCCAAATATGCCACAACAACACTTGCTACTCACCATGCACCCCATCTCTGCTGCTCAAAAGGCTGATATCATCTCTCTCCTCACTGCTGGCCACTCTGCACATGAAGTGTCTTCCATCATGGGAGTACACACCAGCACTATATCCAGACTTCGAAGGAAGCACTGTCCCTACCTCCCCATGTCAGCTGGAGGCCGCCCAACCAAGCTTTCTGGCAGAAATGTCCAGCATGCCATTCGCCTGCTCACCTCTGGGAAAGTGAGCACAGCTGTGGAGGCTACCAAAGCACTGCAGGATGTCACCAATGAGTCTATCTCACCTGATACTATGAGGAGACATCTGAAAAAGGCTGGGATGAAGGCAGTAGTGAAGAAGAAGAAGCCATTTCTTACTGCAAGGCATAAGAGGCAGAGGCAGGATTTTGCAGAGGTGCACAGGGATTGGACAGTGGAGGACTGGAAGAGGGTTGTTTGGTCAGATGAGACTAAAATCAATTGTCTGGGGTCAGATGGGAGGAAATGGGCATGGAAGAAGGGTGGAGAGGGCCTCAGTGACAGGCTTGTGCAGGGTACCATGAAGTTTGATGGAGGATCAGTGATGGTTTGGGGTTGTATGATGTGGGAGGGGCCTGGACTGGCTTGCAAAATTGATGGAAGGATGGATGGGGACCTCTACATCACCATTTTGGATGATGAACTTCAAGGCAGCCTGGATTATTATGGCAAAGGTGTGGCTGACATCATCTTCCAGCAGGACAATGACCCCAAGCACACATGCAAAAAGGCCAAGGAATGGTTTCAAGAACATCAAATGGAGTGCATGGTGTGGCCAGCACAGTCACCAGATCTCAACCCCATAGAACAACTATGGACACATGTCAAAAGGAGGCTTGGTGAATATGAAAAGCCACCATCTGGTGTCTTGGAGCTGTGGGACAGGATTCAGGATGTGTGGGACAGGATAGAGCCAAAGGTGTGTCAGGATTTGATTGAGAGTATGCCTAGGAGGGTTCAGGCTGTGATTAAGGCAAAGGGGGGCTATACAAAGTATTAGAATATATCAGAAACTGTTTGTATTATGGCACCTGCAAAACTGTTGCAATGGTATTGGCTTAGAAAACATTTTATATCTCATGAACCACATACCCAAACAACATCAGTAGGGGCTCAATGCCATGCTCAGATGCTACTCTATCACATAATAATTTGCATTAATTTTGCGTATTTTACTTGTTCTCATATTTACCAATCTTTCAAAGATTGCCAAACATTGCAACAGTTTTGCAGGTCACTGTATATTCTATCAGAACGTCCACAGCATTTCCCAGGTGGCGCTCAGGTTCCCAGGTATTGTCATTCGATCCATAGCCTTTCCATTTAACCAAATATTGATAGCCTGCTCTGCGTTTTCGATGTCCAAGGATAGCTTCAATCTCAAACTCTTCCTGTCCATTTACTATATCAGGAGGTGGTGTGGTAAAGTTTGGTCCATGCATTGACGTTTCCTTATATGGAGTGAGAAGCGATGCATGAAATACAGGGTGAATGCGCCATTGTTTCAGTAATTTCAGCTTGTATGTAACTGGTCCCATGACTTGTTCAACCTGAAAGGGTCCTTCTCGTTTTGGCGCAAGCTTTCTTGATTGATATGGGATGTGTAGGTTCTTGTTTTCGAGCCAGACCTTGTCGCCTTTCTCGAATTTAATTGACTTGTCTTTGAATCTTTGAGCGACTGTTTGCCTGGCGAGTTCATGTGCTGCTAATGCCTCTTCTCTCGCTCTTCGAAGCATCTGAAGACGTTCTTCTGCTGCTGGGGCAGTCATCTTGAGCGCTGCTGTAGGGATGGCGATTGGATCTGTTCCATACATAAGTTGAAATGGAGATATTTTTATTGTATCATGATAATGATTATTGTGTGTGGATTCGGCGATAGGCAAGAGTGGTTTCCATTTGTGGGGTTCATTAGTACAAAACATCCAAAGATAGATCTCAAGCTCTTGATTAACGCGTTTGGTTTCCCCATCTGTTTGAGGATGATAGGCAGTGCTCATTCTGTGGTCAATTCCTAGTGCTTTTCGTATTTCTTGGAATACTTTGGTGGAGAACTGTGGTCCTCTATCAGAGATTAAGATGTCAGGGAGTCCAAAGCGCTTGAAGATTTCAGAGATGTAGAGATTGGCTGTCCCTAAAGCGTCGATTGTCTTGTTGCAAGGGGTGAAAATTACCCCCTTCATAAGGCCATGGTCCACCGTGACCAATATTGAGTCATATCCATCAGAGATGGGAAGATCGGTAATGAAATCAAGAGTTACTTGTTGAAACGGACGTGTCGCTTTGGATGGGATAGGGACTAATGCTGGCGCATTTGGGTGAGTGTTAACTTTCATTTGTTGGCATAATGCACATCCCTCTACCCATTCTTTGACATGTCTGTACATTCCTGGCCACCAGTAGTCGCGTTTTAGAAGTGCCAATGTTTTTA
The DNA here is from genome assembly GCA_023014435.1 of Amanita fuliginea. Lineage (NCBI taxonomy): Eukaryota > Fungi > Basidiomycota > Agaricomycetes > Agaricales > Amanitaceae > Amanita > Amanita fuliginea. The sequence goes on from JAEBUQ010000005.1 coordinate 1,369,172, forward strand.
ATCGTCCAGGGTGTCCAGAAGATAATGCTTCGTGCATATCTTTGATTAATCTAGTCCTCAATTCGATCCGGTCAGGGATATAGATCTTTCCAAGGTAGTAGACGATGCCATGGGTATATGTCCAGTCTTGTAGCTTTGATTTGATTGGTGGCGCTCTTTGTCGTTTAATAACATCAATCAGAATTCGTCCAAAATCATTATTCGCCATATACTTCTTCAATTCATTGGCTAGATCGTTATTGATGAGACGAATAAAGCGATCGTTTGGTAACATAGTGACTGTGGTCTGTTCTTCATCATTACCCATATGATCTGGTCGTCTAGATAGAGCATCTGCTTCAAACATCTTCATTCCCGGTACATGTTCGATCCGGAGGTCAAATTCAGATAATAAAGATGACCATCTGGCTTGTCTAGGTGTTAATTGTTGAGCTGTTCTATAATAGGACAGGTTCTTGTGATCGCAGTGCACAATGACAGTATGAGGTGATCCATGCAGAAGGTGACGCCAAACTGCCAACCCTTTAATGATGGCAAGTAATTCTCTGTCATAAATCTGGTAGTTCTGTTCCGTTGGTGTTAGGGCATGGGAAATAAAACCACAAGGATGTAGTGCGCCAGAGTCGTCCGCTTGTTTCAATACTGCTCCTATTGCCTTGTTAGAGGCATCAGTTTGGAGGATAAACGGTTTTGCTGGGTTTGGCATTAAGAGAACTGGCATAGAAGCAAATCGTTGTTTCAGGGTGTCAAAAGCGGTTTGTCGTTCAGTATTCCAGTCAAATATCTCCATCTTTTTAGTTAAATCGGTGAGCGGTTTTGCTATAGCCGCAAAATTCCCAATGAATCGTCGATAAAAGTTCCCGAAGCCTAGAAATGATCGAACTTGTTTGACTGTTGTTGGTACTGGCCAATTGGCTATCCCTGCTAGTTTAATAGGATCCATCTGTATTTTCCCAGGCAATATGATCATTCCTAGAAACTTGACTTCTTGCACAGCGAATTTACATTTTTCCAGTTTCAAGAACAAGTCGTTCTCCTCTAATCGGTCTAGAATTTGTTTTGTTCGTTTTTCCAATTCTGTCTTGTTTTGAGAACAAATCAAAATGTTGTCCATGTAAATGATGAGCCATCCTTCGTTAATCATGTCTCTGAAATATTCATTCATCATGGTTTGGAATGTAGATGGTGAATTGCATAGTCCAAAGAACATAACAGTTGGTTCATATAATCCTCGATTTGTGATGAAGGCTGCTTTCCATTCGTCGCCTTTCTTAATTCGGACGTTATTGTATCCCCAGCAAAGATCTAATTTGGTGAAGTATTGCGCTCCAGCAAGTTTAGTAAGGAGGTCGGATACTAGGGGCAGTGGGTATGCGTTCTTGATTGTCCAATCGTTCAGGTACCTGTAGTCTTGACATGGTCTTAACGCGCCGCTTTCCTTTTTTGAAACAAAGAAGAATGGCGAGGCCTGAGGTGATTTTGACGGTCTGATGTATCCTTTAGCAGGTTGTTCCTCAATCCATTCATCCAAGGACAACTGCTCTTTAATTGATAACAGGTAGACTTTGCTAACTTTGGGAGTGAAACTGTTTTTCAGTTCGATCACATGATCCCAAGTTCTAGAGGTAGGGAATCGTTCTGACGCCTTTTTCTCAAAGACTGATCGCCATTTCTCGTACTCCACAGGTAGTTCTGTCTTTGGTTCATCTCTTTTCAGTTGATGTTCCAGTGCCTGAGATGCTGATGTTTTGACCCTAATCCAATAATTGTCTTCTCCCCATTGATTGTCCAGTGCTAGTTGCCAAATCGCCCCATCTTGTCGTTGATCATCAATGAGGTGGATCGTTTTGTCTCTCCAATCAATAGTCGGGTTATTTTCTTCTAACCAAGGAATTCCCAAGATTAATCGTTGGTCCCCTAACTTGGTGATTAAGAACCAGTTACTGTGACGCTTTCCTCCAATTGAATATTGAATTAATACTCGATGGGTGATCATTCCATTTGTGTTGATTGTTCCATCTGCGTTCCTGACTCGAATCGGTTTTCTTAGCTTTTCTTTTGGTAGTTTTGTTGTTATTTCTTTGTCAATAAAGTTCCCTTCTGCTCCACAATCAATGAGGGCAGAGGTTTCAGCGGGTAAATCGATCATTTCAACAGTGATTGAAAGGCACTTGTCATTATTTGATCATACTATTACAGAATCAAGCGCTAACTGTGAAAGTCCATTTGCTGTGGAAGTGCCAACCGCTGTGTGACGCTTCCTGATCAAAAACCCTCATTTTCGAGTTCATTAAGAAGACCTTCTCGTTCATCGGCCTTCATTCCAGCAAGGATCGCTCTGATACTTGCAACTGGGTCGTCTTGTTTGTCTTTGGGCGTGTCCTCAGGGATGGATCTGATCCCTTTATTCTGAAACGATGAGGAGGACCTGAAGGAGGCGTTTGGAGTAGTGTTTCGTTTCGGACAATTTTTTGAAACATGTCCCTGGTTTCCACATCTGAAACACTTCCCTGCTTTCATGTACTCCTCCTTTTGTTCATCTGTTAAACGTCCAGTGGTCATAGCATTAACTGATCGAGTTGATCCGCCCCTAGTGTTGGTGTTTTGGTTAAAATTAGAGCAGTTCCCTTGTCCTGGTTTGCGTCCAAGCGCTTGCATCATTTCCCAAGCGCCATGAAGCTGTTCTGCCTTTTCATATGCTTCCTTCATTGATAGAATGTTCGCCTCGAGGATTTTGGTGGCGATACTTTCAGCGAGTCCTTCAACGAATGCCTGAAGTTGTGCGGTTGTTCCTTTCAATCCTGAAGTTCCAATCTCCATGCGGAATTTTCTGATATATTCAGGGACTGAAACGTCGCCCCCTACTCTAAGATTGGCCAAATTGTTCAGGGCCCTGAGTGTGCTGTTTACTTTGCCCCAATCCGCTAAAAAGCGCTTCTTGAATTTGGCCCAACTCGTCCAGGTAAGGGTCATTTCTTCATCATTGTCTAGTTCCTCTTTGATTAGAACCTTCCAATCGTCGAGTTCCTGTCCTAGGCAAGCAAGAGCGAATCGAATCTGTTTCTGGCCTTTGTTTTTATAATTGTCATCGTTCAAAACGAAATAGTCTTCTAGGTTTCCGATGAAAGCTTTTGCTTCGGTTCGTTTCCCTCTTAAAATGCGCATGGGCTGCGGCTTAATATCTCCTTTAGAGGCAGGTGCTGCTGCGTCAGATGCCATCTTTTCTGTTTCTTCTTTTGGGTCTGTAGGTTCTCCTGTTTCGTCTTTCTTCTTTCCTAATTCTGGATCTCCGAATAGATTTGCTTCGATCTGTTTCTGTTCTTGGAATTCTATCCAAGGCTGTAGTTCTCCTTCCCTAAGTGTGTATCGCTCTCATCCTGCAATATCAGCAAGGTTGAGATATTCGTTCCACCAGGAGAGTTCTGGTTCGTCTGTAGGCGGTTTGAATAAAGAATGAAATCCTTCTTTGTGTTCTTTGTTTATCCAATCAATCCAAACATTGTCTGGGAAGGCGTCCTCTTGTCCTTCAATGTAATCACCTTCAAAGAGGGATTCTGGTACTGGTTCGTTCTTTTTCTTAGTTCCTGAGCGGAAAAACCACCCTGTTCCTGTAGTCGATGGAAAGACTTCCCTTCGATCTAGATAATACTTTCGTCTGAAATGGACAGAGCTGTTTGGGGGTCTGAGGGTTGAGGTTCTGGTATCAATGGTGTCTGGCTAGTGTAGAAACACTGAGTGGTCTGAGAGTTCCAACTTGTGTTAAGATCGATGCTCCCAACACAGTTCGTTCTAAGTCACCAGTGGCAAGCAGAGTCTCGGTCCGCTCCCAGCCTACTGGACAAGTTCTGGACACTAAGTCAAACGATGATGAAGGTCTCTAAGTCGACAATGAGCGCAAGAGAAAGAGAGCGAGGAGTTCAAGTCAAAATTGGGAGTATGATTCGATTAAGTTGGAACTGAAGAATGTACAAGGTATTTGAGAACAAGGAAAACTATAAAGGGAATGCGCAGTAAGCACAGCTAACTACCTATGAAAGGAAATATGAAAGCGTTAGCAAAAGGAGATAAACGTCCACTAAATCGTATGGTAATGATGATGTAATAATAAAGTGTCCGTCATAGAAGAGGAAAAGAAACTGTAACACAAACCGATGGACAGACAGAGCGCGTCAATCAGGAGGTCAAGGAATTTCTGACGATGTTCGTCAACCATAGACAGGACAATTGGAGCGACTGGTTGTCAGTAGTGCAGTTTTGCCACAATGACCGAATAAACGCCTCCACTGGATTTTCACCATTCTTCATGAACTACGGGCGTCATCCCCATAAAGGTCTCAGTCCCACGTACAAGCCAAAGGTGGTAGCGGTTGAGACGCTAGTGGATGAGCTGAAGGATGTTCACTCCCAAGCACAAGCGGCGTTAGAAAAAATGGCCACAATGATGAAAATGCGGTACGATGCGGGCAAGCTACAGGCTCAACAATATAAGCCTGGTGACAAGGTCTACTTGAGCACAGAAAACCTTCTGGTCATTCGCGCAACCAAGAAATCAGATGGCAAGTTTGTGGGTCCTTTGGAAGTGGTCGAGAAGATTGGCGAGTCGGCATATCGGTTAAAAGTCCCAGCTTCCTGGAAGGTCTATAATGTATTCAACAAGGTTCTCCTGAAACCATACAAAGAACCAGGGTTCCCTAATCAGAAGGAAAAAATTGCGCAGAGACAAGAGGTGCAGATGGTTGAGGAGTCCTCCAATGATGAGTATGAGGTTGAGGAAGTCATGGACAGCTGAGTTAGCGGACGCAGTGGCAGAAGGCTGGAATACTTGGTTAAATGGAAAAATTACCCTGTAGAGGATTCTACTTGGGAACCTGCAGAAAACCTCGAAAACGCCAAAAAGGAGGTTCAGAAATTCCATAAGGCCAACCCTGCTGCGCCACGACGGCTTGTTAACACACGGGACTTGCACTACCACAAGTGGCAGAATCACATGGATACGCGTGCACCCAAGCGGCTATTTGGATGGGAAGATGGCAAGTTTGAGCGGGAGTACCTCGAAAAGCTCAAACGGAACTGGCAGCGTTGGAAGGGGGACAGGCGGGACATATACGCGGAAAAGGACACGGAAGGGGCGTTCTCAAGAGACCTTGAGCGTGGCAGGCCGGTTAAACCTGCGCTTCATTCCCCTACGGCACAACCCATAGCATCGACTTCCCGGGACGTGAAGTCTTGAGGAGAGGGCTATGTTACAACCTTACGATTTTCTACAGATTTTTCTATATTTTTATCTATTTTCCTTGGGGCTCTATCGACATTTCTCTGGATATAGGCAACAACTCCCACCCCTAACGGGATACTCTGAGGGCTTAGATCAGCAGTGGCTGTACCGCGGCATATGGGGTTATAGGGGCGAAGACTCTGGGCAAGTCTGGGCAGTTCTAGATGGTAGGCCTAGGTCTTGTGGCTGCACAGTCTGTGCGCACAGACCAGGCATTGGGGTATATAAGGAGGGTGTCTTGTAGGTACGAGTCTCTAAGACTCTAGATAGTTTCCTCTTACCAGGTCACTTGTCTATTGTGTTTTCAATCTATTCTTTCTTCCTCATCATTTCACGAGGCTTGTGGTTGTGGTGAGATTAGTCCTAACAGCCATGGGATCAGATGTCAAGACCCTGGCATAAAATGAACCATTGTCACTCACTCTCTGTTGATTACCTTTTGATAAGACTGATAATCCATTGCCAATGTCACTGACCTCCTGTTCATCAAGCAAGTTTATCAACTCAACTCTTTAGCAAAATCTCAACATAACTTACTCCCTACATGTTCTCACATTAGCCCAGGGAAAGGGTAACTTTAATACTACCACTCACTTGCTGTAACATCCATCAGACTGCTTATCAACTTGAATTTTAGCATTATTTACCCACTATTTTCATTTCAATAAACTTGAGTGACAAACATGTTTATCACCCACATTTTCCAAATTCTATTAAAAGATGAAATGATAGTATTCCTTGTAAGCTTCATTACCTTCCATATGAATATACTCACATCCTATAAACAATAAATGCAATATATAACATGATACTGCAGATATCTCACATTGGTTTTCCACTTTTCCAATGTTTTATCATTGTTATTTTATTGTGAGATTGACCCACCTTTGGGGACTGTTCATACTATAATCATCCTGTCATATGCTAGAATGCCCTTTACTTACCCAAAAATATGGAAACTGTGAAAGCACAACCTGAGGCAGTGATTTGAATATGTATTTTCTTCTTAAAATAGTTCTACAATGTGTCACATCATTGACCATGTGCTGGTCATGATAGTAGAGGATCTCACTTAAGAGCATTTTTAACACACAGATCCAAGTTGTTTGCCTGGGTTGAGACAAAGAGATCATGCAAACTGGCATTGTCAATTGCTTGAGCTGTTCTCTTTGTCAGCTCAGGACAGTCCTTTTCAGCATTGTGCATCTCTAGTAATATATGCTCAATGACTTATAATACAGTTAAATAGATTTTATTGCTCACCTTCCAGCTTCACAAATGCCTTTGGGGGGTGAGTTGTATTCATGACTTTATGCACATAATATTCCTGAAAAGTTCTTTCAGCATTTTCCTTGGCCATTTCCCACTTATCCTTTTCATCTTTCATGTCAGTAAGTTTACCCCATTCTTGTATGACTTGGCCATCAAATTTGGTGAAGACTACCACCAAAGGAACTGTATTTGTATCAATAAGCTGTGATTGGAATAAGTGCCAAGTTACCTCCAGTCCCCTTGCTGAAAAACTGAAGCTCAGCATCTGCTATGGGGTGAGGACTATCCATTGGGATACAGTACCTATGGCAGCATACATCAGATGAAACACAAACAAATTGGAAAAGTACCAAATTGCATGTAATTGATCTTTGAGATGCATTGCCATTGATTTATTTTGAATAAACTTCCAAACAACCTCCATTTCATTATTAGAACCAGCCTCAAAGCCCTGGAGTCATGGAAGATGAAGTTGCTGCCAGGATATGTAATCTGGTGCTCAATATCATGTATGCCCCACTGAAAAGTGGTTATGAAAATGGCAGTCAAAATGCACAAGCAAGCCCACCTCTATTGATGATTGCAAATGAGAATCAGGCTTTTTTCTCTGAAACCATTGTTTCAAATGTGCCAATGCCTTTGGCTTAAGTAGACCTCCATCCTTATCATATATGATGGGTTTTGTGCCCTGAGCCACACCACAAACTTTCTCAAGGATAGTTGTCTTGCCTGCATTAGCTCTTCCAATGACAAGGATGCGGAAATGAGGGCATGCATATCGATTCTTGAGTATCTCTGTCATTTCTGGATCTTCAACTATTGTAATTATGTCAGAATTCCATAGCTGTCAGTACAAGAGTTCAAACTGACCCACTGCATGTGGATCTTGAAGATGTGCAGTACCAGACATGATTGAGTTGACAATGGAATGGTATGTGAAATGGTATCTGGTCTGAGAGCAAGTTGAGAATATAAATGTATATAGACACTGCAAGTGTTACTTGTAATCTCGAAAAGTCAAACAGTCAACCAGCGTAATGGCCAGTTCAGTCAAGCCTGGTATCGAGATGATGTCCAACGAAACAAGCATCTAGCGCAGTTGGCGAGGATACCAAAATTTGTGCCGTGAGAAGACTCTGATTGGTACTTGTGCGTCTGAGAGTTACGCAAGTGTGCAGTTAGATGGTGGTGCAAGGTGAGGAGGGCAAGGCTGTGCGAGTCACGCAGTCACACACTTGTGACTCGGGCCTTCGAGGTGACACACGTTCGAATTCAACGCCAAATTCGCTCCATTCACCATACATCAGGAAAACCCAGCATTATACTTTGACAGCTTTGACCGCTCTGGAAAGTGGTCAGAGCAGCCAAAGCTATCAAAGTATATAACCACTTTGTAGCGCAGCGGAAAATGCTTTTAAAGAGATCCAAACTGCTTTGGGAGTGATATGAGCCTTTGAAAGTGATGCTGGATGCTCTGGAAGTGGTAGTACTTTACGAAGAACTTGTTCCCTCTCAGTCTTGCTTTCACAATTGATAATACTCCATTTGACACATCTATCTAATTTACACTGGAGTAAAATATGAATGCTGCTAGACGAGGATGAAGTCGGCATCTGGATCCTCATCCTCAAGTGCATCCACTCCGAGCCAGACAGTTGAACTTGAGGAGCAATCATGAGCCTTACCGTTCTTCTTTTCAGGTAGGTATGACCGTGCTTCATTGAAGATCGTATCCCATTCTTCCTCCGGTAAAGCTCTGAGTGTTGGAACAAAAATTGTTGCTCGACGGATACGCCTCTTGCGAATCCGTCCATGAATTGGTTCTTTGGCATCTTCGTACTGATCGTTGAAATTGTCCAACGAGAAGGCGGGCAGTTTCTTGTCTGATGGCTCCCCAGTCTTCCAGTGCTCCAAAGCACGCCCAACCTACAACCAGGTAATCAGATAGCAAAAGGCTGGACGTGATCACATACTGCTTGCATCGCAAGTATGAGAGCGCCGATGGGTCTCTCCTTGCAAAGATCAATGACTCCTTCTAGCGATGCTAAGTGCGCATAGGCGAATGTCCGTAATACGAATGGGTTTAGGGCAAGTCCCTGCAAGCAGATAATGATCATGAAAATTTGGTGTTGAATGCTCACTCACGTCGCGATTGCCATCGGTCCACTCACGCCACTGATAGGCGTATGTGAAGACATCACTGCCATCATGAACTGGAACTTTGCTGAGCTGCGCTTGGATTTCAGCGGCAATGCGCTCTTTTGTGTTGAGATTTTCCTTGAAGTTCTCAAGGAAAACCTTAACGGTCTCAAGGCCTTGCTGGGCAAAACCATTGCGCCAGTTGTGTAAGCGAGCCTTTGTCTAAAAGAGAACAGCATATCATATATGCTAGGGAATTGCTAGAGGTGACATACCAGTTCCAACCATACCTTCTTCTCCTTCACGTCGTGTACACCCGTCCCGTAAACTTTGTCTATGATTGGCTGAATATGATCAGCCATGAGGAACGACCAAGGCTCAAGGCCACCAACGAGTGCGCGTGCATGGGGTACAACGAGATTGGTAAATTTATCTTGGGTATCTTTGTCGCCGAGATGCTTGAGCTGCCACTTCTCATCCCCTCCACGGGTTTCTTTCAACGTCTTGAATATGACTGGATTGTCTTCTATTTTGATTGAAGACTATCAATTGTTAGCACGCTCGCGCGACAAGAAATAATAAGACGCCTACTACAGTCGCCGTCTTCACCATGGCATGCTTCTCGTGAGTGACACCCTGGGCCTCAATCTCATCATTCTCGCCTTCTGGTATCAACCCACCAAATTTGACCATGTTATCATCGTCTTCAAAGTTCTGCGTTGCAGCCTTGGCGGCCGCCCTATCCATGGATCTCTCAGCACGTCTCATAACAGAAAATTCCCACTCATGATCATAGCTCGTGCCTGTCGTGGACTTCTGTTTTTTATTGCTCGAGTTACTGAAGGGAACAAGTTAGTAGAGCGATGCAAGAAAGCGTGAGAGTAATGATACCCCTTCTTGGAAAGCCAGACCTCATGTTTACCATGCGTACGCACAGCCTTGCCTTTGCTGTGCGCCTCATGTTGAGCACGCTTCCTTCTCTTTGTTCCCTTCCTCTTCCTCTTCTTACCGACCTTACTTTCACGCTTGCGCACACTCTCTGTTTCGGCGCCTTCATCGCTGCTGGTGCTAGACTCTGTTTCGCTGGAATCTTTGATAAATTCCTCTGACGAGAGCAGGATTGAGGTAGTAGGGATTGAAGGGGGATTTAGACTGTTGGAGAGTTGATATCAGGTGAGGACTTATGACTAGACCCACAGCTTAACGAATTATAGTTCTCTTTCTCAGCTGCTTTACTTCTTGCAGCTTCAGCAGCTGCGCGCTTAGAAAATTTCTTACGATCTGGCATCGGTAAGTCACGCTGTCATTTGTTAAGGCAAAACTCACGGTCTGAATCGGTGACTTGCATAGGCACTTTATCAACATCTTCATCTAGATGCGCAATAGAGTTATCTCCATGTACCGCTAGTACTATCAAAAGAGGTAAGAGCGCATATAATCTAATAGAAATTGCTTGCCAAGCGCTTTCTGGACAGGACGAGGATGCCCCCCCGCTTTATCTTCAACAAGCTTTTCTGTGATGACCTTAGTATATGCGCGTCAAATACATGCGTATAAATTTTCACCATTAACATCTCCGTGCACTGTCGTCGTATCAGCAAATCTCAAACAGGTAAGAGAGCATATAATCTAATAGAAACCTTGCTTGACAAGCGCTTTCTGGACAGGGCGAGGACGCCCACCCGTTTTCTCTTTGACGAGCTTCTCTGTGATGGCCTTTACCTTTTTGGCAGCAAGTGTGCGTTTTTCTGCCTCCTCTACTGCTATTTGAGCGGCCTTCTGACGTTCTTCTTCTGTTTCAGCTGGTGTACGACGCGGGCTTGGTAAATCAACGTATCCTGGATGCACGTCTTTGTTCCTGGGACGCGTTGTCATTGGTGTGGACATCAAAGTGAACTTGGCAGGTGGCATCAGTGAGCGATGGGTGAGGGTCATGGAAGGGAGAGAAGATTAGATGAGCAACGATTTTGGCGCGTAATATATCCACCTGTCAGTGATGTGACTAATTTGGAAAGATTGACTTCTGCTCTCATGATCAAGTTGTCATTAACTGTCACGCATACACTATGCCACGTTCGCTGAAGCCACGCCATATTCCTTGCCCAGTAAGAGGATGCCGCCAATTTTTTACGAACCGAGCAGGCCTCTCGATCCATCTGAGACGACATGAGGCTGAGCTGTCACTTATGCGTCACCATGGTGGGTCCATGCGACAACGGCCTCAACAGTCTAGATTGTGGAGCATTGACAAAGACTTTGACATCCACTTCTTTGATGATTTCAATGCCTCGGGCGATAGCGCAGTTTACTCTGATGACGATGCAAACATTAACAGAGACTTTGATAATGAAATGCACAACGACGGCCGACATGGTGAAAGTGTCCATTGGCATCCAACTATCAATGGTATATGGCTCTGGCTTCGTTAGCAATTGTACTTACATTAGTGTATTGTTTTAGGACGACCTTGTGACCGACATGGAGAATTTCTAGCAGATGGCACACCAGCCGAACCCTGGGATGCTCGTGCTGCTAATGACTTCACTCCATATGAAAGTCGAGAAGCGTACGAACTTGCAGATCTCCTATATCAACGCAACCAGATGCCACATGACCATATCAATCGTCTCTTGCAGATCTGGGGCAAAACACTCCCTGACAACATGGATCCTCCTTTTACAAGCGCACAAGACATCTACGATACAATAGACGCAATGGAACTTGGTCAGATTCCATGGAAATCGTTTACGATTTCTTATTCTCCCAAAGATGATCAAGATTTGTGTAACGTGCCATGGAAGCTGAAGCAGTATGATGTTTGGTTCCGAGATCCTCACCAGGTTCTGCGCGCACAATTGTCTAACCGCGATTTTGTGAACGAGATCGATTTTGCAGCGAAAGAAATATTTGATGTGAAACGAAAGTTCGGCGGTACCGGGACTTTATGTCGGGTGAATGGGCATGGCAACAATCGGTATGTTCCAGGCCCAATATATTGGGAGCAGATTAACTCAACAATATCTAAAGGATATTATAGCTCAGGACCATGAAATGCATGGGGCGACGTTTTGCCCCATTATTTTGGGAAGTGACAAGACGACCGTTTCAGTCGCGACGGGCCAGAATGACTATTACCCACTGTACATGTCAAATGGCCTTATCCATAACAATGTCCGTCGTGCACATCGGAATGGCGTATCATTAATTGTGTTCCTTTCTATTCCAAAAAGTATGTACAGTGACCTGCAAAACTGTTGCAATGATTGGCAAATTTGGAAGGATTGGTAAATATCAGAACAAATAAAATAGATAAAATTAATGAAAAATAATGTGTGATAGAGTAGCATCTGAGCATAAGAATGAGCTCCTAATAATGTTGTTTGGTTATGTGGTTCATGAGATATAAAATGTTTTCTTAACCAATGCCATTGCAACAGTTTTGCAGGTGCCATGATGATTTCCAAAATCAGTGTCTAGGAGTCATGTGACTTGGTTACATGTCACATGACTATGTTGAACATGTTGAACATATGCCAAATATACCACAACAACACTTGCTACTCACCATGCACCCCATCTCTGCTGCTCAAAAGGCTGATATCATCTCTCTCCTCACTGCTGGCCACTCTGCACATGAAGTGTCTTCCATCATGGGAGTACACACCAGCACTATATCCAGACTTCGAAGGAAGCACTGCCCCTACCTCCCCATGTCAGCTGGAGGCCACCCAACCAAGCATTCTGGCAGAAATGTCCAACATGCCATTCGCCTCCTCACCTCTGGGAAAGTGAGCACAGCTGTGGAGGCTACCAAAGCACTGCAGGATGTCACCAATGAGTCTATTTCACCTGATACTATGAGGAGACATCTGAAAAAGGCTGGGATGAAGGCAGTAGTGAAGAAGAAGAAGCCATTTCTTACTGCAAGGCATAAGAGGCAGAGGCTGGACTTTGCAGAGGTGCACAGGGATTGGACAGTGGAGGACTGGAAGAGGGTTGTTTGGTCAGATGAGACTAAAATCAATTATCTGGCATCAGATGGGAGGAAATGGGCATGGAAGAAGGGTGGAGAGGGCCTCAGTGACAGGCTTGTGCAGGGTACCATGAAGTTTGGTGGAGGATCAGTGATGGTCTGGGGTTGTATGATGTGGGAGGGGCCAGGACTGGCTTGCAAAATTGATGGAAGGATGGATGGGGACCTTTACATCACCATTTTGGATGATGAACTTCAAGGCAGCCTGGATTATTATGGCAAAGGTGTGGCTGACATCATCTTCCAGCAGGACAATGACCCCAAGCACACATTCAAAAAGGCCAAGGAATGGTTTCAAGAACATCAAATGGAGTGCATGGTGTGGCCAGCACAGTCACCAGATCTCAACCCCATAGAACAACTATGGACACATGTCAAAAGGAGGCTTGGTGAATATGAAAAGCCACCATCTGGTGTCTTGGAGCTGTGGGACAGGATTCAGGATATGTGGGACAGGATAGAGCCAAAGGTGTGTCAGGATTTGATTGAGAGTATGCCTAGGAGGGTTCAGGCTGTGATTAAGGCAAAGGGGGGCTATACAAAGTATTAGAATATATCAGAAACTGTTTGCATTATGGCACCTGCAAAACCATTGCAATGGTATTGGCTTGGAAAACATTTTATATCTCATGAACCACATACCCAAACAACATCGGTAGGGGCTCAATGCCATGCCCAGATGCTACTCTATCACATAATAATTTGTATTAATTTTGCTGATTTTACTTGTTCTCATATTTACCAATCTTTCAAATATTCCCAAACATTGCAACAGTTTTGCAGGTCACTGTATATGCACTTTTGTCCTTTATGTGGATGATTGAATTTGATTTAAGCTAACAGGGAACATGAAGATAGCAAAGAGTTTCGGTGCTTTCGACGTGAGCTGTACCATGGCTCTATTGCCCATATATTACAATCCCTTTGATCTGGGATGGTCACCCCCGAGACAATCCGATATGTGGACGGCCACTATTGGCGAACAATATTTGGGCTTGGCGCATATATTGCCGATTATCCAGAGCAAGTTCAGCTCTGTTGTATAGTCCAAGACTGGTGTCCAGTGTACGTGTCAGTTATATTGATTTGATTTGAGCTGATGATTGTCATAGCTGTACTGCGTCGAATAAAAATCTAGATGGAGATGAACAAGCCATTCAACGAACACATGAGCTCACAGCAGCATGCATGGAAGCATTTGGCGAGAAAGATTTATGGTTTAAATATGGCATAATTCCAGGAATAATGGTGCGTGTTGTTGATATTTTGATTGACACAAATATACCTGAATACTGCACATCTAGCCATTCACATCAAGATTCCCTCGTGCTGACATACATGAATTAATCGTGTCAGACGTTTTACATCAGATGATCAAAGGGACTTTTAAAGATCATCTGGTAACGTGGGTAGAGGACCACATCAAGTTGAATGTGACAATGAAGGAGGCAAGGAAAATATTAGCTGAGATAGATCGACGGTGATGAGTTGTGACCATTTTTAATTGGCATTTGTGCTAAATTGAAACCCAGTATCTCAGCCGCTCCTTTATTTCCTGGACTCCGGCGCTTTCCAGAAGGCCGTGGCTTCAAACAGTGGACCGGTGATGATTCCAAGGCTTTAATGAAAGTTTATCTACCGGCAATTATTGGCCTTGTCCCACGACAAATAGTCAGGACAATTTCAACATTTATTGAGTTTTGTTACATCGTCTGGCGGTCGGTAATAGACGAACACGATTTAAGCAAACTGGACGACCTATTGACTAAGTTTCACAATGAACGTGAAATTTTCAGGGCACTTGGCATACGCTCTCATTTCAATCTCCCTCGACAACACTCCCTCATTCATTACCATGAATCTATTCGAAAATTTGGAGCGCCAAATGGGTTATGTTCATCTATCACCGAGTCAAAACACATCAAGGCTGTCAAGGAGCCCTGGCGACGCTCGAGCAGATTTAATGCACTCTCGCAAATGTTGCTCATAAATCAGCGATTGGACAAGCTTGCAGCAACTACAGTCGAGTTTTGCGCACATGGATTGCTTGACGAATCAATATGGGCAGGTCAGGTCAATCCCATTACAGATGTGCAAATTGTGTCCAATGATGATGATGATGGCGGTGACATCCATGATGGAATTTTAGGCGAAGTTAAATTGGCCAGGGAACCGAGTACGTAGCACATAAGTATTATAACTTGGAGTCAACTACTAATTCAACATGTTAACGCAATTCAACATATTCCTCATGATGTGGAGCGGTTATCGATATGGCTAGGAATCACTTCGCTTCCTCAGCTTGTTTTGGAATTTGTGGATCAGCAAGAAACAGGAAATTACGATATCTCTATTGGCACTAGGGCACCTCAACCATATCATGGAAAGATTTACGTCTATGCATCGGCTATTGCAACATACTTTGCACCCAGTGACCTGTCTGGCATCGGTGGCATGCTCCGGGAGCGCATTCGCTCTACTTGCTCATGGCGAAATGGGCCAGAACGCCAGGATTGTGTGTATGTTGAGCATAATCCTAGCCTGCTTGGCTTTCGTGGACTGTTTGTTGTGCAAGTTCTCGCCTTCCTCAAACTCAAGCAAAATCATGGCCAGGAGTATCCTTGCGCTGTTGTCAGCTGGTTCTCAGCAATCGGTGACTCCCCATGTCCAGACACTGGAATGTGGATGGTCACACGAGATCTGGATGAACATGGTGAATGGAATTTATCAATCATTCACCTTGATTCAATTCTGCGTACAGCACATTTAATAGGGATTGCAGGATCAGATTTTATTCCCAATCAACTCCACTACTCACAAAGTCTCAGTCGATTCAAAGCCTTCTATGTAAACAAGTTTGTAGACTACCATGCATATGAGGTAGCTTTCTAGCACTAATGATAATAAAGTATTCAAAGATATGTGACCCAAAGTGAAAGTGGCACAAAGATGTACAGCATAAAGTGAAAGATGACAAAGTGCTAACATTCAAAGCTAAAGCTACCAAAGCAAAACTCTGGGTTTTGCTGATGTATCATTCCGTCCGTATCATCTCAGTTCAAGTCAAGGTGCACACGGAGGCCCAAATCCTACCTACCCCCCAGGATGTTGGCAGAGTTTGATGGGAAAGACAGGGGAAGGATTTTACAGCCCGGTAGGTTGCGGCTGTCTGTTCAAGGTCGGAAACTTTGCCGCAAGGCGTGGCTGAATATGGCATCGTTCGAGACGGGTACGCTTCCAGGCTCTTCCTTGTTGACTGTATCCTTCACACGACAGCAACCTCTGATATGGTCACTTTGCCAACAGGTATATCATCTGCAGGAAGCTAGTCGAGAATGACGACGTCCACGTTTCGGCTTAACAGGTTTTGCGACCCAACTGGCATCCGTCACCGGTTCTTTTAATTACATCCGAGCCTCGTTTTTCACACCATTTTCTGATATCATATAACTATTTCCGCAATTTCGCAAGCATACAGGCCACTGGACCTCCAAAAGACGCGAGCCTTCATTATCCTGTATAAAAAATGATTGGCGGGTGTATGCTTGGACGCTGTGGGTTGCATAAGGTTTTTTTTTTTTAAAAAAAAGGGAGAATGGAGAGGGTGCGCACTGGCGGACAATTTCGTCTTTCTTCACCCTCTATTAATCTCCTTTGTGAGCACTTTGAACGCTTCTCGCGCCGCGTCGTTCCTTCACACTATGGCAGGACCGCTCACGTTTGCCCGAAATAAGTCCTCCTGATGGTGATGGCAGAACCATCAGGGTAGTATCTGTCCCTTGGAATCGCATATCTCTAACTTCCTTCAAACTCCTGTTGCGCCAGCTCTGCATGAAGAGCTTGCTCAAGCGATAGAGGAGTGAGGTTGGTAGGTGTGTAAAACATCCACGAATGGCAATGGAAATGAGTCAGTGCAAGAGGGAAAATAGTACACACCAATCAGCGAGGTGAAGACCGTAGGCAAATGGGTCTCCATCTCCAGTTTGCTTCTGTCAACCACGAATGGGCCTAGGTCTATACATTGACTTGTTGGCAACTTTGATAAACCTATGGTGTTAAGATCGATGCTCTCAACGCAGTTCGTTCTAAGTCAACAGTGGCAAGCAGAGTCTCGGTCTGCTCCCAGCCTACTGGACAAGTTCTGAACGCTAAGTCAAACAGTGACAAAGGTCAAATTAACGACGAGCTCAAAGATGAGAGCGAGGAGTTTCGTTCAGAGGTTGAGAGAAGAATTCGATTAAGTTGGAACTGGGGTTTAGCTACTTTACAAGAGGGTTTATATATGTAAAAGAACAAGAGAAATATAAAAGGAAACGTACAGCTAAATACCTAAGAAAGGAAATATGAAGGTAAAGTAGCTAAAGGAGATGAGCGTCCATGAAACGCATAACGATGATTACATAATAAAGTAAATCTGTCGACGAAAGGGAAAGAAATTGTAACATTACCCCCTTCGTATGCAAGAAGTCACCGACTTCTTAATCTGTTCCCCAACCATGGTTTCCCCCATTTGTCCATCCATGGTCCCTTCGCGACTTCAACCATTCGGCAATGGTGTTGACATCGCGGTTAGCGGTTTCAAACCGCCATTGCAGCGTCCTCGTGATATAATCTAGCTGGATTGTTTGCTCGAGGATTGCGTCGCGCTCTTCATCCGTGACAGTGTGAGGATCGGTGGTGAGGGCGGTGTTTAGCATGGCGTCTAGAGGTCCGGCGAAGAGTTGATAATCGACGATGAAGGTGGCAAGGGCTTCCTGAGCCCGAAGGAGAGTGGCGTTAGGAGTCCGGGTAACAGGTGGTGCTGGCGGAGCTGGTAAGGGTGCTTCTTCCTCAATAAGGAAGTCAGCGAGCTCGTCCGGATGCTGGTGAAGGTCGGCAGCGGTAGAGGAAGGGGAGGCGGGCCAATCCGGGAAAAGATATTCATCGATGGTGGTGGTGGTGGTAACGAAGACCTCAATGGGGAGGTCGTGGGCAGTGGCAAGGAAAGGGGAGGCGGCGACGAGAGACGAATCGTAACAGTGGCCACAAGCTGTGACCAAGAGGGCAAAGGTGAAGGCGACGAGGTAGGCGATGACGACGATGGCAGACATGTTGTATCGGTAGGATGAGAGGGATAAGACCATTGAGTACGGTTTAAATATCCCAAATCTCGTCGTCGGAGTCCAAAGCTAGGATCTCTTCGATCTCAGGTTCTCTGGTTCTGAGAAAATTTTCACGAGAGTGTCTGGCCGCTTCTTCTTGTTCTGATCGGGGTCTTGTGTCGTCAGGGCGTGGAATACGAATTTGTTCAGGGTGCGCATGTCGTGTAACATGTATTTCTGGGTTGTTCATGCTAGCCTGTATGGCCTGGTTTAGAAGATCGTAATATCGTTCGGTTGCAAGTGCTATTTCCATTTGCGCTCGTGTGCGGTTAAAATTTTCACTTCCCCTTATGTTCATTCGTCGTTCATATTGCCATTGTTCCGCGGAAATGTCTCTGCCAAGCTGGATAATCCTTTGCAAGGCTTCTGATAATTCGGGGAAGGTTCGTCGTAACCAAACCCTGTGATAGACGTTGTCATATTGAAAACTAGGGTGAACTAATGCTGGGAGGTAATGTGATTCGGCTTCCTGAAATGTGGGTAATTCTCCTAGATCAAAAGAGAGACGATGATACTGAGGAAGATACTTTGGTAAAGCATTATATGGGATCTCTGTATGGCCTTGTGGATGCGTTCGTTTGTGAGGAGGTAATCGTGATACTTTAGGCGGTTTTGACATCATTGGAACGTATTTCAGTTTCTGATATATAGAAAGTGTTCGTTTGGAGGGATGTTTGAAAGCGGGAACAAACATCTGCGTGACAGAATATCTGGTTTTGACAGTGGGAGTGTATCGTCCAACAGTTCTGCAGAATCTTTTGACATAGCGGATATTATGTTTTAATTGGAGGTTGGTGCGATAATAAGTCATTGTGTTGACTGTTTCAGAGGTTTCTTCTGTTTTTATATTCTACCAGAATATCCGCAGCATTGTCTAGATGTCGTTCTGGTTCCCAGGTATTATCATTTGTTCCATAGCCTTTCCATTTGACTAGGTATTGATAGCCGGCTCCGCATTTCCGATGTCCAAGGATAGCCTCAATCTCAAACTCTTCTTGTCCATTAATCATATCGGGAGGTGGCATAGTGAAATTCGGACCATGCATTGAGGTTTCCTTATATGGAGTGAGGAGTGATGCATGAAACACAGGATGAATGCGCCATTGTTTCGGTAGTTTCAATCTATAGGTAACTGGCCCCATGACTTGTTCAACCTGGAAGGGTCCTTCTCGTTTTGGTGCTAGCTTTCTTGATTGATACGGAATGTGAAGATTCTTATTTTCAAGCCAGACTTTGTCACCCTTTTCGAATCTGATTGACTTGTCTCTGTATCTATGAGCGACCATTTGTCTAGCAAGTTCATGAGCAGCTAGAGCTTTTTCTCTGGCTTTTCGAAGCATCTGGAGGCGTTCTTCTGCTGCTGGAGCAGTCATTTTGAGCGCTGCTGTAGGGATGGCGATCGGATCTGTTCCATACATAAGTTGGAATGGAGATGTTTTTATTGTATCATGATAACGATTATTGTGTGCGAATTCGGCAATAGGCAAGAGTGGTTTCCATTTGTGGGGTTCGTTGGTACAAAACATCCGAAGATAGATTTCAAGTTCTTGATTGACACGTTCAGTTTCGCCATCTGTTTGAGGGTGATAAGCAGTGCTCATCCTGTGATCGATTCCCAGTGCTTTTCGTATTTCTTGGAATACTTTGGCAGAGAACTGTGGTCCTCTATCAGAGATTAAGATATCTGGGAGTCCAAATCGTTTGAAGATTTCAGAGATATAGAGATCAGCTGTTCCTAAAGCGTCGATTGTCTTGTTGCAAGGGGTGAAAATTACCCCCTTCGTAAGGCCATGGTCCACCGTGACCAAAATGGAGTCATAACCGTCAGATATAGGAAGATCGGTAATAAAATCCAGTGTGACTTGTTGAAATGGCCGAGTAGCTTTTGATGGAATAGGGATTAATGCCGGTGAATTTGGGTGGGTATTGACTTTCATCTGTTGGCAGAGTGCACAACCTTCAACCCATTCTTTGACATGTCTATACATTCCAGGCCACCAATAATCACGCTTCAAAAGTGCTAGTGTTTTCAATCGTCCAGGGTGTCCTGAAGATAATGCTTCATGTATCTCCTTAATTAATCGAGTGCGCAACTCAATTCGATCAGGCACATAGATCCTGCCCAAGTAATAAACGATACCATGAGTGTATGTCCAGTCTTGTAGCTTGGATTTAATTGGTGGTGCCCTTTGCTTAGTGATAACTTCAATAAGGATGCGTCCAAAATCGTCGCTTGCCATGTATTTCTTTAATTCGCTGGCAAGATCATCATTGATTAGTCGAATAAATCGGTCATTCGGCAAAACCGTGACAGTAGTTTGTTCCTCATCATTTCCCATATGATCTGGCTGTCTGGATAATGCATCTGCTTCAAACATTTTTGTGCCAGGTATATGTTCAATACGAAGATCATATTCAGATAGTAATGATGACCACCGAGCTTGTCGAGGTGTTAAGCGTTGAGCAGTTCGGTAGTAGGACAAGTTCTTGTGATCACAATGGACGATGATCGTGTGAGGAGAACCATGTAATAGATGGCGCCATACTGCAAGTCCCTTGATGATTGCAAGCAGTTCTCTGTCATAAATTTGATAATTCTGTTCCGTTGGTGTTAACGCATGGGATATAAATCCACATGGATGGAGTGCTCCAGATTCATCAGCCTGTTTCAGTACCGCTCCAATTGCTTTATTGGAGGCGTCGGTTTGAAGGATAAATGGTTTTGCAGGATTTGGTATTATCAATACTGGCATAGAGGCGAACCGTTGCTTTAGGGTGTCAAAGGCAAGTTGGCGCTCATTATTCCAGTCAAATGGTTCCGTTTTCTTGGTTAAATCTGTGAGTGGTTTTGCGATTGCTGCAAAGTTTCCAATAAAACGTCTGTAAAAGTTTCCAAAACCTAGGAATGATCGGACTTGTTTAACCGTTGATGGTACTGGCCAATCAGCTATTCCTGCGAGTTTGATAGGATCCATTCGTATTTTTCCGGGTGAGATGATCATGCCCAGAAATTCAACTTCTTGAACAGCGAATTTACATTTTTCTAATTTCAGGAACAGATCATTCTCTTCTAATCGATCGAGAACCCTTTTTGTTCGTTCTTCTAGTTCGTTCAAATTCTGAGAACATATCAAGATGTCGTCCATGTAGATAATGAGCCATCCTTCATTAATCATGTCTCTGAAGTATTCGTTCATCATAGTTTGGAATGTAGATGGCGAATTGCATAAACCGAAGAACATAACAGTTGGTTCGTATAATCCTCTGTTGGTAATGAAAGCAGCTTTCCATTCGTCCCCTTTCTTGATCCTGACGTTATTATATCCCCATCGGAGGTCTAATTTGGTGAAATATTGTGCGCCAGCGAGTTTTGTAAGGAGGTCGGATACTAGGGGTAATGGGTATGCATTCTTGATTGTCCAATCGTTTAAATATCTATAATCTTGGCATGGCCGAAGCGCACCACTTTCCTTCTTTGAGACAAAGAAGAATGGCGATGCTTGAGGAGATTTCGACGGTTTGATGTAGCCTTTAGCTAACTGTTCTTCAATCCATTCATCCAGCGACGACTGTTCTTTGATTGATAACGGATAGATCTTGCTAACTTTAGGACTAAAACCGGTTTTCAAATCGATAGCGTGATCCCAAGTTCTGGAAGTTGGGAATCGTTCTGATGCCTTTTTCTCAAAGACTGAACGCCATTTCCCATATTCTAATGGTAATTCCGTCTTCGGTTCCTCCTTTTTCAACTGATGTTCTAATGCTTGAGATGCTGACGTCTTGACTCTAATCCAATAATCGTCCTCGCCCCATTGATGATTGTCCAATGCCATTTGCCAGATAGTTCCTTCATTCCGTTGTTCATCGATGAGGTGTATCATTTTATCTCTCCAATCAATAGTAGGATTGTTTTCTTCTAACCAAGGAATTCCCAGAATTAATCGTTGATCTCCCAATCTAGTGATTAGAAACCAATTGCTGTATTGTTTTCCCCCAATTGAATATTGAATATGGACTCGATGAGTGATCATTCCATTGGTGTTAACCGTTCCATCTGCGTTTCTGACTCTAATTGGTTTTCGCAATCTTTCTTTTGGTAACTTGGTGGTTACTTCTTCGTCAATAAAATTCCCTTCTGCTCCACAATCGATTAGAGCCGAAGTTTCAGCGGGTAAATCGGACGTTTCCACAGAAATTGAAAGGCGCTTGTCATTATTTGATCTTACTATTACAGAATCAAGCGCTAACTGTGAATGTCCATTTGTTATGGAAGTGCCAACCGCTGTGTGACGCTTCCGGATTAAAAACCCTCGTTTTCGAGTTCATTGAGAAGACCTTCTCGTTCATCGGCCTTCATTCCAGCAAGGATCGCTCTGATGCTTGTAACTGGGTTGTCTTTCTTCTCTTTGGACGCATCTTCAGGGATAGATCTGATCCCCTTATTCTGAAACGATGAGGAGGCCCTGAAGGAGGCGTTTGACGTGGTGTTTCGTTTGGGACAGTTCCTTGAAACATGCCCCTGGTTTCCACATCTGAAACATTTTCCAGATTTCATGTATTCCTCCTTTTGCTCATCTGTCAAACGTCCAGTGGGCATAGCATTTACTGATCGGGTTAATCCGCCCCTATTATTGGTGTTTCGATTAAAATTGGAGCGGTTCCCTTGTCCTGGTTTTCGCCCAAGCGCTCGCATCATTTCCCAAGCGCCATGAAGCTGTTCTGCCTTCTCGTATGCTTCCTTCATGGATAAAACATTCGCTTCAAGGATCTTTGTAGCGATACTTTCAGGGAGTCCTTTAACAAAGGCCTGGAGCTGCGCAGTTGTTCCTTTCAATCCTGAAGTACCGATCTCCATGCGGAATTTTCTGATATATTCAGGGACTGAAACGTCGCCCCCTACTCTGAGATTGGCTAGATTGTTCAGCGCTCTGAGAGCGCTATTAACTTCACCCCAATCGGCTAAGAAACGTTTCTTGAATTCTGCCCAATTCGTCCAAGTAAGGGTTGTTTCTTCTTCATCGTCCAATTCATCCTTGATCAGGACTTTCCAATCATCAAGTTCCTGCCCAAGACAGGCAAGAGTAAATCGAATCTGCTTCTGTGCTTTGTTTTTATAGTTATCATCATTCAAAACAAAGTAATCTTCAAGACTTCCAATGAAAGCCTTCGCTTCGGTTCGTTTTCCTGTAAAAACGCGCATAGGCTGCGGTTTGATATCTCCTTTAGAGGCAGGTGCTGCTACGTCGGATGCCATCTTTTCTGTTTCTTCTTTCGGATCTGTAGGTTCTCCTGTTTCGTCTTTCTTCTTCCCTGATTCTGGATCTCCAAATAGACTTTGTTCGATCTGTTTCTGTTCTAGAAAGTCTCTCCAAGGCTGTTTCCCTTTGTCTTGGAGTGCGTATCTGTCCTGTGGTGGTGCTCCAGAGAGACTGAGGAATTCGTTCCACCAGGAGGATTCTGGTTCTTTAGTGGGTGGATAAAATAGAGAGTAAAAGTCCTCTTCTAGATCTTCGTTGATCCACTCAATCCAAACGTTATCTGGGAGGACTTCCTTTCCGTCTCCTTCAATATAATCACCTTCAAAGAGGGATGCTGGTACTGGTTCGTTTTTCTTCTTAGTTCCTGAGCGGAAAAACCACCCTGTTCCTGTAGTCGACGGAAAAACCTCTCGTCGATCTAGATAATATTTTCGTCTGAAACGGACAGAGCCGTTTGGTGGTCTGAGGTTCGAGGTTCTGGTATCAATGGTGTCTGGCTAGTGTAGAAACACTGAGCGGTTCTGTGAGTTCCAACTTGTGTTAAGATCGATGCTCTCAACGCAGTTCGTTCTAAGTCAACAGTGGCAAGCAGAGTCTCGGTCTGCTCCCAGCCTACTGGACAAGTTCTGAACGCTAAGTCAAACAGTGACAAAGGTCAAATTAACGACGAGCTCAAAGATGAGAGCGAGGAGTTTCGTTCAGAGGTTGAGAGAAGAATTCGATTAAGTTGGAACTGGGGTTTAGCTACTTTACAAGAGGGTTTATATATGTAAAAGAACAAGAGAAATATAAAAGGAAACGTACAGCTAAATACCTAAGAAAGGAAATATGAAGGTAAAGTAGCTAAAGGAGATGAGCGTCCATGAAACGCATAACGATGATTACATAATAAAGTAAATCTGTCGACGAAAGGGAAAGAAATTGTAACATATGGGCATAAGGTTTTCTTTTTAAAAAAAGGAAATGACACAAAGAACGGACAGCGCGCACTAGCATACAGGGCCTGGTTCTGGCGCTGTCAGGACCAGTTTGTAAAAGCCCTTTGCGGAAGAAGAGACGAGAGCCTCCGCCTGCTGCAACCATGTTGATGTCCATCTGAGGTGATTGACATCAACAAAAGTGCTGAAATCTTTTAGGCTATTGCATCATGTTTCAGTATGTCACGGCCAAGTACACTCCGACGCAATGGATCAAAAGGGGCATCGAGATATTCCATGAAAGCGTCTACTTATTATAATGTAATAAAATGTCGTTGCAATGTCACTACCCTTTTCACTAAGTGCGCGCCAGAATAAATACAGTCACGCAACACATTTGTAGGAGTACCACTCAATAAAAGCCAGTTATTGGAGCCGACAACTTACTAATAAGACCAGTGAACTCACGATGAGGTTGGAGTGAGTAAACCATTAGCTGTGCATTCACAGCTCTGCATATCCATCATCGGAATTGTCATCGTTGGCATCCGAGTCTTCATCATTATTTTCTGAATTGTTCTCATCCTCTTCCGCCTCTTCATCACTCATCTCTTCATCAGTTTCGCCACCCACATCTTCAGTAGTAGACCCCAACACATTCACTGTGGCAAATTCTTCTTCTATTCCTTCGTCGTCTTCAGCATTCAAGTCCACCGTATCATTGGGGAATCGGTCTTGAAGAAAATAATTAGTTGCTTGGCGTACAGATTTGTGACCAACAGCTCCGCCTCGGAAACGCATCATCATATCACGGTCCACAAATCTACGGAATGTTTAGCTGAAACTGTACTACTGTTCATCTGAATGATACTCACATATTAATATAGTACATTGCCCAATCTTCATCTTTGTCTGTGGCAAGACGTGTAATAGAGTGGGATGGAAGTAACAAGTTGGTTCGACCCAATGAGAATGCTGGGATTACAGTGACCTGCAAAACTGTTGCAATGATTGGCAAATTTGGAAGGATTGGTAAATATCAGAACAAATAAAATAGATAAAGTTAATCCAAAATAAGGTGTGATAGAGTAGCATCTGAGCATAAAAATGAGCTCCTAACAATGTTGTTTGGTTATGTGGTTCATGAGATATAAAATGTTTTCTTAACCAATGCCATTGCAACAGTTTTGCAGGTGCCATGATGATTTCCAAAATCAGTGTCTAGGAGTCATGTGACTTGGTTACATGTCACATGACTATGTTGAACATGTTGAACATATGCCAAATATGCCACAACAACACTTGCTACTCACCATGCACCCCATCTCTGCTGCTCAAAAGGCTGATATCATCTCTCTCCTCACTGCTGGTCACTCTGTGCATGAAGTGTCTTCCATCATGGGAGTACACACCAGCACTATATCCAGACTTTGAAGGAAGCACTGTCCCTACCTCCCCATGTCAGCTGGAGGCTGCCCAACCAAGCTTTCTGGCAGAAATGTCCAACATGCCATTTGCCTCCTCACCTCTGGGAAAGTGAGCACAGCTGTGGAGGCTACCAAAGCACTGCAGGATGTCACCAATGAGTCTATTTCACCTGATACTATGAGGAGACATCTGAAAAAGGCTGGGATGAAGGCAGTAGTGAAGAAGAAGAAGCCATTTCTTACTGCAAGGCATAAGAGGCAGAGGCAGGACTTTGCAGAGGTGCACAGGGATTGGACAGTGGAGGACTGGAAGAGGGTTGTTTGGTCAGATGAGACTAAAATCAATTATCTGGCATCAGATGGGAGGAAATGGGCATGGAAGAAGGGTGGAGAGGGCCTCAGTGACAGGCTTGTGCAGGGTACCATAAAGTTTGGTGGAGAATCAGTGATGGTCTGGGGTTGTATGATGTAGGAGGGGCCTGGACTGGCTTGCAAAATTGATGGAAGGATGGATGGGGACATTTACATCACCATTTTGGATGATGAACTTCAAGGCAGCCTGGATTATTAAGGCAAAGGTGTGGCTGACATCATCTTCCAGCAGGACAATGACCCCAAGCACACATGCAAAAAGGCCAAGGAATGGTTTCAAGAACATCAAATGGAGTGCATGGTGTGGCCAGCACAGTCACCAGATCTCAACCCCATAGAACAACTATGGACACATGTCAAAAGGAGGCTTGGTGAATATGAAAAGCCACCATCTGGTGTCTTGGAGCTGTGGGACAGGATTCAGGATGTGTGGGACAGGATAGAGCCAAAGGTGTGTCAGGATTTGATTGAGAGTATGCCTAGGAGGGTTCAGGCTGTGATTAAGGCAAAGGGGGGCTATACAAAGTATTAGAATATATCAGAAACTGTTTGCATTATGGCACCTGCAAAACCATTGCAATGGTATTGGCTTAGAAAACATTTTATATCTCATGAACCACATACCCAAACAACATTGGTAGGGGCTCAATGCCATGCTCAGATGCTACTCTATCACATAATAATTTGTATTAATTTTGCCTATTTTACTTGTTCTAATATTTACCAATCTTTCAAATATTCCCAAACATTGCAACAGTTTTGCAGGTCACTGTACATGGATAGCTCGAACGATGAGGCTGGGATCAAGGAAGCCAAAGGCACCAGGGTCATTGTGTGGGACAAAACCTATCCGAGGTAGGCGGCGTGCCCGCCAGCCATCATGGTAACTGCTACACAAATCACAACCAAACCATCACACCCATAAAAACTCCATCGCCTGAGGTTTATCGGACTGCTGTGTTGATATAGTGCCGTTGTGGATGACATTCACATGGAAGATTCCAACAATCCTTCCGTACTAATAGGGATAGTTGGTCTCATCTTCACTTGCCAGGATCATGAAATCACTGTGGTCAAACAGTCTGAGGATATCTTGTTCTCTGCGCATATCGTATGTCGTGTAATTGATACAAAGCATATTATGCTTGAATATTTCATTTTTGCATATCATGACTTCATTTCTTTGCTGCGCTGAATATTCCTGCTCATTGCCACTATAGTCCTGACCAAGAAGACGCGCAAGCAGATGCATCTTAAGTTTCATGACAAAATCCTATCATATGGTCAAATTTATTAGCAGTTGGAATATCTAATGATTATAGATATACCTTGCATGCAATATCTTTTTCGTGCTCCATCAGCCACATAGCTAGGTCAATTTTCTGCTTCTCTTCTAATGACATGTGGTGATGAGCCTCTGGCACAGTATACGGAAGCTCCTCCTGATCACTGCTGTTTGTATGGCCTGGACTTGTCGAACGTGATGGGATCAACTGCCGTCCCCAATTCCTTTGTGTCGATTGCCGTTCCCTCGGAGAATCTCTCTCTAAGATCTCTGCCTCTAGCTCGTCCACGTGTTCCTTCTGCTTCCATATGGTTCGTAATGTCCTTTCTCGGTAATTTTGCTGCGTTATTCCTCTGGTGAAGTTGAACTTTGATACTCTCTTGTAATACATTTTGACTCTCTTGTGTTCAGCTTTGCCCTTGAATGGAACATTAATTCTCAGTCTCGTAATGCAACTCTCACTCACTGTTTGAGTTGAATAACCATCGCAAGGCCCATATTTCCGGATCGCATTTGTGTAATGACCGAGAGCATGTAGTTTATAGGTCGACAAATTTAGTTTGCGAATTTTCCGTGTTCCTGTTCCATCACCAGTTGTTGTCGCTGGAGGATTCCGCTTTTGCCTTGCACGTGCAGCATCGTCAGAAGGAAGATCGGTGTCGTATGTTGGAATCTCTGTACAGGTTCGAGATTCAAACTCACGGATTGCCTTCCCCAGCCGTTTGGTTGAATTGTCCAGCGCCATAATCGTAGATTCTGTATGTAGCCGCAATTTTGCTAGTGAATGCCATGTCGCTAGCTCAAAGAGGAGTATTTGAACGATGCCATCATGAGGATGGTTCAGTAAACCATCAAATACTGGCATAGAACACTATTTAAAGATGTTAACTTGAGTTGGTATATTCACCAGGAACCTAAATTACCTGTAACAAATCCTCAAAATCACGTCCAGCTAATTTTTTCATCGAAGACGCATTGGAATGAAAATGCCGTATTGTCCCTCGCCCAAAGGTAGAAATTTGGTGATACCTGACATCATGATTTGACATGAGAAACATATTGTTGAGAATTGGGTAGTATGCTCACCTGTTATTTAATTCCTGGATACTATTACTACCCGTTGTGTTCAGAATCCTCATAAGATGAGTGAATATTGCTTTCCAGACTCCTAGCTCAAATTCATGCAATAGATCTGGCACAAGTATGGAAAAGAAGTTGAACCCGTGCACCGAGAGACGAGAAGAAAACGCATTCTGCAAACAAATAAATCAATTAACATTGAACTAAACGAATTGCACTTATGCTTACCCTTGTCGGTACTAATGATTCTGGACCCAGAATCCCATTTACACCATTGCCGTTGATGAATCCACCATTCACGTAGATATATCGCCTAGCCCTTTCAATTTTCATCCTGTATTCTTCGTTGTCATTGCGCGACTTTTTGATCCGAGTGAGCATGTCACGTTGGGTACCCAAATGTCGAATATCATCCTTCAAAACAAGGCATGTAGGACAAGGCCGTTTTGCAAGGAATTTGATACAACCAATTAAGACCCTGGATTGGGACAGATGCTCAGTTATGCATTCAGGTTCGGGAAAATGCTTACCTACTTTTCTGGATAGTCAGCTGAATATGTGAATATACGAGGATATACTCTGCAGACAACACCATCAAAAAACTCAATCAGAACTCCATTTATGTATGCATTGATGAACTCTGGACTGAGTAAGATCGCCCAGATTGCATGCATTAATTCACACCGAAGGTGGCTCAGGACATGTTTGGTTGCAGACTTTTGAAAATGAGACGTGCAGAATTCTTGAATTTTGTCAGGAAGCTAAGGTACGTGTCTCAGCCTGCCAATCACTCAATGTCAAATTCATGATCAGACGCACCTTTGGAATATACGCTATGTGGTTTGCTGCGAAATTCCCTGGTTTACAGCATGTGTACTTTGACTGATTTCCAAGGAATAAGTAAATAGGCCAGAGCGACGCCATCCCAAAATTAGCAAGCTGTGTCGAGTCTGACCATAACATGATTGAGGCAATGATGGCCTCATTATCCGGCATGCTGCGCACTTTCCGAATGGACTCATGCTCTTCGATGAATGCATCTGAATTATACAATTCAGAATAGATGCGCTGAGGTCTTTGGCCGGCAATGTCTGGATCCCAGTAGGTTTTAAATGGGTATAAGTGGAAGTGCTGCGCATCAGAATCCTGCATAATCGCTTTGATCACTTCAATGATCGGCCGGTAATAGAGCGTATCGACCTCAAAATTGGGCGCTGCAGATTCTGATGCATGTTTCACACGTTCAAATGGGACAGGTAGTTTGACGCTCGTTTTGCGCCAACCACCGGAAGCAAATAGTGATTCTGCTAGACTTGAATCCATATTCTCCAGGCACCGAGACTCCCGTGATGCAGAGAAGTTCAGTAGGTCTTCACGATTGAAAGCCTTGTCAAGAATCACATTTTTGACAAGTTTATCAAGCTCTTGCAGCGATTTCGAGCTAGAGCCGTTGTAAAACCAGTTGAAGAGGAGAAACGTTGTTGCATTCGTAAATGGTCGAAAGTAACTGCTCTTGAGTTCCTCTAGGCTTGGTTGATTCGTCAAATCATCGTCATCCAAGCCCAAATCTGATGCCAAAGGAGCTGTACGAGCAATACCTGACCACCATCTACGCTTCATTTGGGCAACATCAAAATTTGGTGAATCGCAAAGCAAATCAAGTGTTCCATGAGGAGTAAAATGAGGTAAATCTCCTAGGAATGACTGGAATATGCCGTAGGAATTTGTCGTTGTATCATAAAAATTGCAGACAGCTGAAGTGTGAGCTTCTGAATTGGAACCGTTCATTGCATCTTCATTCTCAATATCCATTCCCGACGGCTGGTCCTCTGGCTCTTCAGGACCTGGTGGATGGCCCTCCTGTTGAAAATGCAATTCTTGAATGGGCGGTAGCTCATCTCGATAACGTGCAGGAAGCTGGCGAGCACGATCTGACCGCCTCGTATGGCCAGATGGATGCAAACTTCCAGGCTGCTCCAACTCGTCAAGGATCAAGGGCTTGATCAAAATAATATTAGAACATGTACATATTTTGAAAAACGTAGTTACCTGCTGTATATCACTATTAGTATCAGGTTCCAAATCCATTGCAGGTGCCTGTGGCTCTTCATCGGTAACAAATGGATTCCCCCCATCACTTCGTTCATCTACCATCATATTTTCATCATCTTGGTTGACAGTGAGCACCCCGAATACTTGTTCTTGCATTTTCCGGTAAGCCTCGCATTTGTAGTAATGAGTATAATACGCTCTATCGTTGCACAATAGCTTCTCGCAACCTGGGCATGTCCGTGGCATGTTAGCAAACTGGGATGTACGCTATGCAACCATACCTTGTGCAGAGCAAGCTTATAACACCCTGGAATGGCAAGACATGCACCATCGGTGCGAGAGCAGAAGTCTAAAGTTAGAATGATCATGTGACTGGGCCGATCACGTCAGTCACGGTATGCGTTGGCCCACCCATATCCGATATCTTTCCTTCCCTCATGTTCAACACCTCTGACACCGAATCTGAAGCTGACCACCAAGATCCCCCTCAAGTTACCAGAACTGTCACCAGTATTACGGAGTATCTGAAGCATAGTAAGCCCACAGAAGATGAAGAGAAGCCGAAAAAGAAATCACGGTATGCCGTATTCAAAGTTACTCTGCATACACTCAAATTAACCTTTCGGAAGTAGAGGGGATGACAGCGAAGGCCCAATGGCACCTTTTCTCAATGCTGCTCGCTGGATTCCTCTGTCCATTGATCCTTTTATCAATTTGCGTGATGTCTTTGTGGAAGGAATGAGGGCGCGTGCTTGTCGTCCTGCAGAACGCGCAAAGATGACAGAGTAAGTAATTATTTTATGCATCAAACTCAAGCTTAGAAATATGATAGCGATCAGCAGTATAAATGCGTCGTTTTCCAAAAAATTATGAAACTTGTACCAGATTTCTTATCAATCATATCAGAGTTTCGAAGCAACATGCCTACGTATGAAAAGTTTCTACAAGAGGTATCGCAAGTGTTTATATGCGCATATACCCACTGATCATCTTACCAGATGACCAAGAAAATGTCGACAACTCGCAGTAATATCATGTCTTCACTCAAACAGCAAATCGTGAACTATATCCCACCCAACGAAGACCAACAGTCTGCTTTTGTTATTCCCAATGTCCGATCTAAGAGCAAATGGGGCTGGAACCATCCTATCACTGCGCGGCTGCTATGTCCCATGCGTTTGGTGGCTAAATTTGACGAAGACCCCATGTATGTTCAGTAGCGGCAAATACACACATTTTGACTCCTTGGATAGTTTATTTCAAGCCCGAGTACAAGAAGGATGTTCAAGTCACCACATTACTGCTGAGGACTACCCTGTCTTCCTGTATGACGAAACAAAGTATATGCCTCAAGACCCGCTAAGCGGCCTTTTTCAAGGCCATGTTCTTTTGCATGGCTATCAGCACATCTTCACCGGCCCTGCTAGTGCATTAACTGGCGAAGGCAAAGGAGGGAAGCAAGCGAGAGGAATCATCAACGATCTCAAGGTTCCAACACCACAAACAATCGCATATGCAGCGGTTATGGTTCGTTCGACTTCCTTTTGGTGTTCGTACTAATCTGAACACAGATACGATGGTCCTTGAGCTCAGCAACAAACTGGGAGTCAAAGAATCTCCTATTCGATTACAACAAGTTTTTCCAGAATATCCTTATCACTTTGAACGCAGACATCGAGGCTGACAAGGGTGGGAACACAGTAGATGACGCATGGCTTACAGAAACTCTGGGATGGTGGAAGACGTGAGCTCATCTCTTTGACGTTTGCATATATTCATTCTTCGTTTCCTAGTAATGTGCCTGGGCTTCGTCGAAATGATACAACCAACATTACGTTGAATGACGTTGAAGATAAACAAAGCGACCTCTTCAAGTTGAAAGCAGCGCGTCAGGGAAAGCAAAACGGCATGAATGATCCTCCCATTGATCCCAAGCTCCTAGAACTACCAGTGCCGCGAAGACCTGTGATACCTGAACCTGACTGTCAACCAGAGCAAACGCAGTCGCATGATCCAAAGCTCTCACCATTGGCTCAGGAGCCCAGCTCGTCTAGTTCCAACCCACTCCAGTCGCAAATTCGCCCCACTCCACGTCCTGTGCAAGCGCCAAGAGAACTCATGACGACACCCCAACAGGCAGCTCCAGCACAAGTCAGCTCATCCTCATCCCGGTCGCTAGTGACTGTCTCCCTGGGCGAGAAGCGCGTGATTGAAGAGCCGTGTCATCAAGGCACAGCCCTTGGCTCAATTTTTGATGGCGAGCTGAGCCCACCCACATCGCCACGCCCAACGAAAAAGAAGCGCTCGAAACCATCGCTGGTAAACGACACCTCGAATGGCAGCACAAGCAAGCCTCACACTCGTCGCAAAGTTAAGAAATCAGCTCGCAAGCAATTTTGATGGCATTCAGACTCAAATTCAGACTCGTTTCTTGGACGCGCAACGTCAACTGGACTTGTAATTAGAAAGAAAAACAAGTTGGAATCAATTGTAATGTGGTTTAGCTGCAAGTAGGAATTGTAATAAATAATGTACTATCACAATTCATTGCAATAAGGGATCTGGTACTGAAAACGAAGCAGGGGGTTTTACGGCATTCCAAATCGTTGCAAAGGCCTGCAATGTAGCACGTAGCACTGTCGTATTGCAATGTGATTATGGGCGTTGTACGACTTTTGCATTCTCACATTACGCCCTTGGTGTTCCAACACAATACAACCGACTTCAGGCGTTGCATTGCATTACATCAATGCCGCCCTTTTGTTGATGGAATTGTGACACCAGCTGTGCCTCGCCCTCGGCACAAACACAGACAAACAAATCTCATCACCAATCACCTCCACCTCGTATCTTCCCTGTCGCCGGACACTCAGCACATGCAACTCTATCTGGTCCACCCAACCATCTTTTGGCTCAGGAGCCAGAACACGTAGGTCGGGCGTCCTGCTTGAACGAAAGGGCCATAAACACGCGTTCCTCATCGCGCTCGCGGGGTATCTCCGACTCTTTCTCTGAAGCTCACGCCGTCCAATTTGAAGAGAAAGATGGCAAGGTCACGATGAAGCGAGGATAGAGGAAACAGATGGGATCGCGGGGGATGATCAAAAAGCCCGACTTGCACGGCGCCGTCATTTGGAACGACTCTACCGCGAAGGCTACCGCTCACTCGCCATCGTCCTCGCCCACTCGTACACCTACCCGGAACATGAACGGCTCGTGGGCACTCTGGCCCGCTCTATCAGCTTCACGCACATCTCAGAGTCTGCTGCGCTGCTCCCCATGATAAAGATGGTTCCCCGCGGCGTCTCGTCCGCTGCAGCCGCGTACCTTACCCCGATATTGAAAGAATATCTTGATGGGTTCTTCCAAGGTTTTGACGATAGGCTGTAAGACGTGGATGTGGCGAGCCCCAGAGTCGAGTTTATGAGCAGCGATGGGGGGTTGGTCGATTTGAAAAAAATTTCGGGCTTGAAGAGTATTCTCAGCGGTCCAGCGGGGGGCGTGGTTGGTTATTCGTTGACGAGTTGGGATAAGGAGGACGGGAGACCTGTTATTGGGTACGTCGGTCTTCTGAAAACCATTATTCCCCCCTTCCCCCCCTTTGTTTTTTCTATAATAAATATCCCAGCTTAGATGTGGGCGGAACTTCAACTGACGTGTCTCGGTTCGACGGTCGCTATGAACTCGTATACGAAACGGCCACAGCTGGAGTCACAATCCAATCACCTCAGATGGACATCAACACGGTTGCAGCAGGCGGAGGCTCTCGTCTCTTCTTCCGAAATGGGCTTTTCCAAACTGGTCCCGACAGCGCTGGGGGCAGAACCAGGCCCTGTATGCTACCGGCGCGTTGAGGAACGCGATCAGTTAGCTTACCGACTAAAACTTGATTCAAATTGGACGTGAAACAGAAAAGGCGGCCCTCTCGCTCTCACAGATGCCAACCTCCTCTTGGGAAGGCTTATTCCAAACTATTTTCCAAAAATCTTTGGTAAATCCGAGAAGGAACCCTTGGACGCTGATGCGACGCGAAAAGCGTTCAAAGTGCTTGTAGAGGAGATCAACGCAACAATAGAGGGCGAGGAAAATAAGACGATGACGAGATTGTTTATGGGTACGCGCCATCCTTCTTTGTGTTGTTTCCTTTTTTTAAAAGGAATCTTATATACACCATCGTAGTTTTATCCAAGTTGCCAACGAGTCTTTGCACGTTAAAAGAAGCAAGAGGACATGCGGCATTCAACATATGTACGTACCCTCTCAATTATTTTTATTATATCTCTATGAGATGAAGACTCGCATCTTTTGGAGGGTCAGCATGCTTGCGAAATCGCGCGGTTGTTGGGCATTACTTCCATCATCATACATTGGTATAGCTCTATCCTTATCCTGTCTTCACCTCGCCGATCGGTATGTACTATTCTCCCTCTCGCACTGACCCATTTCCGTTGACATATATAGTACCTTTGAACTTCAAGAACCCTCATCGACGTTTTACACACCCGCCAACCTCTCCACACTCCTCTCTCTCACTTGAACAAGCCCGAATCCGATGTTCGTGCCGAGCTGATGCAACAGGAGTTCGAACGGAGCCGGGTCCATATAGAAAGGATGCTCAATATGCGATTTTAAGGGACCGATACTGCCCTGATGGTTCTGCCGTCATCATCAGAATCTGAGGAAGACTTTGAAATCGCGTTCAAGGAAGAGTAATTCGGTATCGGTTTCTGACTCAATTCAAGTCTCGTTGTCGTAATAAGCCGGGTCTGCCCTTTTATACTCCCTTCGCAGGGCCACAGGGCAACTATGCCTTATGACCGAAATGAAAGAAGAAAAGGCGCTGGTTGAGGCCTTGAGGAGCCGGCCTCGCCTGTGTATATTAAAACATGTGAAAAACACAAGGCATTGCAATAACAACCGTACATGATTCTACAGAGGTGTGGGTGAGCCAGTTAAGTAAAACGCGTTAAGCTGAAACGTCGTCATTCTCACTAGCTTAGTACGATATACTTGTTGGCAAAGTTATCGTACCACCCTTTCATATTTTCTGTCGGCACAATAGGGTCAGGGATTGCTGTCGCATAGCAGGGGCCGTGCCGTGAAGGATACATACATTTCACCCCAGCCAAGTTTCCATACATATCCTCTTCGAACCAATTCCTCGTCCAGTTCCAGAAACGAGCTCAAACAGGCAGCCGCA
This sequence comes from Amanita fuliginea, assembly GCA_023014435.1. Taxonomy (NCBI): domain Eukaryota; kingdom Fungi; phylum Basidiomycota; class Agaricomycetes; order Agaricales; family Amanitaceae; genus Amanita; species Amanita fuliginea. The sequence goes on from JAEBUQ010000005.1 coordinate 1,404,623, forward strand.
ACCTACCAGGCCCATAGAAACTCCAGCCAACACGTTGAACACTGTCCCCGTAATCGCAAGCAAAATCCTTCCCCCATCTTTCGCATCAAACTTTGCCAACATCTTGGGTATGTAGTCCTTGAATAGTAAGGTAGGTGGGCGGGATTTGGGCATCCATGTGTACCCTGAGATGAACTACTCGGATTCATGGAATAGGGTTGTTTGATGGTTGAGATGATAATGACGGGAAGATGACGCGGTTGAACGGAGCATACGATGTAGAGAAGGTCAGCCTATATTTAGGGCCGCGTGACGATGGCCGCGTCACCGCAACGTCTTCATATGGTGCACTGAATCACACAGCATGGCCTTAGGTTAGTTGCTTCGACGTTCAATCTTCAAAGCTCAAACCCATATCCAGGCTGGCATGTCGATAAGGACTCACCAATCACTGTTTCGACAGCATATCGTTGGATAACTGATGCAGTTCTGAGTCAAGCCCGGTCTCATACTTGGGAGGAAGCCGAGACGTATACTCTTTTTCCTGTAGAGGTTCGACCTAGTATGGTGTTGACATATTCAGTCCACAAAAATGGCGCTGGTTTGTCCCGAGAATCCCACGACGTTATCGCTCCTGGAGACTATGGGTTATATACTATAGGTACAGGAGACCCCGCACTTTACTTTTTCTTCCATCCAGTTCAGCCATTTTCGATTATGGAGGAAGTAGTGAAAGAGAATAGCCTGCGACTCTCCGTCAAGGTACTTCTTGTTGTGGGACGTACTTTACTCTATCTGATGCTTAGCAGGCGTCCTTAACTCTTCGTCTCATTCAACAAGCTCTTGATAGGGATCGTCAATGCATTTTTTCTGGTGCCCTGCCAAGCTGTGACCTTGTAGCGACATGGGTATTTCCCCCATTCATGGGTTATAAGGCAAGCGTCCAATATTAACCATCACGTCCATGTTGATATCTTCATTATCCCTACTTATAAGCTGTCCCATGACCCATGGCTAGAGTCCAAGTACTATCAAGATCCTGACGCATGCGATCTAAGTGAATTGATGGTGGTTGAAAATATTGTATCAGGTCGTAAGGACATTGTCGCCCTTTTTTGGGAGAACAAACTTGGTATTGACGTCGATGTGCGTATTTTCCCTTTCAAATAGTTGGCTGTAGTATCCATGACATATAGGATCATTATCGCATCATCTTATTCGAGGGATCAGAAAGCTTAAATAATGGTACACCATTGAAAAGCCATCTCACCCTTCTCGATGGGCCCAATCGACCTAGCGACCGCTTTCTCCGTTTGCATTTTAGCCGATGCCTTGCTGTCAGTGTCTGCCTCGGCGACGCCATGGAAGATTACAAAGAACAGGAGATTGAGAATTTCATGGAAGAACTTGGTGTTTACGATGGCGAGATAGATACCGGTGATCCAAGATGGTCGACCCCGCTAGGTTCACATGTCCACGCTTACCTCATAAGGCAGAAAATGGCAGAATAGTCAGTCATCCTTTCTATTTTCGTCCCAGAAACATGCCACTGAAGGAGCACCTTCGGTAGCGAAACGACCAATATCTGAGCCAAAGCAACTACCGCACGTAGTACGCACTGTCCTGCCAAACCGCATGTATGCACGGCCAGTACTGATTTAGCTATACAACCGTTTACTATGCATCAGCCACAGGCGCTGGCTCCTCAAGGCCTCAACAGTCAAAGTAGATAATTACCTTGGGGCCGTTTTCCCAGCGAAGCAAGCACAAACCAGCTCAGCGGCAGACCCGGCTTATCATGTGCGATCAAGGTAGGCTAGACCCCTCTAGAATCTAATGAGTGGTAGCAACCATTTGAGAGAACAATTCCAATTTATCTTTGAACTTATGATGAGCAGCGGTGTCATGTTATCCAGTTTCACAAACTAGTGGTTGGCGTATTACACAGAGTAATGTGCAACCCCTTTGTCGTCATCATTCACCTTCGCATTCGGCGTAAGCAAAATCGTCTGCGCATTGTCAATCACTACTGCCGTCGGACCCTCTGTACAACCAACTCGTCCAACAGAAAGACGGGAGTCCTGTCCATCCTTTCCAATTGCTCGAACTACATTTCCTGGTACGAATCGGGCCCCGATCGGCCGGCCCGTGAGGCAGACAGGATGAGTGGGCCTTTGGAGGCACGGAGATGGGTAATTTAGGAGTGGATGGAAGGCCCGAGAGTGGCAAATGTTTTGCCTATCCCTCGAACCTTGACCTCATCTACGATGATGTTCGTGGTATCGAGTAGGAACCCGAATTGAGTTTTATACTCTTTCTTGAACGCAATTTCGCAAGCATGACCTGGAAAAGCGGCTGAATGACACCAGCGCTGGCCGCCTGCACCTCCAAAGAGCGCGAGTCTTCATCTCCAGTAAATAGAGGTAAAAAAACACAGAAAATTGGGAGGGTACATACATACACATTGACTCGTTGCAGACTTTGATAAAACTATGGTTTTCTTTAATAAAAAGAAGGGAACGACACAAAGAATGAACAGCGCGCATCCATAAACAATCTCGTCCGTCATATTCTTTTCCTTACCCTCCATCGCATTGATCTCCTTTGCAAGCACTTTGAACGCTTTTCGCGTCGCATCGACGTCCAGGGGTTTTTGCTGAAGATTTTTGGAAAATAGAATGAGACGAGTCTTCCCTAGAGGAGGTTGACCTGATCAGAGCGAGAGGGCCACATTTGCTGTTTCGCGCCCAAATCGAGCCTCATTTTAGTCAGTATATGTACAAGTCCCCCAATGCACTGGTAGCATACAGGACCTGGTTCTGCACCAGCTCTCAGGTAGGGACCAGTTTGAAAATGCCAATGGGGAAGAAGAGACGAGAGACCTGGGGTGATTGAATCGTGTACCCCAGCTGTGATGGTTTCGTATACGAGTTCATAGCGGACGTCGAACCGAGGCACATCAATTACATCTAGCCAGGCTAGCCTGAATATTCATTCTAGACAAAATCGGTGGCTTTCAGAAAACCGACACCCAAAGTAACAGATCTTCCATCTTCTTTATCCCAATTCGTCAACGCATAACCAACCACACCTGCTGGGCCGCTTAGAACTCTCCAAGCCACCCGTTTCTATATCCTCGCTTAGTCATCGTGACCTTGGCCGTCTTTTTCTTCAACGTTACAAAAGTAACAAAATAGTGTCAAACAAGACTTGTCATCATGTCATCGATTGATCTTTGAATTTCTTACTATCTTGCATTTCATTTTATCTCGATAAATAGTCCTGATTTCGTCCATGGAATACCTAACTGAAGCAGATTCGAATGGTTCTTATATCAACGAATCGGAACGGAATGTACATGTATGGTGCTCCATTGTGAGGCCGTGCTCCTACAATAGCAAAAATCTCATGAATAAACCCACTCTTGGACTCATCGCTGGTAAAATTTTTGCCTTTATTTATACACACTTTGTCCCACTAAGTTTTAGGTTGCTACGTACACAGTGAAGGACTGCCAGTCTCCGTATTTTATATCTGGCTCGACAGAATTATGAAACTCGAAAAGCATGGTGAGGTGTGTCTATCATTATGTGCGTACATCTAATGGTATCGCAGAAATCGGAAACACGGCTTTGTTCCGCTGCCCCAAGGATCCAAGGACGATGTCATTTCCGATGGGCCCTATTCCGCTCCCTCAAGAGCCTCCTCTCGCGAGAGCACTCAGAAGTTCAGTGGACGAGGGGCATTACATGATATATCTACATGGTAATGGTGGTTCCATCCATCCCCGAGCACCTACGTCAGACGTTTTGTTCCAGACAAGCAGCATAATAATTTTGTCGGCCGCAGCTCGTTCCCGCCCAATTCAAGCGGCGAAGCCGTTCCCCATCGCAGACCTGCACACCTTCTCCAAGCGGCACACCATCTCGTGTAAGTCTATCATTGCTCCGGTTATTGTGCAACTTGAACTTAGCAAATTCAGAATACTGGAACTCGCATTGCAGTGCGCATGAGAGATAAGTGCTGTCTAATCACAGGTCAGGCAGCTGTCAAACGCGCTCGCGGTGGCAATTTCACCGGGCTTGAGGTTGCACACATCTATCCGTTAATGGGTGTTGGTGTCGTGAGTATAAACGTGCATCTCGGAATCTATTCATCTCACTTATTATGTACAGCCCGAATGGACGGCAACCCTGTCAGCATCTGCTCAGGCTCAAGTACTTACTCGTCAGGCTGCAGATCGTCCTCATAATGCTATGCTCCTCCGCGCAGATATTCACAGTTTATTTGATGACTATCAATGGAGCATATGGGTACGTCAGTCTTACCCTACTACATTTTACTCTTTAATTATTGTGGCAGTCTGAACAGGGCATACACAAAATTGTTCGCTTCGAGAAGTCGGGTGCTACTGTTTTGGAACAATACCCCACTGCAAATCTTCGACCATTAAGTTTGAATACCACTGACCCATGCAACATGGAGTTACTTCTGGCACACCTCCACGTTGCCTTATTGATACATGTCAGAGGTATTGGCAAACGGGCAGTCGCTGGCTTCAACGCTACCTTACTTTAGCAAGCTGGAACTGAGCTTCATTAAATCAGCAAAACGGGAACCGTATCATGTTAGTGTCCATGTTCATGTATTATATAAATTAGGGCTTAGTGAATCCTTACTGCGGTCACTAACAGCCAATCTCGCCACCCATGCCGATGCACCCCCGTGCGTTGTCGACGCAGTCCACGCAAAGTTTTCGGGCTTGAAGAGTTCTAAGCGGCCCAGCAAGAGGTGTGGTTAGCTATACGTTGATGAGTTGGGATAAAGAAGATGGATGACCCGTGCCTCTGCTCAGTGGCCCATTCAGATCTCTCTCTTCTTCGGTAATGGGCTTTTCCAAACTGGTCCGGAAAGTGCCGGGGCTAAACCAGGTTGTATATGCTATTGGTGCGTTGAGGAACATGATCATCATACTGACCTAAAATTCGACTTGGGTGTGAAACAGAACATGTGGCCCACCCGCTCTCACCGATGCCAACCTCCTCTTATCATCTATGAGGTTGTGAGAGGGAGAGTACGAGGCAGTTATGAGTGACGCCAGAACCTTCGTGTCCTGGGCCAAAAGGTGGTTGGGCGGACTGGAGAGAGTTGCATGTGCTGAGTGTCCGGCGACAGGGTGTAAGAGAAGAAGTGGGTGGAGGTGCCGTGACCTTCAGAGTAGAACATCGTAAAACTTCTTCTGGCGGAGAACGTGTTGATAGCCGTCGACGGGGGGCCTGGGACAAACAGTTTGGGTGGTGAAGGTACACTAGCTGGTGGCAGCCACCTTGTCTGACAAACCGTCCGTCTCGAGAGTGTGAATTCTGATGAGGTTCGTTTGTCGGTGTTTGTGTGTTCTGTCAAATTCATGTCAGCTTTCTGAAAACCACTCTCCCTTTTTCTATAACGAATGTAGGCGTCTCTCGGTTCGACGGCCGCTATGCTGTCACCTACATGCGCGAGTCGACACGGTTGCTGAGCCGGCGGAGGCTCTCGTCTCTTCTTCCGCAAAGGGCTTTTCAAAATCGACAACAAGTCGATGTGTATGCCCATTTGTTCGTTGACGGAAGCAAGAGGACATGCGGCTCTATTCACTGGAGGTGGAGACTCGTCTGCCTACGGTCTTCACCTCACCAATCGGTGCGTATTTTTCTCCCTCCCGCACTTACTCATTTCCATTGACATACATAGTGCCTTTGAACTTCAAGAACCCCCGTGGACGTTTTACACACTTACCAACCTCCCCATGCTCCTCTCTCACCTGAACAAGCTCTTGCAGAGCTGACGCGACACGGGTTTGAAGGGAATCGGGTGCATATAGAGAGGACGCTCAATATGCGATTCGAAGGGACCGATACTGCCCTGTTCTGCCATCATCATCAGGAGGACTTTGAAATCGCGTTCAAAAAAGAGTATAAGACTCGATTCGGACAAACGTGAGCGACCCTGCCATAGTGTGAAGGAACGACGCGGCGCGAGAAGGGTTCAAAGTGCTCACAGAGGAGATTAATAGAGGGTGAAGAAAGACGAAATTGTCCATGGGTGCGCACTCTCCATTCTCCCTTTTGTTTTTTGAAAAAAACCTTGTGCAACCCGCAGCGTCCAAGCATACGCGTGCCCGCCAATTATTTTTTATACAGGATATGAAGACTCGTCTCTTTTGGAAGTCCAGCGGACTTGCGAAATCGCGGAAATAGTTATATGATATCAGAATATGATGTTAAAAACGAGGTGATATGATTAAAATCGTACACGATTCTACAAACATGAACCGGTGATGGATGCCAGTCAGGTCGCAAAACATGTTAAGCTGAAACGTCGACGTCGTCATTCTCGACTGGCTTCCTGCAGACGATATACCTGTTGGCAAGGTGATTGTACCACCCTTTCATATTTTCTGTCGGCGTATCAGAGGTTGCCGTCGCGTGTGACTCAAGGATACAGTCAACAAGGAAGAGCCTGGAAGCGTACCCGTCTCGAACGTTCAGCCACGCCACGCGGCAAAGTTTCCGACCCTCTTCGAATCCAGTTCCTCGTCAGCTCTAGAGACGATCTTGAACAGGCAGCCGCAATCTAGCAGGCCCATAGAAACTTCCCTCCGCAGACACGTTCCCCGTCTTTCCCATCAAACTCTGCCAACATCTTGGGGGGTTGGTGGATTTAGGCCTCCATGTGTACCTTGACTCGAACTGAGATGATACGGACGGAAAGATGACGCGGTAAACGGAGTATATGATGTAGAGAAGGATGGCGGTGTTGACTGAATTTGGCGCTGAATTCGAACGTCATTGTGGTCGCACACAAACACCCTGGTCTCGTCGAATGATAGGCAATGGAATAGGACTAATACAGAACACGGAGCGACGTAGTTAAAAAGCCGAGAGGACGAACTAAAGGAAACGAGACGAACCTAATATACTGAAAGGTGAGACATCAGAAAGAACTAGTATGATGTCATGACAACGAATTACACTGCATCTCGCATTCGACTCAACTACAGAAGGCCATGCGCTTTCTATTAATTAGTTTGGAGGTGTGTAGTAGCGTCAAGACATTAGTATCTTCTGATTATCCCCATCATGGGAAGGCCAACCGAACTACTTCAGGTCAGCTTGGTAGCGCAAACGTCGAAAAAAAATAGGACTTGACTGGAGTACTGATCCGTTCCAGAGAGATCCATAGCTGTCTCCTCAGCTTTCGCATTAAGGATATGGTAGACAGCAACAGATACAAATTGAGCCATGGTGCGTTGTGCTAGTATGTTGTATTGTCCCAAGGTCTTTATATATATACAGGGGTTATTCCACTACATACATGATCAAATGTGCAACAATCGATGAGGTTATGACCCACATGAGGCATCGAGGGCGCACATGCATATCTTCCTTTTGAAAGCCGTAGGATAGGTAGTACCATGCATGCACCATGTACCTCATTCGAAGCCGAGTCTAATGAGGACGTTCTGCTCAAATGCGGTGTGTGTCAAGGGTCCGATTGAACTGGGAAAGATCATTTATCTTGCTCGCGAGACGCATAAATCTTCAACGATAAATAACCATTCTTGTTTCTGCTGCGATAAACTAGCGCTGATGTTTCTTGTTTGCAGCCTTTAGCACTGTGGACGTACTCGACTCTTTGGGCGTGGTTCGTCTTGACGTTTCTGAGCGTCAACCTATAAAAATGGTGCTTGATCTATTGTGCCTTCTGAAATGCAGGAAACTCACAAAGAGGACGCTAGGCAATAAGTATATGCCCCTTGCTTGAGTAACTGCGGAGGTTGCATGCGTCACAAATGTCTTGTGACTCGCACAGCCTTGCCCTCCGTGTTCACTTCGCCATCCAACTGCCTGTAATTCTCTGACGCACAAGTATCAGAGTCTTTGTGCGGCGCAGTTTTTGGTATCCTTGTCAACTTCATCATTTCGATACCGGGCTTGGCTGAACGTGCCACTACGCTGTTTTTGACTTGAGATTACAAGTAACATCCATTGCATCTGTATACGTTTATCATCCTTAACTTGCTCCTATGCCAGATACAATTTCACGTACCATTCCACTGTCAACTCAGTCATGTCTGATACTGCACATCTTAAGGATAAACATGCAGTGGGTCAGTTTGAAGTCTTGTACTTGCAGCTATTGTTTTCTGACATAATTACAATAGTTGAAGGTCCAGAAATGACAGAGATACTCAAGAATCGATATGCATGCCCTCATTTCCGCATCCTTGTCATTGGAAGAGCCAATGCAGGCAAGACAACTATTCTTGAGAAAGTTTGTGGTGTGGCACAGGGCACAAAACCCATCATATACAATAAAGATGGAGGTCTACTTAAGCCCAAGGGATTGGCACATTTAAAGCAATTGTTTCAGGGGGAAAAGTCTGATACCCATTTGCAACCATCAATGGAGGTGGGCTTGCTTGTGTACTTTGACTGCCATTTTCAGAACCACTTTTCAGCGGGGCATACATGATATTGAACACCAAATTACATATCCAGGCAGCAACTTCATCTTCCATGACTCACAGGGCTTTGAGGCTGGTTCTAAGGATGAAATGGAGGTTGTTTGGAGGTTTATCCAAAATAAATCAATGGCAATGCATCTCAAAGATCAATTACATGCAATTTGGTACTTTGACAAATTGTTTGTGTTTCATCTGATATATGCTGCCATAGGTTCTGCATCCCCATGGATAGTCCTCGCCCCATAGCACATGCTGAGCTTCAGTTCTTCAGCAAGGGGACTGGAGGTAACTTGTCAGTTATTCCAATCACAGTTTATTGATAAAAATACAGTTCCTTTGGTGCTGGTCTTCACCAAGTTTGATGGCCAAGTCATACAGGAATGGGGTAAACTTACTGACATGAGAGATAGAAAGACTAGATTGGAGAGGGCCAAGGAAAATGCTGAAAAGACTTTTCAGGAAGTTTATCTGAATAGAGTAATGAATACAGATCACCCCCCAAAAGCATTTGTGAAGTTGGAAGGTGAGCAATGAGATATATCTAACTGTATTATAAGCAATTGAGCATAGATTGGTAGAGATGCACAAGGCTGAAAAGGATTGTCCTGAGCTGACAGAGAAAACAGCTGAAGCAATTGACAATGCCAGTTTGCATGATCTCTTTGTCTCAACCCAGGCAAACAACTTGGATCTGTGTGTTAAAAATGCTCTTGAGTGAGATCCTCTATTATCATGACCAGTACATGATGTAATGCATTGCAGAACTGTTTTGAGAAGAAAATGTACACTTAAATTACTTCCTGGGGTTGTGCTTTCACATTTTCCATATTTTTGGGTAAGTAAAAGGCATTTTATCTCATGACAGGATGATTATAGTATGAACAGTCCACAAAGGTGTGTCAATCTCACAATAAAATGAAAATGATAAAACATTGGAAAGGGGGAAATCAATGTGAGATATTTGCAGTACCATGTTATACATTGCATTTATTGTTTATAGGATGTGAGTATATTCATATGGAAGGTAATGAAACTAACAATGAATACTATCATGTACTCTTTTAATAGAATTTGGAAAATGTAGGATAAACATTTTTCTTATTCAAGTTTATTGATATTAAAATAGTGGGTGAATGATGCTAAAACTCATGTTGATAAGCAGTCTAATGGATGTTACAGCAAGTGAGTGGTAGTATTACAGTTACTCTTTCCCTGGGCTAATGCAAGAACATGTAGGGAGTAAGTTATGTTGATATTTGTTTAAAGAGTTGAGTTGATCAACTTGCTTGATGAACAGGAGGTCAGTGATATTGGCAATGCATGATAAGTCTCATCAAAGGTAATTGACAGAGAGTGAGTGCCAGTAGTTCATTTTAAGCCAGGGTCTTGACATCTGATCCCATCACCAACAGGAGGTGAGCAGCAGTGCCAATCAGATGCCAGGAACTCTGCTGACATCTCATGACATACAGAAAGTAAGTGAATGTGGTTTGGTTTATACCAGGGTCCTGACAGCTGATCCCATGACCAACAGAAAGTAAGTAGTGCCCATTTCATGACAAGACTCTCCTGACATCTGATCTCATAACCAACAGTATGTGAGTGACAGTGCCCATTTGATGGCAGGGATTTTCCTGACATGAATGACAGAATGTGAGTGACAGTGCCCATTTAATGCCAAGGACTCTCCTGACATCTGATCCCATGACCAACAGTATGTGAGTGACAGTGCCCATTTGATGACAGGGATTCTCCTCCCATGACCACAGTATGTGAGTGACAGTGCCCATTTGATGCCAGGAACTTTCCTGACATCTGATCCCATGACCAACAGTATGTGAGTGACAGTGCCCATTTGATGACAGGGACTCTCCTGACAACTGATTCTATGACAAACAGTATGTGAGTGACAGTGCCCATTTGATGCCAGGAACTCTCCTGACATCTGATCCCATGACAAACAGTATGTGAGTGACAGTGCCCATTTGATGCCAGGGACTCTTCTGACATCTGATCCCATGACCAACAGGAAGTGAGTGACAGTGCCCATTTGATGCCAGGGACTCTCCTGACATCTGATGAACAGAGAGTGAGTGACAGTGCCCATTTGATGCCAGGGACTCTCCTGACATCTGATCCCATGACCAACAGAGAGTGAGTGACAGCACCCATTTGATCCCAGGGACTCCTGACATCCAATACCATGACCAGCAGTATGTGAGTGACAGTGCCCCTTTGATGACAGGGACTCTCCTGACATCTGATCCCATGACCAACAGTATGTGAGTGACAGTGCCCATTTGATGCCAAGGTCCTGACATCTGATCCCATGACCAACAGTATGTAAGTGACACTACCCATTTGATTGCAGGGACTCTCCTGACATCTGATCCCATGACCAACAGACAGTGAGTGACAGTACTCATTTGATGCCAGGGACTCTCCTCACATCTGATCTCATGACCAATAGAATGTGAGTGACAGTGCCCATTTGATGCCAGGAACTGTCCTGACATCTGATCCCATGACCAACAGAATGTGAGTAACAATGCCCATTTGATGCCAGGGACTCTCCTGACATCTGAACCCATAACCAACAGAATGTGAGTGACAGTGCTCATTTGATGCCAGGGACTCTTCTGACATCTGATCCCATGGCCAACAGAGAGTAAGTGACAGTACCCATTTGATGCCAGGGACTCTCCTGACTTCTGATCCCATGACCAACAGAAAGTGAGTGACAGTGCCCATTTGATCCCAGGGACTCTCCTGACATTTTGTTTCATGACCAACAGAAAGTGAGTGATATTACTTGATTTCTCCAAGTACAATAATTTGTGTTCAGTTTGTATGCTTGTTCCCTTGCACCAGATTTAATTCTCATGATACCTATCATTAGCTTTCTGTGATTCATGCATTTGGGGTAACAGAAGATGAACAATGTTCATTCCATGTGGTGATCATTCAACTATTCTCCAAGAATCATTTTTGACTTTAGCATTATCAGCCATCTCATTGTCAAGTTTTAGTTGGTAAACTATCCTTCATTCATTAGTCTGATTCAAGTTGACATATTTCAGCATTTGTTATCATTGCTAAACAAGCATTTTGGGAAAGAAAGGATGTCCTGATAGCTTTGGCCAATGCTTGTGACCACTTCTTAAAACAAGATTATATGGATCAACTCAAAACTCAGATTACTGCTTGGTCTATACCATCTGATCATGCTGATTTGATTCCATATTTGTGTAATCACATTTACATGTGATTGCATGTACTTAATCCTCACTTATGTCCACACTGTTGTTATATCTTCTACATTTTTTACCCAGTTTATTTATGGCTTGCTACTCAAAAACCTCTGTGATAAATGGAAATACTTGATATATTCTAATTCATATTGTTCCAAGTACTTTCTATGTATGTGATACAGGAATACTTTGCATATTTGCATTAGGGCATAGTTGATAACACTCTGATTGCCAATATCCAACTTTTATGTTGAAAAATGTAAATTAATGGGTACTTTACACTCCCCCCACAGTACCATGCAGATTCCATGCAGATTCCATGTGACATTTGCCCATCTATGGTATAAACATGTTACAACAGTTACAGAGGGGCATTCTACATGTAATGCAAGCATATTTCAGATAGTTTGTATGGAGTCAATGTGACATGCTTTCCCTGTGGTGACAATTTGACATTGTCATGCAGTGTGGAATGTGGAATGTCCACAGAATATTCCCCATGGATTCCACATGGATTCCACAAGGAATCTCATTATTTTGATTCAGTTCCAGAACACCTTTTCACTTTCTCCTCCACTCAATTACTTTCTCTTTAGCTTCAAGCACATCTTCCACTTGTTGCAAACTGCTTCATGTATATCTCACATCATGTGTAATTTTTTCCCACGGTTCAAACTGAGAACTGTGGGATTTGTTGAATGCATCACACAAATCCTAATCACTTATTTCTTCCTGACTTAGCTGCTTTCACCTAACTTTCTCATGCATTCCACCATTGCCATGAGGTGTCCTATACATACAGTGACTCAAAAAAGTGATTCAATGTTTGGTGCTTTTGGACTATTTGTAAAATAACTCAGAAACAAGAATAAACAAAAATAAACTATGAGGGGCTGAGTAAGAGCACTACATGAGGGCTACATGCTGATAAAATAATTATGTTAACAGGGGTAATATTCATGGAGATATTGGCATTTAAATATGATTCATCATTGAATCACTTTTTTGAGTGTGTATAAGAAATGGTTATTCTAGTACTTTGTATTACCCCCCATTGCTTTTATCACTTCTTCCACCCTTCTAGGCATGCTTTTAATTAAGTTCTGGCACACCTCTGGCTCCATATCATTCCAGACCTCTGCCACTTCTCCCAAATCTGCCAAACTCCCTTGGCTGGTTGGCCAGCTGCATTTTGATATGATGTTAGGGGTATTAAAATCCCAAAACTGTGGAGGCTAGTCTAGAAGCATGATATTATTCCCTTCCATCCAATTTTTGGCCTTTCTAGAGGTATGCTTGGTGTTAGGACTAATCCCACCACAACCACAAGCCTCATAAGATGATGAGGAAAGATAATAGAATTGGAAACAAAATAGACAAGTGACCTGGTAAGAGGAAACTATCTAGAGTCTTAGAGACTTGTACCTACAGAACATCCTCCTTATATACCCCAATGCCTGGTCTGTGCGCACAGACTGCGCAGCCGCTAGGCTGTGCACGTGCAGCTACAAGACCTAGGCCTACCATCTAGAACCACCTGGACTCACCCAGAGTCTTTGCCCCTATAACCCCATATGCCACGGTACAGCCACTTGCTGATCTAAGCCCTCGGAGTATCCTGTTAGGGGTGGGAGTCATTGTCCATATCCAGAGAAGTGTTGATAGAGCCCCAAGGAAAATAGATAAAAATATAGAAAAATCCAGATAAAATCGTAAGGTCATAACATAGCCCTCTCCTCAAGACTTCACTTCCCAGGAAGTTGACACTATGGGTTGTGCCATGGGGGAATGAAGTGCAGGTTTAACTGGCCTGCCACACTCAAGGTCTGATGAGAACGCCCCTTCCATATCCTTTTCCACGTATATGTCCTTCCTGTCCCCTTTCCACTGTTGCCAGTTTTGTTTCAACTTATCAAGGTACTCCCTCTTGAACTTGCCATCTTCCCATCCAAAAGTTGCTTGGGAGTGCACATGTCTGTATGGTTCTGCCATTTGTGGTAATGCAAATCCCAGGTGTTGACAAGTTGCTGTGGTGCAGCAGGGTTGGCCTTGTGGAATTTCTGAACCTCCTTCTTAGCGTTTTCGAGGTTTTCAGCTGGTTCCCAAGTGGAATCTGTTACAGTTTCTTTTCCTCTTCTATGACGGACGTTTTATTATTACATCAACATTACTATACGGTTTAGTGGACGTTTATCTCCTTTTGTTAAGATCAATGCTCTCAACGCAGTTCGTTCTAAGTCAACAGTGGCAAACAGAGTCTCGATCTGCTCCCAGCCTACTGGACAAGTTCTGGACACTAAGTCAAGTGATGACAAAGGTCAATTTAACGACGAGCTCGAAGACGAGAGCGAGGAGTTTCGTTCAGAGGTTGAGAGAAGAATTTGATTAAGTTGGAACTGAAGTCTAGCTACTTTACAAGACGGTTTATATATGTAAAAGAACAAGAGAAATATAAAAGGAAACGTACAGCTAAATACCTAAGAAAGGAAATGTGAAGGTAAAGTAGCTAAAGGAGATGAGCGTCCATGAAACGCATAACGATGATTATATAATAAAATGAGTCCATTAACGAAAGGGAAAGAAATCGTAACATTACCCCCTTTGTATGCAAGAAGTCACTGACTTCTTAACCTGTTCCCCAACCATGGTTTCCACCATTTGTCCACCCATGATCCCTTCGCGATTTCAACCATTCAGCGATGGTATTGATGTCGTGGTTAGCGGTCTCAAACCGCCATTGCAACGTCCTTGTGATATAGTCGAGCTGGACCATTTGTTCAAGGATTGCATCACGTTCTTCATCCGTGATGGTGTGAGGGTCGGTGGTGAGGGCGGTGTTGAGCATGGCGTCGAGGGGTCCGGCAAAAAGTTGATAGTCAACGATGAAGGTGGCGAGGGCTTCCTGAGCCCGAAGAAGGGTGGCATTAGGGACCCTAGCGAGAGGTGGTGCGGGTAGAGCAGGTAGGGGTGCCTCTTCTTCAATGACGAAAGCTGCGAGCTCATCTGGATGTTGATGAAGGTCGGCGACGGTGGATGAGGGAGAGGCGGGCCAATTCGGGAAGAGGTAATCGTCGATGGTGGTGGTGGTGGTAACGAAGACCTCGATAGGGAGGTCATGGGCGGTGGCGAGGAACGGGGAGGCGGCGGTGAGAGAAGGGTCATAACAATGGCCACAGGCTGTGACCAAGAGCGCAAAGGTGAAAGCAACGAGGTAGGCAATGACGACGATGGTGGACATGCTGTATTGATATGATGGGGACTAGACCGTTGAGTGTGGTTTAAATATCCCAAATCTCATCGTCGGAGTCCAAAGCTAAGATCTCTTCGATCTCAGGTTCCCTGGTTCTGAGAAAGTTCTCACGAGAGTTCCTAGCTGCTTCTTCTTGTTCTGATCGGGTTCTTGCATCATCAGGGTGTGGAATACGGATTTGTTCAGGGTGTGCATGTCGTGTAACATGTATTTCTGGATTGTTCATGCTAGCCTGTATTGCTTGGTTCAGAAGATCGTAATATCGTTCGGTTGCAAGTGTTATTTCCATTTGCGCTCGTGTGCGGTTAAAATTTTCACTTCCCCTTATGTTCATTCGTCGTTCATATTGCCATTGTTCCGCGGAAATGTCTCTGCCGAGCTGGATAATCCATTGTAAAGCTTCTGATAATTCAGGGAAGGTTCGTCGTAACCAAACCCTGTGATAAACGTTGTCATATTGAAAACAAGGGTGAACTGATGCTGGAAGATAATGTGATTCGGCTTCCTGAAATGTGGGTAGTTCTCCTAGATCAAAAGAGAGGCGATGATACTGGGGAAGATACTTTGATAAAGCATTATATGGGATCTCTGTATGGCCTTGTGGATGCGTTCGTTTGTGAGGAGGTAATCGTGATACTTTAGGCGGTTTTGACATCATTGGAACGTATTTCAGTTTCTGATATATAGAAAGTGTTCGTTTGGAGGGGTGTTTGAAAGCGGGAACAAACATCTGCGTGACAGAGTATCTGGTTTTGACAGTGGGAGTGTATCGTCCAACAGTTCTGCAGAATCTTTTGACATAACGGATATTATGTTTTAATTGGAGGTTGGTGTGATAATAAGTCATTGTGTTGACTGTTTCAGAGGTTTCTTCTGTTTTTATATTCTACCAGAATATCCGCAGCATTGTCTAGATGTCGTTCTGGTTCCCAGGTATTATCATTTGCTCCATAGCCTTTCCATTTGACTAGGTATTGATAGCCAGCTCCGCGTTTCCGATGTCCAAGGATAGCCTCGATCTCAAACTCTTCTTGTCCATTAACCATATCGGGAGGTGGCATAGTGAAATTCGGACCGTGCATTGAGGTTTCCTTATATGGGGTGAGGAGTGATGCATGAAACACAGGATGAATGCACCATTGTTTTGGTAATTTCAATTTATAAGTAACTGGTCCCATGACTTGTTCAACCTGGAAGGGTCCTTCTCGTTTTGGTGCTAGCTTTCTTGATTGATACGGAATGTGGAGATTCTTGTTTTCGAGCCAGACTTTGTCGCCTTTTTCGAATCTGATTGACTTGTCTCTGTATCTATGAGCGACCATTTGTCTAGCAAGTTCATGAGCAGCTAGAGCTTCTTCTCTAGCTTTTTGAAGCATTTGAAGGCGTTCTTCTGCTGCTGGTGCAGTCATTTTGATTGCTGCTGCAGGGATAGCGATTGGATCTGATCCATACATGAGTTGAAATGGGGATGTTTTTATTGTGTCGTGATATCGGTTATTGTGTGCAAATTCAGCAATGGGTAATAGTGGCTTCCATTTATGGGGTTCATTTGTGCAGAACATTTGAAGATAGATCTCGAGTTCTTGATTTACACGTTCAGTTTCTCCATCTGTCTGAGGATGATAGGCTGTGCTCATCCTGTGGTCGATTCCTAAAGCTTTTCATATTTCTTGAAATACTTTAGCAGAGAATTGTGGTCCTCTATCAGAGATTAGGATGTCGGGGAGTCCAAAGCGTTTAAATATTTCAGAGATGTAAAGATCTGCAGTTCCTAAAGCATCGATCGTCTTGTTGCAAGGGGTGAAAATTACCCCCTTTGTAAGGCCATGGTCCACCGTGACCAATATGGAGTCAAAGCCTTCAGAAATAGGAAGATCAGTGATGAAATCGAGTGTGACCTGCTTGTTACAATTTCTTTCCCTTTCGTTTAACGGACTCTTTTATTATATAATCATAGCTATGCGTTTCATGGACGCTTATTTCCTTTTAGCTTTATCCTTCACTCTTCCTTTCTAAGGTATTAGCTATACATTTCCTTTTACGTTCTCCTTGTTCTTTTTGTATATAAAGACTCTCATGTATGTCTCTTTTCCTTAGTTCCAACTTAATCGAATTCTTCTCTCAACCTCTGAACGAAACTCCTCGCTCTCATCTTCGAGCTCATCGTTAATTTGACCTTTGTCATCGTTTGACTTAGCGTCCAGAACTTGTCCAGTAGGCTGGGAGCAGACCGAGACTCTGCTTGCCACTGTTGACTTAGAACGAACTGCGTTGAGAGCATTGATCTTAACACAAGTTGGAACTCCCAGAACCGCTTAGTGTTTCTACACTAGCCAGACATCATTGATACCAGAACCTCGAACCTCAGACCACCGAACGGCTCTGTCCGTTTCAGACGAAAGTATTATCTAGATCGACGAGAGGTTTTTCTGTCGACTACTGGAACAGGGTGGTTTTTCCGCTCAGGAACTAAGAAAAAGAATGAACCAGTACCAGCATCCCTCTTTGAAGGTGATTATATTGAAGGAGACGGAAAGGAAGTCTTCCCAGATAACATTTGGATTGAGTGGATCAACGAAGATCTAAAAGAGGATTTTTACTCTCTATTTTTTCCGCCCACTGAAGAACCAGAATCCTCCTGGTGGAACGAATTCCTCGGTCTCTCTGGAGCACCACCACAGGACAGATACGCACTCCAAGACAAAGGAATACAGCCTTGGAGAGACTTCCTAGAACACAAACAGATCGAACAAAGTTTATTTGGAGATCCAGAATCAGGAAAGAAGAAAGACGAAACAAGAGAACCAGAAGAACCAAAAGGAGAAAAGATGGCAACCGACGCAACAGCACCTGCCTCTAAAGGAGATATCAAACCGCAGCCTATGCGTGTTTTTACAGGAAAACGAACTGAAGCAAAGGCTTTCATTGGAAGTCTTGAAGATTACTTTGTCTTAAATGACGATAATTATAAAGGCAAAGCACAGAAACAGATTCGATTTACTCTTGCCTGTCTTGGGCAGGAACTCGACGATTGGAAAGTCCTGATCAAGGATGAATTAGATGATGAGGAAGAAGGAACCCTTACTTGGACGAACTGGGCAGAATTCAAGAAGCGTTTCCTAGCCGATTGGGGAGAAGTCAATAGTGCTCTCAGAGCGCTGAACAATCTAGCCAATCTCAGAGTAGGGGGTGATGTTTCAGTCCCTGAATATATCAGAAAATTCCGTATGGAGATCGGTACTTCAGGATTGAAAGGAACAACTGCGCAACTCCAGGCCTTTGTTAAAGGACTCCCTGAGAGTATCGCTACAAAGATCCTTGAAGCGAATGTTTTATCCATGAAAGAAGCATATGAGAAGGCAGAACAGCTTCATGGCGCTTGGGAAATGATGCGAGCACTTGGGCGAAAACCAGGACAAGGGAACCGCTCCAATTTTAATCGAAACACCAATAATAGGGGCGGATCAACCCGATCAGTAAATGCTATGCCCACTGGACGTTTGACAGATGAACAAAAGGAGGAATACATGAAATCTGGAAAATGTTTCAGATGTGGAAACCAGGGGCATGTTTCAAGGAACTGTCCCAAACGAAACACCATGTCAAACGCCTCCTTCAGGGCCTCCTCATCGTTTCAGAATAAGGGGATCAGATCTATCCCTGAAGATGCGTCCAAAGAGAAGAAAGATGACCCAGTTGCAAGCATCAGAGCGATCCTTGCTGGGATGAAGGCCGATGAATGAGAAGGTCTTCTCAGTGAACTCGAGAACGAGGGTTTTTAACCCGGAAGCGTCATACAGCGGTTGGCACTTCCATAACAAATGGACATTCACAGTTAGCGCTTGATTCTGTAATAGTAAGATCAAATAATGACAAGCGCCTTTCAATTTCTGTGGAGACGTCCGATTTACCCGCTGAAACTTCGGCTCTAATCGATTGTGGAGCAGAAGGGAATTTTATTGACGAAGAAGTAACCACCAAGTTATCAAAAGAAAAATTGCGAAAACCAATCAAAGTCAGAAACGCAGATGGAACGGTTAGCACTAATGGAATAATCACACATCGAGTCCATATTCAATATTCAATTGGAGGAAAACGATACAGCAACTGGTTTCTAATCACTAAATTAGGAGATCAACGATTAATTTTGGGGATCCCTTGGTTAGAAGAAAACAATCCTACTATTGATTGGAGAGATAAAACGATACATCTCATCGATGAACAACGGAATGGAGGAACTATCTGGCAAATGGCATTGGATAATCAACAATGGGGAGAAGACGATTACTGGATCAGAGTTAAGACATCAGCATCTCAAGCGTTAGAACATCAGTTGAAAAAGGATGAACCAAAAACGGAACTACCATTAGAATATGGGAAATGGCGCTCAGTCTTTGAGAAAAAGGCATCAGAACGATTCCCAACTTCCAGAACTTGGGATCACGCTATCGATTTGAAAACCGGTTTTAGTCCTAAAGTTAGCAAGATCTATCCGTTATCAATCAAAGAACAGTCGTCGCTGGACGAATGGATTGAAGAACAGCTAGCTAAAGGCTACATCAAACCGTCGAAATCTCCTCAAGCATCGCCATTCTTCTTTGTCTCAAAGAAGGAAAGTGGTGCGCTTCGACCATGCCAAGATTATAGATATTTAAACGATTGGACAATCAAGAATGCATACCCATTACCCCTAGTATCCGACCTCCTTACAAAACTCGCTGGTGCACAATATTTCACCAAATTAGACCTCCGATGGGGATATAATAACGTCAGGATCAAGAAAGGGGACGAATGGAAAGCTGCTTTCATTACCAACAGAGGATTATACGAACCAACTGTTATGTTCTTTGGCTTATGCAATTCGCCATCTACATTCCAAACTATGATGAATGAATACTTCAGAGACATGATTAATGAAGGATGGCTCATTATCTACATGGACGACATCTTGATATGTTCTCAAAATTTGAACGAACTAGAAGAACGAACAAAAAGGGTTCTCGATCGATTAGAAGAGAACGATCTGTTCCTGAAATTAGAAAAATGTAAATTCGCTGTTCAAGAAGTTGAATTTCTGGGCATGATCATCTCACCCGGAAAAATACGAATGGATCCTATCAAACTAGCGGGAATAGCTGATTGGCCAGTACCATCAACGGTTAAACAAGTCCGATCATTCCTGGGTTTTGGAAACTTTTACAGACGTTTTATTGGAAACTTTGCAGCAATCGCAAAACCACTCACAGATCTAACCAAGAAAACGGAACCATTTGACTGGAATAAT
Source organism: Amanita fuliginea (assembly GCA_023014435.1). Classification (NCBI taxonomy): domain Eukaryota; kingdom Fungi; phylum Basidiomycota; class Agaricomycetes; order Agaricales; family Amanitaceae; genus Amanita; species Amanita fuliginea. The sequence continues at coordinate 1,424,893 of JAEBUQ010000005.1, forward strand.
GAGCGCCAACTTGCCTTTGACACCCTAAAGCAACGGTTCGCCTCTATGCCAGTATTGTTAATGCCAAATCCTGCAAAACCGTTCATCCTTCAAACCGACGCCTCCAATAAAGCAATTGGAGCGGTACTGAAACAGGCTGATGAATCTGGAGCACTCCATCCATGTGGATTTATATCCCATGCGTTAACACCAACGGAACAGAATTATCAAATTTATGACAGAGAACTGCTTGCAATCATCAAGGGACTTGCAGTATGGCACCATCTATTACATGGTTCTCCTCACACGATTATCGTCCATTGTGATCACAAGAACTTGTCCTACTACCGAACTGCTCAACGCTTAACACCTCGACAAGCTCGGTGGTCATCATTGCTATCTGAATATGATCTTCATATCGAACATATACCTGGCACAAAAATGTTCGAAGCAGATGCATTATCCAGACGGCCAGATCATATGGGAAATGATGAGGAACAAACTACGGTCACGGTTTTGCCGAATGACCGATTTATTCGACTAATCAATGATGATCTTGCCAGCGAATTAAAGAAATACATGGCAAACGACGATTTTGGACGCATCCTTATTGAAGTTATCACTAAGCAAAGGGCACCACCAATTAAATCCAAACTACAAGACTGGACATACACTCATGGTATCGTTTATTACCTGGGCAGGATCTATGTGCCTGATCGAATTGAGTTGCGCACTCGATTAATTAAGGAGATACATGAAGCATTATCTTCAGGACACCCTGGACGGTTGAAAACACTAGCACTTTTGAAGCGTGATTATTGGTGGCCTGGAATGTATAGACATGTCAAAGAATGGGTTGAAGGTTGTGCACTTTGCCAACAGATGAAAGTCAATACCCACCCAAATTCACCGGCATTAATCCCTATTCCATCAAAAGCTACTCGGCCATTTCAACAAGTCACACTGGATTTTATTACCGATCTTCCTATATCTGACGGTTATGACTCCATTCTGGTCACGGTGGACCATGGCCTTACGAAGGGGGTAATTTTTACTCCTTGCAACAAGACGATCGACGCCTTAGGAACTGCAGACCTCTATATCTCTGAAATATTCAAACGCTTTGGACTCCCTGACATCTTAATCTCGGATAGAGGACCGCAATTCTCCGCCAAAGTATTTCAAGAGATACGAAAAGCTCTAGGAATCGACCATAGAATGAGCACAGCCTACCATCCTCAGACAGATGGAGAAACTGAACGTGTAAATCAAGAACTCGAAATTTATCTTCGAATGTTCTGCGCAAATGAACCTCATAAATGGAAACCACTACTACCCATCGCTGAATTTGCACATAATAATCGATATCACGACACAATAAAGACATCACCATTTCAACTTATGTACGGATCAGATCCAATCGCTATCCCTACAGCAGCAATCAAGATGACCGCACCAGCAGCAGAAGAACGCCTTCTGATGCTCCGAAAAGCTAGAGAAGAAGCCCTAGCCGCTCACGAACTAGCTAGACAAATGGTCACTCATAGATACAGAGACAAGTCAATCAGATTCGAAAAAGGTGACAAAGTCTGGCTCGAAAACAAGAATCTCCACATTCCATATCAATCAAGAAAGCTAGCACCAAAACGGGAAGGACCCTTCCAGGTTGAACAAGTCATGGGACCAGTTACTTACAAATTGAAATTACCGAAACAATGGCGCATTCATCCTGTGTTTCATGCTTCGCTCCTCACTCCATATAAAGAAACCTCAATGCACGGCCCGAATTTCACTATGCCACCTCCCGATATGGTTAACGGACAAGAAGAGTTTGAGATTGAAGCTATCCTTGGACACCGGAAACGCGGAGCCGGTTATCAATACCTAGTCAAATGGAAAGGCTATGGAGCAAATGATAATACTTGGGAACCGGAACGACATCTAGGCAATGCTGCGGATATCCTGGTTGAGTATAAGAGCAGACGAAACCTCTGAAACGATTAAAGTAATGACTTACTATCGCACCAACCTACAACTGAAACATAACATTCGCTATGTCAAAAAAATTCTGCAGAACTGTTGGACGATACACTCCTACTGTCAAGACCAGATACTCCGTTACACCGATGTTCGTTCCAGCCTTTAAACATCCTTCCAAACGAACGCTCTCTACATATCAAAAACTGAAATACGTCCCAATGATGTCAAAACCACCTAAAGTATCACGACTACCTCCTCACAAACGAACACATCCACAGGGACACACAGAAATCCCATATAATGCTTTACCAAAATATCTTCCCCAGTATCATTGCCTCTCTTTTGATCTAGGAGAACTACCCACATTTCAGGAGGCTGAATCGCATTATCTCCCAGCGTCGGTTCACCCTTGTTTTCTATATGATAACGTTTATCACAGGGTTTGGTTACGACGAACCTTCCCTGAACTATCAGAAGCTTTACAACGAATTATTCAGTTAGGTCGAGACATCTCCGCGGAACAATGGCAATATGAACGGCAAATGAATATAAGGGGAAGTGAAAATTTTAACCGCACACAAGCGCAAATGGAAATAGCACTGGCAACCGAGCAATATTACGTTCTTCTGAACCAAGCAATACAGGATAGCATGAACAATCCAGAGATACATGTCACACGACATGAACGCCCTGATCAAATTCGTATTCCACATCCTGACAATGCAAGAACCCGATCAGAACAAGAAGAAGCGACTAGGAATTCTCATGAGAACTTTCTCAGAACTAGAGAACCTGAGATCGAAGAGATCTTAGCTTTGGACTCCGACGATGAGATTTGGGATATTTAAACCACGCCTGTTGGATTCATCCTCCTCATTCTATTTGATACAATATGTCCGCCATCGTCATCGTCGCTTACCTTGTCGCTTTCGCGTTCGCGCTTTTGGTCACAGCCTGTGGCCACTGTTACGATCCTGCTTTCGTCGCCGCCTCCCCATTCCTCGCCACCGCTCATGACCTCCCTATTGAGGTCTTTGTCACCACCACCACCACCATCAACGATTACCTCTTCCCGAATTGGCCCGCCTCCCCTTCCTCCACCATCACGGATCTTCATCAGCACCCAGACGAGCTCATGGACGTCGTCATTCAGGAAGAGGAACCTCTACCCGCTCCACCCGCACCACCTCTTGCTAGGACCCCCAACGCCACCCTTCTTCGGGCTCAGGAAGCCCTCGCCACCTTCATCGTCGACTATCAGTTATTTGCCGGACCCCTCGATGCCATGCTTAACACCGCCCTCACCACCGACCCTCACACTGTCACAGATGAAGAGCGCGACGCAATCCTTGAACAAACGGTCCAACTTGACTACATTACAAGGACTTTGCAATGGCGGTTTGAGACCACTAATCACGACATCAACACCATTGCCGAATGGTTAAAGTCGCGCAGGGATCATGGGTGGACGAATAATGGAAACCATGGCTGGGGAACAGGATAAGAAGTCGGTGACTTCTTGCATACGAAGGGGGTAATGTTACAATTTCTTTCCCTTTCGTTTAACGGACTCTTTTATTATATAATCATAGCTATGCGTTTCATGGACGCTTATTTCCTTTTAGCTTTATCCTTCACTCTTCCTTTCTAAGGTATTAGCTATACATTTCCTTTTACGTTCTCCTTGTTCTTTTTGTATATAAAGACTCTCATGTATGTCTCTTTTCCTTAGTTCCAACTTAATCGAATTCTTCTCTCAACCTCTGAACGAAACTCCTCGCTCTCATCTTCGAGCTCGTCGTTAATTTGACCTTTGTCATCGTTTGACTTAGCGTCCAGAACTTGTCCAGTAGGCTGGGAGCAGACCGAGACTCTGCTTGCCACTGTTAACTTAGAACGAACTGCGTTGAGAGCATCGATCTTAACAATAGTGTCGAGGCACCATAACAAGGGGAGTAACCATGTTGAGGCACCATGGGTGGCAGGATAAGCGATAGTGTTGAGGAACCTTAAGCAGCAGGTGGAGTGGCAGTATTAGGACACCATAGGTGGCAGGGTAAGCGATAGTGTTGAGGAACCATAGGCAGCAGGTGGAGTGGCGGTATCGGGGCACCACAGTTGGTGGAGTGAGCGGTGGTGGAGTGGCACCACAGGCAACAGGGTAAGTAAGACTGTGGGCCTAGAGTAACGGTCTTCAAGCACCAGGACATGTGGCCTAGCGGCTAATCACATGATCAAATAGTGGAACACCCGGGCGTACCTGCTGTTGGGGGGGTGTACGTTACCGTTTGGAACGTCCGGGAGGTCACGCGTTATCCGCGACACGCAGACGATTTTGCTTACGCCGGATGCGAAGGCGGTGTTGACGACTAAGGGGTTGTATATTACTTTGGAGTCGGGTGTCACGGAGGTGTAAAACTACATAGCTTTCCAGTGTTTGCACTGGCGCTCATCGACTGTCCAAGTTCAGAGATAAATCAAAAGATTTATGTCATTGTTCCAACCGATTTTTGCATTAAGGTTACCAGGGCCGATCTCCCGATATCGGTTCCTGACCTCAATTCAGAATATGCGATTCGAAGGGACTGATACTGCCCTGATGGTTCTGCCATCATCATCAGGAGGACTTTGAAATCGCGTTCAAGAAAACTCAACTTAGACGAACGTGAGCGTAGCTCTGCATTCCTGCCATAGCGTGAAGGAAAGACGAGGCGCGAGAAGCGTTCAAAATGGTCACAGAGATCAACAGAGGGCGGAGAAAGACGAGGTTGTCCACGGGTGCGCACTAACCGTTCTCCCTTTATTTTTATAAAAAAAACCTCATGCAACCCGCAGCGTCCAAGCATGCGTGTACCCGCCAATTATTTTTTATACAGGATAATGAAGACTCGCGTTTTTTTGGAGGTCCAGCGGCTTGCATGCTGGCGAAATCGCGGAAATAGTTACATGATATTGTTAAAAACGAGGCGATGTGATTAAAATCGTACATGATTCTACAGAGGTGAACCGGTGACGGATGCCAGTCAGGTCGCAAAGCGTGTTAAGCTGAAACGTCGACATCGTCATTCTCGAATAGCTTGCCGCAGACAATATACCTCTTGGCAAAGTGATCCACCCTTTCATATTTTCTGTCTGCGTACCAGAGGTTGCTGTCGCATGTGAAGGACACATACATCTCATCGGGCTTGAGGTCCGTGAGCAGGTCAATGATGAAGGAAGAGCCTGGAAGCGTACAACGTTAGCCACGCCATGCGGCAAAAGACTGCTGCAACCTACCAGGCCAATAGAAACTTCTCCCTGCTAACAAGTTGAACACTGTCCCTGTAAAATCCTTCCCCCGTCTTTCCCAACATCTTGGGGGGTAGGTAGGATTTGGGCCTCCATGTGTACCTTGACTTGAACTGAGATGATACGGACGGAAAGATGACGCTACGGTGTACGGTATCATGGCATCATACCTTAAAACTTTATTGTCTGAACACTGGTACGCACCCGGTAGCCACGGCTTGGAGATTATCGATTATCGCGAGGCCTGTTGGTCAGCCCAAGGAACCGTTCTTCCGAAAGGCCCGAGTCACAAGTGCGTGACATCGTGACTCGCAACAGCCTTGCCCACTTCACCTCACACCGCCGTCTAACTGCCTATACTTGCATAATTCTCGGACGCACAAGTACCAATCAGAGCCTTCTCGTGGCACAGTTTTTGCATCCTTCCCAACTGCGCTAGACACTTGTTTCATCGCACATCATTTCGATACGAGGCTTAGCTGAACTGGCCATTACGCTGCTTGACTGTTTGACTTTCTGAGATCACGAGTAACATCTGCAGTGTCTATATACATTTATATTCTCAACTTGCTCTTAGACCAGATACCATTTCACATACCATTCCATTGTCAACTCAGTCATGTCTGGCACTGCACATCTTCAAGATGCACATGCAGTGGGTCAGTTTGAACTCTTGTACTGACAGCTATGGAATTCTGACATAATTACAATAGTTGAAGATCCAGAAATGACAGAGATACTCAAGAATCAATATGCATGCCCTCATTTCCGCATCCTTGTCATTGGAAGAGCTAATGCAGGCAAAACAACTATCCTTGAGAAAGTTTGTGGTGTGGCTCAGGGCACAAAACCCATCATATATGATAAGGATGGAGGTCTACTTAAGCCCAAGGGATTGGCACATTTGAAACAATGGTTTCAGAGAAGAAAGCCTGATACTCATTTGCAATCATCAATAGAGGTGGGCTTGCTTGTGCATTTTGACTGCCATTTTCATAATCACTTTTCAGCGGGGCATACATGATATTGAGCACCAGATTACATATCCTGGCAGCAACTTCATCTTCCATGACTCACAAGGCTTTGAGGCTGGTTCTAATAATGAAATGGAGGTTGTTTGGAAGTTTATTCAAAATAAATCAATGGCAATGCATCTCAAAGATCAATTACATGCAATTTGGTACCTTTCCAATTTGTTTGTGTTTCATCTAACATATGTTGCCATAGGTACTGTATCCCAATGGATAGTCCTCGCCCCATAGCAGATGCTGAGCTTCAGTTTTTCAGCAAAGGGACTGGAGGTGACTTGGCAGTTATTCCAATCACAGTTTATTGACAAAAATACAGTTCCTTTGGTGGTAGTCTTCACCAAATTTGATGGCCAAGTCATACAAGAATGGGGTAAACTTACTGATATGAAAGATGAAAAGGATAAGTGGGAATTGGCCAAGGAAAATGCTGAAAAAACTTTTCAGGAATTTTACCTGTATAGAGTAATGAATACAACTCACCCCCCAAAAGCATTTGTGAAGCTGGAAGGCAAGCAATAAGATCTATTTAATTGTATTCTAAGTCATTGAGCATATATTGCTAGAGATGCACAAGGCTGAAAAGGATTGTCCTGAGCTGACAAAGAGAACAGCTCAAGCAATTGACAATGCCAGTTTGCATGATCTCTTTGTCTCAACCCAGGCAAACAACTTGGATCTGTGTGTTAAAAATGCTCTTGAGTGAGATCCTCTACTATCATCACCAGCACATGATGTGATGCATTGTAGAACTGTTTTGAGAAGGGAATATGCATTTGAATCACTTCCTCGGGTTGTGCTTTCACATTTTCCATATTTTTGGGTAAGTAAAGGGCATTCTACCTTATGATAGGATGGTTATAGTATGAACAGTCTGCAAAGGTGTGTTGATCTCACAATAAAATAACAATGATAAAGCATTGGAAAGGCAGAATACAATGTGACTATATCTGCAGTATCTTGTTATATATTGCATTTATTGTTTATAGGATGTGAGTATATACAAATGGAAGAAATGAAGTTTACAAAAAATACTATCATGTCATCATCTTTTTAATAGAATTTGAAAAATGTGAGTGATAAACATTTTTGTCATCAAGTTTGTTGATATAAAAATAGTGGGTAAATGATGCTAAAATTCATGTTGATAAGCAGTCTAATGGATGTTACAGCAAGTGAGTGGTAATATTACAGTTACCCTTTCCCTGGGCTAATGTGAGAACATGTAGGAAGTAAGTTATGTTGAGATTTTGCTAAAGGGTTGATTTGATAAACTTGCTTGATGAACAGGAGGTCAGTGACATTTGCAATGCATTATCAGTCTTATCAAAAGGTAATCAAAAGAGAGTGAGTGACAATATTTCATTTTATGCCAGGGTCTTGACATCTGATCCCATGGCCAACAGGAAGTGAGTGACAGTGCCCATCTGATGCCAGGGACTCTCCTGACATCTCATGACATACAGAAAGTAAGTAAATGTGGTTTAGTTTATACCAGGGTCCTGGACAGCTGATGCAATGACCAACAGGATGTGAGTGACAGTGCCCATTTGATGCCAGGGACTCTCCTGACATCTCATCCCATGACCAACAGTGGGTGAGTGACAGCGCCCATTTGATGCCAGGGACTCTCCTTACATCTGATCCCATGACCAACAGTATGTGAGTGACAGTGCTCATTTTATGCCAGGGACTCTCCTGACATCTCATCCCATGACCAACAGTGGGTGAGTGAAAGTGCCCATTTGATGCCAGGGACTCTCCTGACATCTGACCAACAGAGAGTGAGTGACAGTGCCCATTTGATGCCAAGGACTCTCCTGACATCTGATCCCATGACCAAAAGTGGGTGAGTGACAGTGCCCATTTTATGCCAGGGATGTCCTGACATCTGATCCCATGACCAACAGGATGTGAGTGACAGTGCCCATTTGATGCCAGGGACTCTCCTGACATCTGATCCCATGACCAACAGGATGTGAGTGACAGTGCCCATTTGATGCCAGGGACTCTCCTGACATCTGATCCTGTGACCAACAGGATGTAAGTGATAGTGCCCATTTTATGCCAGGGACTCTCCTTACATCTGATCCCATGACCAACAGGATGTGAGTAGTGCCCATTTGATGCCACTTTCCTGACATCTGATCCCATGACCAACAGGATGTGAGTGACAGTGCCCATTTAATGCCAGGGACTCTCCTGATATCTGATCCCATGACCAACAGCAAGTGAGTGACAGTGCTCATTTTATGCCAGGGACTCTCCTTACATCTGATCCCATGACCAACAGGATGTGAGTGAAAGTGCCCATTCAATGCCTGACATCTCATCCCATGACCAACAGATTGTGAGTGACAGTGCCCATTTAATGCCAGCGACTCTCCTGACATCTCATCCCATGACCAACAGAAAGTGAGTGACAGTGCCCATTTTATGCCAGGGACTCTTCTTACATCTGATCCCATGACCAACAGGATGTGAGTGACTGCCCATTTGATGCCAGGGACTGTCCTGATATCTGATCCCATGACCAACAGCAAGTGAGTGACAGTGCCCATTTGATGCCAGGGACTCTCCTGACATCTGATGCCATGACCAACAGCAAGTGAGTGACAGTGCCCACTTTATGCCAGAGACTCTCCTGACATCTGATCCCATGACCAACAGATTGTGAGTGACAGGGCCAATTTTATGCCAGGGACTCTCCTGACATCTGATCTTGTGACCAACAGGATGTGAGTGACTGTGCCCATTTGATACCAGGGACTCTCCTGACATTGATCCCATGACCAACAGGATGTGAGTGACTGTGCCCATTTGATGCCAGGGGCTCTCCTGACATTTTATCCAATGGCCAACAGAAAGTGAGTGATATTACTTGATTTTTACAGGTACAATAATTTATGTTTAGTTTGTATGCTTGTTCCCTTGCACCAGATTCAATTCTCATGATACATGTCATTAGCATTCTGTGATTCATGCATTTGGGGTAACACCAGATGATCAATTTTCATTCCATATGGTGGTCATTCAACGTTTCTCCAAGAATTATTTTTGACCTTAGCATTATCAGCCATCTCATTGTCAAGTTTTAGTTGGTAAATTATCCTTCATTCATTAGACTGATTCAAATTGACATATTTCAGCAATTGTTTTCATTGCTAAACAAGCATTTTGGGAAAGAGAGCATGTTTTCACAGTTTTGGTCAATGCTTGTGACCACCTCTTAAAACAAGATTATGTCAATCAACTCAAAACTCAGATTACTGCTCAGTCTATACCATCTAAACATGCTGATTTGATTCCATATTTGTGTAATCAAATTCAAATGTGATAGTATGTACTTAATTCTCACTCATGTCCACACTGTTGTTATATCTTCTACATCTTTTACCCAATTTATTTATAGCTTGCTTCTCAAGAACTCCTGTGAAAAATGGAAATGCTTAATATATTCTGATTCATATTGTTCCAAGTACTTACTATGTACATGATACAGGAATACTTTGCATATTTCCATTAGGGCATAGTTGATAACACTCTCATTGCCAATATGCAACTTTTATTTTGCAAAACCATTAGATAAAAACAAAAACCACCCATTGTCCAATATTGTTTTTGTTCAATGTCCAAATAGCCTAACACCTCTCCCGGTCGCTCCACGCACTGTCCACGATCGCCTCGACTCGCCTCATCGCCCGGTCAGCCCAGTCACGGTACGTCTTAGTATAAACCGTACCCGACTTCTCCTCCTCTTCCTCCTTCATCCTCGCACTCGCCTCAACAACAGGAGTGAAACACAGTGCACTCTCCATCTGGGGCGTCATTACGCTCGGAGGACTCCGCATCCGCAAGACAGAGGGCGACGGTCAGTACACCGGCCGTGCGCAACTCGGGCTCGGTTCCTCTCCTTGAATCCGCTTCTGCCTCTGGCGGTGCAGGTGACGATCCTGGCACAGCGAGGACCGCCGACTTCGACTCCGACTTCGACTCCGGTTTTCGCTCGGGCTAGGAACAGGCGCATACTTGTCGTCGGCTTCTTCTCCTGCTCGTTGACGATCCCCGCTCGAGAACAAAGGAAATGGGAACGCAGATGCCAATGACCACGGAGGAGACCGTCCACTCGAACCAAGCGTCGGAATCCGCGCCGGGGGTGATTCAACAATGATCCTGAACCCCTTGTTCCGACCTTGACCGGTCTGGCTCAGATTCGCGTCCGTCTCCTCTAATCCCCCGATCGCAGCCTGGACAGCCCGGGCCGCACGCACACTTCGCATCGAATCCGTCCACCGCTTCTCCTCATCCACCTTGGTAATGATCGCGCGCTTGATACTCTTATGGCGCAAACTCTCTTAAGGAACCCGCATCTCGGGCTTGTCCTCGTCATCCTCGTCTCCTTCCTCGTCACTCAGGAATCCAGTAGCAGCCGGCGCAAAAGAGGACGATAATAACGGCAGATCGACGGCCTCTTACGCGAGTAGCGCGACCCGCGAGACGATTTCGTCCCGTTTCTTTTACACTTTGGAGGTGGGCCACTATTGGCATGGGCATGGGCAGCCCAAGAGGCGATGTCGAGTTTCCCGCCTTGCTCTTCTTCTCCGCCGTCCTTACCTAGGAAGTATCGCGCGTCCTCCTTCTCGACGGACCTGGACCCTTCGAGGTCTTCTTCAACGCCGACATACTTTGGACCAGGAGCCATCTCTTTAAATTCGTCGCTGCGCTGTCTAAATAAACAGCTCCACCATTTTCCTCTTCCTTCTGTATAAAAGGAAGACGATGTTCGAGCGTGACGGCAGTGGCGGCATATCAACCATAATAGCAGGGAGAAGACGACGGCTGTAGGTACAGCGGCTATAAGCGGGACAAGAAAGTGTGAGGAGCTGAAAAAGCCGCGACTTGGAAAGCCCGAGTTCGAGTGGGGTGCAGTTGGAGACGACGGAACGGATGCGGATGTGGATGCGGACGTGTATGAGCTCGATGCGGGTGTGGATGAGCTCAATATGGATGTGGACAAGCTCGAAGAGGACAGAACAGGCAGCGAGGCTTCCGATAAATTCGCCAGATTACCCGAAAAGGTAAGGATGGAACTGGAATCGGACGAAGGATCACTCAGAGTTGCCAAGACGCCGCCATGAAGTGTAGATGTGGGGGTGAGGGTCATAGGAATGGGGAAAAACGCTATAGTTGCCATCCCGCCCGTTGCGGCTGCCGGGGAAGTCGCCGCCGTGGTGGTTTAAGCAGCATACGGTCACATAGTTGAACGTCGATGTCGACACACCTTGGCCTATGCCTAACTGACGAGGCACCTGGTGCACGTAGCTTGTATCTTTAAATAATGTGGCTGCTTGGACAAGTGTCTTCGCAGTCATATTATGGCAAGAAGAGACCGCTGGTTTGTAACCTTGCCATAGAAGGATGTCGATTATGGGAGTGTTGCATGATAAAGTGTGGGTATTGGTAATGGTATTGGTATTCTAGGGGTATTTGGGACCAAGAAGTTGTTTGATTATTGGAAGGAATAGTCGGGGACGACGATGAATCTCACGCGGTTTCCGATGCTGAATGCGATCAGATGGTGCACCGAGAAGTCGAAGTCGAGTCCTGCGGTAATAAAGATGGAGCGACATATGAGGGAGAGTACGAGGCAGCTGTGACGCCTGACCTACGGAAGGTGGTTGGGCGGACTGAATAAAGGGTCGCATTTGCTGAGTGGCTGGCGACAGGGAGGGAAGAGAAGAGGAAAACTTACGAAGTGGAGGTTGGTGGAGGCCTTCTGGGGAAGGACGTGTTCATGTTGATAGCCGTCGACGGCCTGGCACGGACGGTTTTGGGGTGAAGGTGAGTCAGTGGCAGCCACCTCAAGTTGGTATGAAATGAGGTTCGTTTGTCGGTGTTTGTACGGTTCTTGTCCGGGTTCGATGACCGCTATGAACTCTAGGGTCACAATTCAATCACCTCTCAAACTGGCCCGGAAAGCGCTGGGGCGGAACCAGGTCCTGTATGCTACCGGTGCGTTGAGGAACACGATTATAGTTATCCATACCCTAATATTTGACTCGGGTGTGAAAAAGAAAAGGTGGGCTCTCACCGATGCCTTATTCCAGACTATTTCCCAGTAAATCCAAGAAGGAACCCTTGGACGACGCGAAAAGTGATAAATCCAACAATAGAGGGCGAGCAAAAGAAGACGATGGACGAGATTGTTTATGGGTAAGCGCCATCCTTCTTTGTGTCGTTAAAGATATCTTATACACCTACCATCGTAGTTTTATCAAAGTTGGCAACGAGTCGATGTGTAGGCCTATTCGCGCGTTAACAGAAGCAAGAGGACATGCGACATCTAAACATATGTACGTACCTCTCAATTATTTTTATTATACCTCTATTCACTGGAGATGAAGACTCGCATCTTTTGGAGGTGCAGGCGGTCAGCATGCTTGCGAAATCGCGCGGTTGTTGGACGTTACCACCATCATCATACACCAGTATGGCTCTATCCTGTCTGCATACGGTCTTCATCTCGCTGATTGGTGTGTACTATCCTCCTCCCCTCACTGACCCGTTTTCATTGACGACATATACAGTGCCTTTGAGCTTCAAGAACCCTCGTCGACGTTCGATGCATATAGAGAGGATGCTCAATACGGGATTTGAACTACCCTAATGGTTCTGCCATCATCATTACCGTTATCGGAGTCGGAGGGAGCACGTTCAAGAAAGAGTATAAAACTCATTTCGGGTTTCTACTCGACACCAAGAACATCGTTGTAGATGATATCACGGTTCGCAATAGTAGTTCTGCCAGTGCCTTTTTTTCATCTGATTGATTCCATTGCACTACTTGCGCAGGTTCGAAGGATAGGTAATACATTCGACACTCTTGGGCCTTCCATCCACTCCGAACTGGCCCAGCTCCGTGCCTCCAAACACCCGCTTGTCCCGTCTGGGGCCTCACGGGTAGGGCGATCGGAGCCAGATTCGTGTACTTTGAGCATTTGGGCGGCCTATCTGTTGGACAAGTTGGTTGTAGGGACAAAGGTGGAGTTTCAGCGGTGGTGACTGACGACACGCAGACGATATTGGTTACGCCAGAAAGGGGTTGACGACCAATATACTTTGGAGTAGGGTATCACGGATAGCTATGCTACAGTATGAAACTACATATCATAGCTTTGCACTAGACTGTCCAAGTTCAGGCCATTGTTTCAACCGAATTTTACCTCGTACTAGGCTCTAGAGGGCCGATCTCCCAACATCGGTCTCTGACCTCTCGCTGTCGTAATAAGCCGGGTCTGCCCGCTGAGCCGGTTTCTAGCCACAGGGTGATTGCGCGCTTGGTACTCTTATACCGGAGACTCTACCCACATCTCGGGCTTGTTGCGTGAGTAGCGTGACCCGCGAGACGATTTCGTCCCGTTTCTTTTTACGCTTTGGAACTGGGCCACCACTGGCATGGGCAGCCCAAGATACGATACGAGTTTCCCGCCTTGCTCTATCGCGCGTCGTCCTTCTCGACGCATCTGGACCCTTCCAGGTCCTCTTCAACGCCGACATACTTTGGGCTGGCAAGAACCATCTCCTCAAGTCCGTCGCCGCGCTGTCTTAAAAACTGCTCCACCATCCTCCTCTTCCCTCTGCCTAAAAGTACGGTGGCTATAAGCGGGACAAGAAAGCGCGAAGAGGTGAAAGAGCTGCAACTTGGAAAGCCAGAGTTTGAGTGGGGTACAGTTGGAGGCGACGATACGAATGCGGACGTGCTCGATGAGGACGGAACGGGTAACGAGGTGTCAGATAAAGTTGTCAGAGACAAAAAGGTAAGGATATCGGACTCGGAGGCCAAGACGCTGTCCACTGTAGAAGTGGGAGTAAGGGTTGTAGGAATGCTGTACTAATTGCCATTTCGGCCATTGCAGCTGCCAGAGAGGTCGCTGCCATGGAGGTCGCCGCCATGGCGATTCAAGCAGGATACGGCCACCAATAGTTGAACGTCGGCACCCGGTGAATGTAACTTTTATCTTTAAAAAAGGTGGCTGCCTGGACCAGTGTCGTCGTGGTCATAAATAGCAAGACCGCGACTTTGTAGCCTTGCCATAGAAGAATGTTCAAAGCGTCGATTATGAGGAACTATGGACTGTGAGGATTGGTATCGGGGGCCAAGAAGCTGTTTGAATAGTCGACGATGAATCCCACGCAGTTTTCGACGCTAATGCGCTCAGATCGTGAATCGGGGAGTCGAAATCGAGCCCTGCGACAATAAAGGTGGAGCGGGATATCTATGAGGCGGTGAGAGGGAGAGTACGAGGCAGTTGTGACGCCCAACCTACGTGTTCTGGCTCCTGGAGCAAAAGACGGTTGGGCGGACCAGATAGAGTTGCATGTGCTGAGTGTGGTAAACTTACGAGGTGGAGGTGGTGGAGGGAGTGGGTCTCCTGTTCCTGTTGTCCTCGCGATGCCTTCAGAGTATCTGGGGAAGGACGTGCTGATAGCCTGGGACGAACGGTGAAGGTAGGATGAGGCTTGTTTGTCGGTGTTAGCCAGAGCAATCCAATCACCTCAGATGGACATCGGCTCGCTTGCAGTCGGTCTCTTCTTCCGCAAAGGGCTTTTACAAACTAGGTCCTGTATGCTAGTGCGCGCCGTCCATTCTTTGTGTCGTTTGCTTTTTTTTAAGAAAAAAATCTTATCTCTATAGGTTTATCAAAGTCGATGTATGGCATAGGCCCGGAGGACATGCGGCTCTATTCACTGGAGATGGAGACTCGTCTGCATACGGTCTTCACCTCGCTGATCGGTGTGTACTATTTTTCCTCTCGCACTGACTCATTTCCATTGACATATATACCCCTCATGGACCTCACTCCTCTATCGCTTGAACAAGCTCTTCGTGCAGAGCTGACACGACAGGAGTTTGAAGGGAGTCAGGTGCATATAGAGAGGACGCTCAGTATGCGATTCCAAGGGACTGATACTACCCTGATGGTTCTGTCATCATCGTCAGGAGGACTTTGAAATCGCGTTCAAAAAAGAGTATAAAACTCAATTCGGGCAAACGTGAGTGGCCCTGCCATAGTGTGAAGGAACGACGCGGCGCGAGAAGCGTTCAAAGTGTTCACAAAGGAGATTAATACAGGGTGAAGAAAGACGAAATTTGTCCATGGGTGCGCACCCTCCATTCTCCCTGTTTTTTTAAAAAAACCTTATGCAACCCGCAGTGTCCAAGCATACGTGTACCCGCCAATTATTTTTTATACAGGATATGAAGACTCGCGTCTTTTGGAGGTCCAGCGACCTGCATGCTTGCGAAATCGCGGAAATAGATATGTGATATCAGAATATGATGTTAAAAACGAGGCAATGTGATTAAAATCGTACATGATTCTACAGAGGTGAACCAGTGACGGATGCCAGTTGGGTCGCAAAACGTGTTAAGCCGAAACATTCTCGACTAGCTTCCTGCAAACGATATACTAGTTGGCAAAGTGATCGTATCATAGGTTGCGGTCGCGTGTGAAGGATACAGTCGACGAGGAAGAGCCTGGAAGCGTACCCGTCTCGAACGATGCCATGTTCAGCCACGCCATGCGGCAAAGTTTCCGACCTTGAACAGACAGCCGCGACCTACCAGGCCCATAGAAACCCTGTCTTTCCCATCAAACTCTGCCAACATCCTGGGGGGTAGGTAGGATTTGGGCCTCCATGTGTACCTTGAACTGAGATAATACGGACGGATGATATGGTGAATGAAGCGAATTTGGCGTTGAATGGCCCGAGTCACAAGTGTGTGACATCGTGACTCGCACAGCCTTGCCTCCGCCGTCTAACAGCTTACACTTGCGTAACTCTCGGACGCACAAGTACTAATCAGAGACTTCTCGCGGCACAAATTTTGGTATCCTCGCCAACTGCGCTAGACGCTTGTTTTGTCGTACATCATCTCGATACCAGGCGGCTGAACTGGCCATTACGCTGGTTGACTGTTTGACTTTCTGAGACTACAAGTAACATCTGCAGCGTCTATATACATTTATATTCTCAACTTGCTCTTAGGCCAGATACCATTTCACATACCATTCCATTGTCAACTCAGTCATGTCTGATACTGCACATCTTCAAGATCCACATGCAGTGGGTCAGTTTGAACTCTTGTACTGACAGCTATGGAATTCTGACATAATTACAATAATTGAAGATCCAGAAATGACAGAGATACTCAAGAATCGATATGCATGCCCTCATTTCCGCATCCTTGTCATTGGAAGAGCTAATGCAGGCAAGACAACTATCCTTGAGAAAGTTTGTGGTGTAGCACAGGGTACAAAACCCATCATATATGATAAGGATGGAGGTCTACTTAAGCCCAAGGCATTGGCACAATTGAAACAATGGTTTATGAGAAAAAAGCCTGATACTCATTTGCAATCATCAATAGAGGTGGGCTTGCTTGTGCATTTTGACTGCCATTTTCATAACCACTTTTCAGCGAGGTATACATGATGTTGAGCACCAGATTACATATCCTGGCAGCCACTTCATCTTCCATGACTCACAGGGCTTTGAGGCTGGTTCTAATAATGAAATGGAGGTTGTTTGGAGGTTTATTCAAAACAAATCAATGGCAATGCATCTCAAAGATCAATTACATGCAATTTGGTACTTTTCCAATTTGCTTGTTTTTCATCTGATGTATGCTGCCATAGGTACTGTATCCCAATGGATAGTCCTCGCCCCATAGCAGATGCTGAGCTTCAGTTTTTCAGCAAAGGGACTGGAGGTAACTTGACAGTCATTCAAATCACAGTTTATTGATAAAAATACAGTCCCTTTGGTGCTGGTCTTCACCAAATTTGATGGCCAAGTCATACAGGAATGGGGTAAACTGACTGACATGAAAGATAGAAAGACTAAATTGGAGAGGGCCAAGGAAAATGCTGAAAAAACATTTCAGGAAGTTTATTTGCATAGAGTCATGAATACAGCTCACCCACCAAAGACATTTGTGAAGTTAGAAGGTGAGCAATGAGATCTATTTAACTGTGTTATAAGCCATTGAGCATATATTGCCAGAGATGCACAAGGCTGCAAAGGACTGTCCTGAGCTGACAGAGAAAACAGCTCAAGCAATTGACAATGCCAGTTTGCATGATCTTTTTGTCTCAACCCAGGCAAACAACTTGGATCTGTGTGTTAAAAATGCTCTTGAGTGAGATCCTCTACTATCATGACCAGCACATGATCAATGATGTGATGCATTGTAGAACTGTTTTGAGAAGGAAATATGAATTTAAATTACTTCCTCAAGTTGTGCTTTCACATTTTCCATATTTTTGGGTAAGTAAAGGGCATTCTACCTTATAACAGGATGATTATAGTATCAACAGTTCACAAGGGTGTGTCAATCTCATAATAAAATAACAATGATAAAACATTGGAAAAGGGGGAAATCAATGTGAGATATCTGCAGTATCATGTTATATATTGCATTTATTGTTTATAGGATGTGAGTACATTCATATGGAAGATAATGAAGCTTACAAGGAATACTATCATGTCATCTTTTAATAGAATCTGGAAAATGTGGGTGATAAACATTTTTGTCACTCAATTTTATCGAAATGAAAATAGTGGGTAAATGATGCTAACATTCATGTTGATAAGCAGTCTGATAGATGTTACAGCAAGTGAGTGGTAATATTACAGTTACCCTTTCCCTGGGCTAATGTGAGAACATGTAGGGAGTAAGTTATGTTGAGATTTTGGCAAAGAGTTGAGTTGATAAACTTGCTTGATGAACAGGAGGTCAGTGACATTGGCAATGGATTATCAGTCTTATCAAAAGGTAATCAACAGAGAGTGAGTGACAATATTTCATTTTATGCCAGGGTATTGACATCTGATCCCATGGCCAACAGAAAGTGAGTAGCAGCACCCATCTGATGCCAGGGACTCTCCTGACATCTCATGACATACAGAAAGTAAGGAAACGTGGTTTAGTTTATACCAGGGTCCCAGACAGCTGATGCAATGACCAACAGAGAGTGAGTGACAGTGCCCATTTAATGCCAGGGACCCTCATGACATCTGATCCCATGACCAACAGGAAGTGAGTGACAATGCCCATTGAATGCCAGTGACTCTCCCGACATCTGAAACAGTGGGTGAGTGACAGTGCCCATTTGATGCCAGGGACTCTGCTGACATCTGATCCCATGACCAACAGGTTGTGAGTGACAGTGTCCATTTGATGCCAGGGACTCTCCTGACTTCTGATCCCATGACCAACAGTTTGTGAGTGACAGTGCTGATTTGATGCCAGGGACTCACCTGACATCTGATCCCATGACCATCAGCATGTGAGTGACAGTTCCAATTTGATGGCAGGGACTCTCCTGACTTCTGATCCCATGACCAACAGTATGTGAGTGACAGTGCCCATTTGATGGCAGGGACCCACCTGACATCTGATCCCATGACCAACAGGAAGTGAGTGACAGTGCCCATTTGATGGCAGGGACTCACCTGACATTTGATCCCATGACCAACAGCATGTGAGTGACAGTGCATCCTTTGATGCCAGGGACTCTCCTGACATCTGATCCCATGACCAACAGACAGTGAGTGACAGTGCCTATTTGATGACAGGGACTCTTCTCACATTTTATCCCATGTCCAACAGAAAGTGAGTGACAGTGCCCATTTGATGCCAGGGACTCACCTGACTTCTGATCCGATGACCAACAGACAGTGAGTGATAGTGCCTGTTTGAATGCCAGGGACTCACCTGACATCTAATCCCATGACCAACAGACAGTGAGTGACGTGCCTATTTGATGACAGGGACTTTCCTGACATCTGATTACATGGCCAACAGCAAGTGAGTGACTGACCATTTGATGGCAGGACTCTCTTGACATTTTATCCCATGGGCAACAGAAAGTGAGTGATATTACTCGATTTTTACAAGTACAATAATTTTTGTTTAGTTTGTATGCTTGTTCCTTTGCACCAGATTCAATTCTCATGATACTTGTCATTAGCTTTCTGTGATTCATGCATTTGGAGTGTCAAAAAATGAACAAACTGCATTCCCTATGGTCATCATTCAACTTTTCTCCAGGAATCATTTTTGACTTTAGCATTATCAGCCATCTCATTGTCAAGTTTTAGTTGGTAAAGCATGCTTTATTCATTAGACTGATTCAAGTTGACATATTTCAGCATTTGTTATCATCGCTAAACAAGCATTTTGGGAAAGAGAGCAGGTTTTCACAGTTTTGGTCAATGCTTGTGACCACTTCTTAAAACAAGATTATGTCAATCAACTCAAAACTCAGATTACTGCTCAGTCTATGCCATCTAAACATGCTGATTTGATTCCATATTTGTATAATCAAATTCAAATGTGATAGTATGTACTTAATCCTCACTTATGTCCACACTGTTGTTATATCTTCTCCATTTTTTACCCAATTTATTTATGGCTTGCTTTTCAAGAACTCCTGTGATAAATGGAAATGCTTGATATATTCTGATTCATATTGTTTCAAGTACTTACTATGTATAAGATACAGGAATACTTTGCATATTTCCATTAGGGCATAGTTGATAACACTCTCATTGCCAATATGCAGCTTTTATCTTGCAAAATGTAAATTGACCATTAGATAAAAACAAAACCATCCATTGTCCAATATTATTCTTGTTCAATGCCCAAAAATCCTAACACCTCTCCCGGTCGCTCCACGCACTGTCCACGATCGCCTCGACTCGCCTCATCGCCCGGTCAGCCCGGTCACGGTACATCTTGGTATAAACCGCACCCGACTTCTCCTCTTCCTCCTCCATCCTCGCACTCGCCTCAACAACGGGAGTGAAACACAGCGCACTCTCCATCTGGGGCGTCATTACGCTTGGAGGACTCCGCATCTGCAAGACAGAGGGGGACGGTCGGTATGCGGGCCGTGCACGACTAGGGCTCGGTTCCTTTCCTTGCATCCGCTTCTGCCTCTGGCGGTGCAGGTGGCGATCCTGGCGCAGCGAAGACCGCCGACTTCGACTCCGACTCCGGTTTTCGCTCGGGCTAGGAACAGGTGTATACTTGTCGTCGGCTTCTTCTCCTGATCGTTGACGATCCCCGCTCGAGAACAAAGGAAATGGGAACGCAGATGCCAGAGACCACGGGGGAGACCGTCCACTCGAACCAGTCGTCGGAATCCGTACCGGGGGCGATTCAACCACGATCCGGAACCCCTTGTTCCGACCTTGACCGGTCTGGCTCAGACTCGCGTCCGTCTCCTCTAATCCTCCGATCGCAGCCTGGACTGCCCGGGCCGCACGCACACTTCGCATCGAATCCATCCACCGCTTCTCCTCATCCACCTTGGCAATGATCGCGCGCTTGATACTCTTTGTCCTCGTCATCCTCATCTCTTTCCTCGTCGCTCAGGAACCCCGTAGCAGCCGGCGCAAAAGAGGACGATAACAACGGCAGACCGACAGACATCGACGCGCCCCTCTTGCGGGAGTAGCGCGACCCGCGAGACGATTTCGTCCCGTTTCTTTTACGCTTTGGAGGTGGGCCACTACTGGCTTGGGCAGCCCAGGACGCGATGTCGAGCTTTCCGCCTTGCTCGTCTCTTCCTCCGTCCTTACCTAGAAAGTATCGCGCGTCCTCCTTCTCGACGCACCTGGACCCTTCGAGATCATCTTCAACGCCGACATACTTTGGGCCAGGAACCGTCTCTTCAAATACGTCGCCGCGCCCTCCAAACAAGCCACTCCACCACTCTCCTCTTCCTTCTGTATAAAAGGAAGACGATGTTCGAGCACGACGACGGTGGCGGCATATAAACCATAAGAGCAGGGAGAGGACGGCTGTAAATACCGCGGCTATAAGCGGGACAAGAAAGTGTGAGGAGCTGAAAAAGCCGCGATTTGGAAAGCCCGGGTCCGAGTGGGGTGCAGTTGGAGACGACGGAACGGATGCGGATGTGGATGCGGACGTGTATGAGCTCGATGCGGATGTGGATGAGCTCAATATGGATCGAAGAGGACAGAACGGGTAAGGAGGTGTCCGATAAAGTCGTCAGAGTACCCGAAAAGGTAAGGATGGAGCTCGAATCGGGAGAAGCAACACTCAGAGTTGCCAAGACGCCGCCATGAAGTGTAGATGTGGGGGTGAGGGTCATAGGAATGGGGGAAAACGCTATAGTTGCCATCCCGGCCGTTGCGGCTGCCGGGTCGCCGCCGTGGCGATCCAGCAGAATAAGGCCACCAATAGTTGAACGTTGATGTTGACACACAGTTGGCCTACTCCTAACTGACGAGGCACCTATTGTACGTAGCTTGAATGCGCTCAGATCGTGAACCGGGGAGTCGAAATTGAGTCCTGCGGCAATAAAAGTGGAGTGGCGTATGAGGTGAGAGGGAGAGTACGAGGCAGCTGTGACGCCCGACCTACGGGTTCTACGCCAAAAGGTGGTTGGGCGGACTGAAGAAAGGGTCTTCGCGGGGGAAGGACTTATTCATGTTGATAGCCGTCGACTGCCTGGCACGAACAGTTTTGGGATGAGGGTGAGTCGAGAAATGAGGTTCATTTGTCGGTGTTTGTGCAGTTCTTCCAAGGTTTTGACGACAAACTGAATGTGGCGGAGTAGCCATGGGGGGTTGGTCGATTTGAAGAATTTTTCGGGCTCTAAGCGGCCCAGAGGGAGGTGCGGTTGGTTATGCGTTGACGAGTTGGGATAAAGAAGACGGGAGACCTGTTATTGGGTGCGTCAGTTCTATGGCCGCTATGAACTTTGGGTTCACAATTCAATCACCTCAGATTTCTCGCCCCTTCTTCCGCATGGGCTTTTTCAAACTGGCCCGGAAAGCGCTGGGGCGGAACCAGGTCCTGTATGCTACCGGTGCGTCGAGGAACGCGATCAATTAGTTATGCTAATATTCGACTTGCCGCTCTCACTGATATTAGCCTCCTCTTGGGAAGACTTATCCCAGACTATTTTTTGATAAATCCGAGAAGGAACCCCTGGACGTCACTGCGACGCGCAAAGCGTTCAAAGAGGAGATCGATGCAACAATAAAGGACGACGAAAAGAAGACGACGGACGAGATTGTTTATGGGTACGCCCATCCTTCTTTGTGTCGTTTCCTTTTTAAAAGAAATCTTATATACACCCACCATCATAGTTTTATCAAAGTTGCCAACGAGTCGATGTGTAAGGCCCATTCATGCATCGACAGAAGCAAGAGGACATGCGGCATCTAAACATATGTATGTACCCTCAATTTTTTTTATACCTGTATTCACTGGAGATGAAGACTTGGAGGTGCAGGCGGTCAGCATGCTTGCGAAATTACGCGGTTGTTGGGCATTACCACCATCATGATATGCCGGTATAGCTCCATCTTGTCTGCATACGGCCTTCACCTAGGCGACCGGTGTGTTCTGTCCTCCCCGCACTGACCCGTTTCACATATATATGCAGTGCCTTTGAACTTCAAGAACCCTCATCGACGTTTTACACACCCGCCAACCTCCCCGCACTCCTCTCTCGCTTGAACAAGCTGTACTTTGACAGCGCGTTCAAGACCGAGTATAAAACTCAATTCGGGTTCTTACTCGACACCAACATCATCGTAGATGGGATCAGGTTCGGCAATGCCTCTATTTTTTTAATTTTGTTTTACTTAATCCTCTGATGGATCCCATTGCATGACTTGCGCAGGTTCGAGGGATAGGTAAAACATTCGACACCCTTCCATCCACTCCGAACTTGCCCAGCTCCGTGCCTCCAAAGATCCGCTTGTCCCGTCTGGGGTAGGGCGATCGGAGCCCGATTCGTACCAGGGCGTGTCCTTTGATCAGTTGGGGAGGATGGACAGGACCCCGGTCTATCTTTTAGACCAGTTGGTTGTAGGGGCAGAGGTAGAGGGTCCGGCGGTGGTGATTGACGACACGCAGACGATTTTGCTTACGCCGGATGCGACGGCTGTGTTGACGACCCCCTTGAAGGGGTTGTATATTGCTTTGGAGTCGGGTGTCGCGGAGGTGTAATGTAGCTCATATATGTATGCTACATGGCTTTGCATTGGCGCCCATCATAGACTTTCCAGGTTCAGAGATAAATTGAAAGATTTATCCCCGATTTTTACACGTACTATCCATTAACATTAAGGTTACAGAGCCGATCTCCCAATATCGGTTTCTGACCTCGATTCAAGTCTCGCCGTCGTAAAGCCGGTCTGCCTGCTGAGCCAGTTTATGATTGCTTCGGCCCCAGGGCAACTATGTATGACCAAAAATAAAGGATGCTAACGGTTGAGGCCTTGAGGAGTCGGCCTCGTCTGGACATATTGAAAAGAGTAGTATCAGTGTCCGGGAGAATGATGGGGAAAAAAACAAGGCGATGCAAGAACAACCGTCCGTGAGGCTGACAGATGCCAGTTAGGTCGCAAAAGGTGTTAAGCTGAAACCGTCGTTCTCGACTAGCTTCCCGCAGACGATCAAATACTTGTTGGCAAAGTGATCGTACCACCCTTTCATATTTTCTCTGTCGGCATAATAGGTGTCATCGCGTAGCCGAGACCGTGAAGGACACATGCTGGTCAATAGATGTGAGCATATCTGTGGAGCAGTGCAGTTAGTCAACAGGGAGGGAAGAAGGAAGGGAGCGCCTGGGCGTACCCGTCTCGAACGATTGTTTAGCCATGCCCCTGGGCCTCGACGCATCTCTACCGGCAAAGTTTCCACACATACCCACTTCGAATCCAATTCATCGTCAGTTCCAGTAACGACCTTGAACAGGCAGCAGCCTTACCAACAGACGCGTCGAATACTGCCGTAATCGGGAGTAAAATCTTTCCCCCGTCTTTCCCATCAAACTCTGCCAACATCTTGGGGGTGTAGTTCTTGAACAGCACGGTGAACGGGTGGGATTTGGGCATCCATGTGTACCCTGACTTGAACTCGGAGGGGACAGGGTTGTTCGATGATTACAGGCGAGAAGATGACGCAGTGAACGAAGTATATGATGTAGAGAAGGAAGTGTTGACCAGTGGGTTCGTGAGGTTGGCACTGAACGTCATCGTGATCGTACAACACGGGCTGTAGCAGCTCTATCCGAGCATGATTCGTCTTGACGCTTCGGAGCGTCAACCGATGGCGCTTGAACGATTGTACCTTCTGCAATGCACCATAGTGTCTTCTTCGGAGAGTTGCCTAGTAACTGCCGCGTGACAATAGCCTGAGTCACAAATGGATGGTTTATACTCGCTTCGCAGGGCCACAGGGTGATCGCGCGCTTGATACTCTTATGCCGGAGACCCTCCCAGGGGACCAGCATCTCAGGCTTGCCCTCGTCGTCATCCTCGAAACCGTCGTCTCTTTCTTCGTCGCTTGAGAACCCAGTGGCAGCCAGCGAAAAAGAGATAACAACGGCCGACCGACGGACATCGATGTACCCCTCTTGCGCGAGACGATTTCGTCCCGTTTCTTTTTACGCTTTGGAACTGGGCCACCACTGGCATGGGCAGCCCAAGATACGATATCGAGTTTCCTGCCTTGCTCTATCGCGCGTCGTCTTTCTCGACGCACTTGGACCCTTCCAGGCCCTCTTCAACGCCGACATACTTTGGGCTGGCAAGAACCATCTCCTCAAATTCGTCGCCTAGCCGTCTTAAAAACTGCTCCACCATAGTACGGCGGCTATAAGTGGGACAAGAAAGCACGAAGAGGTGAAAAAGCTGCGACTTGGAAAGCCCGAGTTTGAGTGGGGTACAGTTGGAGACGACGATACGGATGCGGACACAAAAAAGTAAGGATATCGGACTCAGAGGCCAAGACACCGTCCCGTGTAGAAGTGGGAGTGAGGGTTGTAGAAATGCTGTAGTTGCCATTGCAATGCCAGAGAGGTCGTTGCAGTGGAGGTCGCCGCCGTAGCGATCCAGGCAGTATACGGCCACCAATAGTTGAAAATCGGCACGGTGAATGTAAACTTTTATCTTTTAAAAAGGTGGCTGCCTGGACCAGTGTCGTTGTGGTCATAAATAGCAAGACCGCGACTTTGTTCAAAGCGTCGATTATGGGGAACGATAGACTGTGAGGATTGGTATTGGTATCAATGTTCTAGTAGTATTTTTGGGCCAAAAAGCTGTTTGAATAGTCGACGATGAATCCCACGCAGTTTTCGACGCTGATGCGCTCAGATCGTGAACTGGGGAGTCGAAATCGAGGCCTGCGACAATAAAGGTGGAGCGGGATATCTATGAGGTGGTGAGAGGGAGAGTACGAGGTAGTTGTGGCGCCAGACCTACGTGTTCTGGGCCAAAAGGTGTTGGGCGGACCAGATAGAGTTGCATGTGCTGAGTGTCCGATGACAGGGGGTAAGGGAAGAGGTAAACTTACGAGGTGGAGGTGGTGGAGGGACTAAATCTCCTGTTCCTGTTGTCCTCGCGACACCTTCAGAGTATCTGGGGAAGGACGTGCTGATAGCCTGGGACGAAGGGGGGTGAAGGTAGGATGAGGCTTGTTTGTCGGTGTTAGCCAGAACTTCATCAGCTCAGTTGTACATGTAAACGGCGGAGGCTCGCGTCTCCTCTTCCGCAAAGGGTTTTTACAAACTGGTCCCAGAAGCGCTGGGGCGGAACCAGGTATGCTAGTGCGCGCCGTCCATTCTTTGTGTCGTTTCCATTTTTTTAAAAAGAAAACCTTATGCCCATAATTTTATCAAAGTCGCCAACAAGTCGATGTATGGCATAGGCCCGGAGGACATGCGGCTCTATTCACTGGAGATGGAGATTCGTCTGCCTGCGGTCTTCACCTCGCTGATCGGTGCGTATTATTCTCCCTCCTGCACCTGCTCATTTCCATTAACATATATATCCCTCGTGGACGTTTTACCTACCAACCTCACTCCTCTATCGCTTGAACAAGCTCTTCGTGCTGCAGCTGACGCGACAGGAGTTTGAAGGGAGTCGGGTGCATATAGAGAGGACGCTCAATATGCGATTCGAAGGGACCGATACTCCCCTGATGGTTCTGCCATCGTCATCAGGAGGACTTTGAAATCGCATTCAAGAAAGAGTATAAAACTCAATTCGGACGAACCTGAGCAGCCCTGCCATAGTGTGAAGGAACGACGTGGCGCGAGAAGCGTTCAAAGTGCTCACAGAGGAGATCAATAGAGGGTGAAGAAAGGCGAAATTGTCCGCCTCCATTCTCAGACTCGCGTCTTTTGGAGGTCAAGCGGCCTGCATGCTTACGAAATCGCGGAAATAGTTATATGATATCAGAATATGATGTTAAGAACGAGGCGATGTGATTAAAATCGTACATGATTCTGCAAAGGTGAAGCGGTGATGGATGCCAGTCAGGTCGCAAAACGTGTTAAGATGGAACGTCGACGTCGTCATTCTCGACTAGCTTCCGGCAGACGATATACTTGTTGGCAAAGTAATATTTCATATTTTCTGTCGGCGTACCAAAGGTTGCTGTCGTGTGAAGGACACATACACCTCATCGGGCTAGAGGTCCGTGAGAAGGCCAATGAGGAAGGAAGAGCCTGGAAGCGTACAACGATTGTTTAGCCACGCCATGCGGCAACAGACAGCCGCAACCTACCAGGCCCATAGAAACTTCTCCCTGCTAACACGTTGAACACTGTCCCTGTAGAATCCTTCCCCATAAAACTCTGCCAACATCTCGGGGGGTACCTTGACTTGAACTGAGATGATACGGACGGAAAGATGAATGGAGCATACGGTATCATCATGGCATCATACCTTAAAACATTAGGATCTTTATCGTCTGAACACTGGTACTGGGACTCGGTAGCCACGGCTTGGAGATTATCGCGAGGCCTGTTGGACGCCCGAGTCACAAGTGTGTGACATTGTGACTCGCACAGCTTCACCTCACACCGCCATCTAACTGTCATACTTGCGTAATTCTCGGACGCACAAGTATCAGAGTCTTCGCGCAGCACAGTTTTTGGCATCCTTGTCAACTTGTTTCATTGCACATCATTTCGATACCAGCTTGGCCATTGCGCAGTTTGACTGTTTGACTTTCTGAGATTACAAGTAATATCTGTATGCATTTATATCCTCAACTCACTCCTAGGCTAGATACCATTTCACATACCATTCCATTGTCAACTCAGTCATGTCTGATACTGCACATCTTCAAGATCCACATGCAGTGGGTCAGTTTGAACTCTTGTACTGACAGCTATGGTATTCTGACATAATTACAATAATTGAAGATCCAGAAATGACAAAGATACTCAAGAATTGATATGCATGCCCTCATTTCCGCATCCTTGTCATTGGAAGAGCCAATGCAGGCAAGACAACTATCCTTGAGAAAGTTTGTGGTGTGGCACAGGGTACAAAACCCATCATATATGATAAGAATGGAAGTGTTACAATTTCTTTTCCTTTCGTCGACGGACTTACTTTATTATATAATCATCGTTATGCGTTTCATGGACGCTCATCTCCTTTAGCTACTTTACCTTCACATTTCCTTTCTTAGGTATTTAGCTGTACATTTCCTTTTATATTTCTCTTGTTCTTTTATGTATATAAACCTTCTTGTAAAGTAGCTAGACTCCAGTTCCAACTTAATCGAATTCTTCTCTCAACTTCTGAACGAATACTCCTCGCTCTCATCTCTTTGAGCTCGTCGTTTATTTGACCTTTGTCATCGTTTGACTTAGTGTCCAGAACCTGTCCAGTAGGCTGGGAGCAGACCGAGACTCTGCTTGCCACTGTTGAACGAATTGCGTTGAGAGCATCGATCTTAACACAAGTTGGAACTCACAGAACCGCTCAGTGTTTCTACACTAGCCAGACACCATTGATACCAGAACCTCGAACCTCAGACCCCCGAACGGCTCTGCCCGTTTCAGACGAAAGTATTATCTAGATCAACGAGAAGTTTTTCCGTCAACTACAGGAACAGGGTGGTTTTTTTCGCTCAGGAACTAAAAAGAAGAACGAACCAGTACCAGCATCCCTCTTTGAAGGTGATTATATTGAAGGAAACGGAAAGGAAGTCTTCCCAGATAACGTTTGGATTGAGTGGATCAACGAAGATCTAGAAGAGGACTTTTATTCTCTATTTTATCCACCCACTGAAGAACCAGAATCCTCCTGGTGGAACAAATTCATCAGTCTCTCTGGAGCACCACCACAGGATAGATACGCACTTCAAGACAAAGGGATACAGCCTTGGAGAGACTTCCTAGAACAGAAACAGATCGAACAAAGTCTATTTGGAGATCCAGAATCAGGGAAGAAGAAAGACGAAACAGGAGAACCTACAGATCCGAAAGAAGAAACAGAAAAGATGGCATCCGACGTAGCAGCACCTGCCTCTAAAGGAGATATCAAACCGCAGCCTATGCGCGTTTTTACAGGAAAACGAACCGAAGCGAAGGCTTTCATTGGAAGTCTTGAAGATTACTTTGTTTTGAATGATGATAACTATAAAAACAAAGCACAGAAGCAGATTCGATTTACTCTTGCCTGTCTTGGGCAGGAACTCGATGATTGGAAAGTCCTGATAAAGGATGAATTGGACGATGAAGAAGAAACAACCCTTACTTGGACGAATTGGGCAGAATTCAAGAAACGTTTCTTAGCCGATTGGGGTGAAGTTAATAGCGCTCTCAGAGCGCTGAACAATTTAGCCAATCTCAGAGTAGGGGGCGACGTTTCAGTCCCTGAATATATCAGAAAATTTCGGATGGAAATCGGTACTTCAGGATTGAAAGGAACTACTGCGCAGCTCCAGGCCTTTGTCAAAGGACTTCCCGAAAGTATTGCTACAAAGATACTTGAAGCAAACGTTCTATCCATGAAAGAAGCGTATGAAAAGGCAGAACAGCTTCATGGCGCTTGGGAAATGATGCGAGCGCTTGGAAGAAAACCAGGACAAGGGAATCGCTCCAATTTTAACCGAAACACCAACAATAGGGGCGGATCAACCCGATCAGTAAATGCGATGCCCACTGGACGTTTGACAGATGAACAAAAGGAGGAATACATGAAATCTGGAAAATGTTTCAGATGTGGAAACCAGGGGCATGTTTCAAGGAATTGTCCCAAACGAAACACCACGTCAAACGCCTCCTTCAGGGCCTCCTCATCGTTTCAGAATAAGGGGATCAGATCTATCCCTGAAGATGTGCCCAAGGAAAAGAAAAATGACCCAGTTGCAAGCATCAGAGCGATCCTTGCTGGGATGAAGGCCGATGAACGAGAAGGTCTTCTCAATGAACTCGAGAACGAGGGTTTTTAACCCGGAAGCGTCATACAGCGGTTGGCACTTCCATAACAAATGGGCATTCACAGTTAGCGCTTGATTCTGTAATAGTAAGATCGAATAATGACAAGTGTCTTTCAATTTCTGTGGAGACGTCCGATTTACCCGCTGAAACTTCGGCTCTAATCGATTGTGGAGCAGAAGGGAATTTTATTGACGAAGAAGTAACCACCAAGTTATCAAAAGAAAAATTGCGAAAACCAATCAAAGTCAGAAACGCAGATGGAACGGTTAACACTAATGGAATAATCACACATCGAGTCCATATTCAATATTTGATTGGAGGAAAACGATACAGCAACTGGTTTCTAATCACTAAATTAGGAGATCAACGATTAATTTTGGGGATCCCTTGGTTAGAAGAAAACAATCCTACTATTGATTGGAGAGATAAAACGATACGCCTCATCGATGAACAACGGAATGAAGGAACTATCTGGCAAATGGCATTGGACAATCAACAATGGGGAGAAGACGATTACTGGATCAGAGTTAAGACGTCAGCATCTCAAGCGTTAGAACATCAGTTGAAAAAGGATGAACAAAAAACGGAATTACCATCAGAATATGGGAAATGGCACTCAGTCTTTGAGAAAAGGGCATCAGAACGATTCCCAACTTCCAGAACTTCGGATCACGCTATCGATTTGAAAACCGGTTTTAGTCCTAAAGTTAGCAAAATCTATGCGTTATCAATCAAAGAACAGTCGACGCTGGACGAATGGATTGAAGAACAGCTAGCTAAAGGCTACATCAAACCGTCGAAATCTCCTCAAGCATCGCCCTTCTTCTTTGTCTCAAAAAAGGAAAGTGGTGCGCTTCGGCCATGCCAAGATTATAGATATTTAAACGATTGGACAATCAAGAATGCATACCCATTACCCCTAGTATCTGACCTCCTTACAAAACTCGCTGGTGCACAATATTTCACCAAATTAGACCTCCGATGGGGATATAATAACGTCAGGATCAAGAAAGGGGACGAATGGAAAGCTGCTTTCATTACCAACAGAGGATTATACGAACCAACTGTTATGTTCTTCGGTTTATGCAATTCGCCATCCACATTCCAAACTATGATGAACAAATACTTCAGAGACATGATTAATGAAGGATGGCTCATTATCTACATGGACGACATCTTGATATGTTCTCAGAATTTGAACGAACTAGAAGAACGAACAAAAAGGGTTCTCGATCGATTAGAAGAGAACGATCTGTTCCTGAAATTAGAAAAATGTAAATTTGCTGTTCAAGAAGTTGAATTTTTGGGCATGATCATCTCACCCGGAAAAATACGAATGGATCCTATCAAACTCGCAGGAATAGCTGATTGGCCAGTACCATCAACGGTTAAACAAGTCCGATCATTCCTAGGTTTTGGAAACTTTTACAGACGTTTTATTGGAAACTTTGCAGCAATCGCAAAACCACTCACAGATCTAACCAAGAAAACGGAACCATTTGACTGGAATAATGAGCGCCAACTTGCCTTTGACACCCTAAAGCAACGGTTCGCCTCTATGCCAGTATTGTTAATGCCAAATCCTGCAAAACCATTCATCCTTCAAACCGACGCCTCCAATAAAGCAATTGGAGCGGTACTGAAACAGGCTGATGAATCTGGAGCACTCCATCCGTGTGGATTTATATCCCATGCGTTAACACCAACGGAGCAGAATTATCAAATTTATGACAGAGAACTGCTTGCAATCATCAAGGGACTTGCAGTATGGCGCCATCTATTACATGGTTCTCCTCACACGATCATTGTCCATTGTGATCACAAGAACTTGTCCTACTATCGAACTGCTCAACGCTTAACACCTCGACAAGCTCGGTGGTCATCATTACTATCTGAATATGATCTTCGTATTGAACATATACCTGGCACAAAAATGTTCGAAGCAGATGCATTATCCAGACGGCCAGATCATATGGGAAATGATGAGGAACAAACTACGGTCACGGTTTTGCCGAATGACCGATTTATTCGACTAATCAATGATGATCTTGCCAGCGAATTAAAGAAATACATGGCAAACGACGATTTTGGACGCATCCTTATTGAAGTTATCACTAAGCAAAGGGCACCACCAATTAAATCCAAACTACAAGACTGGACATACACTCATGGTATCGTTTATTACTTGGGCAAGATCTATGTGCCTGATCGAATTGAGTTGCGCACTCGATTAATTAAGGAGATACATGAAGCATTATCTTCAGGACACCCTGGACGATTGAAAACACTAGCACTTTTGAAACGTGATTATTGGTGGCCTGGAATGTATAGACATGTCAAAGAATGGGTTGAAGGTTGTGCACTTTGCCAACAGATGAAAGTCAATACCCACCCAAATTCACCGGCATTAATCCCTATTCCATCAAAAGCTACTCGGCCATTTCAACAAGTCACACTGGATTTTATCACCGATCTTCCTATATCTGACGGTTATGACTCCATTCTGGTCACGGTGGACCATGGCCTTACGAAGGGGGTAATTTTTACGCCTTGCAATAAGACGATCGACGCCTTAGGAACTGCAGACCTCTATATCTCTGAAATATTCAAACGCTTTGGACTCCCTGACATCTTAATCTCGGATAGAGGACCGCAATTCTCCGCCAAAGTATTTCAAGAAATACGAAAAGCTCTAGGAATCGACCATAGAATGAGCACAGCCTACCATCCTCAGACAGATGGAGAAACTGAACGTGTAAATCAAGAACTCGAAATTTATCTTCGAATGTTCTGCGCAAATGAACCTCATAAATGGAAACCACTATTACCCATCGCTGAATTTGCACATAATAATCGATATCACGACACAATAAAGACATCACCATTTCAACTTATGTACGGATCAGATCCAATCGCTATCCCTACAGCAGCAATCAAGATGACCGCACCAGCAGCAGAAGAACGACTTCTGATGCTCCGAAAAGCTAGAGAAGAAGCCCTAGCCGCTCACGAACTAGCTAGACAAATGGTCACTCATAGATACAGAGACAAGTCAATCAGATTCGAAAAGGGTGACAAAGTCTGGCTCGAAAACAAGAATCTCCACATTCCATATCAATCAAGAAAGTTAGCACCAAAACGGGAAGGACCCTTCCAGGTTGAACAAGTCATGGGACCAGTTACTTACAAATTGAAATTACCGAAACAATGGCGCATTCACCCTGTGTTTCATGCATCGCTCCTCACTCCATATAAGGAAACCTCAATGCACGGCCCGAATTTCACTATGCCACCTCCCGATATGGTTAAGGGACAAGAAGAGTTTGAGATCGAGGCTATCCTTGGACATCGAAAACGCGGAGCCGGTTATCAATATTTAGTCAAATGGAAAGGCTATGGAGCAAATGACAATACCTGGGAACCAGAACGACATCTGGGCAATGCTGCGGATATTTTGGTAGAATATAAAAACAGAAGAAATCTTTGAAGCAATCAACACTATGACTTATTATCGCACCAACCTCCAATTAAAACATAATATCCGCTATGTCAAGAGATTTTGCAGAACTGTTGGACGATACACTCCTACTGTCAAAACCAGATACTCTGTCACGCAGATGTTTGTTCCTGCCTTTAAACACCCTTCCAAACGAACACTCTCTATATATCAGAAACTGAAATACGTCCCAATGATGTCAAAACCGCCTAAAGTATCACGATTACCTCCTCACAAACGAACGCATCCACAAGGCCATACAGAGATCCCATATAATGCTTTATCAAAGTACCTTCCCCAGTATCATCGTCTCTCTTTTGATCTAGGGGAGTTACCCACGTTTCAGGAAGCCGAATCACATTACCTTCCAGCATCAGTTCACCCTTGTTTTCAATATGACAACGTTTATCACAGAGTTTGGTTACGACGAACCTTCCCTGAATTATCAGAAGCTTTACAATGGATTATCCAGCTTGGCAGAGACATTTCCGCGGAACAATGGCAATATGAACGATGAATGAACATAAGGGGAAGTGAAAATTTTAACCACACACAAGCGCAAATGGAAATAACACTTGCAACCGAACGATATTACGATCTTCTGAACCAGGCAATACAGGCTAGTATGAACAATCCAGAAATACGTGTCACACGACATACACACCCTGAACAAATCCGTATTCCACACCCTGACGATGCAAGAACCCGATCAGAACAAGAAGAAGCAGCTAGGAACTCTCGTGAGAACTTTCTCAGAACCAGGGAACCTGAGATCGAAGAGATCTTAGCTTTGGACTTCGACGATGAGATTTGGGATATTTAAACCACACTCAATGGTCTAACACCCCCATCTTATCGATACAGCATGTCCGCTATCGTCGTCATCGCCTACCTCGTCGCTTTCGCCTTCGTGCTCTTGGTCACAGCCTGTGGCCATTGTTATGATCCTTCTCTCGCCGCTGCTTCCCCGTTCGTCGCCACCGCCCATGACCTCCCTATTGAGGTCTTCGTCACCGTCACCACCACCATCGACGATTATCTTTTCCCGAATTGGCCTGCCTCCCCTTCGTCCACCGTCGCCGACCTCCACCAACATCCAGATGAGCTCGCGGACCTTGTTATTGAAGAAGAAGCACCTTTACCCGCTCCACCCACACCACCTCTCGCCAGGATCCCCAACGCCACCCTTCTTCGGGCTCAGGAAGCCCTCGCCACCTTCATCGTTGACTATCAGCTTTTTGCCGGACCCCTCGATGCCATGCTCAACACCGCCCTCACCACTGACCCTCACACCATCACGGATGAAGAACGCGATGCGATCCTTGAACAAACGGTCCAGCTCGACTATATCACAAGGACGTTGCAATGGCGGTTCGAAACCGCTAACCATGATGTCAACACCATCGCCGAATGGTTGAAATCGCGAAGGGATCATGGGTGGACAAATGGTGGAAACCATGGTTGGGGAACAGGTTAAGAAGTCGGTGACTTCTTGCATACGAAGGGGGTAATGTTACAATTTCTTTTCCTTTCGTCGACGGACTTACTTTATTATATAATCATCGTTATGCGTTTCATGGACGCTCATCTCCTTTAGCTACTTTACCTTCACATTTCCTTTCTTAGGTATTTAGCTGTACATTTCCTTTTATATTTCTCTTGTTCTTTTATGTATATAAACCTTCTTGTAAAGTAGCTAGACTCCAGTTCCAACTTAATCGAATTCTTCTCTCAACTTCTGAACGAATACTCCTCGCTCTCATCTCTTTGAGCTCGTCGTTTATTTGACCTTTGTCATCGTTTGACTTAGTGTCCAGAACCTGTCCAGTAGGCTGGGAGCAGACCGAGACTCTGCTTGCCACTGTTGAACGAATTGCGTTGAGAGCATCGATCTTAACAGACTGGTTTGCATTATGAGGCAGCAGAGCTGTGGCAAGTCGGCACGTATATTCTAGTCCAACACCGGCACAATATGGGGTTATGCGAGACACTAGAATTTCAGAAGCAGTATCTGGCCATCTTTGAGACACACAAAGATGATGAAGAGCAGCAAAACATACAGTTGTTAGGGACATCAGGGCCAGCAAGGGCGATGGATTCGGACATTACCATGTGTATGGAAGACGAACATGGATTTGATGATGGACGGAATATAGGACTTGATGGCTATTTGCAGTGTCTGCAGCAAAAGGACAAGGAAGGAGACTATGACAATACAGACAAGGATGAGATGGAAGATGAAGCCAATGAGTTGGCCAAGGATGATGATCCAATTCCATTTAGTGAAGCGTATTTGCCTGAAGAATCGGATTCAATGCACATCGACAGTTGTCCACAAGCCGATGCCTTGAATAATTCCTACGTCTGAATCGTGCACACAAATGGGATTCATTACTTAGCCCTAGTCTCTTGTCATTGCCGAGGTCATGAAGAGCTGCCTCTGGATCTCATGGCTTGTCAACTTGTCCCGGCCAGCTTTACACGGATTCATACACTTTTCTTGGCCCATGTTTTGGACCACTTCCGCCTCTGCAATCTAGAACTTAAAGCATCAGCCTATCAGTTCTACCAAATGCTTCACCACCTCACAATGTCGGTTACACTGGCCAGAGTTACCAATCTATACCATGAATTCCGGAGGATGTTGTGAGTGTGGCGCTGGGTGAAGAGGCTAAAATGGGCCGGTTACGGTCACAACAAGCAGGATCCTCGATCTGTGCCTGCTGGTGCACTTGCTAACTTCTGTCCGGCTTGTCCACAGCCAGGCATAAATTTACCAGACAACTGGAAGGAGGATCCCAATAAGTGCAGTCATTGTTCGTTTAAATGGATCATGTTATTAATCAATCCAAGGTTTGTTTTCCGCCGGGTGGTCATGGCCGATGGTAACTTCAAGGCTGATCATGTTCGGCAAAAAAATGAGGATAATGACATGTGGCTGTCAGAAGGAGGGGGAATGATTCCCACATGGGAAGAGTATTTCGAATTCCTCAAGCAGGCGATCAAAACCTCCACAGTAAAGTTTGCTGAACCTGATAGTGGCCAGTGACTGATTTGCTGACAGAAGGCACCATGTGAAACCTCATTCAGGGCCATCATCAATGCAATGCAAGCTTCCAAAGTGTGTGACATAATGGGAGTTGCTGCAATTGCTTGTGCCCGGCATGGATGCTTTGCACCCAATGCCTTAGTTGACTTGTTTTTAGGTGAACAACAGAAAAACATAGATTTTGCATTCCTGAAGACCATCACAACTACTGGTGTTGATCCTCAGCAAGGCGTCATGATCATTTATGACATCGTTTGCCAGTATTATGTTCACCTACAACAGCACATTGGGCAACATCTGCCGGCAGGCCTCGCAATTGACCAAGCCATCGGTCTATTCCACGTCCACGCACACAAGGACGACTGCTTTTTCAGGTTCACCTCCTCTTTCATACCCAGCGCTGGGGTCATGGCCGGTGAAATCCTTGAATTGCTTTGGTCTTCACTGAATGCTATTTCTCCCACTGTGCGTACGGCTACTCTTGCACACCAGGCTGAGATGCTGGACGACCATGCCAGTGATTCCAACCATAAGAAGACACTGGAAATGGCCGGCGCCTTATGCCGTCGCTTCGAAGATGCATTGGCCATGGCCGTCCAATGTAACAGGTACTTTGAACAGTTATCAGCTTGCGTAGGAGAACAGGCACTAGGGAAGTGGACTAGCGATATTGCACTGGCTGAGGTAGCGTGATTATCTGATATATCGGTCATGGATATCTACGAAGCAGAAGTGGTCGATCGGCATGCAATCCAACCACAAGGGACATCCCTTGGAGGGATGTCACCAATGCATGAATGGATTAACTTTGCCCTCCTGGTTGAAGAAAGGCAGTGAGTGAGTCATCTGGGTCAATGGAAGACTAATAATAGTCAGCAGAATTGAAATACAGGACAAAGTTCGCTGGTTGGGCAAGTATCCATCTGATACCAACCAGCAGACAGTTCAAGATGGCTGGAAAAATATAGAATCACTCTTACTTCAACTGAAACAGCTTCAAGACCGGGCTGGGGTTCTTGAGAAAGTGTCAATCATCTCATCTGCAAGCCTTCTTCATCCACACCCAGAAGACGAATTTGATCATGTGGACACTGTCGACAAGTTACCGACATCAGAACCGGCTGCCCGACCTGCTGGTGACACTGCAGAATGTTGGCAGATTTGTCTTCCATCCAATGGCAATGCGGAGGGTTCCCTTGATGCTGTGGAACTTGTATTCCGTATACGTCAGGCACACCATCACCTGAACAGGCTGAGAGAACTCATAGCCGACAAATCTTTTCAGTACTCGCATGTAATCAGGGTAGCCCCACGAAAGGCAGTCTGTACACGGGCACAAAATCAGATCAAAGGCCTCAATCATCAGATTATCTTACATTCCCATATTTATTCGTGCTGCCAGTCTCGACTGGCACGTCTGGGTGCTGAAGAGGCTACCCTAAAAACCTTCAGGCCTTTGACAAGGAACGATGTTCAATCTAGTTCTGTTATTTTGGATCCTAATATCGCCGGTTCCACTCGAGTTCGTTTATTGTGGATTTGGCAGGTGCGCAATAATGCCCGAGCTATGGACATGAATGCTGACACAACAATGGCCAGTATAAATGCTGCGGACAGTGCAACTCTCTGGGAATGCATGTACTTTCTTTTGCAGTTCGAGCCGTAGCTGACCTTTTCTAAAGTCAAGCGAGTTCATTGTGTTAAGATCGATGCTCCCAACACAGTTCGTTCTAAGTCAACAGTGGCAAGCAGAGTCTTGGTCCACTCCCAGCCTACTGGACAAGTTCTGGACGCTAAGTCAAATGATGACGAAGGTGTTACAAGCTCACGCTCACAACCTAACCACAAGCCTTGCAGAGAGGAGAGGGTAGAGAAGAGGGGGGAAGGAATGTATTAGAACTACTACAATGATAACCTAAGGCTCAGATACAGAGCGTAAGGAAAACCATCTAGAGTCTAAAGAGACTCCA
This sequence comes from Amanita fuliginea, assembly GCA_023014435.1. Classification (NCBI taxonomy): domain Eukaryota; kingdom Fungi; phylum Basidiomycota; class Agaricomycetes; order Agaricales; family Amanitaceae; genus Amanita; species Amanita fuliginea. The sequence goes on from JAEBUQ010000005.1 coordinate 1,462,980, forward strand.
ACTATCTACCAAGGTCCTTATATACTCCTCCTAGTAGACCCCTAGCCACCATGTCCCACCGGCACTCCCACAGCCACAACCACCTTAACTCCCTGCCTTGCTGTGCATCCTATTGTATCCATGCTTCTTGGGCGCTGCCGCCTGTCAACTGTTTAATAGACCAGGCCTGGCCCATTCCCATGATGTCCGGACTTCCCACAGACTGTCCTAGGCTTCCATTATAGGACGCGCTACCTCCCAGGCTTCCTGCGATCCCCATAGGTGTGTCTCCTGCCATAATGAGCATTGGTATCCTCCTGATGACTTGACCTGATGATGCGCTGATGCACTGATGCGTTGATGTGATCCCGAGGCGCCATCACTCAGGGTCTGATCCCCTGTGCTATTTATATCCTTGGTTGGCTCAACCAACCGCCGTCCTGTCTTCTAGTGAGCGCTGCCATGCGCTAACCCACGCGAAGTGTTCCCAGAGTCTTTCTAAGGTCCCAGACCTTGTGCCAATGATGCAGAGTGATGCCTGATCACCCAATGAATAAAACCGAAAAATAGATGCTAGGATCAGTTCCTAACAGAAGGTCTTTAAGTCAACGACAAGCTCAAGAAAAGAGAGCGAGGAGTTCAAGTCAAAATTGGGAGTATGATTCGATTAAGTTGGAACTGAAGAATGTACAGGATATTCTAGGGTTTATATACATTTTGAGAACAAGGAAAACTATAAAGGGAATGCGCAGTAAGCGCAGCTAACTACCTATGAAAGGAAATATGAAAGCGTTAGCAAAAAGGAGATAAACGTCCACTAAACCGTATAGTAATGATGATGTAATAATAAAGCGTCCGTCATAGAAGAGGAAAAGAAACTGTAACATTACCCCCTTTGTATGCAAGAAGTCACCAACTTCTACCATTGTGCGTCCGTGGTCCAGCCATGGTCCTTCCTGGATTCAATCCATTTGATTATGGAGTCCAGGTCCTTGTTGGTGGCCTCGATGCACCATTGGAGGGTCTTCGTGACCCACTCCAGCTGTTTGGCATGCTCCCAAAGATTGTCTCGCTCTTCATAAGTGAGGCATTGTGGATCGGTGGAGAGCATGAGGTGGGTGACAGTGTCAAGGGGCATGGAGAGCTGGTTGAAGTCAACAACGAGGGTGCTGAGGGCTTCAGAGAGGGGGGAGAGGACAGAATGGCAAGGGCGGTGGGCGTAGGGAATGTGGGTGATGGGATCCTGGACAATGGGGGTGGTGAAGGTCATGGTTTCGAGTTCCTCCGGGTGCTGGCGGAGTTCTGGGACGTTGGCCCAGACGAAGTCATCGATAGTGGTGGTGGTGGTGACAAAGACCTCGAGGGGGAGGTCATGGGCCATGGAGAGGAAGGGGGAGGTGGCGGCGATGGGTTCGATGTAGCAATGACCACACGCAGTGATCAGGAGGGCGAGGACAAAGGCAATGAGGTAGGCAAGGGTAATGGCAAAGGCGAACATTGTATATCAAATGAGATGGAGAGAATGGATAGCTGGTGGATCGTCTTTTATCCTAGAGTGTCAAACATAAAGGTCTTCCATAGAATCTTCTGTTTCGTTACCATCAGATTCTGTGGAGTGAGCAAGAATGGCGTGATACAGTGCATCATCTGATGGTGATTCAGGAGTGTTTGGTTGAGTGAATTCGTCTTCCCTAATGAACGCTCCTTGAGCTGTGACCCTGCTGGTAATCTTTGGGTATCCTGGTTCGAAGTCATAAGTAGGATAATGTGGAGGTTCTGGCAGGTAAGGAGGGGGAATGCGCTCCCATGTTAACGAATCATATGGTGGTGGAATGATTGCATCAAGATTTTCCACAGGGAGTTCAATTTTCTGTGGGAAGAGATGATAAAATTGCATGAAATGGTCACACCCATGTTCTTGTAGATCTCGTCGTCGATCTAATACCCATATATTCATTTTGTGGAGGGTCCATTGCTGTAGATTTCGGAATTCTTGTTCCTGTTCTCTCGTTCTTGGTGCAGTAAAGTTCAGTTGAATAGCTTTTGATGATGACAATGGTCGTCTTGGTGAAATGAAAAGTATGTGTCTACTGGTGATTGGGTAGTGTCGTGCATGTGGGAGTTGTACTAGGTGTTTCTTATTGTGACAATGTGGTAATAAACGAGTTTGAGGGGGAAGGAATCATCCTTTGAGCGCATAAAGGGTTTTCCAGAATTTTTTTGATCGGTTATAGGCCATAGATGAAGTTCTATAGACGTCTTCTGTTCTTATATTCTATCAGAATGTCCGCAGCATTTCCCAGATTGCATTCAGGTTCCCAGGTGTTGTCATTTGATCCATAGCCTTTCCATTTAACCAAATATTGATACCCTGCTCTGCATTTTCGGTGTCCAAGGATAGCTTCGATCTCAAACTCCTCCTGCCCATTTACTATATCGGGAGGTGGTGTGGTAAAGTTTGGTCCATGCATTGACGTTTCCTTATATGGGGTGAGAAGCGATGCATGAAATACAGGGTGAATGCGCCATTGCTTCAGTAATTTCAGCTTGTATGTAACTGGTCCCATGACTTGTTCAATCTGAAAGGGTCCTTCTTGTTTTGGTGCAAGCTTTCTCGATTGATATGGAATGTGTAAGTTCTTGTTCTCGAGCCAGACCTTGTCGCCTTTTTTGAATTTAATTGACTTGTCTTTGAATCTTTGAGCAACTGTTTGCCTGGCAAGTTCATGTGCTGCTAATGCCTCCTCTCTCACTCTTCAAAGCATCTGAAGGCGTTCTTCTGCTGCAGGGGCAGTCATTTTGAGCGCTGCTGTGGGAATGGCGATCGGATCTGTTCCATACATGAGTTGGAATGGGGATGTTCTTATTGTATTATGATAACGGTTATTGTGTGTGAATTTGGTGATAGGTAGGAGTGGTTTCCATTTGTGGGGTTCATTAGTGCAAAACATCTGAAGGTAGATTTTGAGCTCTTGGTTAACGCGTTCGGTTTCCCCATCTGTTTGAGGATGATAGGCAGTGCTCATTCTGTGGTCGATTCCTAATGCCTTTCGTATCTCTTGGAATACTTTGGCAGAGAATTGTGGTCCTCTATCAGAGATTAAGATGTCAGGGAGTCCAAAGCGCTTTAAGATTTCAGAGATGTAGAGATCAGCTGTCCCTAAAGCGTCAATTGTCTTGTTGCAAGGGGTAAAAATTACCCCCTTCGTAAGGCCATGGTCCACCGTGACCAATATTGAGTCATATCCGTCTGAGATGGGAAGATCGGTAATGAAATCAAGGGTTACTTGTTGAAATGGACGTGTCGCTCTGGATGGAATAGGGATTAATGCTGGCGCATTTGGGTGAGTGTTAACTTTCATCTGTTGGCATAATGCACATCCCTCTACCCATTCCTTGACATGTCTGTACATTCCTGGCCACCAGTAGTCACGTTTTAGAAGCACCAATGTTTTTAATCATCCTGGGTGTCCAGAAGATAATGCTTCATGCGTATCTTTGATTAATCTAGTCCTCAATTCGATCCGATCAGGAATATAAATCTTTCCAAGATAGTAGACAATGCCATGGGTATATGTCCAATCTTGTAGCTTTGATTTGATTGGTGGCGCTCTTTGCCTTTTAATAACATCAATCAGAATTTGTCCAAAATCATCATTTGCCATATACTTCTTCAATTCATCGGCTAAATTGTTATTGATGAAGCGAATGAAGTGATCATTTGGTAACATAGTGACTGTGGTTTGTTCTTCGTCATTTCCCATATGATCTGGTCGTCTAGATAGAGCATCTGCTTCAAACATCTTTGTTCCTGGTACATGTTCAATCCGGAGGTCAAATTCAGATAATAAAGAGGACCATCTGGCTTGTCTGGGTGTTAATCGTTGAGCTGTTCTGTAATAGGACAGGTTCTTGTGATCGCAATGCACAATGATAGTATGAGGTGGTCCATGCAGAAGGTGACACCAAACTGCCAACCCTTTAATGATGGCAAGTAATTCTCTATCATAAATCTGGTAATTCTGTTCCGTTGGTGTTAAGGCATGGGAAATAAATCCACAGGGATGTAACGCACCAGAGTCGTCCACTTGTTTTAATACCGCTCCTATTGCCTTGTTAGAGGCGTCGGTTTGGAGGATAAACGGTTTTGCTGAGTTTGGCATTAAGAGAACTGGCATAGAGGCAAATTGTTGTTTCAGGGTATCAAAAGCAGCTTGACGCTCTGTGTTCCAGTCGAATATCTCCATCTTCTTTGTTAAATTGGTGAGTGGTTTTGCTATAGCCACAAAATTCCCAATGAATCATCGGTAGAAGTTCCCAAAGCCTAGGAATGATCGAACTTGTTTGACTGTTGTTGGTACTGGCCAGTCGGCTATCCCTGCTAGTTTAATAGGATCCATCTGTATCTTTCCAGGCGATATGATCATTCCTAGAAACTCCACTTCTTGTACAGCGAATTTACATTTTTCCAGCTTCAGGAACAAGTCGTTCTCCTCTAACTGGTCTAGAACTTGTTTTGTTTGTTCTTCCAATTCTGTCTTGTTTTGAGAACAGATCAAAATGTTGTCCATGTAAATGATGAGCCATCCTTTATTAATCATATCTCTGAAATATTCGTTCATCATGGTTTGGAACGTAGATGGCGAATTGCATAGTCCAAAGAACATAACAGTTGGTTCGTATAATCCTCGATTTGTGATGAAGGCTGCTTTCCATTCATCGCCTTTCTTGATCTGGACGTTATTGTATCCCCATCGAAGATCTAATTTGGTGAAGTATTGTGCTCCAGCAAGTTTAGTAAGGAGATCAGATACTAGGGGCAGTGGGTATGCGTTCTTGATTGTCCAATCATTCAGGTACCTGTAGTCTTGACATGGCCTTAATGCTCCACTTTCCTTTTTGGAAACAAAGAAGAATGGCGAGGCCTGGGGCGATTTCAACGGTCTGATGTATCCTTTAGCAAGTTGTTCTTCAATCCATTTGTCTAAAGACGATTGCTCTTTAATTGATAACAGGTAGATTTTGCTAACTTTGGGGGTGAAACCGTTTTTCAGTTTGATCGCATGATCCCAAGTTCTAGAGGTAGGAAATCGTTCTGAAGCCTTTTTCTCAAAGACTGATCGCCATTTCTCGTACTCCATAGGTAGTTCTGTCTTTGGTTTGTCCTTTTTCAGTTGATGTTCTAATGCCTGCGATGCTGATGTTTTGACCCTAATCCAATAGTCGTCTTCTCCCCATTGATTGTCCAGTGCCAGTTGCCAGATCATTCCATCTCGTTGTTGATCATCAATGAGGTGAATTGTTTTGTCTCTCCAATCAATAGTTGGGTTATTTTCTTCTAACCAAGGAATTCCCAAGATTAATCGTTGGTCTCCTAACTTGGTGATTAAGAACCAGTTACTGTGACACTTTCCTCCAATTGAATATTGAATTAATGTTAAGATCGATGCCCTCAACGCAGTTCGTTCTAAGTCAACAGTGGCAAGCAGAGTCTCGGTCTGCTCCCAGCCTACTGGACAAGTTCTGGACACTAAGTCAAACAATGACAAAGGTCAAATAAACGACGAGCTCAAAGAGATAAGAGTGAGGAGTTTTGTTCAGAGGTTGAGAGAAGAATTTGATTAAGTTGGAACTAGAGTCTAGCTACTTTACAAGAAGGTTTATATACGTAAAAGAACAAAAGAAATATAAAAGGAAACGTACAGCTAAATACCTAAGAAAGGAGATGTGAAGGTAAAGTAGCTAAAGGAGATGAGCGTCCATGAAACGCATAACGATGATTATATAATAAAGTAAGTCCGTCAATGAAAGGAAAAGAAATTGTAACATTACCCCCTTCGTATGCAAGAAGTCACCGACTTCTTAACCTGTTCCCCAACCGTGGTTTCCACCATTCGTCCACCCATGATCTCTTCGTGATTTCAATGGCAATGGTGTTGACATCATGGTTAGCAGTTTCAAACCGCCATTGCAGCGTCCTCGTGATATAGTCTAGTTGGACTGTTTGCTCGAGGATTGCATCGCGCTCTTCATCCGTGACACTGTGAGGATCAGTGGTGAGGGCGGTGTTGAGCATGGCGTCAAGAGGTCCGGCGAAGAGTTGGTAGTCGACGATGAAGGTGGCAAGGGCTTCCTGAGCCTGAAGGAGAGTGGCGTTAGGGGTCCTGGCGAGAGGTGGAGCTGGCGGAGCGGGTAGGGGTGCTTCTTCTTCAATCAAGAAGTCAGCAAGCTCGTCTGGGTGCTGATGTAAGGAGGCAACGGTAGAGGAAGGGGAGGCGGGCCAATCCGGGAAGAGGTATTCATTGATGGTGGTGGTGGTGGTAACAAAGACCTCAATGGGGAGGTCGTGGGCGGTGGCGAGGAACGGGGAGGCAGCGGCGAAAGAAGGGTTGTAACAATGGCCACAGGCTGTGACCAAGAGCGCAAAGGCGAAAGCAACGAGGTAGGCGATGACGATGATGGTGGACATGCTGTATCGATAGGAAGAGGGTTTAGACCATTGGGTGTGGTTTAAATATCCCAAATCTCATCATCGGAGTCCAAAGCTAAGATCTCTTCGATCTCAGGTTCCCTGGTTCTGAGAAAGTTCTCACGAGAGTTCCTAGCTGTTTCTTCTTGTTCTGATCGGGTTCTTGCATCATCAGGGTGTGGAATATGGATTTGTTCAGGGTGTGCATGTCGTGTAACATGTATTTCTGGATTGTTCATGCTAGCCTGTATTGCCTGGTTCAGAAGATCGTAATATCATTTGGTTGCAAGTGTTATTTCCATTTGCGCTCTTGTGCGGCTAAAATTTTCGCTTCCCCTTATGTTCATTCGTCGTTCATATTGCCATTGTTCCGTGGAAATGTTTCTGCCGAGCTGGATGATCCATTGTAAAGCTTCTGATAATTCAGGGAAGGTTCGTCGTAACCAAACCCTGTGATAAACATTATCGTATTGAAAACAAGGGTGAACTGATGCTGGGAGATAATGTGATTCGGCCTCCTGGAATGTGGGTAATTCTCCTAGATCAAAAGAGAGACGATGATACTGGGGAAGATACTTTGATAAAGCATTATATGGGATCTCTGTATGGCCTTGTGGATGCGTTCGTTTGTGAGGAGGTAATCGTGATACTTTAGGCAGTTTTGACATCATTGGGACGTATTTCAGTTTCTGATATGTAGAGAGCGTTCGTTTGGAAGGGTGTTTAAAGGCAGGAACGAACATCTGCGTGACAGAATATCTGGTTTTGACGGTAGGAGTGTATCGTCCAATAGTTCTGCAGAATCTTTTGACATAACGAATATTATGTTTTAGTTGGAGGTTGGTGCGATAGTAAGTCATTTTCTTCTGAGTTGTTTCAGAGGTTCTTTCTGTTTTTATACTCAACTAAGATATCCGCAGCATTGCCTAGATGTCTTTCCGGTTCCCAGGTATTGTCGTTTGTTCCATAGCCTTTCCATTTAACCAAATATTGATAACCTGTTCCACGTTTCCGATGTCCAAGGATAGCTTCAATCTCAAACTCTTCTTGTCCGTTAACCATATCGGGAGGTGGCATAGTGAAATTCGGGCCGTGCATTGAGGTTTCTTTATATGGAGTGAGGAGTGAAGCATGAAACACAGGATGAATGCGCCATTGTTTCGGTAATTTCAATTTGTAAGTAACTGGTCCCATGACTTGTTCAACCTGGAAGGGTCCTTCCCGTTTTGGTGCTAGCTTTCTTGATTGATATGGAATGTGGAGATTCTTGTTTTTGAGCCAGACTTTGTCACCTTTTTCGAATCTGATTGACTTGTCTCTGTATCTATGAGTGACCATTTGTCTAGCTAGTTTGTGAGTGGCTAGGGCTTCTTCTCTAGCTTTTCGGAGCATCAGAAGGCGTTCTTCTGCTGCTGGTGCGGTCATCTTGATTGCTGCTGTAGGGATAGCGATTGGATCTGATCCGTACATAAGTTGAAATGGTGATGTCTTTATTGTGTCGTGATATCGATTATTATGTGCAAATTCAGCGATGGGTAGTAGTGGTTTCCATTTATGAGGTTCATTTGCGCAGAACATTCGAAGATAAATTTCGAGTTCTTGATTTACACGTTCAGTTTCTCCATCTGTCTGAGGATGGTAGGCTGTGCTCATTCTATGGTCGATTCCTAGAGCTTTTCGTATCTCTTGAAATACTTTGGCGGAGAATTGTGGTCCTCTATCCGAGATTAAGATGTCAGGGAGTCCAAAGCGTTTGAATATTTCAGAGATATAGAGGTCTGCAGTTCCTAAGGCGTCGATCGTCTTATTGCAAGGAGTAAAAATTACCCCCTTCGTAAGGCCATGGTCCACCGTGACGAGGATGTTACACTCCCCCACATAATCCAGTCGGATCCGGCCGGATTCAGCGGAATCCGGTGGAATCCAGTGGAATCCAGTCTTGAAATTTTTGGCTCACTAACACCCAAATCACCAGTCTGGCTCACCCAAATTCCGTTCTGAACCAGACCGAACCACCAGTATCCGATCGGACTGAATGCCACCGGAATCCCCCGGAAGTCAGTGGGCAATGGCCCGCTGCTTATATATGGCAGTCGTGACCATGTGACACGTCACTCAGACGCGCAAGCGACGCGCCGTTGATTGTCACGGGATTTCACGTGACTTTCAAGACCGCCCATCAACGTCGACACCACCACCCAACCAGGGCCCAGACGCGAACACGTCTGGGCCCCTCGTATGTTTCTTTTTCTTTTCTCGTTGCCATGCTAACTGTTTTTTTAATAGGTACTCCTGAACTGTCACCTCCGTCACCACCACCTCCGTCGCACCCTCGCGCTCGTCCTCGTCCTCTCACCTCCGTTACACCCTCGCGCTCACCCAAGCCACCTCACCGCCCTTGCCGTTCACCACCACCATCATCGCCCTCTCACCCTCGCCGACACCCTCTCACCACCCTCGCCGACACCACCCTCGCATTCGTCCGTTCGCCCTCACTGCCACCTCCGTCACCACTACCTCCATCACCTCCGTCGCAACCTCGCTCTCGCCCTCTCTCACCGCCCTCGCATTCACCCTTGCCCACTCACTCTCACCCTCGCTCTCGCCCTCTCACCACCCTCTCACCAACCTCGCCCTCTCACCATCGCATTCGCCCTCGCCCTCTCACCAACCGCTATCCCTCTCACCTCCGTCACCCCACTCTCGCCCTCTCACCATCACCTCCGCTGTACCCTCGTCCTCTCACCAACCAACCCTACCACCTCCGTCACCCTGCCCTCGCCCTCTCCCCATCGCCCACGCCCTCTCACCGTCGCCCTCTTGCCCTCGCATTCGCCCTCGCCCTCGCATTCGCACACGCCCTCTTATCACCCTCGCCCTCACGCCCACGCCCACGCCCACGCCCTCACGCCCTCGTCCTCGTCCTCTCACCAACCAACCCTACCACCTCCGTCACCCCGCCCTCGCCCTCTCCCCATCGCCCACGCCCTCTCACCGTCGCCCTCTTGCCCTCGCATTCGCCCTCGCCCTCGCATTCGCCCTCGCCCTCGCATTCGCACACGCCCTCTTATCACCCTCGCCCTCACGCCCACGCCCACGCCCACGCCCTCACGCCCTCGTCCTCGTCCTCTCACCAACCAACCCTACCACCTCCGTCACCCCGCCCTCGCCCTCTCCCCATCGCCCACGCCCTCTCACCGTCGCCCTCTCGCCCTCGCATTCGCCCACACCCTCGCATTCGCACACGCCCTCTTATCGCCCTCGCCCTCACGCCCTCGTCCTCTCCCCCGCCTCACACCCTCTCCCCCGCCTCACACCGCCCCCGCCCTCATGCTCTTCCACCATCACCACCATCACCATCACCTGTCACCCCCTCTCACCACCCTCTCGTGCTCTCACCACCCTTGCCTGTCACCCTGCCCTCTCCCTCTCCTCATGCCCATGCCCTCACCCTCATGCCCATGTCCTCCCCTGCCTCACCCTCTCCCCTGCCCTTGCCCTCATGCTCTTCCACCATCACCATCACCACCATCACCATCACCCCCTCACCCTCACCCTCTCACTGCCCTCTTGCCCTCTCACCACCCTTGCCCTCTCAGCATCCTAGTGTTTTCCCTCACCCTTATACCATGCTCACCCTCATACCCATGCTCTCTCTCACCCTTTCACCACTGCCTACTAACTTGTAAATCATATAATATATATAAATATTCCTGAGTATGAATAGAGAAAGAATGTGTGTGTGTGAATGATAAACACATCAGTGAAAGCTTGGCAGTTGGTAATACTGTGGGAGAGTGGCCAGGTAATAAGAATATATGTGTGAAATATTATGAGAGCAGAAAATAGGTGTGAAGGAAGATGGATGCAGATGAGGAAACCTGAGGTAAATTGTTAACATGTGAGAAAAGGATCAAATGTGAAGGGAAGGCCAAAAGGTGTGTGGGAACAGTGAAAAAGTAAATAAGTGTGGAAATGTAGATAAGGATGGGAAAATGTGGTGGGAAAGCAAAAAGGTGTATTGGAGCATTCTGGGAAGGCTGATAAGTGTTTTTGGAAATATATATGTGACATGTGAAGTCTTTATTAGGATGACTCATGGGTTAAAGCATTCACTTGACCTGAGGCACACACCCATGTTCACCTATGTGCAGCACCTCCATATCCCCCATGTTCAAGATCCTAATTGTGAGAAATTAGATAATATGACATTTAAAAGATACCATCTCAGTCATTCCAATCTCATACTTGACACTATGGGAATATGTATACATACTTGGAAAATGTGAGAAATAAATTGAATGTAAACTTGAACTTTAAAAATGGCTTGGTTTATTGTGTGTTCACAAAATTCCATAAATTCTGAAAAGGTATACATATTTGTTCATGTGGGAAGGTGGATCTTGTTCATTGAGACCATGGGAGGATCTGACAACATCAGTGACATGACAGAAAATCAGTTTGTGGAAAAGTTCTATTAATGTGAGATACCATGATTGTGACTTTTAAGAAAATTTGACAGTGTGAGAAATGACATGTTGATGACATGTGAAAACATGGTGAGAAAGCTGACAGGTGTGTGGGAAAGCCGATAGGTGCAGCAAATGGTGGGCTCATTGTGGGAAGACTGAGATGTGTGTGTTAAAGTTGGTAGGTGGTGGGAACATGGTGCAAAGGCTGACATGTGTGGGAACATGGGAATCATGGTGGGAAGACTGACATGTGTGTGGGAACATGGGAATCATGGTGGGAAGACTGACATGTGTGTGGGAACATGGGAATCATGGTGGGAAGGCTGACATGTGTGTGGGAAAGTGGAAATCATGGTGGGAAGGCTAACATGTGGGTGGGAATGTGGGAATCATGGTGGGAAGGCTAACATGTGGGTGGGAACATGGGAATCATGGTGGGAAGGCTAACATGTGGGTGGGAACATGGGAATCATGGTGGGAAGGCTAACATGTGTGCGGGAACATAAGAATGACTCATGGAAAACTGTCATTGAGAAGGCAGTTAGTGAAAATAATGATTTTTGCTTTTTGGACTGTGGGAAAATATTGTATGGTTGTGACATTGATTGTGACACATGAGAAAAGTATGTGCGCTAATGGGAACATGGGAGAAAAGAGCTGAGACTTGGCTGCTCACCATTGCCACCTTTGGTAGAGCAGCAGCCAGTGGATTCCAGTGGCCTCCAGTGGCCTCCAGTGGAAAAGGTGGGGGACTGCAATGGTCTGGAAAGCACATAGTTGGATATCAATGCTCTGCTATTGACCATATGCCCTGCATTCAAACTATGGCCATGTCCAGCTTGTGAGACACCAATCCACAGCTGGAAAGCACTGAAAAAATGCTTTCAAATGATGTCCATATCATCTTTGATGTCACATGTCACACTTTCCAGTTGAACAGGTGAAAAATGTTGAAATTATGAGTTCAAATGATGTCCATATCATACTTGATGTCACATGTCACACTTACTAGTCAAAGAGGTGGAAAGTGTTGAAAAAATGATTTCAAATGATATCCATATCAGATTTTTTGTCAGTCACACAGATAGAAAGTGCTGAAAAAATGCTTTTAGGTGATGCCCATATTATATTTGTTGTCAGATGTGACACTGATCCTGTCACATGCCCAGAAAGTAGTGAGAAATTCTATTATATAAAAATCTGCCAAACTTCCAGCCAGAATCCACTGGAATCCACTGGAATCCACTGGAATCCACCTGGAATTTCCGGTATCCGACTGGAATATGTGGGGCAGTGCAACATTCTGCACCGTGACCAGAATGGAGTCATAACCGTCAGATATAGGAAGATCGGTAATAAAATCCAGTGTGACTTGTTGAAATGGCCGAGTAGCTTTTGATGGAATAGGGATTAATGCCGGTGAATTTGGGTGGGTATTGACTTTCATCTGTTGGCAAAGTGCACAACCTTCAACCCATTCTTTGACATGTCTATACATTCCAGGCCACCAATAATCACGCTTCAAAAGTGCTAGTGTTTTCAATCGTCCAGGATGTCCCGAAGATAATGCTTCATGTATCTCCTTAATTAATCGAGTGCGCAACTCAATTCGATCAGGCACATAGATCCTGCCCAAGTAATAAACGATACCATGAGTGTATGTCCAGTCTTGTAGTTTGGATTTAATTGGTGGTGCCCTTTGCTTAGTGATAACTTCAATAAGGATGCGTCCAAAATCGTCGTTTGCCATGTATTTCTTTAATTCGCTGGCAAGATCATCATTGATTAGTCGAATAAATCGGTCATTCGGCAAAACCGTGACAGTAGTTTGTTCTTCATCATTTCCCATATGATCTGGCCGTCTGGATAATGCATCTGCTTCGAACATTTTTGTGCCAGGTATATGTTCAATACGAAGATCATATTCAGATAGCAATGATGACCACCGAGCTTGTCGAGGTGTTAAGCGTTGAGCAGTTCGGTAGTAGGACAAGTTCTTGTGATCACAATGGACGATGATCGTGTGAGGAGAACCATGTAATAGATGGCGCCATACTGCAAGTCCCTTGATGATTGCAAGCAGTTCTCTGTCATAAATTTGATAATTCTGTTCCGTTGGTGTTAACGCATGGGATATAAATCCACATGGATGGAGTGCTCCAGATTCATCAGCCTGTTTCAGTACCGCTCCAATTGCTTTATTGGAGGCGTCGGTTTGAAGGATGAACGGTTTTGCAGGATTTGGCATTAACAATACTGGCATAGAGGCAAACCGTTGCTTTAGGGTGTCAAAGGCAAGTTGGCGCTCATTATTCCAGTCAAATGGTTCCGTTTTCTTGGTTAGATCTGTGAGTGGTTTTGCGATTGCTGCAAAGTTTCCAATAAAACGTCTGTAAAAGTTTCCAAAACCTAGGAATGATCGGACTTGTTTAACCGTTGATGGTACTGGCCAATCAGCTATTCCTGCGAGTTTGATAGGATCCATTCGTATTTTTCCAGGTGAGATGATCATGCCCAGAAATTCAACTTCTTGAACAGCGAATTTACATTTTTCTAATTTCAGGAACAGATCGTTCTCTTCTAATCGATCGAGAACCCTTTTTGTTCGTTCTTCTAGTTCGTTCAAATTCTGAGAACATATCAAGATGTCGTCCATGTAGATAATGAGCCATCCTTCATTAATCATGTCTCTGAAGTATTTGTTCATCATAGTCTGGAATGTAGATGGCGAATTGCATAAGCCAAAGAACATAACAGTTGGTTCGTATAATCCTCTGTTGGTAATGAAAGCAGCTTTCCATTCGTCCCCTTTCTTGATCCTGACGTTATTATATCCCCATCGGAGGTCTAATTTGGTGAAATATTGTGCACCAGCGAGTTTTGTAAGGAGGTCGGATACTAGGGGTAATGGGTATGCATTCTTGATTGTCCAATCGTTTAAATATCTATAATCTTGGCATGGCCGAAGCGCACCACTTTCCTTCTTTGAGACAAAGAAGAATGGCGATGCTTGAGGGGATTTCGATGGTTTGATGTAGCCTTTAGCTAGCTGTTCTTCAATCCATTCGTCCAGCGACGACTGTTCTTTGATTGATAACGGATAGATCTTGCTAACTTTAGGACTAAAACCGGTTTTCAAATCAATAGCGTGATCCCAAGTTCTGGAAGTTGGGAATCGCTCTGATGCCTTTTTCTCAAAGACTGAGTGCCATTTCCCATATTCTGATGGTAGTTCCGTTTTTGGTTCATCTTTTTTCAATTGATGTTCTAACGCTTGAGATGCTGATGTCTTAACTCTGATCCAGTAATTGTCTTCTCCCCATTGTTGATTGTCCAATGCCATTTGCCAGATAGTTCCTCCATTCCGTTGTTCATCGATGAGGTGTATCGTTTTATCTCTCCAATCAATAGTAGGATTGTTTTCTTCTAACCAAGGGATCCCCAAAATTAATCGTTGATCTCCTAATTTAGTGATTAGAAACCAGTTGCTGTATCGTTTTCCTCCAATCAAATATTGAATATGGACTTGATGTGTGATTATTCCATTAGTGTTAACCGTTCCATCTGTGTTTCTGACTTTGATTGGTTTTCGCAATTTTTCTTTTGATAACTTGGTGGTTACTTCTTCGTCAATAAAATTCCCTTCTGCTCCACAATCAATTAGAGCCAAAGTTTCAGCGGGTAAATCGGACGTCTCCACAGAAATTGAAAGGCGCTTGTCATTATTTGATCTTACTATTACAGAATCAAGCGCTAACTGTGAATGTCCATTTGTTATGGAAGTGCCAACTGCTGTATGACGCTTCCGGGTTAAAAACCCTCGTTCTCAAGTTCATTGAGAAGGCCTTCTCGTTCATCGGCCTTCATCCCAGCAAGGATCGCTTTGATGCTTGCAACTGGGTCATCTTTCTTTTCCTTGGGCGCATCTTCAGGGATAGATCTGATCCCCTTATTCTGAAACGATGAGGAGGCCCTGAAGGAGGTGTTTGACGTGGTATTTCGTTTGGGACAATTCCTTGAAACATGCCCCTGGTTTCCACATCTGAAACATTTTCCAGATTTCATATATTCCTCCTTTTGTTCATCTGTCAAACGTCCAGTGGGCATCGCATTTACTGATCGGATTGATCCTCCCCTGTTATTGGTGTTTCGATTAAAATTAGAGCAGTTCCCTTGTCCTGGTTTTTGCCCAAGCGCTCGCATCATTTCCCAAGCGCCATGAAGCTGTTCTGCCTTTTCATATGCTTCTTTCATGGATAGGATGTTCGCTTCAAGTATCTTTGTAGCAATACTTTCAGGGAGTCCTTTGACAAAAGCCTGGAGCTGCGCAGTAGTTCCTTTCAATCCAGAAGTACCGATCTCCATGCAGAATTTTCTGATATATTCAGGGACTGAAACGTCACCCCCTACTCTGAGATTGGCTAGATTGTTCAGCGCTCTGAGAGCGCTATTAACTTCACCCCAATCGGCTAAGAACCGCTTCTTGAATTCTGCCCAATTTGTCCAAGTAAGGGTTGTTTCTTCTTCATCATCTAATTCATCCTTGATCAGGACTTTCCAATCATTGAGTTCCTGCCCAAGACAGGCAAGAGTAAATCAAATCTGTTTCTGTGCTTTGCCTTTATAATTGTCGTCATTTAAGACAAAGTAATCTTCAAGACTTCCAATGAAAGCCTTCGCTTCGGTTCGTTTTCCTGTAAAAACACGCATAGGCTGCGGTTTGATATCTCCTTTAGAGGCAGGTGCTGCTGCGTCAGTTGCCATCTTTTCTGTTTCTCCTTTTGGTTCTTTTGGTTCTCTTGTTTCGTCTTTCTTCTTCCCTGATTCTGGATCTCCAAATAAACTTTGTTCAATCTGTTTCTGTTCTAGGAAGTCTCTCCAAGGCTGTAATCCTTTGTCTTGGAGTGCATATCGGTCCTGTGGTGGTGCTCCAGAAAGACTGAGGAATTCGTTCCACCAGGAGGATTCTGGTTCTTCAGTAGGTGGGTAAAATAGAGAGTAAAAATCCTCTTTTAGATCTTCGTTGACCCAATCGATCCAAACGTTGTCTGGGAAGATGTCTTTTCCGTTTCCTTCAATATAATCACCTTCAAAGAGGGATGCTGGTACTGGTTCGTTCTTCTTTTTAGTTCCTGAGCGGAAAAACCACCCTGTTCCTGTAGTCGACGGAAAAACTTCTCGTCGATCTAGATAATACTTTCGTCTGAAACGGGCAGAGCCGTTTGGGGGTCTGAGGTTCGAGGTTCTGGTATCAATGGTGTCTGGCTAGTGTAGAAACACTGAGCGGTTCTGTGAGTTCCAACTTGTGTTAAGATCGATGCCCTCAACGCAGTTCGTTCTAAGTCAACAGTGGCAAGCAGAGTCTCGGTCTGCTCCCAGCCTACTGGACAAGTTCTGGACACTAAGTCAAACAATGACAAAGGTCAAATAAACGACGAGCTCAAAGAGATAAGAGCGAGGAGTTTTGTTCAGAGGTTGAGAGAAGAATTCGATTAAGTTGGAACTGGAGTCTAGCTACTTTACAAGAAGGTTTATATATGTAAAAGAACAAAAGAAATATAAAAGGAAACGTACAGCTAAATACCTAAGAAAGGAGATGTGAAGGTAAAGTAGCTAAAGGAGATGAGCGTCCATGAAACGCATAATGATGATTATATAATAAAGTAAGTCCGTCAATGAAAGGAAAAGAAATTGTAACAATTAATACTCGATGGGTGATCATTCCATTTGTGTTGATTGTTCCATCTGCGTTCCTGACCCGAATTGGTTTTCTTAGCTTTTCTTTTGGTAGTTTTGTTGTTATTTCTTTGTCAATAAAGTTCCCTTCTGCTCCACAATCAATGAGGGCAGAGGTTTCAGCGGGTAAATCGATCGTTTCAACAGTGATTGAAAGGCGCTTGTCATTATTCGATCGTACTATTACAGAATCAAGCGCTAACTGTGAAAGTCCATTTGCTGTGGAAGTGCCAGTGACACTTCCTGATTAAAAACCCTCATTCTCGAGTTCATTAAGAAGACCTTCTTGTTCATTGGCCTTCATTCCAGCAAGAATTGCTCTGATACTTGCAACTGGGTCGTCTTGCTTGTCTTTGGATGTATCTTCAGGGATGGATCTGATCCCCTTGTTCTGAAACGATGAGGAGGACCTGAAGGAGGTGTTTGGAGTAGTGTTTCGTTTCAGACAATTTTTTGAAACATGTCCCTGGTTTCCACATCTGAAACACTTTCCTGCTTTCATGTACTCCTCTTTTTGTTTGTCTGTCAAACGTCCAGTGGGCATAGCATTAACTGATCAAGTTGATCCGCTTTTAGTGTTGGTGTTTCGGTTAAAATTAGAGCGGTTCCCTTGTCCTGGTTTGTGTCCAAGCGCTTGCATCATTTCCCAAGCACCATGGAGCTGTTCTGCTTTTTCATGTGCTTCTTTCATCAATAAAATGTTTGCTTCGAGGATTTTAGTGGCAATACTTTCAGGGAGTCCTTTGACAAATGCCTGAAGTTGTGCAGTTGTCCCTTTCAATCCTGACGTTCCAATCTCCATGCAGAATTTTCTAATATCTTCAGGGACTGAAACGTCGCCCCCTACTCTAAGATTGGCCAAATTGTTCAAGGCCCTGAGTGCACTATTAACTTCACCCCAATCGGCTAAAAAGCACTTCTTGAATTCAGCCCAACTTGTCCAAGTAAGGGTCGTTTCTTCATCATTGTCCAGTTCCTCCTTGATTAGAACCTTCCAATTGTCAAGTTCCTGTCCTAAGCAAGCAAGAGTGAATTGAATCTGTTTCTGGCCTTTGTTCTTATAATTGTCATCGTTCAAAACGAAATAGTCTTCTAGGTTTCCAATGAAAGCCTTTGCTTCGGTTTGTTTCCCTGTAAAAATGCGCATGGGCTGCGGCTTAATATCTCCTTTAGAGGCAGGTGCTGCTGCATCAGATGCCATCTTTTCTGTTTCTTCTTTTGGGTCTGTGGGTTCTCCTGTTTCGTCTTTCTTCTTTCCCGATTCTGGATCTCTGAATAGATTTACTTTGATCTGTTTCTGTTCTTGGAATTCTATCCAAGGCTGTAGTTCTCCTTCCCTAAGTGCGTATCGCTCTCGTCCTGCAATATCAGCAAGGTTGAGATATTCATTCCACCAGGAGAGTTCTGGTTTGTCTGTAGGTGGTTTGAATAATGAAAGAAATCCTTCTTCGTGTTCTTCGTTTATCCAATCAATCCAAACGTCATCTGGGAAGGCGTCCTCTGGTCCTTCAATGTAATCACCTTCGAAGAGGGATTCTGGTACTGGTTCATTCTTTTTCTTAGTGCTTGAGCGGAAAAACCACCCTGTTCCTGTAGTTGATGGAAAGACTTCCCTTCGATCTAGATAGTACTTTTGTCTGAAATGGACAGAGCCGTTGGGGGTCTGAGGGTCAAGGTTCTGGTATCAATGGTGTCTGGCTAGTGTAGAAACACTGAGCGGTCTGAGAGTTCCAACTTGTGTTAAGATCGATGCTCCCAATGCAGTTCGTTCTAAGTCAACAGTGGCAAGCAGAGTCTCGGTCCACTCCCAGCCTACTGGACAAGTCCTGGACGCTAAGTCAAATGATGACGAAGGTCTTCAAGTCAACGACAAGCTCAAGAAAAGAGAGCGAGGAGTTCAAGTCAAAATTGGGAGTATGATTCGATTAAGTTGGAACTGAAGAATGTACAGGATATTCTAGGGTTTATATATGTTTTGAGAACAAGGAAAACTATAAAAGGAATGCGCAGTAAGCGCAGCTAACTACCTATGAAAGGAAATATGAAAGTGTTAGCAAAAAGGAGATAAACGTCCACTAAACCATATAGTAATGATGATGTAATAATAAAGCATCCGTCATAGAAGAGGAAAAGAAACTGTAACACATTGGCTGCATGTGCAAGCCCAGCACCAATGGTGGCAAGAGGAAGTAATGCTTGTCACATATGAAATGCAATGGACAGTTCGTTATTTTCTTTACCGAGGTGCAATGTGGAGATCAGCCTGGCAAAAGGGTGCACCGGCCAATCCCTTGGCCGGTCTTAGTGGTGCACAAGCCTATGCCCACCATCAGTATGTACTATGGAGTCGGTTAGCGATGGTTGCTGATGAGCGGTTTTGGTGTGCCAATGAGCAATACATTTCCTTAGTTAGGTAGTACCATATATAATCTGATTTGATCGGAAATTTTCATCTCTCTCATCACCACAATGTCGCAGAACTTCATAACTGTGTTCAGCCCCTTCGCTCTCAATGCTGGATCGAAACAGCAAAATCATCTCCTTACCCAGGAGATTATCCACTATGGGGAGTCTCGGTTCAGGAAGGCCCTTCTCAAGATCAGCAAGGCTAGCACATCCAATCAAAGATGGATGCAAAAAGTGCTCCAAACAGAGCTGGTGTGTACTTTTATTCATCACGTGCATTGCAGGAAGTGACTATTCCAGCTATTTACGATGTCATTCCTTGGCATTGCCTACACAATTGGCCAAGTCATTGATGTGCTGATCATTGTTTGCTCCCTGGCCGACAGCTTAGCTCACCGGTCAGGTTCTGAACTTCCCCTGGCATTTCATCCAGACTTCCTCACGACTCTGGACGCTGGCACTGATCCCTCAAATCATGGGTGCTTGGTGGAGAGATTCCAATATGATTGGTGGAATGCCGGTGAGCCACCGGCCTTCGACCATATTTTTTCGGGATCAACACTAAGCCGGTGCCTCGAAACACATCGACAGCAGGTCCTGTCCCAACACCAGATGCCACCCGAAGTCTCCACCAGCACGCCAGCTGGCGAGCCAACCTGTGCGAAGTGCAGAGAGTATGCGGCCTTGCTTGCCAGGCTGCTATCCGAGTTGGACGGCATCCATGGTTATGTGCGAGACATGGAAGCATCAACATCTAATCAAAAGCAACTCGATGCCTGGCGAGCTGCTGGCTTTTTTTTGTTGCATGAGAAAGCCATGATGAAAGAGATGTCAACCACGTCAGCTACAACAGACGACCCAGCTGCCGCTCAGCAGGCTAGGAGAAATCGCCAAGATGTCTCCCAAAAGTCACGACAGGTCATGCAGCATGCACAGGCCGAGTTAAAGCACCTGCAGGGCTTGCCAGCAGGTTCCTCAAAATGGACATGGGGCGCTGATCTCACCGAGGCGGATGTCACATCTAAAAATCAGCAATCAGACAAGTACCATTCCGGCTACAAGTCATCCCTTCTTTTGGGCATGATGCAAGGAAAATGGTCGGCTATGCCATCTGATCCAACAGGGACGGCCAGATATGACACCATGCAGTCAGACATTCTGAGCGTCCCTTCCATGTCCGATTCACTGGTAACCGGCCAGCAGCATCCAGCAAGCCTGCCAAGTGCCAGAATGGCAGGCAACTTATGGCTTGATGGCTCTGAAGGAATTTCCAGCGCCTAGTCTTCTCTCACTGCAAGGAGAGCAGCCGATCTCTGGTTGGCCACAGAAGATGACGCCACACATGGCTCGCTGGTGGATGACCAGCCGATAATGCCAAGTGTGGCCAGAATGGCAGCCAACCTCTGGTTGGCCGGCTCAAGTGCCAAAGTGTCGCCCATATCTTCGCCTGGGCCTCCTAAATTGGCCACACCTGGTTCGCTGGTGGATAACCAGCCCGTAATGCCAAGTACCGCCAGAATGGCCGGTGACATGTGGGTGGCCGACGACAGTGCCACAGTGTCACCCATTTCCTCACCGGGGCCTGAGGGGTTTAAGGCTCCCTCATTGCAACCGGTGAATGATGTCACTGCCTGGCAAGCAGGTGAACTGTGGATGATGGATGGAGATGACAATGACAATGCGGAATATGAGGAATCCGGACTATGCACAGGATGTGTTAATGTCTGACTCTGGCCAAGTAGCCCCAGTTCCAAATACTTATGGGCCGTCAGATTTTGATTTTGTTGATGAATCCTGGCTATAATAATAATTTTTTGCAAATATTTGTGTAATTACATGGTGTGGTGAGCCAATGGATTCGACAGACCGTTTTAACTTCTGGATGTGTCGCTTCAACAGGCAGCTGGTGTGCGACAGGTTGGTTGGTAGGTGAGAAATTCTTGCTCAATTTTGACGGCCTCCATGGTTGTTTTAACTTCATGATCGTCGCTTCAACAGGTAGCCGGTTTGCCACAGGTGGGTAGGGCAGAAACTCTTGGTCGATTTCAATGGCCTCCATGATTGTTTTTTAACTTCTGGATGAGGCAGCCATGGTCGGCAAGGCAGCCGGTTTGCCACAGGCTGGTAGGTGTAACTCTTGCTTTCGATGGCCTCCATGATTATTTTTACTTCTGGATGAGCAACCGTGGCCGGCGAGGCAGCCGGTGTGCCACAGGGTAACATCGCGCTGGAGCTCTTTACACAGTAAACTAATATTACAAGAAATGTGAACCGAGTCAGCATGGGATTTTCAATGGCTGACCAGTTGGCTGGTGTAATGTTTGGGTGGCTTCCGGTGTGCTCGCACCATACCGGCTGCCAGAAGTCGATCATGGAGGCCATTGAAATCAAGCAAGAATTTCTCACCAGCTGTTGAATGCTGTCTGGCGTTTACCAACCTCTGGCACACCGGCTGCCTCGCCGACCATGGCTGCCTCATCCAGAAGTTGAAACAATCATGGAGACCATCGAAATTGAGTAAGTTTTTCACCTAGGTCTGGCCGATCTA
The DNA here is from genome assembly GCA_023014435.1 of Amanita fuliginea. NCBI lineage: Eukaryota > Fungi > Basidiomycota > Agaricomycetes > Agaricales > Amanitaceae > Amanita > Amanita fuliginea. The sequence goes on from JAEBUQ010000005.1 coordinate 1,484,590, forward strand.
CACCTTTGTACACAATCATGACCACATTTGTTTTAATCTACCTACATCCTAGCTACTTGAAGTACTTCAGGGTCTCTTCTGTTCTATCCTTTAGGCTTAAGAAGGCCTTGTGGGCCTTGTCATTGGCCTTGAGTTTTTCGTATTCAGCCATATATAGCCGGTGTGAGGCATCCTTGTAGGAGAGCCCAAGCCGGGGCTGCAACACCTTAACCTCGGCATGGAGGTTAAGTAACTCTTGCTCTGTCAATGGCTAAAAGCAAATGTCAGGGTCTGAGGGAAGGGAGAAGAAAGCAGACTTACAGGATCAGGAGGCATCATGAGAAGTTCGCCCTCGCCCATAGTGAAATAGGGAATGTCCTGGATATTTCCAGACTGACTTGTCGTTAGCCATGGCCGGCCGGTACCGGTATATTACAGATGACTTACCCCTCCCAGTGCGTTCTCTGTGCCAAGGTCAAGCTTCATGCGATATGCATCCATCGCTTGGTGGGTGGCTGGCAGTATAAAGTTTGGCACAATATACTGCCTGCCAAGATGATCGGTTACCTGGATGAACCCATCTGGTACTCCTCTGTCTTGTGATGTGAGACCAACTGGAGACGAGTCGGGCATCGATGGGAATAGATCGATTGGATGATGATGGATGTATTTGTTTGTGCTCCTACATCACGTGCACAAATTTTTTTTTCTTCCCTCTTCCATTCACCAAGTCCCCCAGCCGGCGCCTGAACTCCACTATCCATCATGTCTACAGTAACTGAAGTCACTGCTGCCATAAAGAGGATTGATGCAGCCGTTCGTGCCGGGCTGGAGGAATGGGATGTCCTTGCCGTCATGACCGAAAACAACAGCGAGCTGGTAAGCTTATATTTTACAATGGGAAAAAGCTGATTAACTATTCACATAGGGCCGACTATTCAGAATCGAAAAACAGACATTGTCGGTGGAAATGGCAGCCATGTTTGCTGAGCCACTTTTTTTGTGGCGATTCTGTGTAGCTTGGAAGAAGTCTAGTCAAACAGGCGATGATGAATTTATTGGGCAGCAATGGGCAGAGTTGGCCAGGTGGGATCAAGAGCAATTAAAAGCAAGTGGGATACCAGCAGGGCATGCCGACCTAGCTGCATCTGCCAGGGAGGTTCCCTCAGCCGTAATAGCCATACAGAAACCGGCGGATGAAGCCAGGTGTGTGATCCGGAAGCGATGAAGAGAAGTGAGGGAACACCCACCAGCAATGCCAACAAAGCCGACAAGACCAGAGCTAGTCCGTGGGGGGCGTCTTGAACCCCCCTGCAGGCGTTGTGTTCTCCGGGGTGAAATATGCTATGAAAGAGAGAACGGGAAGAGGGCGTGTTGGGGATGTGTGAAAGCAAAAACAAAGTGCGACCAGCACGAAGATGACACTGGCACCACGACGGATGCCAGTAATTTATCAGCTGCACCAGCCCGGCCACGTAAAAAGCCGGCTGTGAAAGCAAAAACGAAGTGTGACCGGCATGAACATGATGCTGGCAACACGATGGAGGCCGGTAATTTATCAACCGCACCAGCCCGGCCACGTAGAAAGCCGGCCAGAGCAATCAAGAGCAAGGTCCTGCCAGACTTTGACTCAACAGTGGCCCTGATCACAAACGAACACATACCCCCTACACAAAGACCGGCACTAGCTCAGGCATCCACTTCGATGGCCGTCGATGACAATGGGCCCACATACTCCTGGGGCGAAAAAGGCAAGTGGAAGGCTGTTGAAGTGAGCAGAGTCAATTTGTCTCATCAGCTCAGTACTCTTGAGGTAAAAATGGATATCCGCGACTTCTTGCCTGATCAATCAGAGGAAAGCATTGAACGCATGGAGGAGCAGATGACGCGACTAGAGAGAATGTTTGAAAGAATGAGCACTTTACGCTAAGCCCCCTATTCCGAACGGATTCCACAAGGAATCCTCACACTTTTTCCAGCCATTCCACATGGATTCCACATGATTCCTTGCTAATTGCATGTGGAATGGGAGGAATATGAGAGGAATGGCCGCTCGGAATCCACATGCCTACATGTCACACTTTGCATACATGTCACATAGTTGTCACATTTCCCACAGTTACAAAAACTGAGAATTATCAAATGACCTATTAACAAAAAATGTAGAGGGGATAAATTTGACCCAGGATGTAAAAACCAAATAAGTGTAAACATAGTGGTTCTTGAGATAATTGCAGAACAATTTCGCATTTTTTAGCACAGCCACCAACCTCTGATGCACCAAAGTCAGATTCATGACATGCTCTATTAACAAAAATTGTAGAGGGGGTGAATCTGATGCTGGTGATGGTAAACAAACATATGCAAACAAAGGCCATTGTTGAGATATAAGCCATTCTTTCTAGTTTTGTGATAGTGCTGCATCAAAGTCAGATTCATGATATACTCCACTGATCAAAATTGCAGAGTAGTTAAATCTGATGTTACTGATAGTGTGGAAACATTTGTAAACAAGACATTGTCTGACATATAGGTCTTTCCTTCAAACCATGCTGATATTGTAGCACCAAAGTCAGATTCATGGCATACTCTATTGGTAAACATAGCACTGTGGTAAAATCTCATGCCAGCGATGGTATCTAAATATGTACAAACAAAGAATTCTCTGTTAAATGCCATGAGGAAGGCATTGCCTAAACACAACCATGGTGACAACACTGTAGAGCACAGCAACATCCAGGTGACAAAGTGTGACATTGATGATGTGGGAGAAATGACTCTGAGTCAAGCACATTCTGCACATGCCCAAAACATTTCTTGTATGTTTGCATAATGGCTGCATAGTCATTTATGGACAAATAAATATAAACAACCATACATATGCCCATGTCCCACTAGGTATGATATCCCATGCACTGATGATGTAGTGATGTAGTAGTGAGTAATCTGCAAAATAGTGGTATGCATGCATGCACAAACAATGGATGCACAGATTACACTCAGAAAGTACAATCTGTTATGATAAATGCCTTCTATGTTGTTCATTCTAAATCAACAGTAGAAAGCAGAGTCTTGGTCCACTAACTGGACAAAGATTTTGGATGCTAAGTCAAACAATGACAAAGATCAAATGGACAATGAGTTCAAGAGAAGATGAGAGTGAGGAATTCATTCAGAAATGAGAACAGTATTTGATTAAGTTGGAACTAAGGAATAGTGCTGTACATGTGGGTTTATATACTCAAAAGAACAAAGAAAATATAGAAGGGAATGCACAGTAAGCTAGCTACCTATGAAATGAAATCTGAAGGTAATAGCCAAAAAGGATAAGCATACAATAGGCAACAGAGTAATGATGCTGTAATATGAAAGAAGTTTATCATAGAAGGAAAAGAAACTGTAACACAATCCATCCACTGATAGTAAGATCAGTCAGCAATGAGCACAGGAGATAATGGAAACAATATTTACTTGCCCAAACTGCTCCTTGTACATGTATGTACAAAAATAGTAATAAATAACCATACACATGTAAATGTTATACTAGGCAATTGTGATCCATACAAAATTTGTGAAATGTGTGTGGAATGTGTGTGGATTCCACATGGATTCCATGCGGAATGTGCGGAATGGGTGCGGATTCCATGTGGATTCCACATGGAATGTGCGGAATCCGTGTGGATTCCACACGGAAGGGGGGCTGAGTGAAAAGTACTGGAAAGAATGAACCAGTGTCTAGAGGAAGCTATAGATGATCAGCAGGTTCAAAGGAAGAACATACTTGACTTGTGCAAGTGGAGCTTGGCATGCGAAGATTGCGTCAACCAAGTGTCTACATATTTGGCAAGTGGCAGCAAGGAATGGAATTGTTAGGAACTGATCCTAGCATCTAATTTTCGGTTTTATTCATTGGGTGATCAGGCATCACTCTGCATCATTGGCACAAGGTCTGGGACCTTAGAAAGACTCTGGGAACACTTTGCGTGGGTTAGCGCATGGCAGCACTCACTAGAAGACAGGACGGCGGTTGGCTGAGCCAACCAAGGATATAAATAGCACAGGGGATCAGACCCTGAGTGATGGCGCCTCGGGATCACATCAACGCATCAGTGCATCAGCGCATCATCAGGTCAAGTCATCAGGAGGATACCAATGCTCGATATGGCAGGAGACACACCTATGGGGATCGCGGGAAGCCTGGGAGGTAGCACGTCCTATAATGGAAGCCTAGGACAGTCTGTGGGAAGTCCGGACATCATGGGAATGGGCCAGGCCTGGTCTATTAAACAGTTGACAGGCGGCAGTGCCCAAGAAGCATGAATACAATAGGACGCACAGCAAGGCAGGGAGTTAAGGTGGTCGCAGCTGTGGGAGTGCCAGTGGGACATGGTGGCTAGGGGTCTCCAGGAGGAGTATATAAGGGCTTGGGTAGTTAGCTAGAGTCTCTTTAGACTCTAGATGGTTTCTCTTACGCTCTGTATATGGGCCTAGGTTACTGTTTATTGTAGTCTGAATACATTCTCTTCCCCCTCTTCTTCTATCCCTCCTCTGCGAGGCTTGTGGGTTTGTGTTAGGAGCGTGAGCTTGTAACAGGAATGAGACCACAGTGAAGGTAAGGAAAGCGGCCAAGTTTGTAGGGATGGACACCCGGCATCTGGTGCTATATAATGGTCAGTCCGTATCAGTGACTGATCTGAGGCCAGCCACGTCAGACACTGTGGCCGCAGAGGATGGCCTCACTGCCTTACCCAACATCACACTGGCTACCACAGAAGTCATCATACCGCCAGCCACACCGACAACCGCACATCCATCGAGGCCTACCAGCACTGAAGGCTCAAGATGACGGGCTGGCTCACGAGTACTGTACATATGTATGTAAAAATACACACTATCTGTGATAACCAGGATTCAGGATGACAATGGGGAGCTGGTTGGTAGTAAATACTGGCCCAAGGCCAGAAATTCTTGCTCGATTTTGATGGCCTTCATGATTCATGAGCGTCGCTTCAACAGGCAGCGGGTTTGCCACAGTTAGGTGAGAAACTCCTGCTCAATTTCGACGGCCTCCATGTTTCATGAGCTTCAACAGGCAGCCGGTTTGCCACAGGTAGGTGAGAAACTCCTGCTCAATTTCAACAGCCTCCATGATTCATGAGCGTCGCTTCAACAGGCAGCCGGTTTGCCATGGTACATTTAAGTGACATGACCACTATACCACTGCATTAGCCGACGTAATAACGGCCGCATTTTACCTTCCCTTTGGCCGACGTAGTACTTGCCACAGCTGCCTGTTGAAGTGAATCATGGAGGCCGTTGAAATCAAGCAAGAATTTCTCACCTACCAGCCTGTGGCAAACCGGTTGTATGTTGAAGCGACACTCATGAATCATGAAGGCCGTCGAAATTGAGCGACAGTTTCTCACCTACCCACCTGTGGCAAGCTGGCTGCCTCACTGGCCACAGCTGTGTTGAAGCAACTCATGAATCATAGAGGCCGTCGAATCTTTCTCACCTACCTGTGGCAAACCGGCTGCTCACTGGCCAACCAGCCACAACTGCTATAAATACTGGATTGACAAAATATGGTACATGCTATTTAATTACTACTATGTACTAAGCATTTTCACTACATCTCACCATGGGATGGGGGCCAGGACTTGTGCGGCGTGAGCATGGCTTGACCGAAGGACCAGGGGTTGGACTACGTGAGGGTCCCGGGCTAAGACGAGGAGAGCGGTGCAGTTCTACCGCCGGCAACAACACTGTTGGCATAAAGTTCGCCGCAGGCAGAACTGCAACTGGCGCTGGAAGCTGCACCCTTTCTTCTGATGTTTGCGGAGTTGGTGGAATTAAGTTAAGTGCAGGGCCAGCTGCACTTTCCAAGGGTGAGGCGACCTGCAAATTTGGGATGGCTGACGTGTCATCTGTGGCCGGTGGTGCAGTCAGTTGGTGTTCTGCCAGTGGGGTATATATGGCCGGTGATTTGAGCAAGTCTTTGGCCAACAGGATATTGTGCTCCATTGAGCCTGGTGGTGCAGGGTCAGCCGGTGAGATGGTGGCAGGTGGTGGGGCCTCCAATGATGCCAACTGCACGGCAGGTGGTGTGGCCAGCAGGGGATCTTCATCCATTGGACCTAGCGCCGTGGAAACTTGTAGTGTTGTGGGTGATGCAGCTGGTGTTATTGTGGCATCTTCAGCCATTAGAGCATCTGCTGGCGTCAGAGCAATGGAATGTTGTGTGGCCGGCAATGCATCTGTGGCCAGTGCTAGCTCTGCATCTAGTGTAGCACCTTCGGCTGATGGCATGTCATTGTCATCCATCAGCTCATGCTGCTCCTGAATCCCCAAGTACTCCGCCATCTCGTCTGCCTTTATTGACATGTCGTTCCATTGTCAGCTGGCATGTTGCAAATATGCCGCCATTTTCTTGACACGTTCTTCGCATACTAAGCCCCAAATACTAACGTTGTGCATGATCTGCCACTGTTCATGCTGGTACTCCAATGCTTCCTCCAGACATGTGTTCAAACCTTCAACCAGGCTCTCTAGTCGCATCATCCGGTCCTCCAGGTGCTGAGCCCTTTCATGCAACGCATCCGGTGCAATTTCCATTCTCTCCTCAAGCTTAGCCAGCCGATGAGACACATCATCAACACCGGCCTTCCACTTGCCCTTCTCACACCACATATATGTTGGCCCATTGTTATTGACCGCCGCTGAGGTTGATGCCCCAGCCGGTGCCGGTTTTCTTTTGGCCAGTTGAGCTTTTTTTGTGGCTGTCGAGGCCGTCACTTCATCTCCAGCTGGACGTGCAACCGGGGCGTCTGAGTCGGTGTCTGACAGCAATGCTTTGCTCTTCTTGATTGCTCTTGCCACCTGTTTACGTGGCCAGGTGGGTGCACTTGATAGATTGCTGGCATCTGTTGTGTTGCCAGCATCATTCTCTTGCCGGTCGCACCTCATCTTGACTTTTCCACATCCCCAACATGCCCCCCTTCCATTCTCTCTTTCGTAGCATGATTCACCTTGGCGAACACACCGCCTGCAAGGTGGCTCAAGAGGCCTACCGCGGACCGGCTCCGCTCTTGGCTTTGTCTGTTTTTTGCGTGGGTATTCGGCGTCGGTTTCTTCCCCCACCCTGCGTCAGTTTCAGATTGCTGGTTTCCTCGAGCCAGCTGCCTTCACCGGTTTCAGTTCGACCAGTAAGGCAAGGGGAATGTCAGATTCCTCCCCAGCCAATGAAGGTGTGTCAGCATGTCCAGCCGGTATCCAGCTTGCCTTCTGTTGCTCTTGATCCCACCTGACCAACTCTGCACGTTGCTGCCCAATAAATTCGTCATCCCCTGTTTGACCAGATTTCTTCCAAGCCATACAGAATCGCCACAAAAAACGTGGCTCAGCAAACACGGCTGCCATTTCCCTTGACGATGTCTGTTTTTCAATTTTGAAGAGTTGGCCCTATGTGATGTTAGTCATCAGGTTTTCCCATTGCGAGGTACTACTCACCAGCTCGCTCTTGTACTTGGTCATGATGGCAAGGATGTCCCATTCTTCTAGGCCTGCTCGAACGGCTGCATCAATCCTTTGGATGGCAGTGGTGACTTCTGCTACGGTGGACATTATGGTGTTTAGGCGCCAGCTGGTGGGACTTGGTGAATGGAAGAGGGAAGGATGAACGAAAAAAATTGTACACATGATGTTTAAGTACAAACAAACACATCACAATAAATCTAAACTCCAGCCGACATTAGCTAACCATCTCACCAGCCAACCCAACGCTGGCTACAATGCACCACTCAGGACACCTATGGCACCACTCACCAGCAGAGACAATACCAGCCACACCATGCCGGATTGAGACAATATGCTTCATATTCATTTATGCTACAACAGAATAAAGTGAGACTGGCTGGGGTGTATCTGGATAAGATTTATATCCAGATGCACCCCACCCGGTCTCACATGAAGACTATTAGCTAACCATTTCACCGGCCAACCCAACACCGGCCAACCCAACACCAGCTACACCAAGCCAAGACACACTGGGATAAGCAATACCAGCACAGCCGGCCAGACTGATGGATATGCTTCGCATTGCCAGCCACCCATGCCAGCCATTTTGCTGGCCTGTATAATCGGATCTCAATCGGCCAATACAATGGCTTGCTGACTGCTAGCCAGGATGCCGCCCTGCGTGCCTGAGTGATGATGCACAACCTGGTGTGACTGTTAATGTGGCCAGTGTGGACGCCGGTAGCTGGTCAGAAAGGCTAGCCTAGCTTGGCCGGCATCCGTAGCTGCTGTGACCGACCCACAGCTCACATCCAGGTCACTACAACATCACTGCCACTGGCAGGCTTTGGGCACCCAAGGACCCTGAGAACACCAGTGAGTACCAGCAAAGACACTAGGGCCCAGCGAATTCACTCCACCTGTATTATATGCTACACTGTATGCCTTTGCTGGGCCGTGTCACATGTCACACTGTAACTTACCTATGTGCGCTATGAACTCATATATGAAACCATCACAGCTGGGGTACATGATTCGATCACCCCAGGTCTCTCGTCTCTTCTTCCCCATTGGCATTTTCAAACTGGTCCCTACCTGAGAGCTGGTGCAGAACCAGGTCCTGTATGCTACCAGTGCATTGGGGAACTTGTACATATACTGACTAAAATGAGGCTCGATTTGGGCGCGAAACAGCAAATGTGGCCCTCTCACTCTGATCAGGTCAACCTCCTCTAGGGAAGACTCGTCTCATTCTATTTTCCAAAAATCTTCAGCAAAAACCCCTGGACATCGATGCAACGCGAAAAGTGTTCAAAGTGTTTGCAAAGGAGATCAATGCGATGGAGGGTAAGGAAAAGAATATGACAGACGAGATTGTTTATGGATGCGCGCTGTTCATTCTTTGTGTCATTCCCTTATTTTTATTAAAGAAAACCATAGTTTTATCAAAGTCTGCAACGAGTCAATGTGTATGTATGTACCCTCCCAATTTTCTGTGTTTTTTTACCTCGATTTACTGGAGATGAAGACTCGCGCTCTTTGGAGGTGCAGGCGGCCAGCGTTGGTGTCATTCAGCCGCTTTTCCAGGTCATGCTTGCGAAATTGTGTTCAAGAAAGAGTATAAAACTCAATTCAGGTTCCTACTCGATACCACGAACATCATCGTAGATGAGGTCAAGGTTCGAGGGATAGGCAAAACATTCGCCACTCTCGGGCCTTCCATCCACTCCTAAATTACCCATCTCCATGCCTCCAAAGGCCCCTCATCCTGTCTGCCTCACGGGCCGGCCAATCGGGGCCCGATTCATACCAGGAAATGCAATTGGAAAGGATGGACAGGACTCCCGTCTTTCTGTTGGACGAGTTGGTTGTACAGAGGGTCCGATGGCAGTAGTGATTGACAATACGCAGATGATTTTGCTTACGCTGAATGCGAAGGTGAATGATGATGACAAAGGGGTTGCACATTACTCTGTGTAATATGCCAACCACTAGTTTGTGAAACTAGATAACATGACACCGCTGCTCATCATAAGTTCAAAGATAAATTGGAATTGTTCTCTCAACTGGTTGCTACCACTCATATTAGATTCTAGAGAGGTCTAGCCTACCTTGATTGCACATGATAAGCCAGGTCTGCCGCTGAGCTGGTTTGTGCTTGCTTCGCTGGGAAAATGGCCCCAAGGTAATTATCTACATTGACTGTTGAGGCCTTGAGGAGCCAGCGCCTGTGGCTGATGCATAGTAAACAGTTGTATAGCTAAATCAGTACTGGCCATGCATACATGCGGTTTGGCAGGACAGTGCATACTATGTGCAGTAGTTGCTTTGGCTCAGATATTGGTCGTTTCACTACCGAAGGTGCTCCTTCAGTAGCATGTTTCTCAGACAAACATAGAAAGGATGACTGACTATTCTGCCATTTTCTGCCTTATGAGGTAAGCGTGGACATGTGAACCTAGTGGGGTCAACCATCTTGGATTACCGGTATCTATCTCGCCATCGTAAACACCAAGTTCTTCCATGAAATTCCCAATCTCCTGTTCTTTGTAATCTTCCATGGCATCGCCGAGGCAGACACTGACAGCAAGGCATCGGCTAAAATGCAAACAGAGAAACCGGTCGCTAGGTCAATTGGGCCCATCGAGAAGGGTGAGATGGCTTTTCAATGGTGTACCATTATTTAAGCTTTCTGATCCCTCAAATAAGATGATGCGATAATGATCCTATATGTCATGGATACTACAGCCAACTATTTGAAAGGGAGAATACGCACATCAACATCAATACCAAGTTTGTTCTCCCAAAAAAGGGCGACAATGTCCTTACGACCTGATACAATATTTTCAACCACCATCAATTCACTTAGATCGCATGCATCGGGATCTTGATAGTACTTGGACTCTAGCCATGGGTCATGGGACAGCTTATAAGTAGGGATAATGAAGATATCAACATGGATGTGACGGTTAATATTGGACGCTTGCCTTATAACCCATGAATGGGGGAAATACCCATGTCGCTACAAGGTCACAGCTTGGCAAGGCACCAGAAAAAATGCATTGATGATCCCTATCAAGAGCTTGTTGAATGAGACGAAGAGTTAAGGACACCTGCTAAGCATCAGATAGAGTAAAGTACGTCCTATGACAAGAAGTACCTTGACAGAGAGTAGTGGGCTATTCTCTTTCACTACTTCCTCCATAATCGAAAAAAAAATGGCTGAACTGGATGGAAGAAAAAGTAAAGTGTGGGGTCTCCTGTACCTATAGTATATAACCCATAGTCTCCAGGAGCAATAACGTTGTGGGATTCTCAGGACAAACCAGCGCCATTTTTGTGGACTGAATATGTCAACACCATACTAGGTCGAACCTCTACAGGAAAAAGAGTATACATCTCGGCTTCCTCCCAAGTATGAGACCGGGCTTGACTCAGAACTGCATCAGTTATCCAACGATATGCTGTCGAAACAGTGATTGGTGAGTCCTTATCAACATGCCAGCCTGGATATGGGTTTGAGCTTTGAAGATTGAATGTCGAAGCAACTAACCTAAGGCCATGCTGTGTGATTCAGTGCACCATATGAAGACGTTGCAGTGTTGTTGAGTGGACTTTTTAGACAAGATATGAACAGGTTTGTAGGACATAACGGCGCATCGGCCCTTGACCTCAAACCACCACCATCCCAGTATTTCCCACAACATGGCTCCTCATGGTAGAGGACGTGCTTGTGGACCCTATGGTTTGTTGTTGCCTCAGGGTATGTCTCGTAGCCAACATCGGTATCTGGCGGAAGCGAAGCGTTTGGAGGCAAGTGGGGAAGCTTTCCCTGCGGACCTTTGGAATGCCCTTTGTGAAGCTGGTATGGACGTAACTGCATTGACAGACCTTCCTGGGCTCTCGGGTTCCTATATCGACCCGCCTTTTGCTAGACCTGGTTCCTCAACAGAGGAAGAGGTCCAAGCCCTCATCAAGGGCATGGAGGAGGAAGATCATGCTGAGGATCTTGCTATCAGTGAAGAACTGGCAGCGGACTGCGTTATGGCAGTCAACATGGTAGAACGGGTGCTTGCCCGCTCTAGTATTGTTCCAATGCATGGAATGCTACAACTCCAGACTCTCTACAACCGTTTGAAGGTTGAGTTCAATCCCCCTTCTGCTGTTCCAGCTGTTACTCTCACACCTGGCCCTGGTCCTTGAGACCCCGTTAGTGGCACCAGTGGTAACATCGGATTTGCTGCCAGTACCCCAAGTCCCGGTCACTCCGGGGGGTCTCACCATCCCCCCCCCAGTCACCCCACATCAACTCAATTCGCCTTTCACCCCTAGGTTCGTGGCACAGCCCCCTGCCTCACCACTTCCACCACGCCAACTGAATCCCCAACCTGCGCGCCCTCCTCTCCCAGGGACCAGGTCATATGCAAAGGCTGCTCAGTCTGCTGTAGTGCATTCGGCACCTTTCTCTTCACCCGCACAGGTGATCACCTCCCAACCCCCTGCCCCACCCAAGGTCTCAAACACAACGAGACACGTAAGATCGTGTGTCTCTCAGGGGACCAAAGTGTTGAGCAGCAATCGGACATCCTTAAGATGCCAATTGTCCCAGTGGTCGTCACTGTCTTGAACGATGAGCTCATATGTCCGTCAGACATAGAGTCATCGATTCATGATGACAAAAGTATTGTATCACTGTCATAGACAGTGACCAGACACCTCTCCAGGTGTTTTGAGTATTGTATCATTGTCAACGACAATGACCAGAGACCTCTCCAGGTCTTTTACTCTCATAGAGAGGAGATACTCACATGCTGGGGAGCAATAAAGAGCAACTACAGTTTATTGAGATACGAGCTTTCTTATATACACTTCTAGTGTTGTGCTACGGTATCGTAAATAAACATGTACAAATATAAATAATAAAATGTTCGTTTAACACCCCCCCATAATCTATACACTATTCTATATTTATAGATTACATGAATTTTTTATTTATTTAATTTTCGCCCCATACCCCCTGTCCCCAACTCTGGCTCTGCGGAGCCTCGTACCATTCCGAGATGGCGTCCAAATTTGATATCGCCGCGGCGATAGATTGTTCTTGGGCCTTCAAGACCTGGCGAATATGAACGAGGCGTTCATTGTCGATGCGCGCTTGCGCAATGGTGACTGAGGCCCTGGGAAGGACCAATGTGCCGTGAGTGGCAGCGTCGAGGGCGGCGGCGAGGACGGTGACGCTGTGGACAACGTCGGAGGTGGCAGCGGCGATGGCCTGTGTGGAGGCCGAGGAGGAGTCGAGGAGGGCGTTGGGAGCCGGGGAGGACGACATGTAGAGGGAGTGAATGTCGTAGTAACGTTGGACTCGTCGTAATGAACGAGTCTCCAGAATGAAGAATGAGGGAAACAGAAAAATATACGAGTTTTTATACAGTCTTGGTGTGGGCAAGCCACGTCAAATTGATATTGTAACGTATCTCATGAGAATGAAACATGTTTTGTGAGATAGTTGACACGTATATATGTGAGAAGCGTTGTCATGACGCATCCCTGAATCAAGTGATTGATTCATGTAATCCCATCATTGGTACGAATTTTTGAAATAATATTCTACCAAGGTTTTTAGTTAGAATATCTGCAGGATTATTAGATCCTTCAATGAATTGTAATTCAATTTCCTTATTGTCAATGAGTTTGCATATATGATGATATTTAATATCGATATGTTTTGAACGTTTCTCAGTGACAGGGTTGTTTGCAATGAATAGAGATCCCATATTGTCACCGTAGATTGGTGCAGTTGCTATGGGAAAATGGATTTCTGATAGAATTGATCTAATCCATTTATTTTCTCTAGCGCAATCAGACAACGCCATGTATTCCGCTTCTGTAGAAGACAATGCCACTGTTTTTTGTTTACGCGACGTCCAAGATACGACAGCTCCTGATAAAAGTGTGAAGAATCCTGATGTAGAATGTCGATCATTTTTATCTGTAGCCCAATCCGAATCGGTATAACTCATTAGGCCAGATCTTAGTGATCCATCGTATACAATTTGAAGATTTATCGTTTTGGCTAAATATTTTGCCATATTAATTGCATATTGTAAATGATCCGATGATGGGTTGGAAGAAAATTGAGACATTTTGATTACGCTAAAGCATATATCGGGTCTTGTTCCAATCATCAAGTATAACAACGATCCAATCACAGATTGATACTGTGACCTGATCAATGGATCAAGTGTTTGATCATTTATCATCAGTTCATATCCAGCAGGAAGAGGAGTGTTGCTATGTATTGCATTACTCATTCCTAATCTCTGGATAACTTTATGCAAGTATGGTTTTTGATCGATAGTTATTTTATCTCCATTCTTTTTTATTTGGAATGATAAAAAGTTTTTCGAATCACCGCCATCAATAAGATCTCCTAAATCTTTAGATTCCCATCTTTTCATAAATTCCTGCTTTTTTCGAAGTGTTATATCTTTATTTGATCCAAGGAACATTGAATCGTCAACGTAAATAATCGCTATGACAATATTTGATCCTTGTTTGAAGACAAACACTCCTGCATCGGAATGTATTCGTGTAAAACCCATTTTCTCCATAGAATGATCCAATGATTTCCACCAAGCTAATGAAGCTTGCTTTAATCCATAAAGTGCACGATGTAATTTATATACCATGCCTTTTTTATCTTTATTGATAAAGCCAGGTGGTTGTTTCATATAGATTTCTTCGTCCAGTTTTCCATATAGAAACGCAGCAGTCACGTCCAGAAATGATATATATAATTTTTCTAGTGCTGCTAATGCAAGTATGAGACGACATGTCTCATATCTTACGACTGGAGAAAATATCTCATCATAGTCTATGCCGTCAATTTGAGAAAAACCTTGGGCAACAAGACGAGCTTTTTTACGTCCATCATCTTTTTGGACATATACCCATCTGCAACCTATGGCCTTTCGACCTTCAGGGAGATGTTGTAGATATGTAATTACACCTCTTTTAATGAGCATAGCCCATTCTTTCTTTTCGGCGTTGATCCAGTCTATTTGTTCGTCGACTGGTAGACGAAATATTTCATGATGATGTTCAGGAACAGCGGTATTTGCTGTATTTTGAAAAGGGATGGCGCAAGATAATAATTGATTAATTGTAAATCGATCCAATCTAGTTCGCCTGTCGATTTGTTCAATTTTGACTGGATTTTTATCACCATAGACACTATCAGGTCTATTTACAGGTATTCTGTTTCTCCTTGGTCTTGATGGACCTGGAGACGGTGATTTTTCTCTAAATAATTCCCTTTCAATTTCATCTTGATCATCATTATCTGATTTGCTATCTGAATCCTCAATAGGTTCTGTTTCACTATTGGAACTATCTGATTCAGTTTCTGATTCATTATCAGAAATGTGTGACGTATCATCAGATTCTTGAGGTATTTCTGGCATGAGATCCTCAAACTCATCTTCTGGATTTATGAATGTAGGGTTTTGATCAACATTTTTGCACTTTGGAAATTTCGTTTCATCAAAGATTGCTGTTGTTGCCATGAATATAGAATTATTTTCTGGATTCATAAATTTAAACCCTTTCATTCCTTTTTTGTATCCTAGAAAGATCATCATCTTCGATCTAGCTTCAAGCTTATCTTGTCTCCGTTGCATAGGAGTATATACAAAAGCTTGGCATCCAAACACTCGTAATTCCGATACATTCGGTTTCTTATTTTCTATAAGAAAATATGGTGTCTGCCATTTATTACGAGCTATGGGAGTCCTATTGTATAGATATACTGCGTGTTCAAGCACAAATTCCCACCATGATTGTGGTAAGCAAGCATCGAATCTAAGGGATTGTGACTTTTCCCATATAGTACGATTCATTCTTTCTGCTCTGCCATTTTGTTGTGATGTGTATGGGATGGATTTTTGAATTTCAATGCCAATATCTTTGAGATAATTTTCGCATTTCGTAAATTCACTTCCCCCATCAAATCGCCAAGATTTAGGCGTTTTTCCATATTTGTTATTTAATAAGGCAATGAATTGTTTCAAAGAAGATTCCGTTTCGGATTTCTTCTTTAATAAACCTATCCAGAGATGACCTGAAAAATCATCGATAAATGTCACAAAATATTTGTATTTGTGATATGAAATCATCGAGATTTCTTTGAGATCTGAATGTATCAAATCAAAAGGAGCAATTGCTCGACTTTGTGATTCTGGAAATGATTTACTGCACATTTTTCCTTTAGCGCAACCTGAACAAATTTGTTTTTGTTTTGGGACTTTGACGTCAGGAAATCCTTCTAGATGAATTTTTCCTTTTCTGATAACTTCGTCCTGTGGATGTCCCATACGTTTATGCCAAATATTAAAATCTGGATTTTTTGTCACAACGTTTATTGATTCTGTATGAATTTCAGAATCTAACCAATAAATGGTTTGTCCTTCTTCATGTGGTGAGAAACGTATAGTTGTTAATTGATTTTTTAAATCAATATGATGTTTATTTCCCGATAAAACATATCCTTGATTAAGGAACGTTCCCATGGACAACAATCTTGTATCCATATCAGGAATATAAAAGACGGGTCTGATTAATTTGATTTTTGATTTTCCATCAATGAAAATTTTAATCATTACAGCACCAACGCCTAAGATTTGAAGGGTTTTCCCTTTAGCAGCGGTTTGTACAAACCTTTTATCCATCAATGATCGATAATATAAGAAATCATTTCTTTCATGTGTAAAGTGCAAGGACGCTCCTGAATCCAAGATCCAAGATGAGTTGTTATTCTTACATTTCACACAGTTATTACAGTGAGAAAAATAATGCATATATTCTCTATATACATTTACACTACCATGTCGCTGTTTATAGCCATCAGTAGATTTTCTCGTAATAATTGAATGACTCAACTCGTCTCCAAGACTAACGGTGTCATCTTCGTCAAAAAGAGGATCGTCAAACGGATCATTTGAGATGTCATATTCTTTTTCGCCCTGATTACCAGAATGTAAAATTTCTGTGGTATCAAGATCCATGGAAACGATTTGATCGTCTATTTTGGATTTTTTAGGAGGGGGGCTAAAAGATATTTCATCTTTTGTAACAGTGTCTAAAATTTTCAACGTTTCCGTTGTTGGTATAGCACCGATCCATTCGGCTAAAGATCTAGTTTCATTAGACCTTTTCCAGATGCCGTTACGAGACTGTGATTGCCCTGTATATCGGGCAGCGGATGGAAACATCCTTGATTGTACATTGCGTGCTGCAATAGATAATACTGGAGATACGATATCGACAGCATGATTTGATTCCCGATCTGATTCAGGAGTAACGTCTGCTTCTTGGGCGCGTTTCTTTCCCTTGCCTCTAAAACCTTTTCGAGAGCGAGGTCTTTGCTCCTTAGGTTCGTCAACGTTCTGTTGTTGCTGATTATCTCCGTCTTTTTTCTGATTATTCCATGACGCATCTTTTTCCTTACGTTTGACTCCGCTAATCTTATTTGCTTTGTCTTTTGAACCATGATGTTGGTTCATAGCGTATCGTCGACGATATTTGGAAATGATTGAATTGGATATAGTGTCGAATGTGAATTTTTCAGATCCGTACATCTGAAACATGACGGTAGATATCGCTGTCCATTCTTTTGGAAGCGCTTTAGCAAGTGTGAGAGCCTGAATGAAATCGGGGATTTCGACATTGTCTTCTTTTAGCTGTGAGAAAAATGATCCAAGTTTTTCTATCTCAGGAACAGGATCTTTTCCAGAAAGTTGGAAAGTAACGGCTTTCTGGAATCGATAAAATTTCATTGTCGTTGGACACATCCTTGAGATATGTGTTGTCATCGTGTAGATCAATGACGGGCTTTTCGGGGCCCATAACCTGTTGAGCAGCAATCGGACATCCTTAAGATGCCAATTGTCCCAGTGGTCGTCACTGTCTTGAACGATGAGCTCATATGTCCGTCAGACATAGAGTCATCGATTCATGATGACAAAAGTATTGTATCACTGTCATAGACAGTGACCAGACACCTCTCCAGGTGTTTTGAGTATTGTATCATTGTCAACGACAATGACCAGAGACCTCTCCAGGTCTTTTACTCTCATAGAGAGGAGATACTCACATGCTGGGGAGCAATAAAGAGCAACTACAGTTTATTGAGATACGAGCTTTCTTATATACACTTCTAGTGTTGTGCTACGGTATCGTAAATAAACATGTACAAATATAAATAATAAAATGTTCGTTTAACACAAAGACACCAAGGTGGTTCTCTGCCCCTCGGGTGGAGCTACACCTCACCTGCCACCTGCTTCAACAGTGGCTGCCTTCATTCAGCTGAGTACCAACTCAGTTGTTTCTGCGTCATGGACTCTCCAAGGAGATATCAAGTTACCCTCAAGTCTCCCCCCTCTGACCAAGATGTCAAGTCTATTGAGTGTGCTCTCAAGACAGCCACAGCAGGGGACTGCTCCTGCATTGGCTGTGCTACCACTTCAACTGTCAAGTTTTTGCATGTCCCCACCGCTCATGGGGATGGCACTGCACATACCCCTGCTGACCTCCTCACTGCGCTCTCAACCCATCCGAAGTGGGTTGGGATCACTTTTGCAGAACCACCAAGTTATGTGTTTCCCAAGGGCACAGGACAAATTCCTCCCTTTGCCGCCACTGTTAAGTGCGTTATTTTTGATGATTGAGCGGGTTCATGTGCCCGGCGCCTTCTCCAGACCACAGTGTCTTTCATTGGCACACCGCGAAGAGCTCAACCTTGGACAGTTGACCGTGCAACCCCACAATGTGGTTTGTGCCTCCACTGGGGCCACACTGCTCATAGGTGTACCTCCCGCCTTGCTTTCTGCACAGGCTCCCACCCCACCTCGGCTCACCATGCAGCTGCCTTGGAAGACGAATCGCTTCTTGCATTGAAGTGCGTCAACTGTAACGACAAGCACTCCGCAGTCGACAGGAAATGCCCATACTACAGGGCTCGTTTCGAACCAAAGGCGCTTGACTCACTCAAGCATGCACGCTTACACCGAGTTAAAGAATACCGAAAGGCCAAAGCCCTCGCGCGAGCCAATGCTCACCCGTCCCATATAACGATACCACCCGCGGTTTATGTTACCGCCCAGCCGCCCTTTTCGTTTTCTGCAGAGACCGGTAGGAGTCACACATTTTACGTAGTTAGTAGTTCCGGCAAAAGCGCTTGGCATCTGTTTTTTACGCATGGACTGTAACAGATACAGTCCATCCCGCATGTATATACGCAAACTCTAGATAGTCGCAATCACACAGTTGCTATTCAAAAAAAAAAAAAAAAGGACATAACGGCGAGCGTGACGCGGCCACCGTCACGCGGCCCTCTGACATGTGGTATGTGTACGACCTTCTCTACATCGTATGCTCCGTTCAACTGCGTCATCTTCCCGTCCTTATCATCTCAACCATCAAACAACCCTGTTCCATCCGAGTAGTTCAACTAATGGTACACATGGATGCCCAAATCCCGCCCACCTACCTTACTATTCAAGGACTACACACCCAAGATGTTGGCAAAGTTTGATGCGAAAGATGGGGGAAGGATTTTGCTTGCGATTACGGGGACAGTGTTCGACGTGTTGGCTGGAGTTTCTATGGGCCTGGTAGGTTGCGGCTGCCTGTTTGAGCTCGTTTCTGGAACTGGACGAGGAATTGGTTCGAAGAGGATATGTATGGAAACTTGGCTGGGGTGAAATGTATGTATCCTTCACGGCACGGCCCCTGCTATGCGACAGCAATCCCTGACCCTATTGTGCCGACAGAAAATATGAAAGGGCGGTACGATAACTTTGCCAACAAGTATATCGTACTAAGCTAGTGAGAATGACGACGTTTCAGCTTAACGCGTTTTACTTAACTGGCTCACCCACACCTCTGTAGAATCATGTATGGTTGTTATTGCAATGCCTTGTGTTTTTCACATGTTTTAATATACACAGGCGAGGCCGGCTCCTCAAGGCCTCAACCAGCGCCCTTTCTTCTTTCATTTTGGTCATATCGCATAGTTGCCCTGTGGCCCTGCGGAGCGAGTATAAAAGGGCAGACCCGGCTTATTACGACAACGAGACTTGAATTGAGTCAGAAACCGATACCGAATTACTCTTCCTTGAACGCGATTTCAAAGTCTTCCTCAGATTCTGATGATAGCGGCAGAACCATCAGGGCAGTATCGGTCCCTTAAAATCGCATATTGAGCATCCTTTCTATATGGACCCGGCTCCGTTCGAACTCCTGTTGCATCAGCTCGGCACGAACATCGGATTCGGGCTTGTTCAAGTGAGAGAGGAGTGTGGAGAGGTTGGCGGGTGTGTAAAACGTCGATGAGGGTTCTTGAAGTTCAAAGGTACTATATATGTCAACGGAAATGGGTCAGTGCGAGAGGGAGAATAGTACATACCGATCGGCGAGGTGAAGACAGGATAAGGATAGAGCTATACCAATGTATGATGATGGAGGTAATGCCCAACAACCGCGCGATTTCGCAAGCATGCTGACCGCCTGCACCTCCAAAAGATGCGAGTCTTCATCTCATAGAGATATAATTGAGAGGGTA
The DNA here is from genome assembly GCA_023014435.1 of Amanita fuliginea. Taxonomy (NCBI): domain Eukaryota; kingdom Fungi; phylum Basidiomycota; class Agaricomycetes; order Agaricales; family Amanitaceae; genus Amanita; species Amanita fuliginea. The sequence continues at coordinate 1,504,706 of JAEBUQ010000005.1, forward strand.
CATACATATGTTGAATGCCGCATGACCTCTTGCTTCTTTTAACGTGCAAAGACTCGTTGGCAACTTTGATAAAACTACGATGGTGTATATAAGATTCCTTTTAAAAAAAGGAAACAACACAAAGAAGGATGGCGCGTACCCATAAACAATCTCGTCATCGTCTTATTTTCCTCGCCCTCTATTGTTGCGTTGATCTCCTCTACAAGCACTTTGAACGCTTTTCGCGTCGCATCAGCGTCCAAGGGTTCCTTCTCGGATTTACCAAAGATTTTTGGAAAATAGTTTGGAATAAGCCTTCCCAAGAGGAGGTTGGCATCTGTGAGAGCGAGAGGGCCGCCTTTTCTGTTTCACGTCCAATTTGAATCAAGTTTTAGTCGGTAAGCTAACTGATCGCGTTCCTCAACGCGCCGGTAGCATACAGCACCTGGTTCTGCCCCCAGCGCTGTCGGGACCAGTTTGGAAAAGCCCATTTCGGAAGAAGAGACGAGAGCCTCCGCCTGCTGCAACCGTGTTGATGTCCATCTGAGGTGATTGGATTGTGACACCAGCTGTGGCCGTTTCGTATACGAGTTCATAGCGACCGTCGAACCGAGACACGTCAGTTGAAGTTCCGCCCACATCTAAGCTGGGATATTTATTATAAAAAAAACAAAGGGGGGGAAGGGGGGAATAATGGTTTTCAGAAGACCGACGTACCCAATAACAGGTCTCCCGTCCTCCTTACCCCAACTCGTCAACGCATAGCCAACCACGCCCCCCGCTGGACCGCTGAGAATACTCTTCAAGCCCGAAATTTTTTTCAAATCGACCAACCCCCCATCGCTGCTCATAAACTCGACTCTGGGGCTCGCCACATCCACGTCTTACAGCCTATCGTCAAAACCTTGGAAGAACCCATCAAGATATTCTTTCAATATCGGGGTAAGGTACGCGGCTGCAGCGGACGAGACGCCGCGGGGAACCATCTTTATCATGGGGAGCAGCGCAGCAGACTCTGAGATGTGCGTGAAGCTGATAGAGCGGGCCAGAGTGCCCACGAGCCGTTCATGTTCCGGGTAGGTGTACGAGTGGGCGAGGACGATGGCGAGTGAGCGGTAGCCTTCGCGGTAGAGTCGTTCCAAATGACGGCGCCGTGCAAGTCGGGCTTTTTGATCATCCCCCGCGATCCCATCTGTTTCCTCTATCCTCGCTTCATCGTGACCTTGCCATCTTTCTCTTCAAATTGGACGGCGTGAGCTTCAGAGAAAGAGTCGGAGATACCCCGCGAGCGCGATGAGGAGTGCGTGTTTGTGGCCCTTTCGTTCAAGCAGGACGCCCGACCTACGTGTTCTGGCTCCTGAGCCAAAAGATGGTTGGGCGGACCAGATAGAGTTGCATGTGCTGAGTGTCCGGCGACAGGGAATGGTGATGAGATTTATTTGTCTGTGTTTGTGCCGAGGGCGAGGCACAGCTGGAGTCACAATCCAATCTGTTGCGGATGAGGCGAGCGCGGGAAAGAGCAAGAGCGCAGCGTAAGAAGAAAGGCTTAGAGTCACACCAACGGGGGCGGGAGCTTTGCCGCTTCTCATTGTCCGCCCCATCTACCTAAGACATTATATATGTCCACTACTGCTGTCTCGGGAGATAGCGTGGCCGGCAGCTTGCCGACTAGGATCTCTCCGACAGAACTAAAGGAAACGAGACGGAATACGAAATACTGAAAGGTGAGACATCAGAAAGAACTAGTATGATGTCATGACAACAGAATTACACTGCATCTCGCATTTGACTCAACTACAGAAGGCCATGCGCTTTCTATTAATTAGTTTGGAGGTGTGTAGTAGCGTCAAGACATTAGTATCTTCTGATTATCCCCATCATGGGAAGGCCAACCGAACTACTTCAGGTCAGCTTGGTAGCGCAAACGTCGAAAAAAAATAGGACTTGACTGGAGTACTGATCCGTTCCAGAGAGATCCATAGCTGTCTCCTCAGCTTTCACATTAAGGATATGGTAGACAGCACCAGATACAAATTGAGCCATGGTGCGTTGTGCTAGTATGTTGTATTGTCCCAAGGTCTTTATACAGGGGTTATTCCACTACATACATGATCAAATGTGCAACAATCGATGAGGTTATGACCCACATGAGGCATCGAGGGCGCACATGCATATCTTCCCTTTGAAAGCCGTAGGATAGGTAGTACCATGCATGCACCATGTACCTCATTCGAAGCCGAGTCTAATAAGGACGTTCTGCTCAAATGCGGTGTGTGTCAAGGGTCCGATTGAACTGGGAAAGATCATTTATCTTGCTCGCGAGACGCATAAGTCTTCAATGATAAATAACCATTCTTGTTTGTGCTGCGATAAACTAGCGCTGATGTTTCTTGTTTGCAGCCTTTAGCACTGTGGACGTACTCGACTCTTTGGGCGTGGTTCGTCTTGACGTTTCTGAGTGTCAACCTATAAAAATGGTGCTTGATCTATTGTGCCTTCTGAAATGCAGGAAACTCACAAAGAGGACGCTAGGCAATAAGTATATGCCCCTTGCTTGAGTAACTGCGGAGGTTGCAAACAAGGCACGCGTCACAAATGTCTTACATTTGTGACTCGCACAGCCTTGCCCTCCGTGTTCACTTCGCCATCCAACTGCCTGCAATTCTCTGACGCACAAGTATCAGAGTCTTTGTGCGGCGCAGTTTTTGGTATCCTTGTCAACTTCATCATTTCGATACCAGGCTTGGCTGAACGTGCCACTACGCTGTTTTTGACTTGAGATTACAAGTAACATCTATTGCATCTGTATACATTTATCATCCTTAACTTGCTCCTATGCCAGATACAATTTCACATACCATTCCACTGTCAACTCAGTCATGTCTGATACTGCACATCTTAAAGATAAACATGCTGTGGGTCAGTTTCAATGCTTGTACCAGCAGCTATGGAATTCTGACACAATTACAATAGTTGAGAACCCAAAAATGTTGGATATACTCAAAAAACAATATGCATGCCCTCATTTCCGCATCCTGGTCATTGGAAGAGCTAATGCAGGCAAGACAACCATTCTTGAGAAAGTTTGTGGTGTGGCACAGGGTACAAGACCCATCACATATGATAAGGATGGAGGTCTACTTAAGCCCAAAGGATTGGCACATTTCAAGCAATGGTTTCAGAGAAAAAAGCCTGATACTCATTTGCAACCATCAATTGAGGTGGGCTTGCTTGTGTATTTTGACTGCCATTTTCAGAACCACATTTCAGCGGGGCATACATGATATTCAACACCAAATTACATACCCTGGCAGCAACTTCATCTTCCATGACTCACAGGGCTTTGAGGCTGGATCTAAGGATGAAATGGAGCTTGTTTGGAGGTTTATTCAAAATAAATCAATGGCAATACATCTCAAAGATCAATTACATGCAATTTGGTACCTTTCCAATTTGTTTGTGTTTCATCTAACATATGCTGCCATAGGTACTGTATCCCAATGGATAGTCCTCGCCCCATAGCACATGCTGAGCTTCAGTTTTTCAGCAAGGGGACTGGAGGTACATCAGTGGTTATTCCAATCACAGTTTATTGATAGAAATACAGTTCCTTTGGTTTTGGTCTTCACCAAGTTTGATGGTCAAGTCATACAAGAATGGAGTAAACTTACTGACATGACAGATGAAAATGTGAAGTGGGAAATGCTAGGAACTCTCCTGACATCTGATCCCATGACCAACAGGAAGTGAGTGACAGTGCCCATTTGGTGTCAGGGACTCTCCTGACACTTTATCCCATGGCAAACAGAAAGTGAGTGATATTACTTGATTTTTCCAAGTACAATTATTTATGTTCAGTTTGTATGCTTGTTCCCTTGCACCAGATTTAATTCTCATGATACCTGTCATTAGTTTTCTGTTATTCATGCATTTGGGGTAACACCAGATGAACAATGTTCATTCCATATGGTTATCATTCAACTTTTCTCCAAGAATTATTTTTGACTTTAGCATTATCAGCCATCTCATTGTCAAGTTTTAGCTGGTAAACTATTCTTCATTCATTAGACTGATTCATTGACATATTTCAGCATTTGTTATTATTGCTCAACAAGCTTTTTGGGAAAGAGAAAAAGTTTTGACAGCTTTGGTCAATGCTTGTGACCACTTCTTAAAACAAGATTATGTGGATAGACTCAAAACTCAGATTACTGCTCAGTCCATACCATCTAATCATGCTGATTTGATTCCATATTTGTGTAATCACATTCACATATGATAGTATGTACTTAATTCTCACTTATGTTCACATTGTTATATCTTCTACATTTCTCACCCAATTTATTTATGGCTTGCTTCTCCTATGATAAATGAAAATGCTTGATATATTCTGATTCATATTGATATTGTTCTAAGCACTTAGCATGAGGAATACTTTGCATATTTGCATTAGGGCATAATTGATAACACTCTCATTGCCAACATGCAACCTTTATGTTGCAAAATGTGTTAAGATCAATGCTCTCAGTGTGGTTTGTTCTAAGTCAACAGTGGCAAGCAGAGTCTTGGTCTGCTCCCAGCCTACTGGACAAATTCTGAATGCTAAGTCAAACAATGATGAAGGTCAAAGCCAAATGACAAGCTCAAGAAGAAGAGAGTGAGGAGATTGTCTTGGAGTTGAGAGAATAATTCAATTAAGTTGGAACTGGAGAAGCTACACAATATCTAAGGGTTTATATACATTAAGAGAACAAAGAAAACTATAAAAGGAATGCACAGTATGCACAGCTAACTACCTAAGAAAGGAAGTATGAAGGAGTTAGCTAAAGGAGATAAACATCAGTACTTTACACTAAGCCACCTGTCCAGGTGGACTCCACACTATGCTTTTTGCATGGACTCACCCTCAGATTAGTATAGCATGGAGTCCACATGGACTGCAGACTACACTTATTACTGGATCAAATGTATATATTCTTTTTTCAAGGGGGTCAAAGTTTACTACACAGCACTGATACATATCACAATCACTCTCATCATCATCTGTGAGTCTTTGCTTCTTGACACTGTACAGTAGTATAGCATGAGGGGCAGAAACCAGGTGTCATCTGTGTGCAGCACTTTTACACTCCCCCACATATCCTGTTGGACTCTGATTGGACTCTGATCAGACTGACTAGAACTAGTAACAAATTTACTTGGTCTGATTGGACTCCAATTGAACTCCAGTAGGACTTTGATCAGACTTTAACTTGGAACTTGACTAGCTGCACTGTGTTAGGACTAACCCACACAACCACAAGCCTTGATGAGAATGTAAGAAATAGATTGACACAATAGAATAGTAGCCTGTGTAGGAGGAAACTATCTAGAGTCTTAGAGACTCATACCTACAAGACACCCTCCTTATATACTCCAATGCCTGGTCTGTGCGCACAGACTGCACAGCTACAAGACCTAGGCCTACCATCTAGAACTACCTGGACCTGCCCAGAGTCTTAGCCCCTATAACCCTATATGCCATGGTACAGCCACCTTGCTGATCTAAGCCTCAGAGTATCCCATTAGGGGTGGGAGTTGTTGCCCATATTCAGAGAAGTGTTGATAGAGCCCTGTTACAATTTCTTTCCCTTTCGTCGACAGACTTACTTTATTATGTAATCATCGTTATGCGTTTCATGGACGCTCATCTCCTTTAGCTACTTTACCTTCATATTTCCTTTCTTAGGTATTTAGCTGTACGTTTCCTTTTATATTTCTCTTGTTCTTTTACATATATAAACCCTCTTGTAAAGTAGCTAAACCCCAGTTCCAACTTAATCGAATTCTTCTCTCAACCTCTGAACGAAACTCCTCGCTCTCATCTTTGAGCTCGTCGTTAATTTGACCTTTGTCACTGTTTGACTTAGCGTTCAGAACTTGTCCAGTAGGCTGGGAGCAGACCGAGACTCTGCTTGCCACTGTTGACTTAGAACGAACTGCGTTGAGAGCATCGATCTTAACACAAGTTGGAACTCACAGAACCGCTCAGTGTTTCTACACTAGCCAGACACCATTGATACCAGAACCTCGAACCTCAGACCACCAAACGGCTCTGTCCGTTTCAGACGAAAATATTATCTAGATCGACGAGAGGTTTTTCCGTCGACTACAGGAACAGGGTGGTTTTTCCGCTCAGGAACTAAGAAGAAAAACGAACCAGTACCAGCATCCCTCTTTGAAGGTGATTATATTGAAGGAGACGGAAAGGAAGTCCTCCCAGATAACGTTTGGATTGAGTGGATCAACGAAGATCTAGAAGAGGACTTTTACTCTCTATTTTATCCACCCACTAAAGAACCAGAATCCTCCTGGTGGAACGAATTCCTCAGTCTCTCTGGAGCACCACCACAGGACAGATACGCACTCCAAGACAAAGGGAAACAGCCTTGGAGAGACTTTCTAGAACAGAAACAGATCGAACAAAGTCTATTTGGAGATCCAGAATCAGGGAAGAAGAAAGACGAAACAGGAGAACCTACAGATCCGAAAGAAGAAACAGAAAAGATGGCATCCGACGTAGCAGCACCTGCCTCTAAAGGAGATATCAAACCGCAGCCTATGCGCGTTTTTACAGGAAAACGAACCGAAGCGAAGGCTTTCATTGGAAGTCTTGAAGATTACTTTGTTTTGAATGATGATAACTATAAAAACAAAGCACAGAAGCAGATTCGATTTACTCTTGCCTGTCTTGGGCAGGAACTTGATGATTGGAAAGTCCTGATCAAGGATGAATTGGACGATGAAGAAGAAACAACCCTTACTTGGACGAATTGGGCAGAATTCAAGAAACGTTTCTTAGCCGATTGGGGTGAAGTTAATAGCGCTCTCAGAGCGCTGAACAATCTAGCCAATCTCAGAGTAGGGGGCGACGTTTCAGTCCCTGAATATATCAGAAAATTCCGCATGGAGATCGGTACTTCAGGATTGAAAGGAACAACTGCGCAGCTCCAGGCCTTTGTTAAAGGACTCCCTGAAAGTATCGCTACAAAGATCCTTGAAGCAAATGTTTTATCCATGAAGGAAGCATACGAGAAGGCAGAACAGCTTCATGGCGCTTGGGAAATGATGCGAGCGCTTGGGCGAAAACCAGGACAAGGGAACCGCTCCAATTTTAATCGAAACACCAATAATAGGGGCGGATTAACCCGATCAGTAAATGCTATGCCCACTGGACGTTTGACAGATGAGCAAAAGGAGGAATACATGAAATCTGGAAAATGTTTCAGATGTGGAAACCAGGGGCATGTTTCAAGGAACTGTCCCAAACGAAACACCACGTCAAACGCCTCCTTCAGGGCCTCCTCATCGTTTCAGAATAAGGGGATCAGATCTATCCCTGAAGATGCGTCCAAAGAGAAGAAAGACGACCCAGTTACAAGCATCAGAGCGATCCTTGCTGGAATGAAGGCCGATGAACGAGAAGGTCTTCTCAATGAACTTGAAAACGAGGGTTTTTAATCCGGAAGCGTCACACAGCGGTTGGCACTTCCATAACAAATGGACATTCACAGTTAGCGCTTGATTCTGTAATAGTAAGATCAAATAATGACAAGCGCCTTTCAATTTCTGTGGAAACGTCCGATTTACCCGCTGAAACTTCGGCTCTAATCGATTGTGGAGCAGAAGGGAATTTTATTGACGAAGAAGTAACCACCAAGTTACCAAAAGAAAGATTGCGAAAACCAATTAGAGTCAGAAACGCAGATGGAACGGTTAACACCAATGGAATGATCACTCATCGAGTCCATATTCAATATTCAATTGGGGGAAAACAATACAGCAATTGGTTTCTAATCACTAGATTGGGAGATCAACGATTAATTCTGGGAATTCCTTGGTTAGAAGAAAACAATCCTACTATTGATTGGAGAGATAAAACGATACACCTCATCGATGAACAACGGAATGAAGGAACTATCTGGCAAATGGCATTGGACAATCATCAATGGGGCGAGGACGATTATTGGATTAGAGTCAAGACGTCAGCATCTCAAGCATTAGAACATCAGTTGAAAAAAGAGGAACCGAAGACGGAATTACCATTAGAATATGGGAAATGGCGTTCAGTCTTTGAGAAAAAGGCATCAGAACGATTCCCAACTTCCAGAACTTGGGATCACGCTATCGATTTGAAAACCGGTTTTAGTCCTAAAGTTAGCAAGATCTATCCGTTATCAATCAAAGAACAGTCGTCGCTGGATGAATGGATTGAAGAACAGTTAGCTAAAGGCTACATCAAACCGTCGAAATCTCCTCAAGCATCGCCATTCTTCTTTGTCTCAAAGAAGGAAAGTGGTGCGCTTCGGCCATGCCAAGATTATAGATATTTAAACGATTGGACAATCAAGAATGCATACCCATTACCCCTAGTATCTGACCTCCTTACAAAACTCGCTGGCGCACAATATTTCACCAAATTAGACCTCCGATGGGGATATAATAACGTCAGGATCAAGAAAGGGGACGAATGGAAAGCTGCTTTCATTACCAACAGAGGATTATACGAACCAACTGTTATGTTCTTCGGTTTATGCAATTCGCCATCTACATTCCAAACTATGATGAACGAATACTTCAGAGACATGATTAATGAAGGATGGCTCATTATCTACATGGACGACATCTTGATATGTTCTCAGAATTTGAACGAACTAGAAGAACGAACAAAAAGGGTTCTCGATTGATTAGAAGAGAATGATCTGTTCCTGAAATTAGAAAAATGTAAATTCGCTGTTCAAGAAGTTGAATTTCTGGGCATGATCATCTCACCCGGAAAAATACGAATGGATCCTATCAAACTCGCAGGAATAGCTGATTGGCCAGTACCATCAACGGTTAAACAAGTCCGATCATTCCTAGGTTTTGGAAACTTTTACAGACGTTTTATTGGAAACTTTGCAGCAATCGCAAAACCACTCACAGATTTAACCAAGAAAACGGAACCATTTGACTGGAATAATGAGCGCCAACTTGCCTTTGACACCCTAAAGCAACGGTTCGCCTCTATGCCAGTATTGATAATACCAAATCCTGCAAAACCATTTATCCTTCAAACCGACGCCTCCAATAAAGCAATTGGAGCGGTACTGAAACAGGCTGATGAATCTGGAGCACTCCATCCATGTGGATTTATATCCCATGCGTTAACACCAACGGAGCAGAATTATCAAATTTATGACAGAGAACTGCTTGCAATCATCAAGGGACTTGCAGTATGGCGCCATCTATTCCATGGTTCTCCTCACACGATCATCGTCCATTGTGATCACAAGAACTTGTCCTACTACTGAACTGCTCAACGCTTAACACCTCGACAAGCTCGGTGGTCATCATTACTATCTGAATATGATCTTCGTATTGAACATATACCTGGCACAAAAATGTTCAAAGCAGATGCATTATCCAGACGGCCAGATCATATGGGAAATGATGAGGAACAAACTACTGTCACGGTTTTGCCGAATGACCGATTTATTCGACTAATCAATGATGATCTTGCCAGCGAATTAAAGAAATACATGGCAAGCGACGATTTTGGACGCATCCTTATTGAAGTTATCACTAAGCAAAGGGCACCACCAATTAAATCCAAGCTACAAGACTGGACATACACTCATGGTATCGTTTATTACTTGGGCAGGATCTATGTGCCTGATCGAATTGAGTTGCGCACTCGATTAATTAAGGAGATACATGAAGCATTATCTTCAGGACACCCTGGACGATTGAAAACACTAGCACTTTTGAAGCGTGATTATTGGTGGCCTGGAATGTATAGACATGTCAAAGAATGGGTTGAAGGTTGTGCACTCTGCCAACAGATGAAAGTCAATACCCACCCAAATTCACCGGCATTAATCCCTATTCCATCAAAAGCTACTCGGCCATTTCAACAAGTCACACTGGATTTTATTACCGATCTTCCTATATCTGACGGTTATGACTCCATTTTGGTCACGGTGGACCATGGCCTTACGAAGGGGGTAATTTTCACCCCTTGCAACAAGACAATCGACGCTTTAGGAACAGCTGATCTCTATATCTCTGAAATCTTCAAACGATTTGGACTCCCAGATATCTTAATCTCTGATAGAGGACCACAGTTCTCTGCCAAAGTATTCCAAGAAATACGAAAAGCACTGGGAATCGATCACAGGATGAGCACTGCTTATCACCCTCAAACAGATGGCGAAACTGAACGTGTCAATCAAGAACTTGAAATCTATCTTCGGATGTTTTGTACCAACGAACCCCACAAATGGAAACCACTCTTGCCTATTGCCGAATTCGCACACAATAATCGTTATCATGATACAATAAAAACATCTCCATTCCAACTTATGTATGGAACAGATCCGATCGCCATCCCTACAGCAGCGCTCAAAATGACTGCTCCAGCAGCAGAAGAACGCCTCCAGATGCTTCGAAAAGCCAGAGAAGAAGCTCTAGCTGCTCATGAACTTGCTAGACAAATGGTCGCTCATAGATACAGAGACAAGTCAATCAGATTCGAAAAGGGTGACAAAGTCTGGCTTGAAAATAAGAATCTTCACATTCCGTATCAATCAAGAAAGCTAGCACCAAAACGAGAAGGACCCTTCCAGGTTGAACAAGTCATGGGGCCAGTTACCTATAGATTGAAACTACCGAAACAATGGCGCATTCATCCTGTGTTTCATGCATCACTCCTCACTCCATATAAGGAAACCTCAATGCATGGTCCGAATTTCACTATGCCACCTCCCGATATGATTAATGGACAAGAAGAGTTTGAGATTGAGGCTATCCTTGGACATCGGAAACGCGGAGCCGGCTATCAATACCTAGTCAAATGGAAAGGCTATGGAACAAATGATAATACCTGGGAACCAGAACGACATCTAGACAATGCTGCGGATATTCTGGTAGAATATAAAAACAGAAGAAACCTCTGAAACAGTCAACACAATGACTTATTATCGCACCAACCTCCAATTAAAACATAATATCCGCTATGTCAAAAGATTCTGCAGAACTGTTGGACGATACACTCCCACTGTCAAAACCAGATATTCTGTCACGCAGATGTTTGTTCCCGCTTTCAAACATCCCTCCAAACGAACACTTTCTATATATCAGAAACTGAAATACGTTCCAATGATGTCAAAACCGCCTAAAGTATCACGATTACCTCCTCACAAACGAACGCATCCACAAGGCCATACAGAGATCCCATATAATGCTTTACCAAAGTATCTTCCCCAGTATCATCGTCTCTCTTTTGATCTAGGAGAATTACCCACATTTCAGGAAGCCGAATCACATTACCTCCCAGCATTAGTTCACCCTAGTTTTCAATATGACAACGTCTATCACAGGGTTTGGTTACGACGAACCTTCCCCGAATTATCAGAAGCCTTGCAAAGGATTATCCAGCTTGGCAGAGACATTTCCGCGGAACAATGGCAATATGAACGACGAATGAACATAAGGGGAAGTGAAAATTTTAACCGCACACGAGCGCAAATGGAAATAGCACTTGCAACCGAACGATATTACGATCTTCTAAACCAGGCCATACAGGCTAGCATGAACAACCCAGAAATACATATTACACGACATGCGCACCCTGAACAAATTCGTATTCCACGCCCTGACGACACAAGACCCCGATCAGAACAAGAAGAAGCGGCCAGACACTCTCGTGAGAATTTTCTCAGAACCCGAGAACCTGAGATCGAAGAGATCCTAGCTTTGGACTCCGACGACGAGATTTGGGATATTTAAACCGTACTCAATGGTCTTATCCCTCTCATCCTACCGATACAACATGTCTGCCATCGTCGTCATCGCCTACCTCGTCGCCTTCGCCTTTGCCCTCTTGGTCACAGCTTGTGGCCACTGTTACGATTCGTCTCTCGTCGCCGCCTCCCCTTTCCTTGCCACTGCCCACGACCTCCCCATTGAGGTCTTCGTTACCACCACCACCACCATCGATGAATATCTTTTCCCGGATTGGCCCGCCTCCCCTTCCTCTACCGCTGCCGACCTTCACCAGCATCCGGACGAGCTCGCTGACTTCCTTATTGAGGAAGAAGCACCCTTACCAGCTCCGCCAGCACCACCTGTTACCCGGACTCCTAACGCCACTCTCCTTCGGGCTCAGGAAGCCCTTGCCACCTTCATCGTCGATTATCAACTCTTCGCCGGACCTCTAGACGCCATGCTAAACACCGCCCTCACCACCGATCCTCACACTGTCACGGATGAAGAGCGCGACGCAATCCTCGAGCAAACAATCCAGCTAGATTATATCACGAGGACGCTGCAATGGCGGTTTGAAACCGCTAACCACGATGTCAACACCATTGCCGAATGGTTGAAGTCGCGAAGGGACCATGGATGGACAAATGGGGGAAACCATGGTTGGGGAACAGATTAAGAAGTCGGTGACTTCTTGCATACGAAGGGGGTAATGTTACAATTTCTTTCCCTTTCGTCGACAGACTTACTTTATTATGTAATCATTGTTATGCGTTTCATGGACGCTCATCTCCTTTAGCTACTTTACCTTCATATTTCCTTTCTTAGGTATTTAGCTGTACGTTTCCTTTTATATTTCTCTTGTTCTTTTACATATATAAACCCTCTTGTAAAGTAGCTAAACCCCAGTTCCAACTTAATCGAATTCTTCTCTCAACCTCTGAACGAAACTCCTCGCTCTCATCTTTGAGCTCGTCATTAATTTGACCTTTGTCACTGTTTGACTTAGCGTTCAGAACTTGTCCAGTAGGCTGGGAGCAGACCGAGACTCTGCTTGCCACTGTTGACTTAGAACGAACTGCGTTGAGAGCATCGATCTTAACAAGCCCTAAGGAAAATAGATAAAAATATAGAAAAATCTGTAGAAAATCATTAGGTTGTAACATAGCCCTCTCCTCAAGACTTCACATCCTGGGAAGTTGATCCTATGGGTTGTGCCATAGGGGAATGAAGTGCAGGTTTAACCAGCCTGCCACACTCAAGGAGGTCATCACAATCCCCCCCCCATTCCTATAGGAATCTGATCAGAGTCTGATAAAATAGAATCATTAATAAAATGGCTGGAAAAATCTGATTAAATTCCCATAGGAGTCTGATCCAATCTGATCAATTTGATCAGAATTTGTTGGAAAGTGTAGGACTCATTCGAATTCCAACAGACTTCTATAGGACTACAATCAGACTACTATAGGAAATTCCCATTACAGTGAAGCATTGCACATGCTCAAAAATAATGTGTTACAGTTTCTTTTCCTCTTCTATGACGGACACTTTACTATTACATCACCATTACTAGATGATTAAGTGGATGTTTATCTCCTTTTGATAACACCTTCATATTTCCTTTCATAGGTAGTTAGCTGCACTTACTGCGCATTCCGTTTACGATTCCCTTTGTTCTCAAAACATATATAAACCTTCAAGTACCATGTATATTCCCTAGTTCCAACTTAATTGAATCCTACTCTCAATTTGACTCAGACTCCTTGCTCTTTTCCTTCTGAGCTTGTCATTGACTTAAAGACCTTTGTCATTGTTCGACTTAGCATCCAGAACCTGTCCAGTAGGCTAGGAGCAGACCGAGACTCTGCTTGCCACTGTTGACTTAGAACAAACTGCATTGGGAGCATTGATCTTAACACAAGTTGGAACTCTCAGACTGCTCAGTGTTTCTACACTAGCCAGACACCATTGATACCAGAACCTCGACCCTCAGACCCCCAAACGGCTCTGTCTGTTTCAGACAAAAGTATTATCTAGATCGAAGGGAAGTCTTTCCATCGACTACAGGAACAGGGTGGTTTTTCCGCTCAGGAACTAAGAAAAAGAACAAACCAGTACCAGAATCCCTCTTCAAAGGTGATTACACTGAAGGACTAGAGGATGCCTTCCCAGACGACGTTTGGATTAATTGGATAAATGAAGAACATGAAGAAGGATTTCATTCATTATTCAAACCGCCTACAGATGAACCAGAACTCTCTTGGTGGAACAAATATCTCAGTCATACTGGAATAGCAGAACAAGATCGATACGCACTTAGGGATGGAGAACTACAGCCTTGGATAGAATTCCAGGAGCAGAAACAGATTGAAGCAAATCTATTTGGAGATCCAGAATCAGAAAAGAAGAAAGACAAAACAAGAGAACCTACAGACCCGAAAGGAGAAACAGAAAAGATGGCATCTGACGCAGCAGCACCTGCCTCTAAAGGAGATATTAAGCCGCAGCCCATGCGCATTTTTACAGGGAAATGAACCGAAGCAAAGGCTTTCATTGGAAACCTAGAAGACTATTTCGTTTTGAACGATGACAATTATAAGAACAAAGGCCAGAAACAGATTCAATTCACTCTTGCTTGCTTAGGACAGGAACTTGACAATTGGAAGGTTCTAATCAAGGAGGAACTGGACAATGATGAAGAAACGACCCTTACTTGGACAAGTTGGGCTGAATTCAAGAAGTGCTTTTTAGCCGATTGGGGTGAAGTTAATAGTGCACTCAGGGCCTTGAACAATTTGGCCAATCTTAGAGTAGGGGGCGACGTTTCAGTCCCTGAATATATTAGAAAATTCTGCATGGAGATTGGAACGTCAGGATTGAAAGGGACAACTGCACAACTTCAGGCATTTGTCAAAGGACTCCCTGAAAGTATTGCCACTAAAATCCTCGAAGCAAACATTTTATTGATGAAAGAAGCACATGAAAAAGCAGAACAGCTCCATGGTGCTTGGGAAATGATGCAAGCGCTTGGACACAAACCAGGACAAGGGAACCGCTCTAATTTTAACCGAAACACCAACACTAAAAGCGGATCAACTTGATCAGTTAATGCTATGCCCACTGGACGTTTGACAGACAAACAAAAAGAGGAGTACATGAAAGCAGGAAAGTGTTTCAGATGTGGAAACCAGGGACATGTTTCAAAAAATTGTCTGAAACGAAACACTACTCCAAACGCCTCCTTCAGGTCCTCCTCATCGTTTCAGAACAAGGGGATCAGATCCATCCCTGAAGATACATCCAAAGACAAGCAAGACGACCCAGTTGCAAGTATCAGAGCAATTCTTGCTGGAATGAAGGCCAATGAACAAGAAGGTCTTCTTAATGAACTCGAGAATGAGGGTTTTTAATCAGGAAGTGTCACTGGCACTTCCACAGCAAATGGACTTTCACAGTTAGCGTTTGATTCTGTAATAGTACAATCGAATAATGACAAGCGCCTTTCAATCACTGTTGAAACGATCGATTTACCCGCTGAAACCTCTGCCCTCATTGATTGTGGAGCAGAAGGGAACTTTATTGATGAAGAAATAACAACAAAACTACCAAAAGAAAAGCTAAGAAAACTGATTCGAGTTAGGAACACAGATGGAACAATCAACACAAATGGAACAATCAACACAAATGGGATGATCACTCATCGAGTATTAATTCAATATTCAATTGGAGGAAAGTGTCACAGTAACTGGTTCTTAATCACCAAGTTAGGAGATCAACGATTAATCTTGGGAATTCCTTGGTTAGAGGAAAATAACCCGACTATTGATTGGAGAGACAAAATGGTTCACCTCATTGATGATCAATGACGAGATGGGACGATCTGGCAATTGGCACTGGACAATCAATGGGAAGAAGATGACTATTGGATTAGGGTCAAAACATCAGCATCTCAGGCACTAGAACATCAACTGAAAAGGGACAAACCAAAAACAGAACTACCTACGGAGTACGAGAAATGGCGATCAGTTTTTGAGAAGAAAGCCTCAGAGCAATTTCCTACCTCTAGAACTTGGGATCATGTGATCGAGCTGAAAAACGGTTTCACCCCTAAAGTTAGCAAGATTTATCCGTTATCAATTAAGGAGCAGTCGTCCTTAGATGAATGGATTGAAGAAAAACTTGTTAAAGAATATATCAGACCATCAAAATCACCCCAAGCCTCACCATTCTTCTTTGTTTCGAAAAAGGAAAGCGGAGCGTTAAGGCCATGTCAAGACTACAGATACCTGAATGATTGGACAATCAAGAACACATATCCACTGCCCCTAGTATCCGATCTCCTTACTAAACTTGCTGGAGCGCAATACTTCACCAAATTAGATCTTCACTGGGGATACAATAATGTCTGAATCAAGAAAGGCGATGAATGGAAAGCAGCTTTCATTACAAATGGAGGATTATACGAACCAAATGTTATGTTCTTTGCACTATGCAATTCGCCATCTACATTCCAAACCATGATGAACAAATATTTCAGAGATATGATTAACAAAGGATGGCTCATCATTTACATGGATGACATTTTGATTTGTTCCCAAAGCAAGACAGAATTGGAAGAGCGAACAAAATGAGTTCTAGACCAATTAGAGGAGAATGATTTGTTCCTGAAACTGGAAAAGTGTAAATTCGCTGTACAAGAAGTTGAGTTTCTAGGAATGATCATATCGCCTGGAAAAATACAAATGGATCCTATCAAACTAGCAGGGATAGCCAATTGGCCAGTACCAACAACATGTCGAAGCAAATAGACATCTTGTTGCCGGTAGAACTGGCAGGCGAGGTTGGCAAATCAGGAAGGGGGGATGAGTTGCTGGAACTGGCAACAGGTTTTTTGCCAGCGGTGGCAAAGACAGCAGCAGAAGCAGCGGGAACTTCATCTATGACTTATAACCGATCAAAGAAATTCTGGAAAACCCTTTATGCGCTCAAAGGACGATTCCTTCCTCCTCGAACTCGATTATTACAACATCGTCATAACAAGAAGCACCAGATACGACTCCCACATGCACGACACTTTCCAATCACCAGTAGACACATACTCTTCATTTCACCAAGACGACCATTATCGTCATCAAAAGCTATTCAACTGAACCTTAATGCACCAAGAACAAGAGAACAGGAACAAGAATTCCAAAACCAACAGCAATGGATCCTCCACAAAATGAATATATGGGTATTAGATCGACGATGAGATCTGCAAGAACATGGGTGTGACCGTTTCATGCAATTTTATCATCTCTTCCCACAGAAAATTGAAATCCCTGTGGAAAATCCTGATGCAATCATTCCACCCCCATATGATTCGTTAACATGGGAACACCTTCCCCCTCCTTACCCGCCATTGCCTCCACACTATCCTACCTATGACTTCGAACCAGGATACCCAAAGATTACTAGCAGGGTTGCAGCTCAAGGAGCGTTCATCAGAGAAGATGAATTCACTTGACCAAACACTCCTGAATCACCATCAAATGATGCGCTGTATCACGCCATTCTTGCTCACTCCACAGAATCAGATGGTAACGAAACAGAAGATTCTATGGAAGAACTTTACGTTTGATGCTCTAGGATAAAAGACGACCCATCAGCTACCCATTCTTCCCATTCCACTCGATAACAATGTTCGCCTTTGTCATCACTCTCGCCTACCTCGTCGCCTTCATCCTCGCTCTCCTGATCACTGCCTGTGGTCATTGCTACATCGAACCCGTCGCCGCCGCCTCCCCCTTCCTCTCCACGGCCCACGACCTCCCTCTCGAGGTCTTTGTCACCACCACCACCACTATTGACAACTTCGTCTGGGCTGATCTCCCAGAACTTCACCAACATCCTGAAGAACTCACGCCCATGACCTTCGCTAACCCCGTCGTCATGGATCCTGTCAACCATATCCCCTACGTCCACTGCCCTTGCCACTCCATCCTCTCCCCCATCTCTGAAGCCCTCAGTACCCTCGTTGTCGACTTTAATCACCTCTCCGCACCCCTCAACTCCGTCACCAATCTCATGCTCTCCACCGACCCCCAGTGTCTTACCTATGAAGAATGCAACAATCTGTGGGAGCATGCCAAACAGCTGGAGCGTGTCACCAAAAGTCTCCAATGGCGCATCGAGGCCGCCAACAAGGACCTGGACTCCATCATCAAATGGATCGAATCCAGGAAGGACCATGGCTGGACTACGGATGCACAGTGGTAGAAGTCGGTGACTTCTCACATACGAAGGGGGTAATGTTACAGTTTCTTTTCCTCTTCTATGACGGACACTTTACTATTACATCATCATTACTATACGATTTAGTGGACGTTTATCTCCTTTTGCTAACGCTTTCATATTTCCTTTCATAGGTAGTTAGCTGCGCTTACTGCGCATTCCCTTTTAGTTTTCTTTGTTCTCAAAACGTATATAAACCCTAGAATATCTTGTACATTCCCTAGTTCCAACTTAATCAAATCATACTCTCAGTCTTGACTCAAACTCCTCGCTCTCCTTCTCTTGAGCTTGTCGTTGACTTAAAGACCTTCGTCATCGTTTGACTTAGTGTCCAGAATCTGTCCAGTAGGCTGGGAGCGGACCGAGACTCTGCTTGCCACTGTTGACTTAGAACAAACAGCATAGAGCATCGATCTTAACAATGTTAGGACTAATCCCACCACAACCACAAGCCTCATGAGACGATGAAGAAAAGAATAGATTTGAAAACACAGTAGAGTAGTAGCCTGGTAAGAGGAAACTATCTAGAGTCTTAGAGACTCGTACCTACAACACACCCTCCTTATATACCCCAATGCCTGGTCTGTGTCCACAGACTGCGCAGCTGCTAGGCTGTGCACGTGCAGCTACAAGACCTAGGCCTACCATCTAGAACTGCCCAGACTCACCCAGAGTCTTCGCCCCTATACCCCCATATGCCATGGTACAGCCACTTGCTGATCTAAGCCACCGGAGTATCCCATTGGGGGTGGGAGTTGTTGTCCATATCCAGAGAAGTGTCAATACAGCCCCAAGGAAAATAGATAAAAATATAGAAAAGTCCCGTAAAAATTGTAAGTGTTAAGATCGATGCTCTCAACGCAATTCGTTCTAAGTCAACAGTGGCAAGCAGAGTCTCGGTCTGCTCCCAGCCTACTGGGCAGGTTCTGGACACTAAGTCAAACGATGACAAAGGTCAAATAAACGACGAGCTCAAAGAGATGAGAGCGAGGAGTTTTCGTTCAGAAGTTGAGAGAAGAATTCGATTAAGTTGGAACTGGAGTCTAGCTACTTTACAAGAAGGTTTACATACATAAAAGAACAAGAGAAATATAAAAGGAAATGTACAGCTAAATACCTAAGAAAGGAAATGTGAAGGTAAAGTAGCTAAAGGAGATGAGCGTCCATGAAACGCATAACGATGATTATATAATAAAGTAAGTCTGTCGACGAAAGGAAAAGAAACTGTAACATTACCCCCTTCGTATGTAAGAAGTCACCGACTTCTTAACCTGTTCCCCAACCATGGTTTCCTCCATTCGTCCACCCATGATCCCTTCGCGATTTCAACCATTCGGCGATGGTGTTGACATCATGGTTAGCGGTTTCGAACCGCCATTGCAACGTCCTTGTAATATAGTCGAGCTGGACCGTTTGTTCAAGGATCGCATCGCGTTCTTCATCCGTGATGGTGTGAGGGTCAGTGGTGAGGGCGGTGTTGAGCATGGCATCGAGGGGTCCGGCAAAAAGTTGATAGTCAACGATGAAGGTGGCGAGGGCTTCCTGAGCCCGAAGAAGGGTGGCGTTAGGGATCCTGGCGAGAGGTGGTGCGGGTGGAGCGGGTAAAGGTGCTTCTTCTTCAATGACGAAGTCCGCGAGCTCATCTGGATGTTGGTGGAGGTCGGCGACGGTGGACGAAGGGGAGGCAGGCCAATTCGGGAAAAGATAATCGTCGATGGTGGTGGTGACGGTGACGAAGACCTCAATAGGGAGGTCATGGGCGGTGGCAACGAACGGGGAAGCAGCGGCGAGAGAGGGATCATAACAATGGCCACAGGCTGTGACCAAGAGCGCGAAGGCGAAAGCGACGAGGTAGGCGATGACGACGATGGCGGACATGCTGTATCGATAAGATGAGGGGTTTAGACCATTGAGTGTGGTTTAAATATCCCAAATCTCATCGTCGGAGTCCAAAGCTAAGATCTCTTCGATCTCAGGTTCCCTGGTTCTGAGAAAGTTCTCACGAGAGTTCCTAGCTGCTTCTTCTTGTTCTGATCGGGTTCTTGCATCGTCAGGGTGTGGAATACGGATTTGTTCAGGGTGTGTATGTCGTGTGACACGTATTTCTGGATTGTTCATACTAGCCTGTATTGCCTGGTTCAGAAGATCGTAATATCGTTCGGTTGCAAGTGTTATTTCCATTTGCGCTCGTGTGCGGTTAAAATTTTCACTTCCCCTTATGTTCATTCGTCGTTCATATTGCCATTGTTCCGCGGAAATGTCTCTGCCAAGCTGGATAATCCATTGTAAAGCTTCTGATAATTCAGGGAAGGTTCGTCGTAACCAAACTCTGTGATAAACGTTGTCATATTGAAAACAAGGGTGAACTGATGCTGGAAGGTAATGTGATTCGGCTTCCTGAAATGTGGGTAACTCCCCTAGATCAAAAGAGAGACGATGATACTGGGGAAGGTACTTTGATAAAGCATTATATGGGATCTCTGTATGGCCTTGTGGATGCGTTCGTTTGTGAGGAGGTAATCGTGATACTTTAGGCGGTTTTGACATCATTGGGACGTATTTCAGTTTCTGATATATAGAGAGTGTTCGTTTGGAAGGGTGTTTAAAGGCAGGAACGAACATCTGCGTGACAGAGTATCTGGTTTTGACAGTAGGAGTGTATCATCCAACAGTTCTGCAAAATCTCTTGACATAGCAGATATTATGTTTTAATTGGAGGTTGGTGCGATAATAAGTCATAGTGTTGATTGCTTCAAAGATTTCTTCTGTTTTTATATTCTACCAAAATATCCGCAGCATTGCCCAGATGTCGTTCTGGTTCCCAGGTATTGTCATTTGCTCCATAGCCTTTCCATTTGACTAAATATTGATAACTGGCTCCGCGTTTTCAATGTCCAAGGATAGCCTCGATCTCAAACTCTTCTTGTCCATTAACCATATCGGGAGGTGGCATAGTGAAATTCGGGCCGTGCATTGAGGTTTCCTTATATGGAGTGAGGAGCGATGCATGAAACACAGGGTGAATGCGCCATTGTTTCGGTAATTTCAATTTGTAAGTAACTGGTCCCATGACTTGTTCAACCTGGAAGGGTCCTTCCCGTTTTGGTGCTAACTTTCTTGATTGATATGGAATGTGGAGATTCTTGTTTTCGAGCCAGACTTTGTCACCCTTTTCGAATCTGATTGACTTGTCTCTGTATCTATGAGTGACCATTTGTCTAGCTAGTTCGTGAGCGGCTAGGGCTTCTTCTCTAGCTTTTCGGAGCATCAGAAGTCGTTCTTCTGCTGCTGGTGCGGTCATCTTGATTGCTGCTGTAGGGATAGCGATTGGATCTGATCCGTACATAAGTTGAAATGGTGATGTCTTTATTGTGTCGTGATATCGATTATTATGTGCAAATTCAGCGATGGGTAGTAGTGGTTTCCATTTATGAGGTTCATTTGCGCAGAACATTCGAAGATAAATTTCGAGTTCTTGATTTACACGTTCAGTTTCTCCATCTGTCTGAGGATGGTAGGCTGTGCTCATTCTATGATCGATTCCTAGAGCTTTTCGTATTTCTTGAAATACTTTGGCGGAGAATTGCGGTCCTCTATCCGAGATTAAGATGTCAGGGAGTCCAAAGCGTTTGAATATTTCAGAGATATAGAGGTCTGCAGTTCCTAAGGCGTCGATCGTCTTATTGCAAGGAGTAAAAATTACCCCCTTCGTAAGGCCATGGTCCACCGTGACCAGAATGGAGTCATAACCGTCAGATATAGGAAGATCGGTGATAAAATCCAGTGTGACTTGTTGAAATGGCCGAGTAGCTTTTGATGGAATAGGGATTAATGCCGGTGAATTTGGGTGGGTATTGACTTTCATCTGTTGGCAAAGTGCACAACCTTCAACCCATTCTTTGACATGTCTATACATTCCAGGCCACCAATAATCACGCTTCAAAAGTGCTAGTGTTTTCAATCGTCCAGGGTGTCCTGAAGATAATGCTTCATGTATCTCCTTAATTAATCGAGTGCGCAACTCAATTCGATCAGGCACATAGATCTTGCCCAAGTAATAAACGATACCATGAGTGTATGTCCAGTCTTGTAGTTTGGATTTAATTGGTGGTGCCCTTTGCTTAGTGATAACTTCAATAAGGATGCGTCCAAAATCGTCGTTTGCCATGTATTTCTTTAATTCGCTGGCAAGATCATCATTGATTAGTCGAATAAATCGGTCATTCGGCAAAACCGTGACCGTAGTTTGTTCCTCATCATTTCCCATATGATCTGGCCGTCTGGATAATGCATCTGCTTCGAACATTTTTGTGCCAGGTATATGTTCAATACGAAGATCATATTCAGATAGTAATGATGACCACCGAGCTTGTCGAGGTGTTAAGCGTTGAGCAGTTCGATAGTAGGACAAGTTCTTGTGATCACAATGGACGATGATCGTGTGAGGAGAACCATGTAATAGATGGCGCCATACTGCAAGTCCCTTGATGATTGCAAGCAGTTCTCTGTCATAAATTTGATAATTCTGCTCCGTTGGTGTTAACGCATGGGATATAAATCCACACGGATGGAGTGCTCCAGATTCATCAGCCTGTTTCAGTACCGCTCCAATTGCTTTATTGGAGGCGTCGGTTTGAAGGATGAATGGTTTTGCAGGATTTGGCATTAACAATACTGGCATAGAGGCGAACCGTTGCTTTAGGGTGTCAAAGGCAAGTTGGCGCTCATTATTCCAGTCAAATGGTTCCGTTTTCTTGGTTAGATCTGTGAGTGGTTTTGCGATTGCTGCAAAGTTTCCAATAAAACGTCTGTAAAAGTTTCCAAAACCTAGGAATGATCGGACTTGTTTAACCGTTGATGGTACTGGCCAATCAGCTATTCCTGCGAGTTTGATAGGATCCATTCGTATTTTTCCGGGTGAGATGATCATGCCCAAAAATTCAACTTCTTGAACAGCAAATTTACATTTTTCTAATTTCAGGAACAGATCGTTCTCTTCTAATCGATCGAGAACCCTTTTTGTTCGTTCTTCTAGTTCGTTCAAATTCTGAGAACATATCAAGATGTCGTCCATGTAGATAATGAGCCATCCTTCATTAATCATGTCTCTGAAGTATTCGTTCATCATAGTTTGGAATGTAGATGGCGAATTGCATAAACCAAAGAACATAACAGTTGGTTCGTATAATCCTCTGTTGGTAATGAAAGCAGCTTTCCATTCGTCCCCTTTCTTGATCCTGACGTTATTATATCCCCATCGGAGGTCTAATTTGGTGAAATATTGTGCACCAGCGAGTTTTGTAAGGAGGTCAGATACTAGGGGTAATGGGTATGCATTCTTGATTGTCCAATCGTTTAAATATCTATAATCTTGACATGGCCGAAGCGCACCACTTTCCTTCTTTGAAACAAAGAAGAATGGCGATGCTTGAGGAGATTTCGACGGTTTGATGTAGCCTTTAGCTAGCTGTTCTTCAATCCATTCGTCCAGCGACGACTGTTCTTTGATTGATAACGGATAGATTTTGCTAACTTTAGGACTAAAACCGGTTTTCAAATCGATAGCGTGATCCCAAGTTCTGGAAGTTGGGAATTGTTCTGATGCCTTTTTCTCAAAGACTGAGCGCCATTTCCCATATTCTGATGGTAATTCCGTTTTTGGTTCATCCTTTTTCAACTGATGTTCTAACGCTTGAGATGCTGACGTCTTAACTCTGATCCAGTAATCGTCTTCTCCCCATTGTTGATTGTCCAATGCCATTTGCCAGATAGTTCCTTCATTCCGTTGTTCATCGATGAGGTGTATCGTTTTATCTCTCCAATCAATAGTAGGATTGTTTTCTTCTAACCAAGGGATCCCCAAAATTAATCGTTGATCTCCTAATTTAGTGATTAGAAACCAGTTGCTGTATCGTTTTCCTCCAATCGAATATTGAATATGGACTCGATGTGTGATTATTCCATTAGTGTTAACCGTTCCATCTGCGTTTCTGACTTTGATTGGTTTTCGCAATTTTTCTTTTGATAACTTGGTGGTTACTTCTTCGTCAATAAAATTCCCTTCTGCTCCACAATCGATTAGAGCCGAAGTTTCAGCGGGTAAATCGGACGTCTCCACAGAAATTGAAAGGCGCTTGTCATTATTCGATCTTACTATTACAGAATCAAGCGCTAACTGTGAATGTCCATTTGTTATGGAAGTGCCAACCGCTGTATGACGCTTCCGGGTTAAAAACCCTCGTTCTCGAGTTCATTGAGAAGACCTTCTCGTTCATCGGCCTTCATCCCAGCAAGGATCGCTCTGATGCTTGCAACTGGGTCATCTTTCTTTTCCTTGGGCGCATCTTCAGGGATGGATCTGATCCCCTTATTCTGAAACGATGAGGAGGCCCTGAAGGAGGCGTTTGACGTGGTGTTTCGTTTGGGACAATTCCTTGAAACATGCCCCTGGTTTCCACATCTGAAACATTTTCCAGATTTCATGTATTCTTCCTTTTGTTCATCTGTCAAACGTCCAGTGGGCATCGCATTTACTGATCGGGTTGATCCGCCCCTATTATTGGTGTTTCGGTTAAAATTGGAGCGATTCCCTTGTCCCGGTTTTCTTCCAAGCGCTCGCATCATTTCCCAAGCGCCATGAAGCTGTTCTGCCTTTTCATACGCTTCTTTCATGGATAGAACGTTTGCTTCAAGTATCTTTGTAGCAATACTTTCGGGGAGTCCTTTGACAAAGGCCTGGAGCTGCGCAGTAGTTCCTTTCAATCCTGAAGTACCGATTTCCATGCGAAATTTTCTGATATATTCAGGGACTGAAATGTCGCCCCCTACTCTGAGATTGGCTAGATTGTTCAGCGCTCTGAGAGCACTATTAACTTCCCCCCAATCGGCTAAGAAACGTTTCTTGAATTCTGCCCAATTCGTCCAAGTAAGGGTTGTTTCTTCTTCATCGTCCAATTCATCCTTGATCAGGACTTTCCAATCATCGAGTTCCTGCCCAAGACAGGCAAGAGTAAATCGAATCTGCTTCTGTGCTTTGTTTTTATAGTTATCATCATTCAAAACAAAGTAATCTTCAAGACTTCCAATGAAAGCCTTCGCTTCGGTTCGTTTTCCTGTAAAAACGCGCATAGGCTGCGGTTTGATATCTCCTTTAGAGGCAGGTGCTGCTACGTCGGATGCCATCTTTTCTGTTTCTTCTTTCGGATCTGTAGGTTCTCCTGTTTCGTCTTTCTTCTTTCCTGATTCTGGATCTCCAAATAGACTTTGTTCGATCTGTTTCTGTTCTAGGAAGTCTCTCCAAGGCTGTATCCCTTTGTCTTGAAGTGCGTATCTATCCTGTGGTGGTGCTCCAGAGAGACTGATGAATTCGTTCCACCAGGAGGATTCTGGTTCTTCAGTGGGTGGATAAAATAGAGAATAAAAGTCCTCTTTTAGATCTTCGTTGATCCACTCGATCCAAACGTTATCTGGGAAGACTTCCTTTCCGTCTCCTTCAATATAATCACCTTCAAAGAGGGATGCTGGTACTGGTTCGTTCTTCTTCTTAGTTCCTGAGCAGAAATACCACCCTGTTCCAGTAGTCGATGGAAAAACTTCTCGTCGATCTAGATAATACTTTCGTCTAAAACGGGCAGAGCCGTTCGGGGGTCTGAGGTTCGAGGTTCTGGTATCAATGGTGTCTGGCTAGTGTAGAAACACTGAGCGGTTCTGTGAGTTCCAACTTGTGTTAAGATCGATGCTCTCAACGCAATTCGTTCTAAGTCAACAGTGGCAAGCAGAGTCTCGGTCTGCTCCCAGCCTACTGGGCAGGTTCTGGACACTAAGTCAAACGATGACAAAGGTCAAATAAACGACGAGCTCAAAGAGATGAGAGCGAGGAGTTTTCGTTCAGAAGTTGAGAGAAGAATTCGATTAAGTTGGAACTGGAGTCTAGCTACTTTACAAGAAGGTTTACATACATAAAAGAACAAGAGAAATATAAAAGGAAACGTACAGCTAAATACCTAAGAAAGGAAATGTGAAGGTAAAGTAGCTAAAGGAGATGAGCGTCCATGAAACGCATAACGATGATTATATAATAAAGTAAGTCTGTCGACGAAAGGAAAAGAAACTGTAACAGTAAGGTCATAACAGAGGGTTTATATTCATCCAGAGAATGATAGAACCAAAAAGGAAATAAGGCTGTAGCTACTTGAGAATAGAAATGTATTGGTAACTACCTAAAGGAAATAGTGCCCAAACACAGTCAATGAGTATGTAAGCAAAATGTTGTAGTTTGTCATGGAAGGAGAAAAGAAAATGTCACTCTGTCTCAGTTTTATGTTTATCTCATTTGCCTATTACCCTCCTGCCTTTCCCAAAGTCATGGCTATGACAATTGCATGACAACATCAGTATGATATATATTATCTGCACAGCCCAGATATAGTTGAAGCCAGAGTAATGTCAAGAATGGGAAGATGTAACATACTGAAGAGATCCAAGAATGGTCTAAAGCAAGTGCCTATTATCTTTTTCAGATTGTGTGAAATGTGATAGTCCAGATGTCACTTCACCCCTGGAAAAGTTTGACATGTTGGTGATATTTGAGAGTAGTCTGAATCAACCACATATATTTACATACCATCTGCACAATGGCTACAGTCATGTATGCATAAACAAGTGTAAATAACCATAAATGTGTCCATATTATACTAGATAATTACATTCCATGCTCTGATAACAACATCAGCAAACCTTGGGGTTTCCCACAATCACCTGTAGTGACTGTAGTGAGTCAGTAGTGTCAGTAGCTCCCATAGTCACAGAGGCAGTGGTAGAGATTTTGTAGTAGTGCTGCAGTAAGCTATAGACATTCCATAGTTCTATAGATTGTGGTAGTGTACTATAGCACTGTAGTGACCATAGCACCATAGCACCACAAGTGCCCATAGTGCCCATAGTGCCCATAGTGAATCTGAAGTGAAACTGCAGTAATCTGTAGTGCAAGTAGACTCCTTGTAGACTCTGGCAGACTCCTGTAGACTCCTCACATGAATATTAATTTTTTACACACCACTCTGAACACTTTGCCCTTCCTGTCAGCATTGTAGAGCTCTATGGGACTTTGTGAGGCACTGTGGCTTATTGATACAGTTATTCACTTGGACTGACCAGACCCAGCAGACTACCATAGACCACCATGGACTACCATGGACTACCATAGACTACCATAGACTACCATAGACTACCATAGACCACCATAGACCACCATGGACTACCATGGACTACCATAGACTACCAGAAGACTGTGGCAATATGCAAAGCTCTGCAAAGCTCTGTAGCTTATTTGTACAGTTCTTTATTTGGACTGTCACAGACTACCATAGACTACCACTTATCTGTACAGTTATTTATGCAGACTGTCACAGACTGTGGTAGTACTGCACAGTGCTGCATAGAATGTATACATATCTTCTGAGTCCTGTGGGGCTCTGTGGGGTCTGGATAATCACTACAGCTGTCTGCCATCACTTGTCATTTGGATAAACATGAATAACTTAGGAACTACTGATTGACAGCATTCCTACCATTAACAAAAGTTGTGCGCCTTCTTCCATACTACAACTTTTGTCACTAGCAAAAGCCTAGATTTGTAGAACCTGACTTGGAAAATAGTATTTAGTTGAGTGAATGCATTGGCAAGACTAAGTCCATTGCAGAGGATGTAGGATATATGTGTTCTTGATACCAATATGACAATGGTAGTTTGGTGTAATGGTTTGTATCGCATCAGCTGTGCTCTTAAGGTTGTGGGTTCAATCCTGGTCAGGTGCAAATTATTTATGATCATGTAATGCTTTAATTTACTTATATAATTGATAACATATGTACTATATATAGATATATAGATTAGATTAGATTAATTGGTGACTAATATGTATAGTATAACTGATGACATAATATAGAATATAATCTGTCACAGAAAATATATTTTTACATGGACTATCACAGAGAGTATGGTAGTACTCTGTAGAGTTTGGTAGTGCTCCATAGACATGGTAGGGCATGGCAGCTACTACAGCTGTACTAGTCTATGAATAGTCTGCATAGACTGTAGCAGCTACCATAGTCTACCATAGTCTACCATAGTACTATGTAGGACTACACAGCATGTAGACCTTTTCTACCAGCACTATGGCCACTATGGACCACTATGGACCCTATGTAGTACTACCATAGCTATAGTAGTACTATGTAGAGACCCCCCAAGTTTGCTGATGAATAGCAGTGAGCCTTTAAAAAAATAGTCTGTACAATAGTGATGGTCATGTATGCACAAACCACCATACATGTGCACAAATTACATTCAGTGAATCCAATCCAGCAATGAGCAAGAGACAAGCTTGAAAGGTCCCAGACCTTGCTCCAGTGATGCTAAGTGATGCCTGACCACCCTATGGATAAAACCAAAATTAAGATGCTAGGATCAGTTCCTAACACCCAGAACATTGTGTGCCAATGATGGAGAGGCTCTGGCTTGAAAAAAGTTGTACATGCTGGTAGGCAGGAAAGAGCAATTGGTGTTTGTCAAGACATGAATAGTCTTATATACATCTCTATCTTGTGCTGCAGTACAATAAACAAACATAAACATTATATACAGTGGGAAGGTGGAATGCATCAACACTCTGTTGGTTGAGTCCTTAGCTTCCAAATGACCTTCAACAACCATGAACAGTGTAAGACTCCTGCTTACCAGGCCATGGTCTGCATTGCTATTGTATTGATTACATCATCTGTCACAACTTTGTCCATTTATTGCATCACAAGTGCAGTCAGATAAATGTAAATCCATTATAACAAAGGAGTAGAAACCATAGCATGTTGTAATGTGCATCATTTGACTGAAAATTATCAGCATCTTCAATTATTGTATATGTGAATGGTCTGGTCCAAGCTGTTAAGATCGATGCTCTCAACGCAGTTCGTTCTAAGTCAACAGTGGCAAGCAGAGTCTCGGTCTGCTCCCAACCTACTGGACAAGTTCTGGACGCTAAGTCAAACGATGACAAAGGTCAAATTAACGACGAGCTCGAAGATGAGAGCGAGGAGTTTCATTCAGAGGTTGAGAGAAGAATTCGATTAAGTTGGAACTGGAGTCTAGCTACTTTACAAGAAGGTTTATATACATAAAAGAACAAGAGAAATATAAAAGGAAATGTACAGCTAAATACCTAAGAAAGGAAATGTGAAGGTAAAGTAGCTAAAGGAGATGAGCGTCCATGAAACGCATAACGATGATTATATAATAAAGTAAGTCCGTCGACGAAAGGGAAAGAAATTGTAACATTACCCCCTTCGTATGCAAGAAGTCACCGACTTCTTAACCTGTTCCCCAACCATGGTTTCCACCATTTGTCCACCCATGATCCCTTCGCGATTTCAACCATTCGGCGATGGTGTTGACATCATGGTTAGCGGTTTCGAACCGCCATTGCAACGTCCTTGTAATATAGTCGAGCTGGACCGTTTGTTCAAGGATCGCATCGCGTTCTTCATCCGTGATGGTGTGAGGGTCAGTGGTGAGGGCGGTGTTGAGCATGGCATCGAGGGGTCCGGCAAAAAGCTGATAGTCAATGATGAAGGTGGCGAGGGCTTCCTGAGCCCGAAGAAGGGTGGCGTTGGGGATCCTGGCGAGAGGTGGTGTGGGTGGAGCGGGTAAAGGTGCTTCTTCTTCAATAACGAAGTCCGCGAGCTCATCTGGATGTTGGTGGAGGTCGGCGACGGTGGATGAAGGGGAGGCAGGCCAATTCGGGAAAAGATAATCGTCGATGGTGGTGGTGACGGTGACGAAGACCTCAATAGGGAGGTCATGGGCGGTGGCGACGAACGGGGAAGCAGCGGCGAGAGAGGGATCATAACAATGGCCACAGGCTGTGACCAAGAGCGCGAAGGCGAAAGCGACGAGGTAGGCGATGACGACGATAGCGGACATGCTGTATCGATAAGATGGGGGTGTTAGACCATTGAGTGTGGTTTAAATATCCCAAATCTCATCGTCGGAGTCCAAAGCTAAGATCTCTTCGATCTCAGGTTCCCTGGTTCTGAGAAAGTTCTCACGAGAGTTCCTAGCTGCTTCTTCTTGTTCTGATCGGGTTCTTGCATCGTCAGGGTGTGGAATACGGATTTGTTCAGGGTGTGTATGTCGTGTGACACGTATTTCTGGATTGTTCATACTAGCCTGTATTGCCTGGTTCAGAAGATCGTAATATCGTTCGGTTGCAAGTGTTATTTCCATTTGCGCTCGTGTGCGGTTAAAATTTTCACTTCCCCTTATGTTCATTCGTCGTTCATATTGCCATTGTTCCGCGGAAATGTCTCTGCCAAGCTGGATAATCCATTGTAAAGCTTCTGATAATTCAGGGAAGGTTCGTCGTAACCAAACTCTGTGATAAACGTTGTCATATTGAAAACAAGGGTGAACTGATGCTGGAAGGTAATGTGATTCGGCTTCCTGAAATGTGGGTAACTCCCCTAGATCAAAAGAGAGACGATGATACTGGGGAAGGTACTTTGATAAAGCATTATATGGGATCTCTGTATGGCCTTGTGGATGCGTTCGTTTGTGAGGAGGTAATCGTGATACTTTAGGCGGTTTTGACATCATTGGGACGTATTTCAGTTTCTGATATATAGAGAGTGTTCGTTTGGAAGGGTGTTTAAAGGCAGGAACGAACATCTGCGTGACAGAGTATCTGGTTTTGACAGTAGGAGTGTATCATCCAACAGTTCTGCAAAATCTCTTGACATAGCAGATATTATGTTTTAATTGGAGGTTGGTGCGATAATAAGTCATAGTGTTGATTGCTTCAAAGATTTCTTCTGTTTTTATATTCTACCAAAATATCCGCAGCATTGCCCAGATGTCGTTCTGGTTCCCAGGTATTGTCATTTGCTCCATAGCCTTTCCATTTGACTAAATATTGATAACTGGCTCCGCGTTTTCAATGTCCAAGGATAGCCTCGATCTCAAACTCTTCTTGTCCATTAACCATATCGGGAGGTGGCATAGTGAAATTCGGGCCGTGCATTGAGGTTTCCTTATATGGAGTGAGGAGCGATGCATGAAACACAGGGTGAATGCGCCATTGTTTCGGTAATTTCAATTTGTAAGTAACTGGTCCCATGACTTGTTCAACCTGGAAGGGTCCTTCCCGTTTTGGTGCTAACTTTCTTGATTGATATGGAATGTGGAGATTCTTGTTTTCGAGCCAGACTTTGTCACCCTTTTCGAATCTGATTGACTTGTCTCTGTATCTATGAGTGACCATTTGTCTAGCTAGTTCGTGAGCGGCTAGGGCTTCTTCTCTAGCTTTTCGGAGCATCAGAAGTCGTTCTTCTGCTGCTGGTGCGGTCATCTTGATTGCTGCTGTAGGGATAGCGATTGGATCTGATCCGTACATAAGTTGAAATGGTGATGTCTTTATTGTGTCGTGATATCGATTATTATGTGCAAATTCAGCGATGGGTAGTAGTGGTTTCCATTTATGAGGTTCATTTGCGCAGAACATTCGAAGATAAATTTCGAGTTCTTGATTTACACGTTCAGTTTCTCCATCTGTCTGAGGATGGTAGGCTGTGCTCATTCTATGATCGATTCCTAGAGCTTTTCGTATTTCTTGAAATACTTTGGCGGAGAATTGCGGTCCTCTATCCGAGATTAAGATGTCAGGGAGTCCAAAGCGTTTGAATATTTCAGAGATATAGAGGTCTGCAGTTCCTAAGGCGTCGATCGTCTTATTGCAAGGAGTAAAAATTACCCCCTTCGTAAGGCCATGGTCCACCGTGACCAGAATGGAGTCATAACCGTCAGATATAGGAAGATCGGTGATAAAATCCAGTGTGACTTGTTGAAATGGCCGAGTAGCTTTTGATGGAATAGGGATTAATGCCGGTGAATTTGGGTGGGTATTGACTTTCATCTGTTGGCAAAGTGCACAACCTTCAACCCATTCTTTGACATGTCTATACATTCCAGGCCACCAATAATCACGCTTCAAAAGTGCTAGTGTTTTCAATCGTCCAGGGTGTCCTGAAGATAATGCTTCATGTATCTCCTTAATTAATCGAGTGCGCAACTCAATTCGATCAGGCACATAGATCTTGCCCAAGTAATAAACGATACCATGAGTGTATGTCCAGTCTTGTAGTTTGGATTTAATTGGTGGTGCCCTTTGCTTAGTGATAACTTCAATAAGGATGCGTCCAAAATCGTCGTTTGCCATGTATTTCTTTAATTCGCTGGCAAGATCATCATTGATTAGTCGAATAAATCGGTCATTCGGCAAAACCGTGACCGTAGTTTGTTCCTCATCATTTCCCATATGATCTGGCCGTCTGGATAATGCATCTGCTTCGAACATTTTTGTGCCAGGTATATGTTCAATACGAAGATCATATTCAGATAGTAATGATGACCACCGAGCTTGTCGAGGTGTTAAGCGTTGAGCAGTTCGATAGTAGGACAAGTTCTTGTGATCACAATGGACGATGATCGTGTGAGGAGAACCATGTAATAGATGGCGCCATACTGCAAGTCCCTTGATGATTGCAAGCAGTTCTCTGTCATAAATTTGATAATTCTGCTCCGTTGGTGTTAACGCATGGGATATAAATCCACACGGATGGAGTGCTCCAGATTCATCAGCCTGTTTCAGTACCGCTCCAATTGCTTTATTGGAGGCGTCGGTTTGAAGGATGAATGGTTTTGCAGGATTTGGCATTAACAATACTGGCATAGAGGCGAACCGTTGCTTTAGGGTGTCAAAGGCAAGTTGGCGCTCATTATTCCAGTCAAATGGTTCCGTTTTCTTGGTTAGATCTGTGAGTGGTTTTGCGATTGCTGCAAAGTTTCCAATAAAACGTCTGTAAAAGTTTCCAAAACCTAGGAATGATCGGACTTGTTTAACCGTTGATGGTACTGGCCAATCAGCTATTCCTGCGAGTTTGATAGGATCCATTCGTATTTTTCCGGGTGAGATGATCATGCCCAAAAATTCAACTTCTTGAACAGCAAATTTACATTTTTCTAATTTCAGGAACAGATCGTTCTCTTCTAATCGATCGAGAACCCTTTTTGTTCGTTCTTCTAGTTCGTTCAAATTCTGAGAACATATCAAGATGTCGTCCATGTAGATAATGAGCCATCCTTCATTAATCATGTCTCTGAAGTATTCGTTCATCATAGTTTGGAATGTAGATGGCGAATTGCATAAGCCAAAGAACATAACAGTTGGTTCGTATAATCCTCTGTTGGTAATGAAAGCAGCTTTCCATTCATCCCCTTTCTTGATCCTGACGTTATTATATCCCCATCGGAGGTCTAATTTGGTGAAATATTGTGCACCAGCGAGTTTTGTAAGGAGGTCAGATACTAGGGGTAATGGGTATGCATTCTTGATTGTCCAATCGTTCAAATATCTATAATCTTGGCACGGCCGAAGCGCACCACTTTCCTTTTTTGAGACAAAGAAGAATGGAGATGCTTGAGGAGATTTCGACGGTTTGATGTAGCCTTTAGCTAGCTGTTCTTCAATCCATTCGTCCAGCGACGACTGTTCTTTGATTGATAACGGATAGATCTTGCTAACTTTAGGACTAAAACCGGTTTTCAAATCGATAGCGTGATCCCAAGTTCTGGAAGTTGGGAATTGTTCTGATGCCTTTTTCTCAAAGACTGAGCGCCATTTCCCATATTCTGATGGTAGTTCCGTTTTTGGTTCATCCTTTTTCAACTGATGTTCTAATGCTTGAGATGCTGATGTTTTAACTCTGATCCAGTAATCGTCTTCTCCCCATTGTTGATTGTCCAATGCCATTTGCCAGATAGTTCCTTCATTCCGTTGTTCATCGATGAGGTGTATCGTTTTATCTCTCCAATCAATAGTAGGATTGTTTTCTTCTAACCAAGGGATCCCCAAAATTAATCGTTGATCTCCTAATTTAGTGATTAGAAACCAGTTGCTGTATCGTTTTCCTCCAATCGAATATTGAATATGGACTCGATGTGTGATTATTCCATTAGTGTTAACCGTTCCATCTGCGTTTCTGACTTTGATTGGTTTTCGCAATTTTTCTTTTGATAACTTGGTGGTTACTTCTTCGTCAATAAAATTCCCTTCTGCTCCACAATCGATTAGAGCCGAAGTGTCAGCAGGTAAATCGGACGTCTCCACAGAAATTGAAAGGCGCTTGTCATTATTCGATCTTACTATTACAGAATCAAGCGCTAACTGTGAATGTCCATTTGTTATGGAAGTGTCAACCGCTGTATGACGCTTCCGGGTTAAAAACCCTCGTTTTCGAGTTCATTGAGAAGACCTTCTCGTTCATCGGTCTTCATCCCAGCAAGGATCGCTCTGATGCTTGCAACTGGGTCATCTTTCTTTTCCTTGGGTGCATCTTCAGGGATGGATCTGATCCCCTTATTCTGAAACGATGAGGAGGCCCTGAAGGAGGTGTTTGACGTGGTGTTTCGTTTGGGACAGTTCCTTGAAACATGCCCTTGGTTTCCACATCTGAAACATTTTCCAGATTTCATGTATTCCTCCTTTTGTTCATCTGTCAAACGTCCAGTGGGCATAGCATTTACTGATCGGGTTGATCCGCCCCTATTATTGGTGTTTCGATTAAAATTGGAGCGGTTCCCTTGTCCTGGTTTTCTTCCAAGCGCTCGCATCATTTCCCAAGCGCCATGAAGCTGTTCTGCCTTTTCATACGCTTCTTTCATGGATAGAACGTTTGCTTCAAGTATCTTTGTAGCAATACTTTCGGGGAGTCCTTTGACAAAGGCCTGGAGCTGCGCAGTAGTTCCTTTCAATCCTGAAGTACCGATTTCCATGCGAAATTTTCTGATATATTCAGGGACTGAAACGTCGCCCCCTACTCTGAGATTGGCTAGATTGTTCAGCACTCTGAGAGCACTATTAACTTCCCCCCAATCGGCTAAGAAACGTTTCTTGAATTCTGCCCAATTCGTCCAAGTAAGGGTTGTTTCTTCTTCATCGTCCAATTCATCCTTGATCAGGACTTTCCAATCATCGAGTTCCTGCCCAAGACAGGCAAGAGTAAATCGAATCTGCTTCTGTGCTTTATTTTTATAGTTATCATCATTCAAAACAAAGTAATCTTCAAGACTTCCAATGAAAGCCTTCGCTTCGGTTCGTTTTCCTGTAAAAACGCGCATAGGCTGCGGTTTGATATCTCCTTTAGAGGCAGGTGCTGCTACGTCGGATGCCATCTTTTCTGTTTCTTCTTTCGGATCTGTAGGTTCTCCTGTTTCGTCTTTCTTCTTCCTTGATTCTGGATCTTCAAATAGACTTTGTTCGATCTGTTTCTGTTCTAGGAAGTCTCTCCAAGGCTGTTTCCCTTTGTCTTGGAGTGCGTATCTGTCCTGTGGTGGTGCTCCAGAGAGACTGAGGAATTCGTTCCACCAGGAGGATTCTGGTTCTTCAGTGGGTGGATAAAATAGAGAGTAAAAGTCCTCTTCTAGATCTTCGTTGATCCACTCAATCCAAACGTTATCTGGGAGGACTTCCTTTCCGTCTCCTTCAATATAATCACCTTCAAAGAGGGATGCTGGTACTGGTTCGTTTTTCTTCTTAGTTCCTGAGCGGAAAAAACCACCCTGTTCCTGTAGTCGACGGAAAAACCTCTCGTCGATCTAGATAATATTTTCGTCTGAAACGGACAGAGCCGTTTGGTGGTCTGAGGTTCGAGGTTCTGGTATCAATGGTGTCTGGCTAGTGTAGAAACACTGAGCGGTTCTGTGAGTTCCAACTTGTGTTAAGATCGATGCTCTCAA
Source organism: Amanita fuliginea (assembly GCA_023014435.1). Taxonomy (NCBI): domain Eukaryota; kingdom Fungi; phylum Basidiomycota; class Agaricomycetes; order Agaricales; family Amanitaceae; genus Amanita; species Amanita fuliginea. The sequence goes on from JAEBUQ010000005.1 coordinate 1,540,590, forward strand.
CGCAGTTCGTTCTAAGTCAACAGTGGCAAGCAGAGTCTCGGTCTGCTCCCAACCTACTGGACAAGTTCTGGACGCTAAGTCAAACGATGACAAAGGTCAAATTAACGACGAGCTCGAAGATGAGAGCGAGGAGTTTCGTTCAGAGGTTGAGAGAAGAATTCGATTAAGTTGGAACTGGAGTCTAGCTACTTTACAAGAAGGTTTATATACATAAAAGAACAAGAGAAATATAAAAGGAAATGTACAGCTAAATACCTAAGAAAGGAAATGTGAAGGTAAAGTAGCTAAAGGAGATGAGCGTCCATGAAACGCATAACGATGATTATATAATAAAGTAAGTCCGTCGACGAAAGGGAAAGAAATTGTAACACAAGCTTGCTTTCTTAGCTTCCGCAACATGCACCAATGGCCTCAATGGCCTCTCTGTAGAGCTCAAAACTTATACAAAGCTATCAATTAAACATAAACAAACAATACAAAACATGTTTCTAAACATTTGAAGCACTTTGATTTTTTATTGGACAGCCCTATAGGGGCTGTTGGAGTCTAATCAGACAGGGGTGGAGCATAAAGTAGTGTTTGAGTGTTGAGTGCATGTGGTGAACAGCAAGGGTGGTGATGAGGCAGTGGTTGGTTGGTGATGGTGTGACTGGACAGTATGTCATGCAGCAATCAACAAAGTCATGCCTGCACAACATTGAAGGTCATGTGACATGGAGGCACAGCACATATATAAGCTGCTGCCCCAGTACAGTCCCAGTTGAGTCTGGGACTGACCAGAGTCCACTGGGATGGTGGGGGGGAGTGTAAAGCCCTTTAACATTTCTATGCCTTATAATAAGTACATGAAATAAGATGGAAAGCAAACCATAAATAAAAAATGCAGAAAATGTAATAACAATGTGGAAATAAGCAAGCAATCTGTGGATCGCAAGAGTCAGGGTCAAATTGAACATACTGTCAGATGCCTGTCTGATCGCACAAATATGCAACCAAATCTGCATGTTCAGATGGCATAGACTGAGCAGTAATCTCAGATTTGAGTTGATCCACATAATCCTGCAAGAAGAACTGGTCACAAGCATTCATCAAAGCTCCATGAACATGCTCTCTTTCCCAAAATGCTTGTTTAGCAATGATAACAATTGCTGAAATATGTCAACTTGAATCAGTCTGATGAATGAAAGAAGCTACCAACTAAAGCTTGACAATGGGATGGCTGATGGTGTTAAAGTTAATAAATGATTCTTGGAGAAAAGTTGAATGATAACCATATGGAATGCAGTTTGTTCATCTTCTGACACACCAAATGCATGAATCACAGAGAGCTAACCATAGGTATCATGAGAATTGAAATTAGTACAAGTGAACAAACATACAAACTGAAGATGGATCATTGTACTTCAAGAATCTGAGTAATATCACTTACTATCTATACATAGAAGATGTTGGGAGAGTTCCTAGCATTAAATAACTCACTTCCTGTTGATAATGGGATCAGGAGAGTACTTGACATCCTATGGGCACTGTCATTCACTTCCTGTTAATTATAGGATTGGATGTCAGCAGAGGCCCTGACATGAAATGGGTGTTGTTGCTCACAAACTGTTGGTCATGGAATCAGATGTCAAAGAGTCCTTGGAATAAAACAGGCACTGTCACTCACATCCTGTTTGTCATGGGATCAGATATCAGGAGAATCCCTGTCATCAAATGGGCACTCCAACTCACATCCTGTTGGTCATGAAATCAGATGTCAGGAGTCACTGGCATCAAAGTGGGCACTGTCACTCACTTCCTGTTAAGATGTCAGGAGAGCACCTGGCATAAATGGGCACTATCACTCACATACTGTTGGTCATGGGATTGAATGTTAGGAGAACATCTGGGATCAAATGGGTACTGTCACACACTTTCTATTGGTAATGGGATAAGATGTCAGGAGAGTCACTGGTATCAAAATGGGCACTGTCATTCACATCCTGTTGGTCATGGAATCAGACATTAGGAAAATCCCTGACATGAGCACTGTCACTCACATACTGTTGGTCATGCCATGACATGTCAGGAGAATCCCTGGCATCAAATGAGCACTGTCACTCACATACTGTTGGTCATGGGATCAGATGTCAGGAGAGTCCCTGACACCAAATGCACACTGTCACCTACACACTGTTGTCATGGGATGAGATTTCAGGAGACCCTGACATGAAATGGGCACTGTCACTCACATACTGTTGGTCATGGGATCAGATATGAGGGAAGTCCCTGTCATCGAACGAGCATGGTCACTCACTTCCTGTTTGTCATGGGATCAGATGTCAGGAGAGTCACTAGCACCAAATGGGCACTGTCACTCACTTCCTGTTGATCATGGGATTAAATATTAGGGGAGTTCCTGACACCAAATGGGCACTGTCACTCACATACTGTTGATCATGGGATCAGATGTCAGGAAAGTCCCTGGCACCAAATGGGCACTGTTACCTACATACTGTTTGTCATGGGATCAGATGTCAGGAGAGTCCTAGGCATCAGATGAACACTGTCACTCACTTTCTGTTAGTGATGGGGTTGGATGTCAGGAGAGTCACTGGCATTGAAGTGGGCACTGACTCACTTCCTGTTGGTCATAAGATCAGATGTCAGGAGAGTCCCTGTCATCATCAACATCACTCACTTTCTGTTGGTCATGAGATCAGCTGTCAGGACCCTGGCCTAAACTGAACTGCTGTCACTTACTTTCTGTTTGTCATGGGAATCAGAGTCCCTGGTATCAGAAGGGTTGCCACTCACTTCCTATCAGCCATGGGATTGAATGTCAAGGCTGTGGCATAAAATGAACCACTGTCACCCACTCTCTGTTGGTTACCATCTGTTAAAACTGAGCAAACATTGCTAATGGCACTGACCAACTGTTCATCAAGCAAGTTAATCAAATTTTTAGCAAAATGTCAAAACAACTTACTCCCTACATGTTCTTGCATCAGCCCATGAAAAGAGTGACTGTAACACTACCACTCACTTGCTGTAACATCCATTAGACTGCTTATTAACATGCATTTTGGCATCGTTTACCCACTATTTTTATATTGATAAGTTTGAATGACAAAAATGGTTATCACCCACATTTTCCAAATTCTATTAAAAGATCACAAGATAGCATTTTTTGTAAACTTCATGAGTGAAGATCTCACATCCTATAAACAATGCATGAGATGGACATAATACCATGCAGATACATTTAGTCACATTATATTCCTCCTTTGCAATATTTTGTCATTGTTATTTCTTTGTTAGATTGACATACCATTCTGAACTGTTTATATGGTAATCATCCTGTCATAGAGTAGAGTGCCTTTACTTACCCAAAAATATGGAAAATGTGACAACACAACCCCAGGAATTAATCCCAATTCAGGTTTGCTGCTCAAAACATTTCTACAATGCATCAATCACATCATGTGCTGGTCACATAGTGGAGAATCTCACTCAAGAGCATTTTTAACACAGAGATCCAAGTTGTTTGCCTGGGTTGAGACAAAGAGATCATGCAAACTGGCATTATCAATTACTTGAGCTGTTTTCTCTGTCAGCTCAGGACAATCTTTTTCAGCCTCGTGCATCTCTAGCAATACATGCTCAATGGCTCATAATAATGTTAAATAGATCTCATTCCTCACCTTCCAATTTCACAAATGCCTTTGGGGGGTGAGCTGTATTCATGACTCTATGCAGGTAAACTTCCTGAAATGTTTGTTCAGCATTTTCCTTAGCCTTATCCCACTTAGCCTTTCCATCCTTCATGTCAGTAAGTTTACCCCATTCTTGTATGACTTGACCATCAAACTTGGTGAAGACCAACACCAGAGGAACTGTATTTCTATCCATAACCTGTGATTAGAATAACTGCTAACTTACCTCTAACTGCCTTGCTGAAGAACCAAAGCTCAGCATGTGCTAGGGGGCGGGGACTATCCATGGGGATACAATACCTATGGTAGCATATGTCAGATGAAATATGAACAAATTATAAAAGTACCAAATTGCATGTAATTGATCTTTGAGATGTTCTGCCATTGTTTTCTCCTGAATAAACCTCCAAACATTCTCTATCTCATCCTTAGAACCAGCCTCAAAGCCCTGTGAGTCATGGAAGATGAAGTTACTGCCAGTATATGTAATCTGGTGCTCTATATCATGAATACCTCGCTGAACTGTAGTTGAAAATGCAGTCAAAATGCACAAGCAAGCCCACCTCTATGGATGATCGCAAATGAGCATCAGGCTTTTTTCTCTGAAACCATTGTTTTAAATGTGCCAATCCTTTGGGCTTAAGTAGCCCTCCATCCTTATCATATATGATGGGTTTTGCACCCTGTGCTACACCACAGACTTTCTCAAGGATAGTTGTCTTGCCTGCATTAGCTCTTCCAATGACAAGGATGCGGAAATGAGGGCATGCATATCGATTCTTGAGCATCTTTGTCATTTCTGGATCTTCAATTATTGTAATTATGTCAGAATTCCATAGCTGTCAGTACAAGAGTTCAAACTGACCTGCTGCATGTGGATCTTGAAGATGTGCAGTATCAGACATGACTGAGTTGACAATGGAATGGTATGTGAAATGGTATCTGGTCTAAGAGCAAGTTGAGAATATAAATGTATTTAGACACTGCAGATGTTACTTGTAATCTCAGAAAGTCAAACAGTCAAAACAGCGTAGTGGCCAGTTCAGCCAAGCCCGGTATCGAAATGAGGTGCAACGAGACAAGTTGACAAGGATACCAAAAAGCGTGCCGCGAGAAGACTCTGATTAGTACTTGTGCGTCCGAGAGTTACGCAATTGTAAGCTGTTAGACAGCGGTGTGAGGTGAAGAGGGCAAGGCTGTGCGAGTCACGATGTCACACACTTGTGACTCGGGCCTTCCAAATTCGCTCCATTCACCATCATTCCCTCCGTATCATCTCAGTTCAAGTCAAGGTACACATGGAGGCCCAAATCCTACCTACCCCCCAGGATGTTGGCAGAGTTTGATGGGAAAGACGGGGGAAGGATTTTACAGGAGGGAGAAGTTTCTATGGGTCTGGTGCCGCATGGCGTGGCTGAACATGGCATCGTTCGAGACGGGCAAGCTTGCTATTCCTCGTCGACTGTATCCTTCACACGCGACAGCAACCTATGATACGATCACTTTGCCAACAGGTATATCGTCTGCAGGAAGCTAGTCGAGAATGTTTCGGCTTAACACGTTTTGCGACCTGACTGGCATCCGTCACTGGTTCACCTCTGTAGAATTATGTACGATTTTAATCACATCGCCTCATTTTTGACATCATATTCTGATATCGTATAACTATTTCCGCGATTCCGCAAGCATACAGGCCGCTGGACCTCCAAAAGACGCGAGTCTTCATATCCTGTATAAAAAATCATTGGCGGGTACACGTATGCTTGGACACTGCGGGTTGCATGAGGTTTTTTTAAAAAAACAGGGAGAATGGAGGGTGCGCACCCATGGACAATTTTGTCTTTCTTCACTCTCTATTAATCTCCTTTGTGAGCACTTTGAACGCTTCTCGCGCCATGTCGTTCCTTCCCACTATGGCAGGGCCACTCATGTTTGCCCGAATTGAGTTTTATACTCTTTTTTGAACGCGATTTCAGAGTCCTCCTGACGATGATGACAGAACCATCAGGGTAGTATCAGTCCCTTGGAATCGCATACTGAGCGTCCTCTCTATATGCACCTGACTCCCTTCAAACTCCTGTCGTGTCAGCTCTGCACGAAGAGCTTGTTCAAGCGATAGAGGAGTGAGGTCCATGAGGGGTATATATGTCAATGGAAATGAGTCAGTGCGAGAGGAAAAATAGTACACACCGATCAGCGAGGTGAAGACCGTATGCAGACGAGTCTCCATCTCCAGTGAATAGAGCCGCATGTCCTCCGGGCCTATGCCATACATCGACTTTGATAAACCTATAGAGATAAGATTTTTTTCTTAAAAAAAAGCAAACGACACAAAGAATGGACGGCGCGCACTAGCATACAGGACCTAGTTTGTAAAAGCCCTTTGCGGAAGAAGAGACCGACTGCAAGCGAGCCGATGTCCATCTGAGGTGATTGGATTGCTCTGGCTAACACCGACAAACAAGCCTCATCCTACCTTCACCGTTCGTCCCAGGCTATCAGCACGTCCTTCCCCAGATACTCTGAAGGCATCGCGAGGACAACAGGAACAGGAGATTCACTCCCTCCACCACCTCCACCTCGTAAGTTTACCTCTTCCCTTACCCCCTGTCACCGGGCACTCAGCACATGCAACTCTATCTGGTCCGCCCAACCGTCTTTTGCCCCAGGAGCCAGAACACGTAGGTCTGGCGCCACAACTGCCTCGTACTCTCCCTCTCACCGCCTCATAGATATCCCGCTCCACCTTTATTGTCGCAGGGCTCGATTTCGACTCCCCGGTTCACAATCTGAGCGCATTTAGCATCGAAAACCGCGTAGGATTCATCGTCGTTCCCGACTATTCCCTCCAATAATCAAACAATTTCTTGACCCCCGAATACCCCTAGAATACCGATGCCACTATCAATACCCACATCCTATCATACAACACCTGCATAATCGACGCTTTGAACATCTTTCTATGGCAAGGTTACAAAGCAATGGTCTAGCTCTTTATGTCTGTGACGACACTTGTCTTGGCAGCTACCGTTTTGAGAGATAAAAGCTACACACACCGGATGCCTCGTCAGCGTAGGCCGCTTGAAGGTGTGTTGACATCGATGTTCAACTATTGGTGGCCGTATCCTGCCTGTATTGTTACGGCGGCGACCTCCACTGCAACGACCTCTCTGGCATTGCAATGGCCAGGATGGCAACTACAGCATTTCTACAACCCTCACTCCCACTCCTACACAGGACGGCGTCTTGGCCTCTGAGTCCGATATCCTTTTTGTCTCACTGACGACTTTATCGGACACCTCGTTACCCGTTCCGTCCGAGTCATCGAGCACGTCCGCATCCGTATCGTCGTGTACCCCACTCAAACTCGGGTTTTCCAAGTTGCAGCTCTTTCACCTCTTCGCACTTTCTTGTCCCGATTATGGCCACCGTACTTTTAGGCAGAGGGAAGAGGAGGATGGTGGAGCAGTTTTTAAGACGGCGCGGCGACGGACTTGAGGAGATGGTTCTTGCCAGCCCAAAGTATGTCGGCGTTGAAGAGGACCTGGAAGTCCAAGTGCGTCGAGAAGGACGACGCGCGATAGAGCAAGGTGGGAAACTCGATATCGTATCTTGGGCTGCCCATGCAAGTAGTAGCCCAGTTCCAAAGCGTAAAAAGAAACGGGGTCCCGCTACTCACGCAAGAGGGGTACATCGATGTCCGTTGGTCGACCGTTGTTATCGTCCTCTTTTTCGCTGGCTGCGACTGGATTCTCAAGCGACGAAGAAAGAGACAACGGTTTCGAGGATGACGAGGAGGGCAAGCCTGAGATGTGGGTTCCCTGGGAGAGTCTCTGGCTTAAGAATATCAAGTGCGGGATCGCCCTGTGGCCCTGCGAAGCGAGTATAAACCGGCTCAGCGGGCAGACCCAGCTTATTACGACAGTGAGAGGTCAGAAACCGATATTGGGAGATCGGCCCTGGTAACCTTAATGTTAATGGAGTGGTCAAGCAGAGTCTAGTACGGGGTAAAAATTAGTTGGAACAATGGCATAAATCTTTCTGAACTTGGACAGTCTATGATGAGCACCAATTCAAAGCTATGTGTGCAAAGCCATGTAGTTTCATAAGTACCATACATATATAGGGTATCCGTGATACCCACCCCTTGGTCATCAACCCCATCTGGCGTAACCAAAATCGTCTGCGTGTTGTCACCACTGCTGGACCTCCACCTCTGCCCCTACAACCAACTTATCCAACAGATAGGCCGCCCAACTGCTCAAAATACACTGTGTTACAATTTCTTTCCCTTTCGTCGACAGACTTACTTTATTATGTAATCATCGTTATGCGTTTCATGGACGCTCATCTCCTTTAGCTACTTTACCTTCATATTTCCTTTCTTAGGTATTTAGCTGTACGTTTCCTTTTATATTTCTCTTGTTCTTTTACATATATAAACCCTCTTGTAAAGTAGCTAAACCCCAGTTCCAACTTAATCGAATTCTTCTCTCAACCTCTGAACGAAACTCCTCGCTCTCATCTTTGAGCTCGTCGTTAATTTGACCTTTGTCACTGTTTGACTTAGCGTTCAGAACTTGTCCAGTAGGCTGGGAGCAGACCGAGACTCTGCTTGCCACTGTTGACTTAGAACGAACTGCGTTGAGAGCATCGATCTTAACACAAGTTGGAACTCACAGAACCGCTCAGTGTTTCTACACTAGCCAGACACCATTGATACCAGAACCTCGAACCTCAGACCACCAAACGGCTCTGTCCGTTTCAGACGAAAATATTATCTAGATCGACGAGAGGTTTTTCCGTCGACTACAGGAACAGGGTGGTTTTTCCGCTCAGGAACTAAGAAGAAAAACGAACCAGTACCAGCATCCCTCTTTGAAGGTGATTATATTGAAGGAGACGGAAAGGAAGTCCTCCCAGATAACGTTTGGATTGAGTGGATCAACGAAGATCTAGAAGAGGACTTTTACTCTCTATTTTATCCACCCACTAAAGAACCAGAATCCTCCTGGTGGAACGAATTCCTCAGTCTCTCTGGAGCACCACCACAGGACAGATACGCACTCCAAGACAAAGGGAAACAGCCTTGGAGAGACTTTCTAGAACAGAAACAGATCGAACAAAGTCTATTTGGAGATCCAGAATCAGGGAAGAAGAAAGACGAAACAGGAGAACCTACAGATCCGAAAGAAGAAACAGAAAAGATGGCATCCGACGTAGCAGCACCTGCCTCTAAAGGAGATATCAAACCGCAGCCTATGCGCGTTTTTACAGGAAAACGAACCGAAGCGAAGGCTTTCATTGGAAGTCTTGAAGATTACTTTGTTTTGAATGATGATAACTATAAAAACAAAGCACAGAAGCAGATTCGATTTACTCTTGCCTGTCTTGGGCAGGAACTTGATGATTGGAAAGTCCTGATCAAGGATGAATTGGACGATGAAGAAGAAACAACCCTTACTTGGACGAATTGGGCAGAATTCAAGAAACGTTTCTTAGCCGATTGGGGTGAAGTTAATAGCGCTCTCAGAGCGCTGAACAATCTAGCCAATCTCAGAGTAGGGGGCGACGTTTCAGTCCCTGAATATATCAGAAAATTCCGCATGGAGATCGGTACTTCAGGATTGAAAGGAACAACTGCGCAGCTCCAGGCCTTTGTTAAAGGACTCCCTGAAAGTATCGCTACAAAGATCCTTGAAGCGAATGTTTTATCCATGAAGGAAGCATACGAGAAGGCAGAACAGCTTCATGGCGCTTGGGAAATGATGCGAGCGCTTGGGCGAAAACCAGGACAAGGGAACTGCTCCAATTTTAATCGAAACACCAATAATAGGGGCGGATTAACCCGATCAGTAAATGCTATGCCCACTGGACGTTTGACAGATGAGCAAAAGGAGGAATACATGAAATCTGGAAAATGTTTCAGATGTGGAAACCAGGGGCATGTTTCAAGGAACTGTCCCAAACGAAACACCACGTCAAACGCCTCCTTCAGGGCCTCCTCATCGTTTCAGAATAAGGGGATCAGATCTATCCCTGAAGATGCGTCCAAAGAGAAGAAAGACGACCCAGTTACAAGCATCAGAGCGATCCTTGCTGGAATGAAGGCCGATGAACGAGAAGGTCTTCTCAATGAACTTGAAAACGAGGGTTTTTAATCCGGAAGCGTCACACAGCGGTTGGCACTTCCATAACAAATGGACATTCACAGTTAGCGCTTGATTCTGTAATAGTAAGATCAAATAATGACAAGCGCCTTTCAATTTCTGTGGAAACGTCCGATTTACCCGCTGAAACTTCGGCTCTAATCGATTGTGGAGCAGAAGGGAATTTTATTGACGAAGAAGTAACCACCAAGTTACCAAAAGAAAGATTGCGAAAACCAATTAGAGTCAGAAACGCAGATGGAACGGTTAACACCAATGGAATGATCACTCATCGAGTCCATATTCAATATTCAATTGGGGGAAAACAATACAGCAATTGGTTTCTAATCACTAGATTGGGAGATCAACGATTAATTCTGGGAATTCCTTGGTTAGAAGAAAACAATCCTACTATTGATTGGAGAGATAAAACGATACACCTCATCGATGAACAACGGAATGAAGGAACTATCTGGCAAATGGCATTGGACAATCATCAATGGGGCGAGGACGATTATTGGATTAGAGTCAAGACGTCAGCATCTCAAGCATTAGAACATCAGTTGAAAAAAGAGGAACCGAAGACGGAATTACCATTAGAATATGGGAAATGGCGTTCAGTCTTTGAGAAAAAGGCATCAGAACGATTCCCAACTTCCAGAACTTGGGATCACGCTATCGATTTGAAAACCGGTTTTAGTCCTAAAGTTAGCAAGATCTATCCGTTATCAATCAAAGAACAGTCGTCGCTGGATGAATGGATTGAAGAACAGTTAGCTAAAGGCTACATCAAACCGTCGAAATCTCCTCAAGCATCGCCATTCTTCTTTGTCTCAAAGAAGGAAAGTGGTGCGCTTCGGCCATGCCAAGATTATAGATATTTAAACGATTGGACAATCAAGAATGCATACCCATTACCCCTAGTATCTGACCTCCTTACAAAACTCGCTGGCGCACAATATTTCACCAAATTAGACCTCCGATGGGGATATAATAACGTCAGGATCAAGAAAGGGGACGAATGGAAAGCTGCTTTCATTACCAACAGAGGATTATACGAACCAACTGTTATGTTCTTCGGTTTATGCAATTCGCCATCTACATTCCAAACTATGATGAACGAATACTTCAGAGACATGATTAATGAAGGATGGCTCATTATCTACATGGACGACATCTTGATATGTTCTCAGAATTTGAACGAACTAGAAGAACGAACAAAAAGGGTTCTCGATTGATTAGAAGAGAATGATCTGTTCCTGAAATTAGAAAAATGTAAATTCGCTGTTCAAGAAGTTGAATTTCTGGGCATGATCATCTCACCCGGAAAAATACGAATGGATCCTATCAAACTCGCAGGAATAGCTGATTGGCCAGTACCATCAATGGTTAAACAAGTCCGATCATTCCTAGGTTTTGGAAACTTTTACAGACGTTTTATTGGAAACTTTGCAGCAATTGCAAAACCACTCACAGATTTAACCAAGAAAACGGAACCATTTGACTGGAATAATGAGCGCCAACTTGCCTTTGACACCCTAAAGCAACGGTTCGCCTCTATGCCAGTATTGATAATACCAAATCCTGCAAAACCATTTATCCTTCAAACCGACGCCTCCAATAAAGCAATTGGAGCGGTACTGAAACAGGCTGATGAATCTGGAGCACTCCATCCATGTGGATTTATATCCCATGCGTTAACACCAACGGAACAGAATTATCAAATTTATGACAGAGAACTGCTTGCAATCATCAAGGGACTTGCAGTATGGCGCCATCTATTACATGGTTCTCCTCACACGATCATCGTCCATTGTGATCACAAGAACTTGTCCTACTACTGAACTGCTCAACGCTTAACACCTCGACAAGCTCGGTGGTCATCATTACTATCTGAATATGATCTTCGTATTGAACATATACCTGGCACAAAAATGTTCGAAGCAGATGCATTATCCAGACGGCCAGATCATATGGGAAATGATGAGGAACAAACTACTGTCACGGTTTTGCCGAATGACCGATTTATTCGACTAATCAATGATGATCTTGCCAGCGAATTAAAGAAATACATGGCAAGCGACGATTTTGGACGCATCCTTATTGAAGTTATCACTAAGCAAAGGGCACCACCAATTAAATCCAAGCTACAAGACTGGACATACACTCATGGTATCGTTTATTACTTGGGCAGGATCTATGTGCCTGATCGAATTGAGTTGCGCACTCGATTAATTAAGGAGATACATGAAGCATTATCTTCAGGACACCCTGGACGATTGAAAACACTAGCACTTTTGAAGCGTGATTATTGGTGGCCTGGAATGTATAGACATGTCAAAGAATGGGTTGAAGGTTGTGCACTCTGCCAACAGATGAAAGTCAATACCCACCCAAATTCACCGGCATTAATCCCTATTCCATCAAAAGCTACTTGGCCATTTCAACAAGTCACACTGGATTTTATTACCGATCTTCCTATATCTGACGGTTATGACTCCATTTTGGTCACGGTGGACCATGGCCTTATGAAGGGGGTAATTTTCACCCCTTGCAACAAGACAATCGACGCTTTAGGAACAGCTGATCTCTATATCTCTGAAATCTTCAAACAATTTGGACTCCCAGATATCTTAATCTCTGATAGAGGACCACAGTTCTCTGCCAAAGTATTCCAAGAAATACGAAAAGCACTGGGAATCGATCACAGGATGAGCACTGCTTATCACCCTCAAACAGATGGCGAAACTGAACGTGTCAATCAAGAACTTGAAATCTATCTTCGGATGTTTTGTACCAACGAACCCCACAAATGGAAACCACTCTTGCCTATTGCCGAATTCGCACACAATAATCGTTATCATGATACAATAAAAACATCTCCATTCCAACTTATGTATGGAACAGATCCGATCACCATCCCTACAGCAGCGCTCAAAATGACTGCTCCAGCAGCAGAAGAACGCCTCCAGATGCTTCGAAAAGCCAGAGAAGAAGCTCTAGCTGCTCATGAACTTGCTAGACAAATGGTCGCTCATAGATACAGAGACAAGTCAATCAGATTCGAAAAGGGTGACAAAGTCTGGCTTGAAAATAAGAATCTTCACATTCCGTATCAATCAAGAAAGCTAGCACCAAAACGAGAAGGACCCTTCCAGGTTGAACAAGTCATGGGGCCAGTTACCTATAGATTGAAACTACTGAAACAATGGCGCATTCATCCTGTGTTTCATGCATCACTCCTCACTCCATATAAGGAAACCTCAATGCATGGTCCGAATTTCACTATGCCACCTCCCGATATGATTAATGGACAAGAAGAGTTTGAGATTGAGGCTATCCTTGGACATCGGAAACGCGGAGCCGGCTATCAATACCTAGTCAAATGGAAAGGCTATGGAACAAATGATAATACCTGGGAACCAGAACGACATCTAGACAATGCTGCGGATATTCTGGTAGAATATAAAAACAGAAGAAACCTCTGAAACAGTCAACACAATGACTTATTATCGCACCAACCTCCAATTAAAACATAATATCCGCTATGTCAAAAGATTCTGCAGAACTGTTGGACGATACACTCCCACTGTCAAAACCAGATATTCTGTCACGCAGATGTTTGTTCCCGCTTTCAAACATCCCTCCAAACGAACACTTTCTATATATCAGAAACTGAAATACGTTCCAATGATGTCAAAACCGCCTAAAGTATCACGATTACCTCCTCACAAACGAACGCATCCACAAGGCCATACAGAGATCCCATATAATGCTTTACCAAAGTATCTTCCCCAGTATCATCGTCTCTCTTTTGATCTAGGAGAATTACCCACATTTCAGGAAGCCGAATCACATTACCTCCCAGCATTAGTTCACCCTAGTTTTCAATATGACAACGTCTATCACAGGGTTTGGTTACGACGAACCTTCCCCGAATTATCAGAAGCCTTGCAAAGGATTATCCAGCTTGGCAGAGACATTTCCGCGGAACAATGGCAATATGAACGACGAATGAACATAAGGGGAAGTGAAAATTTTAACCGCACACGAGCGCAAATGGAAATAGCACTTGCAACCGAACGATATTACGATCTTCTAAACCAGGCCATACAGGCTAGCATGAACAACCCAGAAATACATGTTACACGACATGCGCACCCTGAACAAATTCGTATTCCACGCCCTGACGACACAAGACCCCGATCAGAACAAGAAGAAGCGGCCAGACACTCTCGTGAGAATTTTCTCAGAACCCGAGAACCTGAGATCGAAGAGATCCTAGCTTTGGACTCCGACGACGAGATTTGGGATATTTAAACCGTACTCAATGGTCTTATCCCTCTCATCCTACCGATACAACATGTCTGCCATCGTCGTCATCGCCTACCTCGTCGCCTTCGCCTTTGCCCTCTTGGTCACAGCTTGTGGCCACTGTTACGATTCGTCTCTCGTCGCCGCCTCCCCTTTCCTTGCCACTGCCCACGACCTCCCCATTGAGGTCTTCGTTACCACCACCACCACCATCGATGAATATCTTTTCCCGGATTGGCCCGCCTCCCCTTCCTCTACCGCTGCCGACCTTCACCAGCATCCGGACGAGCTCGCTGACTTCCTTATTGAGGAAGAAGCACCCTTACCAGCTCCGCCAGCACCACCTGTTACCCGGACTCCTAACGCCACTCTCCTTCGGGCTCAGGAAGCCCTTGCCACCTTCATCGTCGATTATCAACTCTTCGCCGGACCTCTAGACGCCATGCTAAACACCGCCCTCACCACCGATCCTCACACTGTCACGGATGAAGAGCGCGACGCAATCCTCGAGCAAACAATCCAGCTAGATTATATCACGAGGACGCTGCAATGGTGGTTTGAAACCGCTAACCACGATGTCAACACCATTGCCGAATGGTTGAAGTCGCGAAGGGACCATGGATGGACAAATGGGGGAAACCATGGTTGGGGAACAGATTAAGAAGTCGGTGACTTCTTGCATACGAAGGGGGTAATGTTACAATTTCTTTCCCTTTCGTCGACAGACTTACTTTATTATGTAATCATCGTTATGCGTTTCATGGACGCTCATCTCCTTTAGCTACTTTACCTTCATATTTCCTTTCTTAGGTATTTAGCTGTACGTTTCCTTTTATATTTCTCTTGTTCTTTTACATATATAAACCCTCTTGTAAAGTAGCTAAACCCCAGTTCCAACTTAATCGAATTCTTCTCTCAACCTCTGAACGAAACTCCTCGCTCTCATCTTTGAGCTCGTCGTTAATTTGACCTTTGTCACTGTTTGACTTAGCGTTCAGAACTTGTCCAGTAGGCTGGGAGCAGACCGAGACTCTGCTTGCCACTGTTGACTTAGAACGAACTGCGTTGAGAGCATCGATCTTAACACACTGTGGTACGAATCGGGCTCCGATCGCCCTACCCGTAAGGCCCCAGACGGGACGAGCGGGTGTTTGGAGGCACAAAGCTGGGCCAGTTTGGAGTGGATGGAATGCCCAAGAGTGTCAAATGTTTTTCCTATCCCTCAAACTGTTGGATTCCGAGGTGTAGATCTTGTGACCTGGACTAAGCAGGAAGCGTCCATGTGTGGACGATGAATGGTGTGCCCATTCCAAGGATGAGTTCAACTCACCATGCCAGAAGTGTGTCAATACATACAAACAATCTAACTACCATATATGTAATATATGTATGCAGTCATGCTTGTAGTGTCTGGATACTGAATATAAAATATTCCAACACTCCCCCTCAGACCAAGAAGCATGTGAATAAAAAGAGTGAAAATGGAGTATTACTTACTCCCCCTAAATGGATGACTTCTCGAATGAATGTTGGGTAAGGAATGAATTGAAAATACGTCGATGAGCTTCGTCGAGCGTGAAATCGTTTCCTGACGATTTTGATGTGCACGCAGTGGGTGCGCCGTGGGTGCGTCGCTGCGTTGCGCAAGGCCGGGTGCGTCGTTCCATGACGACGGTTGATGCGCGCCGTATGCGGCGTTGGCGATGGGCTTGTGATCGCATTGGTGCGGTCGGTTAACGCGTTGGTGTGTGCATCGTTGTGCAAACCATTCCCTGACGAGCCTTGAGGTGCGCATGGGCGCACTGTGCATTCGTCGGTGTGCGTTGCCGTGCGTGCGTGCATTGGCCTGTGTGCTGGTATGCGTCTGGGCATGAAGTCTTGCCCGTCGTTCCGTTCGCCTCGCGTCGTTGCCTCATCCTAAATGTAGTTTAACGTCGTACTGGACGCTCTGGTTCGACTGCTTGATGACGAATCTTGATGCGCGTGGACGCGCCGTGTTTTCGTCGTTGCCGTTTTCGCAAGTGGGATGCCGTTGTGGTCGCCGGGTCGTTTACGCTGGTCTCCGTACCGTTCTTGTGTCGTTCGTGTCCGTTTCGAGGCGTCGTCGGCTCGGTGTTGCATGTGCACGTCGTCCGGCTGTAGTTTAAAGTCTTGCTGGACTTGTTCCGTCATACTGTACCGCCGCCGCATCATTCAGGCGCAGTTTAACGCCGTGCCGGGCGCTCCTGGTGATGTATTCCGTCTGCCGCTGCGATTCCGGCTTCAGTTTATGAAGGTCTTGATGGACCTGGGCCGGATCGTGCCCGTTTCGTCGTTTTGAACGCGTGGTAGGTGTGCCGTTTGATGGCTGACGTGCGCGCAGTGTCGTTGACGGTTGCCGTACCGTTTTTACGTCGTCAGTATAGAATCTTGAGGCGTCGTTGCTCGGGAGTGCGTACGCACGTTACCGGGTACAGTTTAAGGTCTTGCTGGACCGTGCCGGTGTGTTGTGTCGTCGCCGCATCGATAGGCGCAGTTTAACGCCGTGCTGGGCGCTCCTATTGATGCGTTCCGTTGAGCTGCTGCGATCCAATTTCAGTTTATGAAGGTCTTGATGGACCTGGGCCGGATCGTGCCTGCTTGACGTTTTGAACGCGGTTGGCGTGTCCGTTCAGTCGTCGACGTGGTGGTTGGTTCGTTTAATCGCTGATGTGGCCGGCGATTGTCGTCGTCCGTTCCTCGGGTGCGACTGGTCGTGCCATCTGCTTGGCGACGTGGTTGGCGGCGTGTGATGCGTCCATCCTCGCTCGCCTACTCGTTGTCCTTCCTCCTCCTGCCGAGTCCTCGCCTACCCATCCTTCTATCCTCCTCCTACTCCCTCGCCTCCTTTCCTGTCTCTCGTCGTCGTTGCGTCGCGTGCGGGCATGCTTGCGGCCATCTGCTTGGTCACTGTGCTGTCCTATCCTGTGACGTGTGACGTTACGGTCTGTGACCGTAGGTTGAGTTTGACAGTTCGGGCTCGGAATTCATGTAGCTCGAGTGATAGGTGGTACGGCTTGACGTGACTGTGTTGGCAGTGAGCTGAAGAGTTCGTAGAGTAGCCGTAAGCGCGCATTGGTGTGCGCGTGCCATGATTTCGGCTTCTGAGCATTTTTGTCACGTTGTCACGCAAGTGACTTTGTCGAGTA
The DNA here is from genome assembly GCA_023014435.1 of Amanita fuliginea. Taxonomy (NCBI): domain Eukaryota; kingdom Fungi; phylum Basidiomycota; class Agaricomycetes; order Agaricales; family Amanitaceae; genus Amanita; species Amanita fuliginea. The sequence continues at coordinate 1,557,915 of JAEBUQ010000005.1, forward strand.
CTGCTCGGATTTCCATCGTGTCGATAGCGTCGGAATGACATCGATGATATCTTGAATGAGTTTAGACTCGTTCCGTGATGTGTGCCCCCATTACGGCGTTGTCGACCATGAGATATAGCTTTGTTGAACGGGCTAGTGACCCGTGACGTGGCTGTGGATGTTGAACTGCCGTTTTCGTCATGTTCCAATGCTAGTCCTGTCAGCAACATGTTTGCTGCTACCATGTTGGATTCCGAGGTGTAGATCTTGTGACCTGGACTAAGCAGGAAGCGTCCATGTGTGGACGATGAATGGTGTGCCCATTCCGAGGATGAGTTCAACTCACCATGCCAGAAGTGTGTCAATACATACAAACAATCTAACTACCATATATGTAATATATGTATGCAGTCATGCTTGTAGTGTCTGGATACTGAATATAAAATATTCCAACACGAACCTGCGGAAGTAGTGCAATGGAATCAATCAGATAATTGAAGAAGAAAAAAGGCACTGGCAGAACCATTGCGAACCTCGATATCATCTACGACGATGTTCTTGGCGTCGAGTAGAAACCCAAAATGAGTTTTATACTCATTCTTGAGCGTGCTTCTTCCGACTCCAATAACGGTAACGATGATGGCCCATTAGGGTATCGCGTATTGAGCATCCTTTCTATATGCACCCGGCTCCCTTTGAACCTTGTCGCGTCAGCTCGGCATGAACATCAGATTCGAGCTTGTTCAAGCGAGAGAGGAGTGTGGGGAGGTTGGCGGGTGTGTAGAACGTCGATGAGGGTTCTGGAAGCTCAAAGGCACTGTATATGTCGTCAATGAAAATGGGTCAGTGGGGAGGAGGATAGTACACACCGATCGGCGAGGTGAAGACCGCATGATGCAGACAAGATGGAGCTATACCGATGTGGTAATGCCCAACAACCGTGCGATTTCGCAAGCATGCTGGCTGCCTGCACCTCTCGCGTGAATAGAGGAAAAACAAAATAAAATTGGGAAGATGCATACATATATTTAGATGCCGCATATCCTCTTGCTTCTATCAACGCACGAATGGGCCTTCACATCGACTCGGTGGCAACTTTGATAAAACTACGATGGTGGGTGTATATAAGATTTCTTTAAAAAAAGGAAACAACACAAAGAAGGATGGCGCGTACCCATAAACAATCTTGTCCATCGTCTTTTTTTCCTCGCCCTCTATTGTTACATTGACCTCCTCTACAAGCACTTTGAATGCTTTTCGCGTCGCATCAACGTCTGACGGACCTCTCCGTCCTCATCTCCCCGACGCCTCTCTATGTCCAGAGCAATTTCTCATTATGCCACTCGCCAGTCATGGTCACCCTCGAGGCGGAGACTTACCTTCACCCCCAACACCGTTTGTACCAGACCGTCGACGGCTATCAACAGGCCCTTTCCCAGAAGGAGTTTTACGACCTCCTACTCTGAAGGCATTGCGAGGACAACAAGAACTGGAGATTTAGTTCCTCCACCACCTCCACTTCGTATGTTTTCCTCTTCTCTCCCTTTTCTGTCGTCAGCCACTCAGCACATTCGACCCTTTATTCAGTCCGCCCAACCACCTTTTGGCGCAGAACCCGTAGGCCCGGCGTCACAGCTGCCTCGTACTCTCCCTCTCACCACCTCATACGCCGCTCTACCTTTATTGCCGCAGGGCTCGATTTCGACTCTCCGGTTCACAATCTGAGTGCATTTAGCATCGAAAACCGCGTTGTATTCATCGTCGCTCCTGATTGTTCCCTCCAATAATCAAACAACTTCTTGACCCCCAAATACCCATAGAATACCGATACCACTACCAATACCCACACTTTAGTTTTGAACATCCTTCTATGGCAAGGTTACAAACCAGTGGTCTCTTCTTACTGTTTATGACTGCGATGACACTTGTCCAGGCAGCCACATTATTTAAAGATACAAGCTACGTGCACCGGGTGCCTCATCAGTTAGGCGTAGGCCAAAGTGTGTCGACGTCGACGTTCAACTATTGGTGGCCGTATCCTGCTTGGACAGCCACGGCCGGGATGGCAACTACAATGCTTCTCCCCATTCCTACAACCCTCGCCCCCACTTCTACACTTCAGGGCGGCGTCTTGGCAACTTCGAGTGTTCCTTCTCTCGATTCGGGTTCCATCCTTACCTTTTCGGGTACTCTGACGGCTTTATCGGACACCTCCTTACCAGTTCCGTCCTCTTCGAGCTCATCCACATCTGCATCCACATCCGCATCCGTTCTGTCGTCTCCAACTGCACCCCACTCGAACTCGGGTTTTCCAGGTCGCGGCTTTTTCAGCTCCTCACACTTTCTTGTCCCGCTTATAGCCGCGGTATCTACAGCCATCGTCCTATCCCTGCTCTTACTATGGTTGATATGCCGCCACTGTCGTCGCGCTCGAACATCGTCTTCCTTTTATACAGAAGGAAGAGGGTGGTGGAGTGGTTTGTTTAGAAGGCGCGGCGACGTATTTGAAGAGACGGTTCCTGGGCCAAAGTATGTCGGTGTTGAAGGAGATCTCGAAGGGTCCAGGTGCGTTGAGAAGGAGGACGCGCGGTGCTTCCTAGGTAAGGATGGAGAAGGAGAAGAGCAAGGCGGAAAACTCGATATCGTGTCCTGGGCTGCCCAAGCCAGTAGTGGCCCACCTCCAAAGCATAAAAGAAACGGGACGAAATTGTCTCGCAGGTCGCACTACTCATGCAAGAGAGGCGCATCGATGTCCGTTGGTCTGCCGTTATTATCGTCCTCTTTCGCGCCGGCTGCTACTGGATTCCTGAGTGACGAGGAAGGAGACAAGGATGATGAAGACAAGCCTGAGATGCGGGTTCCATGGGAGAGTTTGTGGCATAAGAGTATCAAGGGCGCAATCATTGCCAAGGTGGATGAGGAGAAGCAGTGGACGGACTCGATGCAAAATATGCATGCGGCCCGGGCGCCAGTCTGAGCCAGACCGGTCAAGGTCGAAACAAGGGGTTCAGGATCGTGGTTGAATCACCCCCGGTACGGATTCCGACGCCTGGTTCGAGTAGACGGTCTCCTCCATGGTCTCTGGCATCTGCGTTCCCATTTCCTTTGTCCTCAAGTGGGGATCGTCAACGAGAAGGAGAAGAAGCCGACGACAAGTATACGCGTGTTCCTAGCCCGAGCGAAAACCGGAGTCGGAGTCGAAGTCGGCGGTCTTCGCTGCGCCAGGATCGCCACCTGCACCTCCAGAGGCAGATGCAGATGCAAGGAGAGGAACCGAGCCCTAGTCGTGCACGGCCCGCATACCGACCGTCGCCCTCTGTCTTGCGGATGCGGAGTCCTCCAAGTGTGATGACGCCCCAGATGGAGAGCGCGCTGTGTTTCATTCCTGTTGTTGAGGCAAGTGCGAGAATGGAGGAGGAAGAGGAGGAGAAGTTGGGTACGGTTTATACCAAGACATACTGTGACCGGGCGATGAGGCGAGTCGAGGCGATCATGGACAGTGCATGGAGTGACCGGGAGAGGTGTTAGGCTTTTTGGACATTGAACAAAAACAATATTGGACAATGGATGGTTTTTGTTTTTATCTAATGGTTAATTTACATTTTGCAAGATAAAAGTTGCATATTAATTGGCAATGAGAGTGTTATCAACTATGCCCTAATGGAAATATGCAAAGTATTCCTGTATCATATACATAGTAAGTACTTGAAACAATATAAATCAGAATATATCAAGCATTTCCATTCATCACAGGAGTTCTTGAGAAGCAAGCCACAAATAAATTGGGTAAAACATGTGGAAGATATAACAACAGTGTGGACATAAGTGAGAATTAAGTACATACTATCACATTTGAATTTGATTACACAAATATGGAATCAAATCAGCATGTTTAGATGGCATAGACTGAGCAGTAATCTGAGTTTTGAGTTGATTGACATAATCTTGTTTTAAGAAGTGGTCACAAGCATTGACCAAAACTGTGGAAGCAGGGTCTCTTTCCCAAAATGCTTGTTTAGCAATGATAACAATTGCTGAAATATGTCAACTTGAATCAGTCTAATGAATAAAGGATGCTTTACCAACTAAAACTTGGCAATGAGATGGCTGATAATGTGGAAGTCAAAAATGATTCTTGCAGAAAAGTTGAATGATCACCATATGGAATGAACATTGTTCATCTGGTGTTACCCCAAATGCATGCATAACAGAAAACTAATGATGTGTATCATGAGAATTGAATCTGGTGCAAAGGAACAAGCATACAAACTAAACATAAATTATTGTACTTGTAAAAATCAAGTAATATGACTCACTTTCTGTTGGCCATGGATAAAAATGTCAGGAGAGTCCCTGGCATCAAATGGGCACTGTCACTCACTTCCTGTTGGTCATGGGATCAGATGTCAGGAGAGTCCCTGGCATCAAATGGGCACTGTCACTCACAATCTGTTGGTCATGGGATCAGATGTCAGGAGAGTCCCTGGCATCAAATGAGCACCATCACTCACATTCTGTTGGTCATGGAATCAGATGTCAGGAGCATCCCTGGCATGAAATGGGCACTGTCACTCACTTTCTGTTGGTGATGGGATCAGATGTCAGGAGAGTCCCTGGCATCAAATGGGCACTGTCACTCACTTCCTGTTGGTGATGGGATCAGATGTCAGGAGAGTCCCTGGCATCAAATGGGCAGTCACTCACTTCCTGTTGGTCATGAGATCAGATGTCAGGAGAGTCCCTGGCATCAAATGGGCACTGTCACTCACATACTGTTGGTCATGGGATCAGATGTCAGGAGAGTCCCTGGCATCAAATGGGCACTGTCACTCACTTCCTGTTGGCCATGGGATCAGATGTCAGGAGAGTCCCTGGCATCAAATGGGCACTGTCACTCACCCACTGTTGGTCATGGGATAAGATGTCAGGAGAGTTCCTGGCATCAAATGGGCACTGTCACTCACTTCCTGTTGGCCATGGGATCAGATGTCAGGAGAGTCCCTGGCATCAAATGGGCACTGTCACTCACAAACTGTTGGTCATGGGATCAGATGTCAGGACCCTGGCATCAAATGGGCACTGTCACTCACATACTGTTGGTCATGGGATCAGATGTCAGGAGACTCCCTGGCATCAAATGGGCACTGTCACTCACTTCCTGTTGGTCATGGGATCAGATGTCAGGAGAGTCCCTGGCATCAAATGGGCACTGTCACTCACAAACTGTTGGTGATGGAATCAGACGCCAGGAGAGTCCATGGCATCAAATGGGCACTGTCACTCACATCCTGTTGGTCATGGGATCAGATGTCAGGAGAGTCCCTGGCATCAAATGGGCACTGTCACTCACAATCTGTTGGTGATGGGATCAGATGTCAGGAGAGTCCCTGGCATCAAATGGGCACTGTCACTCACTCTCTGTTGGTCATGGGATCAGATGTCAGGAGAGTCCCTGGCATCAAATGGGCACTGTCACTCACATCCTGTTGGTCATGGGATAAGATGTCAGGAGAGTCCCTGGCATCAAATGGGCACTGTCACTCACATACTGTTGGTCATGGGATCAGATGTCAGGAGAGTCCCTGGCATCAAATGGGCATGTCACTCACTTCCTGTTGGTCATGGGATAAGATGTCAGGAGAGTCCCTGGCATCAAAAGGGCGCTGTCACTGACATACTGTTGGTCATGGGATCAGATGTCAGGAGAGTCCCTGGCATCAAATGGGAGCTGTCACTCACTTTCTGTTGGTTATTGCATCAGCTGTTGGGACCCTGGTATAAACTGAACCACATTTACTTACTTTCTGTATGTCAGGAGATGTCAGGGGAGTCCCTGGCATTAGATGGGCACTGCTACTCACTTCCTGTTGGCCATGGAATCAGATGTCAAGACCCTGGCATAAAATGAACCACTGTCACTCACTCTCTGTTGATTACCTTTTGATAAGACTGATAATCCATTGCCAATGTCACTGACCTCCTGTTCATCAAGCAAGTTTATCAACTCAACTCTTTAGCAAAATCTCAACATAACTTACTCCCTACATGTTCTCACATTAGCCCAGGGAAAGGGTAACTTTAATACTACCACTCACTTGCTGTAACATCCATCAGACTGCTTATCAACTTGAATTTTAGCATTATTTACCCACTATTTTCATTTCAATAAACTTGAGTGACAAATATGTTTATCACCCACATTTTCCAAATTCTATTAAAAGATGAAATGACAGTATTCCTTGTAAGCTTCATTACCTTCCATATGAATATACTCACATCCTATAAACAATAAATGCAATATATAACATGATACTGCAGATATCTCACATTGGTTTTCCACTTTTCCAATGTTTTATCATTGTTATTTTATTGTGAGATTGACCCACCTTTGGGGACTGTTCATACTATAATCATCCTGTCATATGCTAGAATGCCCTTTACTTACCCAAAAATATGGAAACTGTGAAAGCACAACCTGAGGCAGTGATTTGAATATGTATTTTCTTCTTAAAATAGTTCTACAATGTGTCACATCATTGACCATGTGCTGGTCATGATAGTAGAGGATCTCACTTAAGAGCATTTTTAACACACAGATCCAAGTTGTTTGCCTGGGTTGAGACAAAGAGATCATGCAAACTGGCATTGTCAATTGCTTGAGCTGTTCTCTTTGTCAGCTCAGGACAGTCCTTTTCAGCCTTGTGCATCTCTAGTAATATATGCTCAATGACTTATAATACAGTTAAATAGATTTTATTGCTCACCTTCCAGCTTCACAAATGCCTTTGGGGGGTGAGTTGTATTCATGACTCTATGCACATAATATTCCTGAAAAGTTCTTTCAGCATTTTCCTTGGCCATTTCCCACTTATCCTTTTCATCTTTCATGTCAGTAAGTTTACCCCATTCTTGTATGACTTGGCCATCAAATTTGGTGAAGACTACCACCAAAGGAACTGTATTTGTATCAATAAGCTGTGATTGGAATAAGTGCCAAGTCACCTCCAGTCCCCTTGCTGAAAAACTGAAGCTCAGGATCTGCTATGGGGCGAGGACTATCCATTGGGATACAGTACCTATGGCAGCATACATCAGATGAAACACAAACAAATTGGAAAAGTACCAAATTGCATGTAATTGATCTTTGAGATGCATTGCCATTGATTTATTTTGAATAAACTTCCAAACAACCTCCATTTCATTATTAGAACCAGCCTCAAAGCCCTGTGAGTCATGGAAGATGAAGTTGCTGCCAGGATATGTAATCTGGTGCTCAATATCATGTAAGCCCCGCTGAAAAGTGGTTATGAAAATGGCAGTCAAAGTGCACAAGCAAGCCCACCTCTATTGATGATTGCAAATGAGTATCAGGCTTTTTTCTCATAAACCATTGTTTCAATTGTGCCAATGCCTTGGGCTTAAGTAGACCTCCATCCTTATCATATATGATGGGTTTTGTGTCCTGAGCCACACCACAAACTTTCTCAAGGATAGTTGTCTTGCCTGCATTAGCTCTTCCAATGACAAGGATGCGGAAATGAGGGCATGCATATCGATTCTTGAGTATATCTGTCATTTCTGGATCTTCAACTATTGTAATTATGTCAGAATTCCATAACTCTCAGTACAAGAGTTCAAACTGACCCACTGCATGTGGATCTTGAAGGTGTGCAGTATCAGACATGACTGAGTTGACAATGGAATGGTATGTGAAATGGTATCTGGTCTAAGAGCAAGTTGAGAATATAAATGTATATAGACACTGCAGATGTTACTTGTAGTCTCAGAAAGTCAAACAGTCAACCAGCGTAATGGCCAGTTCAGCCGCCTGGTATCGAGATGATGTACGACGAAACAAGCGTCTAGCACAGTTGGCGAGGACGCCAAAATTTGTGCCGCGAGAAGTCTCTGATTAGTACTTGTGCGTCCCAGAAGTTATGCAAGTGTAAGCAGTCAGACGGCGGTGTGAGGGCAAGGCTGTGCGAGTCACGATGTCACACACTTGTGACTCGGGCCATTCAAATTCAATGCCAAATTCGCTTGATTCACCATATCATCCGTCTGTATTATCTCAGTTCAAGGTACACATGGAGGCCCAAATCCTACCTACCCCCCAGGATGTTGGCAGAGTTTGATGGGAAAGACGGGAAGGATTTTACGGGAGGGAGAAGACTTTGCTGCATGGCGTGGCTGAACATGGCATTGTTTTGGGCGCTTTTAATACCACTCCCACAGGCTCGCTGGAGTACCTTATGGGTATGCCCCCCGCTCGTGTCTATTGCGATCTTCTTCTACAACGCGCGGGAGTGTGCATCGCTACTCTCTATGAACGACATCCCATGTGACAACTTGAGGGCTTATTGGCTCATCCCACGTTCGCTTCTCATACGTGGACGCGCCTCATTTGTACATGGACTATGCAGAATCCATTGCTGGATCTTTTTGCCCTCGCTGGGTCCCTTGATGAACCCTTTCGTACCATACACGAGGAGAATGCACCAGGACACCGTCTCTTAGACATTTATGCTCACAGGGTCACCTTCGTCAACTATGACCACCCTCCAAAACGCGACGAACACCTGTACAACGCATGGCTAGTGGGCTTTCATGCCCGCCTCCAACTTTGGCGTTCCAATCATGCCATCACCATCATTGCTACAGACGGCTCCCTTCGTCATGGCCTCGCCACAGCGGGTTTCGTCTGCTCGGATCATCAAGAGGCGCGCTTTGTTCCCGCTGCCTCTTCTTATGAAGCGGAGACCCAGGCTATTGAAATGGCTATGGCATATGTGCTACGTTCCGCAGTGACTTCACATGTCGTGTTTTTAGTAGACAATGAAGCCGCTGCTCGTGGCATTTTCAATACCCATATTTGCGACGGTCAACACATCCACCTCCGTTTCGTGACTACTTTGCGGATGTGGCTCTTAGCTGATGCTAACCATTCCCTCACTGTCTCTTGGTGTCCCAGCCATGCAGGTATCGCGGAAAACGAATTAGCCGATGACTTAGTATCCCGCTATCAAGGCATGGCCATTGCACCTTTCGCCTCACATTTGAGTGAATATAAGCGCTTTTGAGCTACCGCAGGACTCAATTGGCGCCTCATGTGGCTCTCTCATGACTACCGTGGCCACTCTTTACTCCGCTTCCGTAATTCGCGCAGAACTATACCCCCCACTATGGGGGGTGGCCGTCGTCGGTTTATCAAAGCTTGCTCAGATGACCCTGTGCTTTTCAGTCGGTTCGTTCGCATCTCCACGGATCACATGCCATCTGCCACATATCGCCGCCGGTTTCACCCTCTCAGTAATCAGGCTTGCCACTTTTGCCCCAACAGACCTCCTCTTACCCGTTCCCATATCCTCTGCGCGTGCGTCAGGTACGGATTGCTTTTTCCTTCCTTCTTTTCCTTTCTGCGCACTGACAACAATTATCTCAAACTTATTGCTTTCCTTAAATGTGACGCTACAGCGGGCACGTTTGGGGATATTGATCTTTTACCGTGGCCACTTGGACGCGGTATTGACTGAGTAACGGTCGGTTGCTTACATTGTCTAACTGGATCCCAGCGCTTTTCCGCTGCCTTTGCGCCTTCTAACTCCTGACGAGCTTTTAACACGAGGATCTCCATGAGTTCCCCCGACTTATCTCGTAACTTGTCTAGTGTACGATATTTCTCCAATATATACACCATTTCCATTCAAAAAAAAAAAAAAAAAAAAAAAAGAACATGGCATTGTTCGAGACGGGTACGCTTCCAGGCTCCTCATCGATTGTATTCTTCACATGCGACTGCAACCTCTGATATGATCACTTTACGAACAGGTATATCGTCTGCAGGAAGCTAGTCAAGAATGTTTCGGCTTAACACGTTTTGCGACCCAACTGCCATCCGTCACTGGTTCACCTCTGTAGAATCATGTACGATTTTATTGTCGTTTTCACATAAGTTGAGCTGGTGGGAAAAAAATGAAAAAAACACGCACCAGAAAGAAATCGGCATAACTCGCCGAGTTTGGGGTGAAATAATGTCGGTGTTAGTGCATTAGAACTGGAATAAGGTGTATTTCTTGCCTATAATGGTCCGAAAACACAAAGATCAAATTTCGGAGACTTCAGTTATACCCTACATTTTTGAATAATCTGAATACATTTTTGTAATTCCATGATTGTGTTTTTCCAAATCTCCGATGCTATGTATACAGATCCCCGAAAATCCATTCTCATGTACTCGGAGCATTATAGACAAAAAGTACGCATTATTCCGGTTCTAATGCACTAACACCAACATTATTTCACCCCAAACTCGGCGAGTTATGCCGATTTCTTTCTGGTGCGTGTTTTTTCATTTTTTTCCCACCAGCTCAACTTATGTGAAAGCGACAGTAATCACATCGCCTCGTTTTTAACATCATATTCTGATATCATATAACTATTTCCGCGATTCCACAAGCATGCAGGTTGCTGGACCTCCAAAAGACGCGAGTCTTCATATCCTGTATAAAAAATAATTGGCAGGTACACGTATGCTTGGACGTTGCGGGTTGCATAAGGTTTTCTTTTTTTAAAAAAAGGGAGAATGGAGGGTGCACACCGGTGGACAATTTCGTCTTTCTTCACCCTGTATTAATCTCTGTCACTGTGACCCGTGACTCAGCTGAAAAACCACATCTTTCTGGCGGAAAACCAGGATTCCTCCTTTTAGAGGATGAATCCACAAGTGCGGAATCACAGGCGGAATTTCCGCCTTTTTTTTTCAACCGATAGAAAGTGGAATTTCATTCCATGAAATTCTTTCCATTAACAACAACAGTCCCAAACAATGGACTTTGCCTTGTCCACACTAGCGCTCTTGCCCACTGCTCACTCGTAAACCCACTAGGCTGTCTTGCTCGCTGCCCAGCTCTTCCCTGTCAATGTCTGCCCTCTTCAGTGCTCGTCCGCTTAAGCTGCCACCGTGCTAGTCTACTCCCTCAACTGCTTGCTCCTGCCCTTGCCGACTCCCCGCTCACCCGTACTAGCAAGATGGCATCTATCACCCGCTTCCTCACTTGGCTGCCCTCCCTCGATCGCTCACCTCCCTGTCAGCTTGCCCTTGCTGCCCTCTGCCTGTGGAAAAAAGCGAGTACTTGATGTAACAAGTTGCTGTCACACCAGTTAAAGATCCCTATGTGCAATAAAGTGTTGAAAAGCACTTAAAAAAAGTGCTAACACAGAGCTTAAATATGAGATTAGACTTTCATGTCTGGCTCAGGCCTTTTGCACAGTGGTTAAGGTGATTTCAACACTGCCCTCCCCCAATCTCACTGGCCTTGCTTGCATTTTCTCACTCTGCTCACTCACCCACCACCTTCAGCTTGCCCACTCTCGTCCACCACTGCTCACCACCCTCCTCACTGCCACCTCACCCTTGCTTGCTCCTATCCTCTCCACTCCCTCGCTCGTTTGCCCATACCCACACCGCAGGGCGACATAGAGAGCGAGGATAACAAGGACGAGGCAGATAACGAACAACTCTCGCAACACTTGCCTACCCCCAGCTCGTCAGCACGAGTCACCTCGCCGTTGTCCTCGCCCTCCCCACCACCATATCACCACCACCACTCCTGTTTGCCCTATGCTTGCGGCGCCAACACCTCCACCACCCAAACAGCACCCAGGGCCCATCAGACGCGTGCGTCTGAGCCCCTTGCATGTTTCTTTTTCTTTCATGCTAACATTGTTACTTTGTTTTTCACACCCCCGCACTCCATGCCTGCCCTTGCCCACAATCTCGCCCTCAAGCCCTCAACCTCAACCACCACCCTCACCTGTCGCCTGCCACCCTGCCCTTTCCCGGCTTGAGGCTGCGCCTTTACCCTCCACCTTAACCACACGCCATAACACCCTCAACCACACACCCTCATGCATCACCATCCTCCCACCTACCACTGCCACCACGTCACCGCCGTTTTCCCCATGCTTGTGGCGCCAACACCACCACCCAAACAGCAACCAGACGAACACCTCGTATGTTTCTTTTTTCACACTAACATTTTACTTTGTTTTCAGCACCACAACGACCTCCTGCACTCCATGCCTGCCCTGCCCATGATCTTGCCCTTACGCCCTCAATCTCAACCTAACCACTTGCCCTCGCCTGCTGCCCACCACCGGTACCCTGCCTTTGCCCAGCTTGAGGTGCGCCTTTGCCCTCACACCCTCACATCTTATCCACCCCGTAACGCCCTCAACCATACCCAAAATGCCCTCAACCACACCCTTGCACCTCACCATACCCCCACCTACCACTGCCATCACATCACCACCACCACTATTTGCACACCTCCACCACCCAAACAGCAACCAGGGCCCAGATGAACATGTCCGGGCCCCTCGTACGTTTCTTATTTCACGTCCCTTTCTTTTTCACACTGCCCCAACGACCCCCCACATTCCATGCCCGCCCGCGCCCATGATCTTGTCCTCACGCCCTCAACCTCGATCACTACCCCTCAAGTGCCTGTCGCCTGTCACCTGCTGCCCTGCCTGGCTCATGTTAAGATCGATGCTCCCAACACAGTTCGTTCTAAGTCAACAGTGGCAAGCAGAGTCTCGGTCCGCTCCCAGCCTACTGGACAGATTCTGGACGCTAAGTCAAACAATGACGAAGGTCTTTAAGTCGACGACGAGCTTAAAAGAAGGAGAGCGAGGAGTTCAAGTCAAAGTTGAGAGTATGATTCGATTAAGTTGGAACTGAGGAATGTACAAGGTATTCTAGGGTTTATATACGTTTTGAGAACAAGGAAAACTATAAAGGGAATGCACAGTAAGCACAGCTAACTACCTATGAAAGGAAATGTGAAAGCGTTAGCAAAAGGAGATAAACGTCCGCTAAATTGTATGGTAATGATGATGTAATAATAAAGTATCCGTCATAGAAGAGGAAAAGAAACTGTAACATTACCCTCTTCGTATGTGAGAAGTCACCGACTTCTACCATTGTGCGTCTGTGGTCCAGCCATGGTCCTTCCTAGATTCAATCCATTTGATGATGGAATCCAGGTCCTTGTTGGCGGCCTCGATGCGCCATTGGAGACTTTTCGTGACACACTCCAGCTGCTTGGCATGCTCCCACAGGTTGTCGCGTTCCTCATAGGTGAGGCATTGGGGATCAGTGGAGAGCATGAGGTTGGTAACGGAGTCGAGGGGCGCAGAGAGGTGGTTGAAGTCGACGACGAGGGTGCTGAGGGCTTCGGAGACAGGGGAGAGGACCGAGTGGCGAGGGTGGTGGACGTAGGGGATGTGAGTGACCGGGTCCTGGACGGTGGGAGTGGCAAAGGTGATGGGGGCGAGTTCTTCTGGATGCTGGTGAAGTTCTGGGAGGTCTGCCCAGATAAAATCGTCGATAGTGGTGGTGGTGGTGACAAAGACCTCAAGGGGGAGGTCGTGGGCGGTGGAGAGGAAGGGGGAGGCTGCAGCGACGGGTTTGATGTAGCAGTGACCACAAGCAGTGATCAAGAGGGCAAGGACGAAGGCGATGAGGTAGGCGAGGGTGATGGCGAAGGCAAACATTGTATATCGAGTTAGGATGAGGAAAATGGGTAGCTGGTGGGTCGCCTTTTATCCTAAAGCTTCAAACGTAAAGGTCTTCCATAGAATCTTCTGTTTCATTACCATCAGATTCTGTGGAGTGAGCAAGAATGGCGTGATACAGCGCATCGTCTGATGGTGATTCAGGGGTGTTTGGTCGAGTGAATTCGTCTTCTCTAATGAACGCTCCTTGAGCTGTGACTCTGCTAGTAATCTTTGGGTATCCTGGTTCGAAGTCATAAGTAGGATAGTGTGGAGGTTTTGGCGGGTAAGGAGGGGGAATGCGTTCCCATGTTAATGAATCGTATGGTGGTGGAATGGTTGCATCAGGATTGTCGATGGGGAATCTAATTTTCTGTGGGAAGAGATGATAAAATTGCATGAAACGGTCGCATCCATGTTCTTGTAAATCTCGTCGTCGATCTAATATCCATATATTCATTTTGTAAAGGATCCATTGCTGTAGATTTCGGAATTCCTGTTCCTGTTCTTTCGTTCTTGGTGCAACAAGGTTCAGTTGAATAGCTTTTGATGATGACAATGGTCGTCTTGGTGAAATGAAAAGTGTGTGTCTACTGGTGATTGGGTAGCGTCGTGCGTGTGGGAGTCGTACTAGGTGTTTCTTATTGTGACAATGTGGTAATAGACGAGTCCGAGGGGGAAGGAATCATCCTTTGAGTGCATAAAGGGTTTTCCAGAATTTCTTTGATCGGTTATAGGCCATAGATGAAGTTCTATAGGCGTCTTCTGTTCTTATATTCTATCAGAACGTCCGCAGCATTTCCCAGATTGCGTTCAGGTTCCCAGGTATTGTCATTCGATCCATAGCCTTTCCATTTAACCAAATATTGATAACCTGCTCCGCGTTTTCGATGTCCAAGGATAGCTTCGATCTCAAACTCCTCCTGTCCATTTACTATATTGGGAGGTGGTGTGGTAAAGTTCGGTCCATGCATTGATGTTTCCTTATATGGGGTAAGAAGCGATGCATGAAATACAGGGTGAATGCGCCATTGTTTTGGTAATTTCAGCTTGTATGTAACTGGTCCCATGACTTGTTCGACCTGAAAGGGCCCTTCTTGTTTCGGCGCAAGCTTTCTTGATTGATATGGGATGTGTAGGTTCTTGTTTTCGAGCCAGACTTTGTCGCCTTTTTCGAGTTTAATTGACTTGTCTTTGAATCTTTGAGCAACTGTTTGCCTGGCGAGTTCATGTGCTGCTAATGCTTCTTCTCTCGCTCTTCAAAGCATCTGAAGGCGTTCTTCTGCTGCTGGAGCAGTCATCTTGAGCACTGCTGTAGGGATGGCGATTGGATCTGTTCCATACATGAGTTGGAATGGGGATGTTTTTATTGTATCATGATAACGGTTATTGTGTGCGAATTCAGCGATAGGTAGGAGTGGTTTCCATTTGTGGGGTTCATTAGTACAAAACATCCGAAGGTAGATCTCGTGTTACAATTTCTTTCCCTTTCGTCGACGGACTTACTTTATTATATAATCATCGTTATGCGTTTCATGGACGCTCATCTCCTTTAGCTACTTTACCTTCACATTTCCTTTCTTAGGTATTTAGCTGTACGTTTCCTTTTATATTTCTCTTGTTCTTTTATGTATATAAACCTTCTTGTAAAGTAGCTAGACTCCAGTTCCAACTTAATCGAATTCTTCTCTCAACCTCTGAACGAAACTCCTCGCTCTCATCTTTGAGCTCGTCGTTAATTTGACCTTTGTCACTGTTTGACTTAGCGTTCAGAACTTGTCCAGTAGGCTGGGAGCAGACCGAGACTCTGCTTGCCACTGTTGACTTAGAACGAACTGCGTTGAGAGCATCGATCTTAACACAAGTTGGAACTCACAGAACCGCTCAGTGTTTCTACACTAGCCAGACACCATTGATACCAGAACCTTGAACCTCAGACCACCAAACGGCTCTGTCCGTTTCAGACGAAAATATTATCTAGATCGACGAGAGGTTTTTCCGTCGACTACAGGAACAGGGTGGTTTTTCCGCTCAGGAACTAAGAAGAAAAACGAACCAGTACCAGCATCCCTCTTTGAAGGTGATTATATTGAAGGAGACGGAAAGGAAGTCCTCCCAGATAACGTTTGGATTGAGTGGATCAACGAAGATCTAGAAGAGGACTTTTACTCTCTATTTTATCCACCCACTAAAGAACCAGAATCCTCCTGGTGGAACGAATTCCTCAGTCTCTCTGGAGCACCACCACAAGACAGATACGCACTCCAAGACAAAGGGAAACAGCCTTGGAGAGACTTTCTAGAACAGAAACAGATCGAACAAAGTCTATTTGGAGATCCAGAATCAGGGAAGAAGAAAGACGAAACAGAAGAACCTACAGATCCGAAAGAAGAAACAGAAAAAATGGCATCCGACGTAGCAGCACCTGCCTCTAAAGGAGATATCAAACCGCAGCCTATGCGCGTTTTTACAGGAAAACGAACCGAAGCGAAGGCTTTCATTGGAAGTCTTGAAGATTACTTTGTTTTGAATGATGATAACTATAAGAACAAAGCACAGAAGCAGATTCGATTTACTCTTGCCTGTCTTGGGCAGGAACTTGATGATTGGAAAGTCCTGATCAAGGATGAATTGGACGATGAAGAAGAAACAACCCTTACTTGGACGAATTGGGCAGAATTCAAGAAACGTTTCTTAGCCGATTGGGGTGAAGTTAATAGCGCTCTCAGAGCGCTGAACAATCTAGCCAATCTCAGAGTAGGGGGCGACGTTTCAGTCCCTGAATATATCAGAAAATTCCGCATGGAGATCGGTACTTCAGGATTGAAAGGAACAACTGCGCAGCTCCAGGCCTTTGTTAAAGGACTCCCTGAAAGTATCGCTACAAAGATCCTTGAAGCGAATGTTTTATCCATGAAGGAAGCATACGAGAAGGCAGAACAGCTTCATGGCGCTTGGGAAATGATGCGAGCGCTTGGGCGAAAACCAGGACAAGGGAACCGCTCCAATTTTAATCGAAACACCAATAATAGGGGCGGATTAACCCGATCAGTAAATGCTATGCCCACTGGACGTTTGACAGATGAGCAAAAGGAGGAATACATGAAATCTGGAAAATGTTTCAGATGTGGAAACCAGGGGCATGTTTCAAGGAACTGTCCCAAACGAAACACCACGTCAAACGTCTCCTTCAGGGCCTCCTCATCGTTTCAGAATAAGGGGATCAGATCTATCCCTGAAGATGCGTCCAAAGAGAAGAAAGACGACCCAGTTACAAGCATCAGAGCGATCCTTGCTGGAATGAAGGCCGATGAACGAGAAGGTCTTCTCAATGAACTTGAAAACGAGGGTTTTTAATCCGGAAGCGTCACACAGCGGTTGGCACTTCCATAACAAATGGACATTCACAGTTAGCGCTTGATTCTGTAATAGTAAGATCAAATAATGACAAGCGCCTTTCAATTTCTGTGGAAACGTCCGATTTACCCGCTGAAACTTCGGCTCTAATCGATTGTGGAGCAGAAGGGAATTTTATTGACGAAGAAGTAACCACCAAGTTACCAAAAGAAAGATTGCGAAAACCAATTAGAGTCAGAAACGCAGATGGAACGGTTAACACCAATGGAATGATCACTCATCGAGTCCATATTCAATATTCAATTGGGGGAAAACAATACAGCAATTGGTTTCTAATCACTAGATTGGGAGATCAACGATTAATTCTGGGAATTCCTTGGTTAGAAGAAAACAATCCTACTATTGATTGGAGAGATAAAACGATACACCTCATCGATGAACAACGGAATGAAGGAACTATCTGGCAAATGGCATTGGACAATCATCAATGGGGCGAGGACGATTATTGGATTAGAGTCAAGACGTCAGCATCTCAAGCATTAGAACATCAGTTGAAAAAGGAGGAACCGAAGACGGAATTACCATTAGAATATGGGAAATGGCGTTCAGTCTTTGAGAAAAAGGCATCAGAACGATTCCCAACTTCCAGAACTTGGGATCACGCTATCGATTTGAAAACCGGTTTTAGTCCTAAAGTTAGCAAGATCTATCCGTTATCAATCAAAGAACAGTCGTCGCTGGATGAATGGATTGAAGAACAGTTAGCTAAAGGCTACATCAAACCGTCGAAATCTCCTCAAGCATCGCCATTCTTCTTTGTCTCAAAGAAGGAAAGTGGTGCGCTTCGGCCATGCCAAGATTATAGATATTTAAACGATTGGACAATCAAGAATGCATACCCATTACCCCTAGTATCCGACCTCCTTACAAAACTCGCTGGCGCACAATATTTCACCAAATTAGACCTCCGATGGGGATATAATAACGTCAGGATCAAGAAAGGGGACGAATGGAAAGCTGCTTTCATTACCAACAGAGGATTATACGAACCAACTGTTATGTTCTTCGGTTTATGCAATTCGCCATCTACATTCCAAACTATGATGAACGAATACTTCAGAGACATGATTAATGAAGGATGGCTCATTATCTACATGGACGACATCTTGATATGTTCTCAGAATTTGAACGAACTAGAAGAACGAACAAAAAGGGTTCTCGATTGATTAGAAGAGAATGATCTGTTCCTGAAATTAGAAAAATGTAAATTCGCTGTTCAAGAAGTTGAATTTCTGGGCATGATCATCTCACCCGGAAAAATACGAATGGATCCTATCAAACTCGCAGGAATAGCTGATTGGCCAGTACCATCAATGGTTAAACAAGTCCGATCATTCCTAGGTTTTGGAAACTTTTACAGACGTTTTATTGGAAACTTTGCAGCAATTGCAAAACCACTCACAGATTTAACCAAGAAAACGGAACCATTTGACTGGAATAATGAGCGCCAACTTGCCTTTGACACCCTAAAGCAACGGTTCGCCTCTATGCCAGTATTGATAATACCAAATCCTGCAAAACCATTTATCCTTCAAACCGACGCCTCCAATAAAGCAATTGGAGCGGTACTGAAACAGGCTGATGAATCTGGAGCACTCCATCCATGTGGATTTATATCCCATGCGTTAACACCAACGGAACAGAATTATCAAATTTATGACAGAGAACTGCTTGCAATCATCAAGGGACTTGCAGTATGGCGCCATCTATTACATGGTTCTCCTCACACGATCATCGTCCATTGTGATCACAAGAACTTGTCCTACTACTGAACTGCTCAACGCTTAACACCTCGACAAGCTCGGTGGTCATCATTACTATCTGAATATGATCTTCGTATTGAACATATACCTGGCACAAAAATGTTCGAAGCAGATGCATTATCCAGACGGCCAGATCATATGGGAAATGATGAGGAACAAACTACTGTCACGGTTTTGCCGAATGACCGATTTATTCGACTAATCAATGATGATCTTGCCAGCGAATTAAAGAAATACATGGCAAGCGACGATTTTGGACGCATCCTTATTGAAGTTATCACTAAGCAAAGGGCACCACCAATTAAATCCAAGCTACAAGACTGGACATACACTCATGGTATCGTTTATTACTTGGGCAGGATCTATGTGCCTGATCGAATTGAGTTGCGCACTCGATTAATTAAGGAGATACATGAAGCATTATCTTCAGGACACCCTGGACGATTGAAAACACTAGCACTTTTGAAGCGTGATTATTGGTGGCCTGGAATGTATAGACATGTCAAAGAATGGGTTGAAGGTTGCGCACTTTGCCAGCAAATGAAAGTCAATACTCACCCAAATTCACCGGCATTAATCCCTATCCCATCAAAAGCTACACGCCCATTTCAGCAGGTCACACTCGATTTCATCACTGATCTTCCTGTTTCCGAAGGCTTTGACTCCATATTGGTCACGGTGGACCATGGCCTTACGAAGGGGGTAATTTTCACCCCTTGCAACAAGACGATCGATGCTTTAGGAACTGCAGATCTTTATATCTCTGAAATATTTAAACGCTTTGGACTCCCCGACATCCTAATCTCTGATAGAGGACCACAATTCTCTGCTAAAGTATTTCAAGAAATACGAAAAGCTTTAGGAATCGACCACAGGATGAGCACAGCCTATCATCCTCAGACAGATGGAGAAACTGAACGTGTAAATCAAGAACTCGAGATCTATCTTCGAATGTTCTGCACAAATGAACCCCATAAATGGAAGCCACTATTACCCATTGCTGAATTTGCACACAATAATCGATATCACGACACAATAAAAACATCCCCATTTCAACTCATGTACGGATCAGATCCGATCGCTATCCCTACAGCAGCAATCAAAATGACTGCACCAGCAGCAGAAGAACGCCTTCAAATGCTTCGAAAAGCCAGAGAAGAAGCTCTAGCTGCTCATGAACTTGCTAGACAAATGGTCGCTCATAGATACAGAGACAAGTCAATCAGATTCGAAAAAGGCGACAAAGTCTGGCTCGAAAACAAGAATCTCCACATTCCATATCAATCAAGAAAGCTAGCACCAAAACGAGAAGGACCCTTCCAGGTTGAACAAGTTATGGGACCAGTTACTTATAAATTGAAATTACCAAAACAATGGCGCATTCATCCTGTGTTTCATGCATCGCTCCTCACCCCATATAAGGAAACCTCAATGCACGGTCCGAATTTCACTATGCCACCTCCCGATATGGTTAATGGACAAGAAGAGTTTGAGATTGAGGCTATCCTTGGACATCGGAAACGCGGAGCCGGCTATCAATACCTAGTCAAATGGAAAGGCTATGGAGCAAATGATAATACCTGGGAACCAGAACGACATCTAGACAATGCTGCGGATATTCTGGTAGAATATAAAAACAGAAGAAACCTCTGAAACAGTCAACACAATGACTTATTATCGCACCAACCTCCAGTTAAAACATAATATCCGTTATGTCAAAAGATTCTGCAGAACTGTTGGACGATACACTCCCACTGTCAAAACCAGATACTCTGTCACGCAGATGTTTGTTCCCGCTTTCAAACACCCCTCCAAACGAACACTTTCTATATATCAGAAACTAAAATACGTTCCAATGATGTCAAAACCGCCTAAAGTATCACGATTACCTCCTCACAAACGAACGCATCCACAAGGCCATACAGAGATCCCATATAATGCTTTATCAAAGTATCTTCCCCAGTATCATCGCCTCTCTTTTGATCTAGGAGAATTACCCACATTTCAGGAAGCCGAATCACATTATCTTCCAGCATCAGTTCACCCTTGTTTTCAATATGACAACGTTTATCACAGGGTCTGGTTACGACGAACCTTCCCTGAATTATCAGAAGCTTTACAATGGATTATCCAGCTCGGCAGAGACATTTCCGCGGAACAATGGCAATATGAACGACGAATGAACATAAGGGGAAGTGAAAATTTTAACTGCATACGAGCGCAAATGGAAATAACACTTGCAACCAAACGATATTACGATCTTCTGAACCAAGCAATACAGGATAGCATGAACAATCCAGAAATACGTGTTACATGACATGCACACCCTGAACAAATCCGTATTCCACACCCTGACGATGCAAGAACCCGATCAGAACAAGAAGAAGCAGCTAGGAACTCTCGTGAGAACTTTCTCAGAACCAGGGAACCTGAGATCGAAGAGATCTTAGCTTTGAACTCCGACGATGAGATTTGGGATATTTAAACCACACTCAATGGTCTAACACCCCCATCTTATCGATACAACATGTCCGTTATCGTCGTCATCGCCTACCTCGTCGCTTTCGCCTTCGCGCTCTTGGTCACAGCCTGTGGCCATTGTTACGATCCCTCTCTCGCAGTTGCTTCCCCGTTCGTCGCCACCGCCCATGACCTCCCTATTGAGGTCTTCGTCACCGTCACCACCACCATCGACGATTATCTCTTCCCGAATTGGCCTGCCTCCCCTTCGTCCACCATCGCCGACCTCCACCAACATCCAGATGAGCTCGCGGACTTCGTTATTGAAGAAGAAGCACCTTTACCCGCTCCACCCGCACCACCTCTCGCCAGGATCCCCAACGCCACCCTTCTTCGGGCTCAGGAAGCCCTCGCCACCTTCATCGTTGACTATCAGCTTTTTGCCGGACCCCTCGATGCCATGCTCAACACCGCCCTCACCACTGACCCTCACACCATCACGGATGAAGAACGCGATGCGATCCTTGAACAAACGGTCCAGCTCGACTATATTACGAGGACGTTGCAATGGCGGTTCGAAACCGCTAACCATGATGTCAACACCATCGCCGAATGGTTGAAATCGCGAAGGGATCATGGGTGGACAAATGGTGGAAATCATGGTTGGGGAACAGGTTAAGAAGTCGGTGACTTCTTGCATACGAAGGGGGTAATGTTACAATTTCTTTCCCTTTCGTCGACGGACTTACTTTATTATATAATCATCGTTATGCGTTTCATGGACGCTCATCTCCTTTAGCTACTTTACCTTCACATTTCCTTTCTTAGGTATTTAGCTGTACGTTTCCTTTTATATTTCTCTTGTTCTTTTATGTATATAAACCTTCTTGTAAAGTAGCTAGACTCCAGTTCCAACTTAATCGAATTCTTCTCTCAACCTCTGAACGAAACTCCTCGCTCTCATCTTTGAGCTCGTCGTTAATTTGACCTTTGTCACTGTTTGACTTAGCGTTCAGAACTTGTCCAGTAGGCTGGGAGCAGACCGAGACTCTGCTTGCCACTGTTGACTTAGAACGAACTGCGTTGAGAGCATCGATCTTAACATCTCGAGTTCTTGATTGACGCGTTCGGTTTCCCCATCTGTTTGAGGATGATAGGCGGTGCTCATTCTGTGATCAATTCCTAATGCTTTTCGTATTTCTTGGAATACCTTGGCGGAGAACTGTGGTCCTCTATCAGAGATTAGGACGTCAGGGAGTCCAAAGCGTTTGAAGATTTCAGAAATGTAGAGATCGGCTGTCCCTAAAGCATCGATTGTCTTGTTGCAAGGGGTGAAAATTACCCCCTTCGTAAGGCCATGGTCCACCGTGACCAATATTGAGTCATATCCGTCTAAGATGGGAAGATCGGTAATGAAATCAAGGGTTACTTGCTGAAATGGACGTGTCGCTTTGGATGGGATAGGGACTAATGCCGGCGCATTTGGGTGAGTATTAACTTTCATCTGTTGGCATAGTGCGCATCCCTCTACCCATTCTTTGACATGTCTGTACATTCCTGGCCACCAGTAGTCGCGTTTTAGAAGTGCCAATGTTTTTAATTGTCCAGGGTGTCCAGAAGATAATGCTTCATGCGTATCTTTGATTAATCTGGTCCTTAATTCGATCCGGTCAGGGATATAGATCTGTCCGAGGTAGTAGACGATGCCATGGGTATATGTCCAATCTTGTAGCTTTGATTTGATTGGTGGTGCTCTTTGTCTTTTAATAACATCGATCAGAATTCGTCCAAAATCATTGTTCGCCATGTACTTCTTCAATTCATCGGCTAGATCGTTATTGATGAGGCGAATAAAGCAATCGTTTGGTAACATAGTGACTGTGGTTTGTTCTTCGTCATTACCCATGTGATCTGGTCGTCTAGATAGAGCATCTGCTTCGAACATCTTCGTACCCGGTACATGTTCAATCCGAAGGTCAAATTCAGATAATAAAGATGACCATCTGGCCTGTCTAGGTGTCAATCGCTGAGCCGTTCTATAATAAGACAGGTTCTTGTGATCGCAATGCACAATGATGGTATGAGGTGACCCATGCAAGAGGTGACGCCAAACTGCTAATCCTCTAATGATAGCAAGTAATTCTCTATCATAGATCTGGTAGTTCTGTTCCGTTGGTGTTAGGGCGTGGGAAATAAAACCGCAGGGATGCAGTGCACCAGAGTCGTCCGCTTGTTTTAAAACCGCTCCTATGGCTTTGTTAGAGGCGTTGGTTTGGAGGATAAACGGTTTTGCTGGGTTTGGCATTAAGAGAACTGGCATGGAGGCAAATCGTTGTTTCAGGGTATCAAAAGCGGTTTGACGTTCTGCGTTCCATTCAAATATCTCCGTCTTTTTTGTTAAATCGGTGAGTGGTTTTGCTATAGCCGCAAAATTTCCAATGAATCGTCGGTAGAAGTTCCCAAAGCCTAGGAATGATCGAACTTGTTTGACTGTTGTTGGTATTGGCCAATCGGCTATCCCTGCTAGTTTAATAGGATCCATCTGTATTTTCCCAGGTGATATAATCATTCCTAGAAATTCGACTTCTTGTACAGCAAATTTACACTTTTCCAGTTTCAAGAACAAGTCGTTTTCCTCTAATTGGTCTAGAATTCGTTTTGTGCGCTCTTCCAATTCTGTCTTGCTTTGGGAACAAATCAAAATGTCGTCCATGTAAATGATGAGCCATCCTTCGTTAATCATATCTCTGAAATATTCGTTCATCATGGTTTGGAATGTAGATGGTGAATTGCATAGCCCAAAGAACATGACAGTTGGTTCGTATAATCCTCTGTTTGTGATAAAAGCTGCTTTCCATTCATCGCCTTTCTTGATTCGAACATTATTGTATCCCCAGCGGAGATCTAATTTGGTGAAGTATTGCGCTCCAGCAAGTTTGGTAAGGAGGTCAGATACTAGGGGTAATGGATATGCGTTCTTGATTGTCCAATCGTTCAGGTACCTGTAGTCTTGACATGGCCTTAACGCTCCGCTTTCCTTTTTGGAAACAAAGAAGAATGGCGAAGCCTGAGGTGATTTCAACGGTCTGATGTATCCTTTAGTAAGTTGTTCTTCAATCCATTCGTCTAGAGATGATTGCTCTTTAATTGATAACGGATAGATCTTGCTAACTTTAGGAGTGAAACCGTTTTTCAGTTCAATCGCATGATCCCAAGTTCTAGAGGTAGGAAATCGTTCTGAAGCTTTCTTCTCAAAGACTGATCACCATTTCTCGTATTCCATAGGTAATTCTGTCTTTGGTTCGTCTTTTTTCAGTTGATGTTCTAATGCCTGCGATGCTGATGTTTTGACCCTTATCCAATAGTCGTCTTCTCCCCACTGATTGTCCAATGCCAGTTGCCAGATCGTCCCATCTTGTCATTGATTATCAATGAGGTGAATCGTTTTGTCTCTCCAATCAATAGTCGGGTTATTTTCTTCTAACCAAGGAATTCCCAAGATTAATCGTTGGTCTCCTAACTTGGTGATTAAGAACCAGTTACTGTGACGCTTTCCTCCAATTGAATATTGAATTAATACTCGATGAGTGATCATTCCATTTGTGTTGATTGTTCCATCTGCGTTTCTGACTCAAATTGGTTTTCTTAGCTTTTCTTTTGGTAGTTTTGTTGTTATTTCTTCGTCAATAAAGTTCCCTTCTGCTCCACAATCGATGAGGGCAGAGGTTTCAGCGGGTAAATCGATCGCTTCAACAGTGATAGAAAGGCGCTTGTCATTATTCGATCGTACTATTACAGAATCAAGCGCTAACTGTGAAAATCCATTTGTTGTGGAAGTGCCAACTGCTGTGTGACGCTTCCTGATCAAAAACCCTCGTTTTCGAGTTCATTAAGAAGACCTTCTCATTCATCAGCCTTCATTCCAGCTAGGATCGCTCTGATACTTGCAACTGGGTCGTCTTGCTTTTCCTTGGGCGCATCCTCAGGGATGGATCTGATCCCTTTATTCTGAAACGATGAGGAGGACCTGAAGGAGGCGTTTGGGGTGGTGTTTCGTTTCGGACAATTTTTTGAAACATGTCCCTGGTTTCCACATCTGAAACACTTCCCAGTTTTCATGTATTCCTCCTTTTGTTCGTCTGTCAAACGTCCAGTGGGCATAGCATTAACTGATCGAGTTGATCCGCCCCTAGTGTTGGTGTTTCGGTTAAAATTAGAGCGGTTCCCTTGTCCTGGTTTGCGTCCAAGTGCTCGCATCATTTCCCAAGCGCCATGAAGCTGTTCTGCCTTTTCATATGCTTCCTTCATTGATAGAACGTTCGCTTCAAGAATTTTGGTGGCAATACTTTCAGGGAGTCCTTTAACAAATGCCTGAAGTTGTGCGGTTGTCCCTTTCAATCCTGAAGTTCCAATCTCCATGCGGAATTTTCTGATATATTCAGGGACTGAAACGTCGCCTCCTACTCTGAGATTGGCCAAATTGTTTAGGGCCCTGAGTGCGCTGTTGACTTCGCCCCAATCGGCTAAAAAGCGCTTCTTGAATTCGGCCCAACTCGTCCAGATAAGGGTCGTTTCTTCATCGTTGTCTAGTTCCTCTTTGATTAGAACCTTCCAATCGTCGAGTTCCTGTCCTAGGCAGGCAAGAGCAAATCGAATCTGTTTCTGGCCTTTGTTCTTATAGTTGTCATCGTTCAAAACGAAGTAGTCTTCCAAGTTTCCAATAAAAGCCTTTGCTTCGGTTCGTTTTCCTGTAAAAATGCGCATGGGCTGCGGCTTAATATCTCCTTTAGAGGCAGGTGTTGCTGCGTCAGATGCCATCTTTTCTGTTTCTTCTTTTGGGTCTGTAGGTTCTCCTGTTTCGTCTTTCTTCTTTCCTGATTCTGGATCTCCAAATAGATTTACTTCGATCTGTTTCTGTTCTTGGAAATCTATCCAAGGCTGTACTTCTCTGTCCCTAAGTGCGTATCGTTCTCGTCCTGCTGTTCCAGTGAGACTGAGATATTCGTTCCACCAAGAGAGTTCTGGTTTGTCTGTAGGCGGTTTGAATAACGAACGAAATCCTTCTTCGTGTTCTTCGTTTACCCAATCAATCCAAATGTCGTCTGGGAAAGCGTCCCCTTGTCCTTCAGTGTAATCACCTTCAAAGAGGGATTCTGGTACTGGTTCGTTCTTTTTCTTGGTTCCTGAGCGGAAAAACCACCCTGTTCCTGTAGTCGATGGAAAGACTTCCCTTCAATCTAGATAATACTTTCGTCTGAAACGGACAGAGCCATTTGGGGGTCTGAGGGTCGAGGTTCTGGTATCAATGGTGTCTGGCTAGTGTAGAAACACTGAGCGGTCTGAGAGTTCCAACTTGTGTTAAGATCGATGCTCCCAACACAGTTCGTTCTAAGTCAACAGTGGCAAGCAGAGTCTTGGTCCGCTCCCAGCCTACTGGACAGATTCTGGACGCTAAGTCAAACAATGACGAAGGTCTTTAAGTCGACGACGAGCTTAAAAGAAGGAGAGCGAGGAGTTCAAGTCAAAGTTGAGAGTATGATTCGATTAAGTTGGAACTGAGGAATGTACAAGGTATTCTAGGGTTTATATACGTTTTGAGAACAAGGAAAACTATAAAGGGAATGCACAGTAAGCGCAGCTAACTACCTATGAAAGGAAATGTGAAAGCGTTAGCAAAAGGAGATAAATGTCCGCTAAATTGTATGGTAATGATGATGTAATAATAAAGTATCCGTCATAGAAGAGGAAAAGAAACTGTAACAGCTCAAGGCCGCGCCTTCACCCTCACGCCCTCAAGTCTCAACCATACGCCACTGCTGCACAACTGCCACCCCAACATGACCAACTCCCCACCATCACCTCGAGCCTGGATGGCACCAACGCCCACTATGCCAACTGGCACACCCAGCCGCAGCCACAGTCCACCCACCCACCTACCTCCTCTTCCTCCTTTGGCCCGCTAAGCAACGATGTGATGGACAGCAAACGGCACCTCATTGCTCGCCCAATAGACATCATGCGAGAATTGTCCTAGTGGTGGCGAAACGAACGCAGAGGGTTGATGCATACTATGAGTGTATATAGGCATTATTCCTATGACAGATAATAAACCTTTTTTTTTACGAAATTTGCCCTGACTGAAACTGTGTTTAATATCAACCCAAAAGCTCAGAAGTTGAGACTGACTTAGTGCAGAAAAATGCCGGATAAAGGCAGAAATTATCAACAATAAACAACAATAATTATACTGCTATGTGGCTAATCTGTACTGGCTGAAAATCCCAAGGGATGGGCGTAATTTCACACTTAATAACCAACATACTTTCGGCTGAAATAGTTTACGATAGGTGTCTGTAAATACGCCCTTTCGAACCTGTTTTCATGGTGTGAAAAACAGCATTCCCACGGAGCTCAGTGTGTGAACACTTTGAACGCTTCTCGCGCCATGTCATTCCTTCACACTATGGCAGGGCCACTCACGTTTTCCCGAATTGAGTTTTATACTCTTTTTTGAATGTGATTTCAAAGTCCTCCTGACGATGATGACAGAACTATCAGGGTAGTATCAGTCCCTTCGAATCGCATATTGAGCGTCCTCTCTATACCCGTGTCGCGTCAGCTCTGCATGAAGAGCTTGTTCAAGCAAAAGAGGAGCGTGGGGAGGTTGGTAGGTGTGTAAAACGTCCACGAGGGTTCTTGAAGACCGTATGCAGACGAGTCTTCATCTCCAGCGAATAGAGCCGCACGTCCTCTTGCTTCTGTCAACGCACGAATGGCCTACATGATAAAACTATGAACATGAGATTTTTCTTTTTAAAAAAAGGAATGATATAAAGAATGGACAGCGCGCACTAGCATACGGGAACATGGTTCTGCCCCCAGCGCTGTCGGGACCAGTTTGGAAAAGCCCTTTTCGGAAGAAGAGACCGGAGAGCCTCACCGCCGGCTGCAACCGAGCTGATGTCCATCTGAGGTGATTGGATTGTGACTCCAGCTTTCCTCGGCACTGAAACACCGGGAAACAAACCTCATCACTCTGGCACCTCCACCTCGTTTCCCTGTCACCGGACACTCAGCTATGCAACTCTATCTGGTCCGCCCAACCACCTTTTGGCCCAGGAGCCAGAACACGTAGGTCGGGCGTCACAACTGCCCGCACTTTCTCTCTCACCACCTCATAGATACGCCACTCCACCTTTATTGCCGCAGGGCTCGATTTCGGCTCCCCGGTGCATGATCTGAGCGCATTCAGCGTCGAAAACTGCGTGGGATTCATCGTCGTCCCTGACTATTCCCTTCAATAATTTACCAACTTCTTGGACCAAAAATACTTCTAGAACATCGATACCGCGGCAAGGTTGCCTCCGACACCCAGAGCTATCCTCACGCTCGTACGGGAACGTGACGTTCATTGTATACCATATACCGGTGATTCACGATATGGTTCGTATCTGTCTCATCTTACCCTTTGGATAACGGACGAACAGGTCAACCCGTCGTAGCCTCCCGCAAGCAAGGCATTAACCCAACTAAATAAGGGTGTTTGGTTTCTTCAGGCCCAATCTCACTGGTACGCGTTGCGTCGTGCCATCTTCCTCCGGATACTATATAATTCCGACGCTTGATAGGTGAAATGGAGTACACTAACATGCGTCATTTTTTATGCTCACGTTTTACTCGTCGTATAGGCTACGTAAGCCCATCCAACACTCGATTCTGTCATTTTCTGAACTTACCATCGTAGGTGCTAGACTATTCGACCAAATCCAAGTTGTTTCTCGACCAAAATCCAAACAAAGGTTCTCACGTTCCTTTACACCAACCCGGAAAGCCAACCGGCGGTCGTTACTGTAGGTGGGTGGTTCTGGTCATACTATTCAAGTTATTGATGCTTATATACATGCCATACCAAAGGTCTCACGTCGTACACCTACGTCATGCCACACACTTGGGTGATATGATTGATTCCGGAAAACGCGTAGTGATTGTTTTCGATTGCGACACGACGACAGTGAACTTCATTCTCCCCGAATTTGACATGCTGCATCGAGCTCTTCATCTCAATTGAAGAAGGGTGTAGATCTGGGAAACACCCTATGGCACAACGGATCCTTCTTTTCCCCTGTTCCATCGACCGTATCTCAGGGCCTCCTTCCAGCGTCGCGGACCACATGTACCTTATCAATCAAAGATGTTATTGGAATCGTATCGACGCAGTAACTGTGTTTCATTCGAGCCTCGCGTACTGCGACTCAGATCGGGTATAGAATCATGGCTGTGCGCCTCTCGACGGCCAACTCCATTTCGTTGATGAGGGAGTAGTGTTGCGTCCAGGTGATGAAACTAGTACGTTTCGTACTCATCGCGCTCGTGAGGTACACCTCCGACCCCTTATCTGAAGCCCACGCCGTCCAATTTGAAGAGAAAGATGGCGAGGTCACGATGAAGCAAGGATATAGAGGAAATGGATGGGATCGCGGGGGAGGCCGTCAGAGTGATCAAAAAGCCAGACTTGCACGGCGCCGTCAAGGCAGATTTGGAACGACCCTACCGCGAAGGGCTACCGCTCACTCGTGATCGTCCTCGTTCACTCGTACACCTAACTCGGACCATGAACGGCTCGTGGGCACTCTGGCCCGCTCTATCGGCTTCACGCACGTCTCAGAGTCTGCAGCGCTGCTCCCCATGATCAAGATGGTAGACTATTTTCCAAAAATCTTTGGTAAATCCGAAAAGGAACCCTTGGACGTTGATGCGACGCGAAAATCGTTCAAAGTACTTGTAGAGGAGATCAATGCAACAATAGAGGGCGAGGAAAAGAAGATGATGGACGAGATTGTTTATCGGTACGCACCATCCTTCTTTGTGTCGTTTCCTTTTTTAAAAGAAATCTTATATACACCCGCCATTGTAGTTTTATCAAAATCGCCAACGAGTCGATGTGTAGGCCTATTCGCGCGTTGACAGAAGCAAGAGGACATGCGGCATCTAAACATATGTACGTACCCTCTCAATTATTTTTATTATACCTCTATTCACTGGAGATGAAGACTCGCATCTTTTGGAGGTGCAGGCGGCCAGAATGCTTGCGAAATCGCATGGTTGTTGGGCATTACCATCATCATCATACATCGGTATAGCTCTATCCTGTCTGTATACATTGTCTTCACCTCGCTGATCGGTGTGTATCATTCTCCCTCCCACACTGACCCATTTCCATTGACGACATATACAGTGCCTTTGAACTTCAAGTACCCTCATCGACGTTTTACGCACCTGCCAACCTCCCCACACTCCTCTTTCACTTGAGCAAGCTCGAATCCGATGTTTGTGCCGAGCTGACGCGGCAAGAGTTCGAAGGGAGCCGGGTGCATATGGAGAGAATGCTCAATATGCGATTTTAAGGGACCGATACTGCCCTGATGGTTCTGCCGTTATCAGAATCTGAGGAAGACTTTGAAATCGCGTTCAAGGAAGAGTAATTCGGTATCGGTTTCTGACTCAATTCAAGTCTCGTTGTCGTAATCAGCCGGGTCTGCCCTTTTATACTCGCTCCGCAGGGCCACAGGGCAACTATGCGATATGACCAAAATGAAAGAAGAAAGGGCGCTGGTTGAGGCCTTGAGGAGCCGGCCTCGCCTGTGTATATTAAAACATGTGAAAAACACAAGGCATTGCAATAACAACCATACATGATTCTACAGAGGTGTGGGTGAGCCAGTTAAGTAAAACGCGTTAAGCTGAAACGTCGTCATTCTCGACTTGCTTAGTACGATATACTTGTTGGCAAAGTTATCGTACCACCCTTTCATATTTTCTGTCGGCACAATAGGGTCAGGGATTGCTGTCGCATAGCAGGGGCCGTGCCGTGAAGGATACATACATTTCACCCCAGCCAAGTTTCCATACATATCCTCTTCGAACCAATTCCTCGTCCAGTTCCAGAAACGAGCTCAAACAGGCAGCCGCAACCTACCAGGCCCATAGAAACTCCAGCCAACACGTCGAACACTGTCCCCGTAATCGCAAGCAAAATCCTTCCCCCATCTTTCGCATCAAACTTTGCCAACATCTTGGGTATGTAGTCCTTGAATAGCAAGGTAGGTGGGTGGGATTTGGGCATCCATGTGTACCCTGAGATGAACTACTCGGATTCATGGAATAGGGTTGTTTGATGGTTGAGATGATAAGGACGGGAAGATGACGCGGTTGAACGGAGCATACGATGTAGAGAAGGTCAGCCTATATTTAGGGCCGCGTGACGATGACCGCGTCACGCTCGCCGTCATGTACAAACCCGTTCATGTCTTGTCTAAAAAGTCCACTCGACAACACCGCAACGTCTTCATATGGTGCACTGAATCGCACAGCATGGCCTTAGGTTAGTTGCTTCGACGTTCAATCTTCAAAGTCATCCTCAAACCCATATCCAGGCTGGCATGTCGATAAGGACTCACCAATCACTGTTTCGACAGCATATCGTTGGATAACTGATGCAGTTCTGAGTCAAGCCCGGTCTCATACTTGGGAGGAAGCCGAGACGTATACTCTTTTTCCTGTAGAGGTTCGACCTAGTATGGTGTTGACATATTCAGTCCACAAAAATGGCGCTGGTTTGTCCCGAGAATCCCACGACGTTATTGCTCCTGGAGACTATGGGTTATATACTATAGGTACAGGAGACCCCGCACTTTACTTTTTCTTCCATCCAGTTCAGCCATTTTCGATTATGGAGGAAGTAGTGAAAGAGAATAGCCTGCGACTCTCCGTCAAGGTACTTCTTGTTGTGGGACGTGCTTTACTCTATCTGATGCCTAGCAGGCGTCCTTAACTCTTCGTCTCGTTCAACAAGCTCTTGATAGGGATCGTCAATGCATTTTTTCTGGTGTCGTGCCAAGCTGTGACCTCGTAGCGACATGGGTATTTCCCCCATTCATGGGTTATAAGGCAAGCGTCCAATATTAACCATCACGTCCATGTTGATATCTTCATTATCCCTACTTATAAGCTGTCCCATGACCCATGGCTAGAGTCCAAGTACTATCAAGATCCCGACGCATGCGATCTAAGTGAATTGATGGTGGTTGAAAATATTGTATCAGGTCGTAAGGACATTGTCGCCCTTTTTTGGGAGAACAAACTTGGTATTGACGTCGATGTGCGTATTCTCCCTTTCAAATAGTTGGCTGTAGTATCCATGACATATAGGATCATTATCGCATCATCTTATTCGAGGGATCAGAAAGCTTAAATAATGGTACACCGTTGAAAAGCCATCTCACCCTTCTCGATGGGCCCAATCGACCTAGCGACCGGTTTCTCCGTTTGCATTTTAGCCGATGCCTTGCTGTCAGTGTCTGCCTCGGCGACGCCATGGAAGATTACAAAGAACAGGAGATTGAGAATTTCATGGAAGAACTTGGTGTTTACGATGGCGAGATAGATACCGGTGATCCAAGATGGTCGACCCCGCTAGGTTCACATGTCCACGCTTACCTCATAAGGCAGAAAATGGCAGAATAGTCAGTCATCCTTTCTATTTTCGTCCCAGAAACATGCCACTGAAGGAGCACCTTCGGTAGCGAAACGACCAATATCTGAGCCAAAGCAACTACCGCACGTAGTACGCACTGTCCTGCCAAACCGCATGTATGCACGGCCAGTACTGATTTAGCTATACAACCGTTTACTATGCATCAGCCACAGGCGCTGGCTCCTCAAGGCCTCAACAGTCAACGTAGATAATTACCTTGGGGCCGTTTTTCCAGCGAAGCAAGCACAAACCAGCTCAGCGGCAGACCCGGCTTATCATGTGCGATCAAGGTAGGCTAGACCTCTCTAGAATCTAATATGAGTGGTAGCAACCAGTTGAGAGAACAATTCCAATTTATCTTTGAACTTATGATGAGCAGCGGTGTCATGTTATCTAGTTTCACAAACTAGTGGTTGGCATATTACACAGAGTAATGTGCAACCCCTTTGTCGTCATCATTCACCTTCGCATTCGGCGTAAGCAAAATCGTCTGCGTATTGTCAATCACTACTGCCGTCGGACCCTCTGTACAACCAACTCGTCCAACAGAAAGACGGGAGTCCTGTCCATCCTTTCCAATTGCTCGAACTACATTTCCTGGTACGAATCGGGCCCCGATCGGCCGGCCCGTGAGGCAGACAGGATGAGTGGGCCTTTGGAGGCACGGAGATGGGTAATTTAGGAGTGGATGGAAGGCCCGAGAGTGGCGAATGTTTTGCCTATCCCTCGAACCTTGACCTCATCTACGATGATGTTCGTGGTATCGAGTAGGAACCCGAATTGAGTTTTATACTCTTTCTTGAACGCAATTTCGCAAGCATGACCTGGAAAAGCGGCTGAATGACACCAGCGCTGGCCGCCTGCACCTCCAAAGAGCGCGAGTCTTCATCTCCAGTAAATAGAGGTAAAAAAACACAGAAAATTGGGAGGGTACATACATACACATTGACTCGTTGCAGACTTTGATAAAACTATGGTTTTCTTTAATAAAAAGAAGTGAACGACACAAAGAATGAACAGCGCGCATCCATAAACAATCTCGTCCGTCATATTCTTTTCCTTACCCTCCATCGCATTGATCTCCTTTGCAAGCACTTTGAACGCTTTTCGCGTCGCATCGACGTCCAGGGGTTTTTGCTGAAGATTTTTGGAAAATAGAATGAGACGAGTCTTCCCTAGCGGAGGTTGACCTGATCAGAGCGAGAGGGCCACATTTGCTGTTTCGCGCCCAAATCGAGCCTCATTTTAGTCAGTATATGTACAAGTCCCCCAATGCACTGGTAGCATACAGGACCTGGTTCTGCACCAGCTCTCAGGTAGGGACCAGTTTGAAAATGCCAATGGGGAAGAAGAGACGAGAGACCTGGGGTGATTGAATCGTGTACCCCAGCTGTGATGGTTTCGTATACGAGTTCATAGCGGACGTCGAACCGAGGCACATCAATTACATCTAGCCAGGCTAGCCTGAATATTCATTCTAGACAAAATCGGTGGCTTTCAGAAAACCGACACCCAAAGTAACAGATCTTCCATCTTCTTTATCCCAATTCGTCAACGCATAACCAACCACACCTGCTGGGCCGCTTAGAACTCTCCAAGCCGCCCGTTTCTATATCCTCGCTTAGTCATCGTGACCTTGGCCGTCTTTTTCTTCAACGTTACAAAAGTAACAAAATAGTGTCAAACAAGACTTGTCATCATGTCATCGATTGATCTTTGAATTTCTTACTATCTTGCATTTCATTTTATCTCGATAAATAGTCCTGATTTCGTCCATGGAATACCTACCTGAAGCAGATTCGAATGGTTCTTATATCAACGAATCCGAACGGAATGTACATGTATGGTGCTCCATTGTGAGGCCGTGCTCCTACAATAGCAAAAATCTCATGAACAAACCCACTCTTGGACTCATCGCTGGTAAAATTTTTGCCTTTATTTATACATACTTTGTCCCACTAAGTTTTAGGTTGCTACATACACAGTGAAGGACTGCCAGTCTCCGTATTTTATATCTGGCTCGACAGAATTATGAAACTCGAAAAGCATGGTGAGGTGTGTCTATCATTATGTGCGTACATCTAATGGTATCGCAGAAATCGGAAACACGGCTTTGTTCCGCTGCCCCAAGGATCCAAGGACGATGTCATTTCCGATGGGCCCTATTCCGCTCCCTCAAGAGCCTCCTCTCGCGAGAGCACTCAGAAGTTCAGTGGACGAGGGGCATTACATGATATATCTACATGGTAATGGTGGTTCCATCCATCCCCGAGCACCTACGTCAGACGTTTTGTTCCAGACAAGCAGCATAATAATTTTGTCCCTGCCTGGCCGCAGCTCGTTCCCGCCCAATTCAAGCGGCGAAGCCGTTCCCCATCGCAGACCTGCACACCTTCTCCAAGTGGCACACCATCTCGTGTAAGTCTATCATTGCTCCGGTTATTGTGCAACTTGAACTTAGCAAATTCAGAATACTGGAACTCGCATTGCAGTGCGCATGAGAGATAAGTGCTGTCTAATCACAGGTCAGGCAGCTGTCAAACGCGCTCGCGGTGGCAATTTCACCGGGCTTGAGGTTGCACACATCTATCCGTTAATGGGTGTTGGTGTCGTGAGTATAAACATGCATCTCGGAATCTATTCATCTCACTTTATTATGTACAGCCCGAATGGACGGCAACCCTGTCAGCATCTGCTCGGGCTCAAGTACTTACTCGTCAGGCTGCAGATCGTCCTCATAATGCTATGCTCCTCCGCGCAGATATTCACAGTTTATTTGATGACTATCAATGGAGCATATGGGTACGTCAGTCTTACCCTACTACATTTTACTCTTTAATTATTGTGGCAGTCTGAACAGGGCATACACAAAATTGTTCGCTTCGAGAAGTCGGGTGCTACTGTTTTGGAACAATACCCCACTGCAAATCTTCGACCATTAAGTTTGAATACCACTGACCCATGCAACATGGAGTTACTTCTGGCACACCTCCACGTTGCCTTATTGATACATGTCAGAGGTATTGGCAAACGGGCAGTCGCTGGCTTCAACGCTACCTTACTTTAGCAAGCTGGAACTGAGCTTCATTAAATCAGCAAAACGGGAACCGTATCATGTTAGTGTCCATGTTCATGTATTATATAAATTAGGGCTTAGTGAATCCTTACTGCGGTCACTAACAGCCAATCTCGCCACCCATGCCGATGCACCCCCGTGCGTTGTCGACGCAGTCCACGCAAAGTTTTCGGGCTTGAAGAGTTCTAAGCGGCCCAGCAAGAGGTGTGGTTAGCTATACGTTGATGAGTTGGGATAAAGAAGATGGATGACCCGTGCCTCTGCTCAGTGGCCCATTCAGATCTCTCTCTTCTTCGGTAATGGGCTTTTCCAAACTGGTCCGGAAAGTGCCGGGGCTAAACCAGGTTGTATATGCTATTGGTGCGTTGAGGAACATGATCATCATACTGACCTAAAATTCGACTTGGGTGTGAAACAGAACATGTGGCCCACCCGCTCTCACCGATGCCAACCTCCTCTTATCATCTATGAGGTTGTGAGAGGGAGAGTACGAGGCAGTTATGAGTGACGCCAGAACCTTCGTGTCCTGGGCCAAAAGGTGGTTGGGCGGACTGGAGAGAGTTGCATGTGCTGAGTGTCCGGCGACAGGGTGTAAGAGAAGAAGTGGGTGGAGGTGCCGTGACCTTCAGAGTAGAACATCGTAAAACTTCTTCTGGCGGAGAACGTGTTGATAGCCGTCGACGGGGGGCCTGGGACAAACAGTTTGGGTGGTGAAGGTACACTAGCTGGTGGCAGCCACCTTGTCTGACAAACCGTCCGTCTCGAGAGTGTGAATTCTGATGAGGTTCGTTTGTCGGTGTTTGTGTGTTCTGTCAAATTCATGTCAGCTTTCTGAAAACCACTCTCCCTTTTTCTATAACGAATGTAGGCGTCTCTCGGTTCGACGGCCGCTATGCTGTCACCTACATGCGCGAGTCGACACGGTTGCTGAGCCGGCGGAGGCTCTCGTCTCTTCTTCCGCAAAGGGCTTTTCAAAATCGACAACAAGTCGATGTGTATGCCCATTTGTTCGTTGACGGAAGCAAGAGGACATGCGGCTCTATTCACTGGAGGTGGAGACTCGTCTGCCTACGGTCTTCACCTCACCAATCGGTGCGTATTTTTCTCCCTCCCGCACTTACTCATTTCCATTGACATACATAGTGCCTTTGAACTTCAAGAACCCCCGTGGACGTTTTACACACTTACCAACCTCCCCATGCTCCTCTCTCACCTGAACAAGCTCTTGCAGAGCTGACGCGACACGGGTTTGAAGGGAATCGGGTGCATATAGAGAGGACGCTCAATATGCGATTCGAAGGGACCGATACTGCCCTGTTCTGCCATCATCATCAGGAGGACTTTGAAATCGCGTTCAAAAAAGAGTATAAGACTCGATTCGGACAAACGTGAGCGACCCTGCCATAGTGTGAAGGAACGACGCGGCGCGAGAAGGGTTCAAAGTGCTCACAGAGGAGATTAATAGAGGGTGAAGAAAGACGAAATTGTCCATGGGTGCGCACTCTCCATTCTCCCTTTTGTTTTTTGAAAAAAACCTTGTGCAACCCGCAGCGTCCAAGCATACGCGTGCCCGCCAATTATTTTTTATACAGGATATGAAGACTCGTCTCTTTTGGAAGTCCAGCGGACTTGCGAAATCGCGGAAATAGTTATATGATATCAGAATATGATGTTAAAAACGAGGTGATATGATTAAAATCGTACACGATTCTACAAACATGAACCGGTGATGGATGCCAGTCAGGTCGCAAAACATGTTAAGCTGAAACGTCGACGTCGTCATTCTCGACTGGCTTCCTGCAGACGATATACCTGTTGGCAAGGTGATTGTACCACCCTTTCATATTTTCTGTCGGCGTATCAGAGGTTGCCGTCGCGTGTGACTCAAGGATACAGTCAACAAGGAAGAGCCTGGAAGCGTACCCGTCTCGAACGTTCAGCCACGCCACGCGGCAAAGTTTCCGACCCTCTTCGAATCCAGTTCCTCGTCAGCTCTAGAGACGATCTTGAACAGGCAGCCGCAATCTAGCAGGCCCATAGAAACTTCCCTCCGCAGACACGTTCCCCGTCTTTCCCATCAAACTCTGCCAACATCTTGGGGGGTTGGTGGATTTAGGCCTCCATGTGTACCTTGACTCGAACTGAGATGATACGGACGGAAAGATGACGCGGTAAACGGAGTATATGATGTAGAGAAGGATGGCGGTGTTGACTGAATTTGGCGCTGAATTCGAACGTCATTGTGGTCGCACACAAACACCCTGGTCTCGTCGAATGATAGGCAATGGAATAGGACTAATACAGAACACGGAGCGACGTAGTTAAAAAGCCGAGAGGACGAACTAAAGGAAACGAGACGAACCTAATATACTGAAAGGTGAGACATCAGAAAGAACTAGTATGATGTCATGACAACGAATTACACTGCATCTCGCATTCGACTCAACTACAGAAGGCCATGCGCTTTCTATTAATTAGTTTGGAGGTGTGTAGTAGCGTCAAGACATTAGTATCTTCTGATTATCCCCATCATGGGAAGGCCAACCGAACTACTTCAGGTCAGCTTGGTAGCGCAAACGTCGAAAAA
The DNA here is from genome assembly GCA_023014435.1 of Amanita fuliginea. Lineage (NCBI taxonomy): Eukaryota > Fungi > Basidiomycota > Agaricomycetes > Agaricales > Amanitaceae > Amanita > Amanita fuliginea. The sequence goes on from JAEBUQ010000005.1 coordinate 1,596,287, forward strand.
AAATAGGACTTGACTGGAGTACTGATCCGTTCCAGAGAGATCCATAGCTGTCTCCTCAGCTTTCGCATTAAGGATATGGTAGACAGCAACAGATACAAATTGAGCCATGGTGCGTTGTGCTAGTATGTTGTATTGTCCCAAGGTCTTTATATATATACAGGGGTTATTCCACTACATACATGATCAAATGTGCAACAATCGATGAGGTTATGACCCACATGAGGCATCGAGGGCGCACATGCATATCTTCCTTTTGAAAGCCGTAGGATAGGTAGTACCATGCATGCACCATGTACCTCATTCGAAGCCGAGTCTAATGAGGACGTTCTGCTCAAATGCGGTGTGTGTCAAGGGTCCGATTGAACTGGGAAAGATCATTTATCTTGCTCGCGAGACGCATAAATCTTCAACGATAAATAACCATTCTTGTTTCTGCTGCGATAAACTAGCGCTGATGTTTCTTGTTTGCAGCCTTTAGCACTGTGGACGTACTCGACTCTTTGGGCGTGGTTCGTCTTGACGTTTCTGAGCGTCAACCTATAAAAATGGTGCTTGATCTATTGTGCCTTCTGAAATGCAGGAAACTCACAAAGAGGACGCTAGGCAATAAGTATATGCCCCTTGCTTGAGTAACTGCGGAGGTTGCAAACAAGGCATGCGTCACAAATGTCTTACATTTGTGACTCGCACAGCCTTGCCCTCCGTGTTCACTTCGTCATCCAACTGCCTGCAATTCTCTGACGCACAAGTATCAGAGTCTTTGTGCGGCGCAGTTTTTGGTATCCTTGTCAACTTCATCATTTCGATACCAGGCTTGGCTGAACGTGCCACTACGCTGTTTTTGACTTGAGATTACAAGTAACATCTATTGCATCTGTATACATTTATCATCCTTAACTTGCTCCTATGCCAGATACAATTTCACATACCATTCCACTGTCAACTCAGTCATGTCTGATACTGCACATCTTAAAGATAAACATGCTGTGGGTCAGTTTCAATGCTTGTACCAGCAGCTATGGAATTCTGACACAATTACAATAGTTGAGAACCCAAAAATGTTGGATATACTCAAAAAACGATATGCATGCCCTCATTTCCACATCCTGGTCATTGGAAGAGCTAATGCAGGCAAGACAACCATTCTTGAGAAAGTTTGTGGTGTGGCACAGGGTACAAGACCCATCACATATGATAAGGATGGAGGTCTACTTAAGCCCAAAGGATTGGCACATTTCAAGCAATGGTTTCAGAGAAAAAAGCCTGATACTCATTTGCAACCATCAATTGAGGTGGGCTTGCTTGTGTATTTTGACTGCCATTTTCAGAACCACATTTCAGCGGGGCATACATGATATTCAACACCAAATTACATACCCTGGCAGCAACTTCATCTTCCATGACTCACAGGGCTTTGAGGCTGGATCTAAGGATGAAATGGAGCTTGTTTGGAGGTTTATTCAAAATAAATCAATGGCAATACATTGCCACAAGGTTGTCAGACCAAGGGACATGCTCAGAGGAACAAGAGAAGAAAGAAAAGAAGAACTCTGTTGGATAGTCTGCGACTATGACAATCAAGAGCCTGGGGCTCTTGATGCTACAACCAAGACTATATACTCAAAGCCTCACCCCCCTTACTAATCCATCACCTGACTGCCTCACCTCTGCCTCATGCCGACCCGCAGTCCGCTTACATAATCTGAAAGATAAGATCTCCGATAACCCGATAAGATCTCCGAGCGTCCCAAGATAAGATAAGATAAGAGATAAGATAAGATCAAATCATAACATACATCTCAAAGATCAATTACATGCAATTTGGTACCTTTCCAATTTGTTTGTGTTTCATCTAACATATGCTGCCATAGGTACTGTATCCCAATGGATAGTCCTCGCCCCATAGCACATGCTGAGCTTCAGTTTTTCAGCAAGGGGACTGGAGGTACATCAGTGGTTATTCCAATCACAGTTTATTGATAGAAATACAGTTCCTTTGGTTTTGGTCTTCACCAAGTTTGATGGTCAAGTCTTACAAGAATGGAGTAAACTTACTGACATGACAGATGAAAATGTGAAGTGGGAAAGGGCCAAGGAAAATGCTGAAAAAATTTTTCAGGAAGTTTACCTGCATAGAGTCATGAATACAGCTCACCCACCAAAGGCATTTTTGAAGTTGGAAGGTGAGCAATGAAATCTATTTAACTGTATTATAAGTCATTGAATATATTTTGCTAGAGATGCACAAGGCTGAAAAGGATTGTCCTGAGCTGACAAAGATAACAGCTGAAGCAATTGACAATGCCAGTTTGCATGATCTCTTTGTCTCAACCCAGGCAAACAACTTGGATCTATATGTTAAAAATGCTCTTGAGTGAGATTCTCTACTATCATGACCAGCACATGATGTGATACATTGTAGAAATATTTTGGGAGGAAAACATGAAGTTAAATTCATTCCTGGGGTTGTGTTTTCACATTTTCCATATTTTTGGGTAAGTAAAGGGCACTCTACCTTATGACAGGATGATGATAGTATCAACAGTCCACAATGGTGTGTCAATCCCACAATGAAATAACAATGGTAAACATTGGAAAGGGGGAATACAATGTGACTATATCTCCAGTATCATGTCATGTATTGCATTTATTGGTTATAGGATGTGAGTATATTCATATGGAAGGTAATGAAGCTTACAAGGAATACTATCTTGTGATGTTTTAATAGAATTTCGAAAATGTGGGTGACAAACATTTTTGTCATTCAAACTTACCAATATAAAAATAGTGGGTAAATTGTGCCAGAATGGATGTTCATAAGCAGTCTAATGGATGTTACAGCAAGTGAGTGGCAGTAGATCAGTTACCCTTTCCATGGGATAATGCAAGAACACATAGGGAGTAGGTTATGTTGACATTTTTCTGAAGGGCAGATTTGCTTAATGAACAGTTGGTCAGTGACATTGACAATAGTTGATCAGTTTTATCAATGGTAACCAACAGAGAGTGAGTGACTGTAATTCATGTTATGCCAGGATCTTTACATACATCTAATCACATGGCCAACAGTTGGTGAGTGACAGTGCCTATATAATGCTGGAGACTTTGCTGATATCTCATGACAAACAGAAAGTAAGTCACAGTGGTTCACTTTATGCAAGGGTCCTGACAGCTGATCCAATGACCAACAGAATGTGGGTGACTGCCCATAAGATGCCAGGGACTTCCCTGACATCTGATCCCATGACCAACAGTCAGTGAGTGACAGTGCCCATTTGATGCCAGGGACTCTCTTGACATCTGATCCTATGACCAACAGAGAGTGAGTGACAGTGCCCACAAGATGCCAGGGACTCTCCTGACATCTGATCCTATGACCAACAGTTTGTGAGTGACAGCACCCATTTGATGCCAGGGACTCTCCTGACATCTATTCCCATGACCAACAGGATGTGAGTGACAGTGTCCATTTGATGCCAGGGACTCTCCTGACATTTTATCCCATGACCAACAGGATGTAAGTGACAGTGTCCATTTGATGTCAGGAACTCTCCTGACATCTGATCCAATGACCAACAGTTTGTGGGTGACAGTGCTCATTTGATGCCAGGGACTCTCCTGACATCTGTTCCAATGACCAACAGGATGTGAGTGACAGTGTCCATTTGATGCCAGGGACTCTCCTGACATTTTATGCCATTACCAATAGGATGTGAGTGACAGTGCCTATTTAATGCCAGGGACTCTCCTGACATCTGATCCTATGACCAACAGAGAGTGAGTGACAGTGCCCATAAAATGCCAGGGACTCTGACCCCATGACCAACAGGATGTGAGTGACAATGCCCATTTGATGCCACTCTCCTGACATCTGATCCCATGACCAACAGTATGTGAGTGACAGCACCCATTGGATGCCAGGGACTCTCCTGACATCTGATCCTATGGCCAACAGTATGTGAGTGGCAGTGCCCATTTGTTTCCACAGACTTTCCTGACATCTGATCCCATGACCAACAGTATGTGAGTGGCAGTGCCCATTTGATGCCAGGTACTCTCCCAACTTCAAATCCCATGACCAACAGTATGTGAGTCCCGTGTCCATTTGATGCCAGGAACTCCTGCCATCTGATCCCATGACCAACAGTTTGTGAGTGACAGTGCCCATTTGATGCTAGGGACTCCCCTGACATCTGATCCTATGACCAACAGGAAGTGAGTGACAGTGTCCATTTAATGCCAGGGACTGTTCTGACATTTTATCCCATGACCAACAGGAAGTGAGTGACAGTGCCCATTTGATGCCAGGAACTGTCCTGACATCTGATCTGTCAGTTTGTGAGTGCCTATGTCCACAAGATGCCAGGGACTGTCCTGACATCTGATCCTATGACCAACAGGAAGTGAGTGACAGTGCCCATTTGAAGCCAGGGACTCTCCTGACATCTGATTACATGACCAACAGAGAGTGAGTGACAGTGCCCATTTGATGCCAGGGACCATCCTGACATTTGATCCTATCTCCTGACATCTGATCCCATAACCAACAGAGAGTGAGTGACAGTGCCCATTTGATGCCAGGGACTCTCCTAATATCTGATCCCATGACCAATAGGAAGTGAGTGACAGTGCCCATTTGATGCTAGGGACTGTCCTGACTTTTTATCCCATGACCAACAGGATGTGAGTGACAGTGCCCATTTGATGCCAGGAACTCTCCTAACAACTGATCCCATGACCAACAGAGAGTGAGTGACAGTGTTCATTTGATGCCAGAAACTATCCTGACATCTGATCCCATGACCAACAGGAAGTGAGTGACATTGCCCATTTCATGCTAGGAACTCTCCTGACATCTGATCCCATGACCAACAGGAAGTGAGTGACAGTGCCCATTTGGTGTCAGGGACTCTCCTGACACTTTATCCCATGGCAAACAGAAAGTGAGTGATATTACTTGATTTTTCCAAGTACAATTATTTATGTTCAGTTTGTATGCTTGTTCCCTTGCACCAGATTTAATTCTCATGATACCTGTCATTAGTTTTCTGTTATTCATGCATTTGGGGTAACACCAGATGAACAATGTTCATTCCATATGGTTATCATTCAACTTTTCTCCAAGAATTATTTTTGACTTTAGCATTATCAGCCATCTCATTGTCAAGTTTTAGCTGGTAAACTATTCTTCATTCATTAGACTGATTCATTGACATATTTCAGCATTTGTTATTATTGCTCAACAAGCTTTTTGGGAAAGAGAAAAAGTTTTGACAGCTTTGGTCAATGCTTGTGACCACTTCTTAAAACAAGATTATGTGGATAGACTCAAAACTCAGATTACTGCTCAGTCCATACCATCTAATCATGCTGATTTGATTCCATATTTGTGTAATCACATTCACATATGATAGTATGTACTTAATTCTCACTTATGTTCACATTGTTATATCTTCTACATTTCTCACCCAATTTATTTATGGCTTGCTTCTCCTATGATAAATGAAAATGCTTGATATATTCTGATTCATATTGATATTGTTCTAAGCACTTAGCATGAGGAATACTTTGCATATTTGCATTAGGGCATAGTTGATAACACTCTCATTGCCAACATGCAACCTTTATGTTGCAAAATGTGTTAAGATCAATGCTCTCAGTGTGGTTTGTTCCAAGTCAACAGTGGCAAGCAGAGTCTTGGTCTGCTCCCAGCCTACTGGACAAATTCTGAATGCTAAGTCAAACAATGATGAAGGTCAAAGCCAAATGACAAGCTCAAGAAGAAGAGAGTGAGGAGATTGTCTTGGAGTTGAGAGAATAATTCAATTAAGTTGGAACTGGAGAAGCTACACAATATCTAAGGGTTTATATACATTAAGAGAACAAAGAAAACTATAAAAGGAATGCACAGTATGCACAGCTAACTACCTAAGAAAGGAAGTATGAAGGAGTTAGCTAAAGGAGATAAACATCAGTACTTTACACTAAGCCACCTGTCCAGGTGGACTCCACACTATGCTTTTTGCATGGACTCACCCTCAGATTAGTATAGCATGGAGTCCACATGGACTGCAGACTACACTTATTACTGGATCAAATGTATATATTCTTTTTTCAAGGGGGTCAAAGTTTACTACACAGCACTGATACATATCACAATCACTCTCATCATCATCTGTGAGTCTTTGCTTCTTGACACTGTACAGTAGTATAGCGTGAGGGGCAGAAACCAGGTGTCATCTGTGTGCAGCACTTTTACACTCCCCCACATATCCTGTTGGACTCTGATTGGACTCTGATCAGACTGACTGGAACTAGTAACAAATTTACTTGGTCTGATTGGACTCCAATTGAACTCCAGTAGGACTTTGATCAGACTTTAACTTGGAACTTGACTAGCTGCACTGTGTTAGGACTAACCCACACAACCACAAGCCTTGATGAGAATGAAAGAAATAGATTGACACAATAGAATAGTAGCCTGTGTAGGAGGAAACTATCTAGAGTCTTAGAGACTCGTACCTACAAGACACCCTCCTTATATATTCCAATGCCTGGTCTGTGCGCACAGACTGCACAGCTACAAGACCTAGGCCTACCATCTAGAACTACCTGGACCTGCCCAGAGTCTTAGCCCCTATAACCCCATATGCCATGGTACAGCCACCTTGCTGATCTAAGCCTCAGAGTATCCCATTAGGGGTGGGAGTTGTTGCCCATATTCAGAGAAGTGTTGATAGAGCCCTAAGGAAAATAGATAAAAATATAGAAAACTCTGTAGAAAATCATTAGATTGTAACATAGCCCTCTCCTCAAGACTTCACATCCTGGGAAGTTGATCCTATGGGTTGTGCCATAGGGGAATGAAGCACAGGTTTAACCAGCCTGCCACACTCAAGGAGGTCATTACACTCCCCCCCCATTCCTATAGGAATCTGATTGGATTCCTAGGATTCCTATAGGATTCTGATCAGAGTCTGATAAAATAGAATCATTAATAAAATGGCTGGAAAAGTCTGATTAAATTCCCATAGGAGTCTGATCCAATCCTGTTACAGTTTCTTTTCCTCTTCATTAATGGACTAGTTATTATCTAATCATTGTTATGCGTTTCATGGACACTTATTTCCTTTTAGCTTTACCTTTCACATTCCCTTTCTTAGGTATTTAGCTGCGCTTTTCCTTTTATATTTTCCTTGTACTTTTCAGTATATAAAGACTCGCATGTATTCCTCTTTTCTTTAGTTCCAACTTAATCGAATCCTTCTCTCAACCTCTGAACGAAACTCCTCACTCTCATCTCTTTGAGCTCGTTGTTTACTTTGACCTTTGTCATCGTTTGACTTAGTGTCCAGAACTAGTCCAATAGGCTGGGAGCAGACTGAGATTCTGCTTACCATTGTTGACTTAGAACGAACTGTGTTGAGAGCATTGATCTTAACACAAGTTGGAACTCCCAGACCACTCAGTGTTTCTACACTAGCCAGACACCATTGATACCAGAACCTCGAACCTCAGACCACCAAATGGCTCTGCCCATTTCAGACAAAAGTACTATCTAGATCAACAAGAAGTCTTTCCGTCAACTACAGGAACAGGGTGGTTTTTCTGCTCAGGAACTAAGAAAAAGAATGAACCAGTACCAGCATCCCTCTTTGAAGGTGATTATATTGAAGGAAACGGAAAGGATGTTTTCCCAGACAACGTTTGGATTGATTGGGTCAACAAAGATCTAGAAGAGAATTTCTACTCTCTATTTTACCCACCTACTGAAGAACCAGAATCCTCCTGGTGGAATGAATTTCTCAGTCTCTCTGGAGCACCACCACAGGACCGATACGCACTCACAGACAAAGGGCTACAGCCTTGGAAAGACTTCCTAGAACAGAAACAGATTGAACAAAGCTTATTCGGAGATCCAGAATCAGGAAAGAAGAAAGATGAAACAGGAGAACCAGAAGAACCAAAAGGAGAAACAGAAAAGATGGCAACTGACGCAGCAGCACCCACCTCTAAAGGAGATATCAAACCACAGCCTATGGGTGTTTTTACAGGAAAATAAACCGAAGCAAAGGCTTTCATTGGAAGTCTTGAAGATTACTTTGTCTTAAATGATGATAACTACAAGAATAAAGCACAGAAACAGATTCGATTCACTCTTGCCTGTCTTGGGCAGGAACACGATGATTGGAAAGTCCTGATCAAGGATGAATTAGATAATGAAGAAGAAACAACCCTTACTTGGACAAACTGGGCAGAATTCAAGAAGCATTTCTTAGCTGATTGGGGTGAAGTTAATAGCGCTCTCAGAGCGCTGAACAATCTAGCCAATCTCAGAGTAGGGGGAGATGTTTCAGTCCCTGAATATATCAGAAAATTCCGCATGGAGATTGGTACTTCAGGTTTGAAAGGAACAACTGCACAGCTTCAGGCATTTGTCAAAGGGTTCCCTGAAAGTATCGCTACAAAGATCCTTGAGGCGAATGTTCTATCTATAAAAGAAGCATATGAGAAAGCAGAACAGCTTCATGGCACTTGGGAAATGATGTGAGTACTTGGACGAAAACCAGGACAAGGGAGCCCCTCTAATTTTAATCAAAACACCAGTAACAGGGGCAGATCAACCCAATCAGTAAATGTGATGCCCACCGGACGTTTGACAGATGAGCAAAAGGAGGAGTATATGAAATCTGGAAAGTGTTTCAGATGCGGAAACCAGGGGCATGTTTCAAGGAATTGTCCCAAACGAAACACCATGTCAAACGCCTCCTCCAGGGCTTCTTCATCATTTCAGAATAAGGGGATCAGATCTAGCCCTGAAGATGCGCCCAAGGAAAAAAAAGACGACCCAGTTGCAAGCATCAGAGCGATCCTTGCTGGGATGAAGGCTGATGAACGAGAAGGTCTTCTCAATGAACTTGAGAATGAGGGTTTTTGACCTGGAAGTGTCACGCAGTGGTTGGCACTTCCATAACAAATGGACATTCACAGTTAGCGCTTGATTCTGTAATAGTAAGATCGAATAATGACAAGCGCCTTTCAATTTCTGTGGAGACGTCCGATTTACCCGCTGACACTTCGGCTCTAATCGATTGTGGAGCAGAAGGGAATGTTATTGACGAAGAAGTAACCACCAAGTTACCAAAAGAAAAATTGCGAAAACCAATTAGAGTCAGAAACACAGATGGAACAGTTAACACTAATGGAATGATTACACACCGAGTTCATATTCAATATTCAATTGGAGGAAGACGATACAGCAATTGGTTTCTAATTACCAGATTGGGAGATCAACAGTTAATTTTGGGAATCCCTTGGTTAGAAGAAAACAACCTCACTATTGATTGGAGAGATAAGACAATACACCTTATTGATGAACAACGGAATGAGGGAACTATCTGGCAAATGGCATTGGACAATCAACAATGGGGAGAAGATGATTACTGGATCAGAGTCAAGACATCGGCATCTCAAGCATTAGAACATCAGTTGAAAAAGGACGAACCAAAAACAGAATTACCATCAGAATACAAGAAATGGCGCTCAGTCTTTGAGAAAAAGGCATCGAAACAATTCCCAACCTCCAGAACTTGGGATCATGCTATTGATCTGAAGACTGGTTTTAGTCCTAAAGTTAGCAAAATTTATCCGTTATCAATCAAGGAACAGTCGTTGCTAGACGAATGGATTGAAGAACAGCTAGCTAAAGGATACATCAGGCCATCAAAATCTCCTCAAGCATCACTGTTTTTCTTTGCCTCCAAGAAGAAAAGTGGTGCGCTTTGACCTTGTCAAGACTACAGATACTTAAATGACTGGACAATTAAAAATGCATATCCATTACCCCTAGTACCCGATCTCCTTACAAAACTTGCCAGAGCACAATATTTCACCAAATTAGACCTGCAATGAGGATATAATAATGTCAGAATCAAGAAAGGAGACGAATGGAAAGCTGCGTTCATTACCAACAGAGGATTATATGAACCAACTGTTATGTTCTTTGGCCTATGCAATTTGCCATCTACATTTCAAACCATGATGAATGAATACTTTAGAGACATGATTAATGAAGGATGGCTTATCATCTACATGGATGATATCTTAATATGCTCTCAGAACCTAAACAAACTAGAAGAATGAACAAAAAGGGTCCTCGATTGGTTGGAAGAGAATGATCTGTTCCTGAAATTAGAAAAGTGTAAATTCGCTGTTCAAGAGGTCGAATTTCTAGGCATGATCATCTCGCCTGGAAAAATACAAATGGATCCTATCAAACTTGCAGGAATAGCTGATTGGCCAGTACCATCCACAGTTAAACAAGTCCGGTCATTCCTAGGATTTGGAAACTTTTATCAATGATTTATTGGGAATTTTGCAGCAATCGCAAAACCACTTACAGATTTGACCAAGAAAGTGGAACCATTTGACTGGAATAATGAACAACAATTTGCCTTTGACAATCTAAAGCAATGGTTTGCCTCCATGCCAGTTTTGTTAATGCCAAATCCTGTGAAACCATTCATTCTTCAAACCAACGCCTCTAACAAAGCAATCGGAGCAGTACTGAAGCAAGCTGATGAATCAGGAGCACTCCATCCATGTGGATTTATATCCCATGCATTATCACCAACTGAACAGAATTACCAAATTTATGACAGAGAACTGCTTGTGATCATCAAAGGACTTGCAGTTTGGTGCCATTTATTACATGGCTCTCCTCACACAATCATTGTCCACTGCAGCAGTTTACACTGCCCCCCTTGTCTGAGTGGAATCCGAGCTCAGTCCGAGGACTCTGAGTAAAATCCAAGTCCAGTCCAAGTTGACTCTGAGTGTGATATAATAGTATTAGGAATCCGAGCAGAGTCTGAGTTCAGTCCGAGCCCAGTCCAAGCTGAAGCATATATGTAACCACCAAATCCTAGTTGAGCTCAGACTGAGCTCGGACTCTGAGTTCAATCTGAGTCCATTTGAGTGATGATTCACCTGGAGCAAGTGACACTCCCCCCCCTGTACGAGTGGAATCCGAGCTCAGTCCAAGGATTCTGAGCAGAATCCGAGTCCAGTCCAAGTCCAGTCCAAGTAGGGTAAAAAAGTACAAGGAATCCAAGTAGAATCCGAGTCCAGTCTGAGCTCATTCTCAGTAATTTCAAAAGGGCATATCACCAACTTATAGACCAGTCTCTGCATATCAATTGACATAGAACATATCAACACTTAATATATGTCAACATTCTCACATTGTAATTGATTTTCCCACACTCAAGTTAACTTTCTCTCCACATTCCCACATTAGCAAGTACTTTTCACTCCCTCCCGTTCCACATGGATTCCATGTTGACTTTGGGCAACTCACACAGAATTCATGGGATCTGCATGACATTCCTACCCATCTAGGGTATAAAAATATCACACATTAGTCACACAGTGGCATTTTACATGTCATACAACTATATTCCTCATGGTTTTTTTAATAGCATCTGTGTGACATGCTTCCCTTGTGGAACTTGTTACTGTGTCACACAGTGTGGAATGCACAATGTGCATGAAATGTCCAGATGGAACATTCCATATGAATTCTGTGTGGATTCCATGATGAATCCACCTACTGTGGGTGAGTTCCAGAACATTTTCTCCTTGCTGCATTACCTTCTCCTAGCTCTTTTACAGAAGCTCACATTGTCATAGGATATTTTTCATACATGTTACACCATTTGGCATATTTTCCCACGGTTCAAAAACTGAGGATTGTGGTGTTCTGTTGAATAAATCACAGATATCCCCTTCATTCCTTCCTTTTTGACTCCATTACCTTCTCCTGACATTTTCACAGAAGTTCACAATGTCACAGGCTGCTCTCCATACAGGTCACATTATTTGTCATTTTTTCCACACAGTTCAGAAACTGAGAATGGTGGGCTCTGTTGAATGAATCACAGGCATCCTCCTCACTCTTTTCTTCTTCTTCACTCAGTTACCATTTCCTAGATTTTTTTTACACATGTTCCATTGTCACAGGAAGCTTTCTAGACATGTCACATTATTCCTCATTTTCTCTCACAGCTCAGAAACTTAGAATTGCAGTGCTCTGTTGAACAAATCACAGACATCCCCTTCAATCATTTCTAGATTCCTCAGTTTCCATCTCCTAAAATTGTCATACAGGCTATTGTTGCTTCATACATGTTCCAATTGTTGCCTCATACATGTTCCAATTATTATGGGATGCTTCCTAGACATGTCACATCATTTGTTTTTTTTTCTCACAGTTCAGAAACTGAAGAAAGTTTGGAAGGGGTTTTTCCAAGGTGCTAAGTGGTGATGGGTCCAAAAGTGGTTAGAAGGTTCCAAAGGTGGTCTGGAGGGTCTGAACATGGATCAAATGTGCAGACATGGTTCAATTGGCATCAGTTAAGCTTATCAGGCTTTATCAATCTCAGGAATAGCGAGTGCTGTTTGGTAGGCATCAGTTCCAGCATAGCTGAAACCAATCTATCACACCAAACCATGGGGAAATTCAATAAATCATGTGACATGCATGTAATATGCCTGTTTGAGGTGTTTGGGTTTGGACAGGTTTGGACATCCAAGCATTTGCCCAAATCTGTACCCAAACCATTAAGTGAAGGCAATGTTTCATAGGATCAAAACTTTGGCATGATATACTAGTAAGCCAAATCAGGCAGTCACATCAAAACACAGGCTTGTCAGGCTCATATTCTAACAATGGTGAGGAGATATGATTTATTTAATGATCAATATATATTTTACAATACTTAATTTAATTTAATAATCAATATATATATATTAAAACTATACTTAACCAATAATACTATAACAAAATAAAAGACCTACCTCCAGTTATGAGAAAGGCTCACACATAGGACATGGGTATTGACATGGGCATGGGTGGTAAGGGTGTCTGGGTGTAGGTATAGACAACAGTGGTGGGCATCAGGGGTGTAGGCAAGGGTGAGCATGGTTGGCCAACTTAGCCACATAAAAACTTACTGTGTCTCCTGTCACAATCCCATCCACCACAACCATCTTCAGGTGCACAATTCTTAATTATGTTATTCTGCAAGTGAGATGTGATCATTGCTTCTTCCATGCCAACAACAGCTGATTGATCTGCTCTACCTGTGCCAGTACTGTTCCATTGATGTGAGTACACATGCAGCAGGCTTAAACCAAAGTTTTGAGCTGCACTTTGGAAAAATATAATAATTCTGATTCTTTGAACCATGGAAAAACTTTATAAATCATGTGACATGTGTGCAAAATGTCCTGCAATGATAGGAACATGTTTGAAAAGGCTATGAAAAATGTACATAGTGAGTAAATCTGTTGTATTCTAAACCATGATAAATCTGGTAAATCATATGACACATACAGTGACCTGCAAAACTGTTGCAATGATTGGCAATATTGGAATGATTGGTAAATATCAGACCAAATAAAATAGCTAAAATTAATCAAAATTAATATGTGATAGAATAACATCTGAGCATAAGAATGAGCTCTTAACAATGTTGTTTGGTCATGTGGTTCATGAGATATAAAATATTCTCTTAACCAATACCATTGCAACAGTTTTGCAGGTGCCATGATGATTTCCAAAATCAGTGTCTAGGAGTCATGTGACTTGGTTACATGTCACATGACTATGTTGAACATGTTGAACATATGCCAAATATGCCACAACAACACTTGCTACTCACCATGCACCCCATCTCTGCTGCTCAAAAGGCTGATACCATCTCTCTCCTCACTGCTAGCCACTCTGCACATGAAGTGTCTTCCATCATGGGAGTACACACCAGCACTATATCCAGACTTCAAAGGAAGCACTGTCCCTACCTCCCCATGTCAGCTGGATGCTACCAAACTAAGCTTTCTGGCAGAAATGTACAGCATGCCATTCACCTCCTCACCTCTGGGAAAGTGAGCACAGCTGTGGAGGCTACCAAAGCACTGCATGATGTCACCAATGAGTCTATTTCACCTGATACTATGAGGAGACACCTGAAAAAGGCTGGGATGAAGGCAGTAGTGAAGAAGAAGCCATTTCTTACTGCAAGGCATAAGAGGCAGATGCAGGACTTTGCAGAGGTGCACAGGGATTGGACAGTGGAGGACTGGAAGAGGATTGTTTGGTCAGATGAGACTAAAATCAATTGTCTGGGGTCAGATGGGAGGAAATGGGCATGGAAGAAGGGTGGAGAGGGCCTCAGTGACAGGCTTGTGCTGGGTACCATGAAGTTTTGTGGAGGATCAGTGATGGTCTGGGGTTGTATGATGTGGGAGGGGCCTGGACTGGCTTGCAAAATTGATGGAAGGATGGATGGGGACCTCCACATTACCATTTTGGATGATGAACTTCAAGGCAGCCTGGCTTATTATGGCAAAGGTGTGGCTGACATCATCTTCCAGCAGGACAATGACCCCAAGCACACATGCAAAAAGGCCAAGGAATGGTTTCAAGAACATCAAATGGAGTGCTTGGTGAGGCCAGCACAGTCACCAGATCTCAATCCCAAAAAGGAGGCTTGGTGAATATGAAAGGCCACCATCTGGTGTCTTGGAGCTGTGGGACAGGATTCAGGATGTGTGGGACAGGATAGAGCCAAAGGTGTGTCAGGATTTAATTGAGAGTATGCCTAGGAGGGTTCAGGCTGTGATTAAGGCAAAGGGGGGCTATACAAAGTATTAGAATATATCAGAAACTGTTTGTATTATGGCACCTGCAAAACTGTTGCAATGGTATTAGCTTAGAAAACATTTTATATCTCATGAACCACATACTCAAACAACATTAGTAGGGGCTTAATGTCATGCTCAGATGCTACTCTATCATATAATAATTTGTATTAATTTTGCCAATTTTACTTGGTCTCATACTTACCAATCTTTCAAAGATTGCCAAACATTGCAACAGTTTTGCAGGTCACTGTATGGTAACAGCAAACTTCAGGCTACTTGAGCAACTTTCTCACATTTGGGAGAGTGGGAAAGGGAATGTATTGATCATGGGTCATAGGTATGCAGATGGGGATAAGTTATATTTTATTTTATTTATTTAATAATCAATATATATATATTTAAATACAATTAACCCATGTTACAACAAATTAAAATAAAATGATCATGATGAAAGCCCGTAGGGCATAGGGCATGGGTGTTGGCATGAGAATGGGTGTTGGCATGGGCATGGGCGAGTGGGTGGTAACAGTGCAGGGTGCGGTCGGTGCAATGCAGGTGTGGGTGGGCAAACAGGCGTGAGTGATTGGGTGTCAGGGTGTGAACATGAGTGGGGAGCGGTGGTGGTAAGGTGTGTGCAGGCAAGGGTGAGCAGGTGGTGGTGGTGGTGGTGGTAAGGTGCGTGCGTTGGATCTGCGTCTGCGGCAGGCGAACGGGCGTGCATGGTAGGTGGTGGTGGTGGTAGTAAGGTGTGTGCATTTGCGTCTGCGTTTGTGTCTGCATCTAGTCTGTGTCTGCGGCAGGCGAATGGGCATGTGTGTGGGCAAGGGCGATGCAGTGGGCGGGTCTTGGGGTGTGGACGTAGGCATAGGCAAGTAGGTGGTGGAGGTGGTGGCCCGGTGTGCGCGTTTACATGTGCATTTGCATGTGCAGGTGGGTTAATGGCCGTGCATGCGGGTGTGCATAGTTGCAGGAGTGGGAGTGGATGGAGGTGAATGGGTGGGGCACGCGTGGGCGTGGATGCAGGTGAATGGGTGGGGCGCATTCATCAACCCTGGCAGTAGGATAAAATAAAATATTAGTTACGATGAAAAAAAAAAAGAAAAACGTACAACGGGCCCGGACACTTGTTATCTGGGCCCTGGTGGTATAATCTTAAATGGCAACGTGGGGGTAAGTGGTGGAGGTGTGATGGGTGTGTGGAGATGGTGATGGTGATGTGGGGGTGAGCAGCACGTGAGGGGGATGGCGAGGGCAAGGGCAATGGCACGTCTGTGCACAATGCAGCTATGGCCACAGTGGTGGTTGCAATCGTCATTTGGCGTCAAGCATCCTGGTCGACAGTGGTGGCGACGGCGATGGTGCGACGGTGATGACGGCGATGGTGTGAGGTTAGTGATGGTGATGGTGATTGGTGGGCTGAGGGTCAGGTGATGGTCACATGGTGCGTCCACGTGACAATAAACAAAGACACAAACGCGCGCATGAAGACACATGTCACACATGTCACAAATGCTATATATGGCTCAGTTAGAATACAACCCCCACAGCTCAGCCAGCTCACACTCTACTTGGACTCTACTCGGAGTCTGAGCTCAGTCTTAGCATTGTCAGTCCTAGTACTCCTAGGCTGATTCCGAGTTCAGCTCAGATTCAGCTCGGACTGGACTAGGACTGAACTTGGATTACTAGTTCCTGTTTTAGTGAGTTCCAAGCCAGCTTTTTGAGCTCAGAATTGACTCGGATTCCACTCGGAATCCTAGGATTGAGCTCGGACTGAGCTTGGAATCTCGGAATAAGGGGGGGGGAGTGTCATGCTCTTGGAGAACTGTGTAACAGATGGCGCCAAACTGCAAGTCCTTTGATGATTGCAAGCAGTTCTCTGTAATAGATCTGGTAATTCTGTTCCGTTGGTGTAAGCGCATGGGATATAAATCCACACGGATGAAGTGCTCCTGATTCATCAGCTTGTTTCAGTACTGCTCCAATTGCTTTGTTAGAGGCATCAGTTTGAAGGATGAATGGTTTTGCAGGATTTGGCATTAACAAAACTGGCATAGAGGCAAACCGCTGCTTTAGGGTGTCAAAGGCAAGTTGTCATTCATTATTCCAGTTGAATGGTTCCGCTTTCTTGGTCAGATCTGTGAGTGGTTTTGCAATTGCTGCAAAATTTCCAATGAAACGTCAATAAAAGTTCCCAAAACCTAGGAATGATTGGACTTGTTTAACCATGGATGGTACTGGCCAATCAGCTATTCCTGCAAGTTTGATAGGATCCATTTGTATCTTTCCAGGCAAGATGATCATGCCTAGAAATTTGACTTCTTGAACAGTGAATTTACATTTTTCTAATTTCAGGAACAGATCATTCTCTTCCAACTGATCAAGGACTCTCTTCATTCGCTCTTCTAGTTCATTTAAGTTCTGAGAACATATCAAGATATCATCCATGTAGATGATGAGCCATCCTTCATTAATCATATCTCTGAAGTATTCGTTCATCATAGTTTGGAATGTGGATGGCGAATTGCATAGGCCAAAGAACATAATGGTCGGTTCATATAATCCTCTGTTGGTAATAAAAGCGGCTTTCCATTCATCACCTTTCTTGATCCTGACGTTATTATATCCCTAACGGAGGTCCAATTTGGTAAAATATTGTGCGTCAGCAAGTTTCATAAGGAGATTGAATACTAGGGGTAATGGATATGCATTCTTAATTGTCCAATTGTTTAAATATCTATAGTCTTGGCAAGGTTGAAGTGCACCACTTTCCTTCTTTGAGACAAAGAAAAATGGCGATGCTTGAGGAGATTTTGATGGTCTGATGTATCCTTTAGCTAGTTGTTCTTCAATCCATTTGTCTAGCAATGATTGTTCTTTGATTGATAACGGATAAATTTTGCTAACTTTAGGACTAAAACCAGTCTTCAGATCGATAGCATGATCCCAAATTCTGGAAGTTGGGAACCATTCTGACACTTTTTTCTCAAAGACTGAGCACCATTTCTCGTATTCTGATGGTAATTCCATTTTTGGTTCGTCCTTTTTCAACTGATGTTCTAATGCTTGAGACACCAATGTCTTGACTCTGATCCAGTAATCATCTTCTCCCCATTGTGGATTATCCAATGCCATTTGCCAAATAGTTCCTTCATTCCGTTGTTCATCAATAAGGTGTATCGTTTTATCTCTCCAATCAATAGTAGGATTGTTTTCTTCTAACCAAGGGATTCCCAAAATTAACCACTGACCTCCCAGTCTGGTGATCAGAAACCAGTTGCTGTATTGCTTTCCTGCAATTGAATATTGAATATGAACTCAATGTGTGATCATTCCATTAGTGTTGACTGTTCCATCTGTGTTTCTGACTCTAATTGGTTTTTGCAATTTTTCTTTTGGTAACTTGGTGGTTACTTCTTCGTCAATAAAATTCCCTTCTGCTCCACAGTCAATTAGAGCCAAAGTTTCAGCAGGTAAGTTGGATGTTTCCACAGAAATTAAAAGGCACTTGTCATTATTCGATCTTACTATTACAGAATCAAGCACTAACTGTGAATGTCCATTTGTTATGGAAGTGCCAACTGCTGTGTGACGCTTCCGGGTTAAAAACCCTCTTTCTTGAGTTCATTGAGAAGACCTTCTCGTTCATCAGCCTTCATCCCAGCAAGGATCACTCTGATGTTTGCAACTGGGTTGTCTTTCTTCTCCTTGGGTGCATCTTCAGGGATAGATCTGATCCCTTTATTCTGAAACGATGAGGAGGCCCTGGAGGAGGCATTTGACATGGTGTTTCGTTTGGGACAATTCCTTGAAACATGCCCTTGGTTTCCACATCTGAAACACTTTCCAGATTTCATGTATTCCTCCTTTTGCTCATCTGTCAAACGTCTGGTGGGCATCGCATTTACTGATTGGGTTGATCTGCCCCTATCATTGGTGTTTCGATTAAAATTGGAGTGATTCCCTTGTCCTGGTTTTTGCCCAAGTGCTCGCATCATTTCCCAAGTGCCATGAAGCTGTTCTGCTTTTTCATATGCTTCTTTCATAGATAGAATGTTTGCTTCAAGAATCTTTGTAGCGATACTCTCTGTTACAGTTTCTTTTCCTCTTCTATGACGGACATTTTATTATTACATCATCATTACCATACGATTTAGTGGACGTTTATCTCCTTTTGCTAACGCTTTCACATTTCCTTTCATAGGTAGTTAGCTGCGCTTACTGCGCATTCCCTTTATAGTTTTCCTTGTTCTCAAAATGTATATAAACCCTAGAATATCCTGTACATTCTCTAGTTCCAACTTAATCAAATATTTCTCTCAATCTTGACTCAACCTCCTTGCTCTCTTCTTCTTGAGCTTGTCATTGACTTAAAGACCTTTGTCATCATTTGACTTAGTGTCCAGAACCCGTCCAGTAGGCTGGGAGCAGACCGAGACTCTGCTTGCTACTGTTGACTTAGAATGAACTGTATTGGGAGCATCAATCTTAACACTCTCAGGGAGCCCCTTAACAAAAGCCTGGAGCTGCGCAGTTGTTCCTTTCAAACCTGAAGTACCAATCTCCATGCGGAATTTTCTGATATATTCAGGGACTGAAACGTCACCCCCTACTCTGAAATTGGCTAGATTGTTCAGCGCCCTAAGAGTGCTATTGACTTCACCCCAATCGGCTAAGAAACGCTTCTTGAATTCAGCCCAGTTTGTCCAAGTGAGGGTGGTTTCTTCTGCATCGTCAAATTCATCCTTGATCAGGACTTTCCAGTTGTCGAGTTCCTGCCCAAGACAGGCAAGAGTAAATTGAATCTGTTTCTGTGCTTTGTTCTTGTAATTATCATCATTCAAGACAAAGTAATCTTCAAGACTTCCAATGAAAGCCTTTGCTTCAGTTCGCTTTCCTGTAGAAACACACATAGGCTGCGGTTTGATATCTCCTTTAGAGGCAGATGCTGCTGTGTCGGTTGCCATCTTTTCTGTTTCTCCTTTTGGTTCTTCTGGTTCTCCTGTTTTGTCTTTCTTCTTTCCTGATTCTGGATCTCCGAATAGACTTTGTTCAATTTGTTTCTGTTCTAGGAAGTCTTTCCAAGGCTGTAGCCCTTTGTCTGTGAGTGCGTATCAGTCCTGTGGTGGTGCTCCAGAGAGACTGAGGAATTCGTTCCACCAGGAGGATTCTGGTTCTTCAGTAGGTGGGTAGAATAGAGAGTAAAAATCCTCTTCTATATCTTCGTTGACCCAATCAATCCAAACATTATCCAGGAAGACGTTTCTTCCATCTCCTTCAATATAATCACCTTCAAAGAGGGATGCTGGTACTGGTTCATTCTTTTTCTTGGTTCCTGAGCGGAAAAACCACCCTGTTCCTGTAGTCAACAGAAAAACTTCTCATCAATCTAAATAATCCTTTTGTCTGAAATGGGCAGAGCCATTTGGTGGTCTGAGGTTTGAGGTTCTGGTATCAATGGTGTCTGGCTAGTGTAGAAACACTGAGCAGTTCTGGGAGTTCCAACTTGTGTTAAAATCAATGCTCTTAACACAGTTCGTTCTAAGTCAACAGTGGCAAGCAGAGTCTCAGTCTGCTCCCAGCCTACTGGACAAGTTCTGGACACTAAGTCAAACGATGACAAAGGTCAAAGTAAACAACGAGCTCAAGAAGATGAGAGCGAGGAGTTTCGTTCAGAGGTTGAGAGAATAATTTGATTAAGTTGGAACTGAGGTCTAGCTATGTTACAAGAGGGTTTATATTTGTACATAAAAGAACAAGAGAAATATAAAAGGAAATGTACAGCTAAATACCCAAGAAAGGAAAGGCGAAGGTAAAATAGCTAAAGGAGATAAGCATCCATGAAACGCATAGCAATGGTTATGTAATTATAAGATGTCCGTCAACAAAAGGAAAAGAAATCATAACAGGATATGCTCATAGAACATGTTGACCAGATTTTAGTGAAAAAATTGTCCCATGTTTATCTGATTGTTCCTGCCAGCCTTGAAGCTTTAACTGTCCAGACGATATAAGTCTATGACTAGCTTCAGGCATGTAGCAAACTTTCTCAAGTTTAATGAAATGTCTAAGTGCTTTGGAATTTTCTATTTGAAGGAACACAGTCCCTTCACCTAATAAAGAAACTTTTGATTTTTTATCAGCAGTATAAATAGGTTTTGGATTATCAAATGGTTGATAATCAGCAAAGTCTTCTAAGTCATGAGTTACATGAACAGACGCT
Source organism: Amanita fuliginea (assembly GCA_023014435.1). NCBI lineage: Eukaryota > Fungi > Basidiomycota > Agaricomycetes > Agaricales > Amanitaceae > Amanita > Amanita fuliginea. Next base: position 1,617,216 of record JAEBUQ010000005.1, read on the forward strand.
CCAGAGTCTATCACCCATGAATTTCCTTTAAGTGCCATTTTAAGGCAATTATTACAATAGCATGCCTTAATCTCACTATTATAGCAGGTAATTTCAGCGATTACATTATCGCTATCTACAGCAGTACATTGATTACTACTAAGCTTCAAATTCTCCGAAGTCTTCTGTAGCATAGAAGGCAATTATTACAATAGCACACCTTAATCTCACTATTATAGCAGGTAATTTCAGCGATTACATTATCGCTATCTACAGCAGTACATTGATTACTACTATTATTACCTTTAAATTTAAGAAGCTTCAAATTCTCCGAAGTCTTCTGTAGCATAGTCCTCACTGATTTATTATCAGTATCAGACTTTGAATTAGTGAAATATACGCACTGATACCAAGATTCTGCATCTTCAAATTCTCCTAGAGAGACTGTATCCGATGCATCATCTTTATCCACATCCATGTCATCGCTCTTTGGAATAAAGCGATTTTCTGCATTCCCTCCAGTTTTAACTGGCCATTCAATCTCATCTGCCACACAAAAGCCTTGCTCTTGTAGCATTTTGAGATTATCGGGTAACAAGGCTGGTTCAACCCTGTTGGTCAGGGGTTGCCTATCAATCAACGCTGCGCTAGCAAAGGTAGGTGCCTTCGCTTTTCCTTTATATCTACTGGACCCAGCAGATTGTTCCTGTTGCAACAAGAAAGCACACCTCTTTTTCTTATTTGCACAGTTGAAGCGGTTGCGTTCCTGATTAGAACTAAACTGCCTGGATGGTCCTGCAGGCGGTTGATTCTGATCTCTGGATTTTCCCTTGTTATTTTGGAAATTTCCAGATTGATGTTGAAAATTGGTCCTATTGCTAGGACCAGCCGAACCAGAGTTTTGCCATTGAGGTCTCATAGGGCCCCTAGTGATGCGAGCTGTATTAACAGCCCCCCCTGATGACAAAGACGTTCAACGTCTTTGCTGTTCTTCCTCTATCTTAGGAAGGACATCAGCAAGTTTTAAATCACTTGCTTTCATAGTGAGAAGAATACTGGACGAGACACCGTCCCATCCTTGTGGAAGTGATGCCAGCACTAACATGGCAACCATATTGTCAGGAAAAGTGAATCCATTGGTATGGAGTCGTTGAGTAGTAGTCAATAATTCGTTAACTGACTCAGTGACTTTGTTGACATTGACTTTCCAATGAATTGCTTTTGAAAAATCAATGAAGATTCCTGCAGCTCCTGGTTGCCCGAAAGCTTTTTCTAATGCATCCCATGTTCTTAATGCAGTAGAGTCAACATAGTGACGCAGTGATGGTGCCAGTTTGAGTGTGATTAACCCAAGTGCTTTGTTGTCGTATTCAAGAAATTCTTCCCAAAGTTCAAGCTTGGTTTGTAGCTTATCCCTATCTTCTTCTTTAGTATCTGCTGCATTATAAAGTACTTTCTCTGAATCAGTCAGATTTGTGATTGCTGCTTTAGATCCTTTGACATATAGCCAAAGACCTTTATAACGAAGATAGGCGATCATGGCTACAGACCACTCATTCCAATTTAATCCTGTTAAAGTTGGAATTTTGCCGACATCCTCATCTCCACCAAGTGAAAGGCGAGCATTGCTACCACTAGCAATGCTATCGATTTCCATCCATCCAGAAGTAGATCGTGGATTTAATTGGAGATGATAGTTGTCGCAAATCTCAGTTTTCATAAGATCAAAGGCAACATTCTTCCTAATCAACTTGGAATAGGATGCCAACGCTTTGATTTTAATAAAAGGCTGCCATTGATAACAAGGAAGTGCCCTTGTTTTAATTGCTGCCAAATAACAGTATCCACGTACTTCCCATACTGGGGTATTTCTGGAATGTACAAAGGGATCTATCATGGTGTCAAGCCTGACATACATGATTTCACCTGGTTCAAGTTCTGAATCATCGTTAGCACACAAAAGTGTGCTATAGTTATCATCGTCCAACTCTGTGTGTGAGTTGTCTGATTCAAAGATATTGTGATTAATGACATCTTTTCTGTGTGTAGGAGGACGATTCGAATCCTCAAATGCCTTCCAGGCTTCTTGGTGTTTCTGTTTTTGGTGCAATTTTTTGTTAACCTTTTTAGCAGCTTTCTCCTTAGCTGCTTCAATATTCAGGTTCTTCATCATAACCTGAATGTCTTCTCTCATCTTCTCTATTGGCGTCTTATCAGACTGTGGATATGCAGAGACCGATGGAGGTTTATTAGATAATATAGCAGGGGTACGATTCCCCCGCTTTCTAGCTGGCACTATTTTAGTTCGTCCAACTTTTTCCCACTCCTTAACTGAATACCAGGGTTCAGTTCTAAGTCCACCAGTTCTCGACACGAGATTGGATGTCGATACGGGCAGTACCAGAACTGCCTTCTCCTCCCAGTCCTTCACCTCCCCTCCAAGTTTCCCACCCCATCATTGGATGTCTGCAGAGGTGGGGCAGTAGGTGAGTTGAGGATTAAGTGGTGAAATAATTTTGCCTGCCTGGGCAGTGGACAGGCCCGCTTTAGCTTTATCAGTGTATGCACTGATATCAGTGGGTTGGGAATCTTCCTCCCAGTCCCAATTTTGACAGAGTAAGCCCCTCGAACTTTTGAAAGGTGGTCAGCCTCCCATCAATGAACATCCTCGAGAATATCAAGAATCTCCTGACCTTCTTGGTCCAATTGCGCCTTCTCTTTCTCCAGCACAAGGCAGCGCTCCTCCATGCACTGTTGCGCTCCTGCAATGCGAGCGCGACGTTCCTCCAGGCAACAGCGAACTTTCTGCGCTTCCGCAGAATTGGTCTTGATGATCTCCCCAATGGGAGCAGTGGGAATGGTAGCGCGACGAGCGGTCACGCTTTTGAGTGAGTTGATGAAGATGGTGCTGGAAAAACCAGCCCTGGCAATCTTGCCCTGAAGATCAGAGCTAGAAGTATTTTTGGAACTGAGGGTTCCAGGGGTGGTGTTGCCGGAAGTGGCAGTCGAAGATGTGGAGTTAGTGATCAAAGACATTTGCAAAAATAGATTGATTGAGTTGGAGCGAGTCTAAAATAGATTGGGTAAGCAACAATCCTTGCAAATCGATCAACGCTATAAATAGCCAAACTAGGTTTGGGATCGCTCTAAGGATAGAATGGTTTTTCCTCCATCTGGGTAGAATTCCAAGTGCTTCATAGACATTTCAGTTTGCTCTTTGTCATAAATGCGCTTTATAATTCATCATCAGAAGTGTTTCCACACTTCTATTGACTTGGGGGCTCCATCAAGTTCCCTACAGCCAGTTAAAAATATCCACCAGCTATATTTAGATACTAAGCTATTTATGACGCTAAGGAGCATTCCTACTCTAAATGGGATGCTAATCAGTGCCCATTGATGGTCTGCATGTACCATGGAACAAGGTCCAAGCAGCACGACCCTTATACAGAATAGTTTTTATAAATAGATGTGAAGAATGAGACAAAAACTTGTATAATGATATAAGCACTTAATTATTCACGGCCAATAGGGGGGTGTGAAACCTTTCCAAGTCTAGACTAAGATGTCATAACTCGTTATCTGCCATGGGGCAGCCCTAAACCCGAGTGATTTAATCAGTTCACCAGACCGAGTGGTTTATTGATCCACCAATCAAGAAGTGTTTCTATTATTAACCCAGATATCGCAAAACTGGGGACTAGTAGAGTGTGTCACACTGGTGATTATTGTCACACCATCCAAGGTGGTCACTCAACCCAAAAAGGGGAGTGAAGACTATTCTGTCATAGCCCAAGAGTAGCGCATTAGCAGGAACAAATGTCAGTAAACAGGTACAAATAACAGTACTACAGGCATATACGCTATGTACGACCTTCCTTGTTTACCTTTGTTATGACAAGAGGTTGCTGACTAAATGTCTATGCCAGCGACAAGGCCATTTGTGTTACGGTTTCTTTTCCTCTTCTATGACGGATGTTACAATTTCTTTCCCTTTCGTTTAACGGACTCCTTTATTATATAATCATAGCTATGCGTTTCATGGACGCTTATTTCCTTTTAGCTTTATCTTTCACTTTTCCTTTCCAAGGTATTAGCTATACATTTCCTTTTACGTTCTCCTTGTTCTTTTTTGTATATAAAGACTCTCATGTATGTCTCTTTTCCTTAGTTCCAACTTAATCGAATTCTTCTCTCAACCTCTGAACGAAACTCCTCGCTCTCATCTTTGAGCTCGTCGTTAATTTGACCTTTGTCACCGTTTGACTTAGCGTCCAGAACTTGTCCAGTAGGCTGGGAGCAGACCGAGACTCTGCTTGCCACTGTCGACTTAGAACGAACTGCGTTGAGAGCATCGATCTTAACACAAGTTGGAACTCACAGAACCGCTCAGTGTTTCTACACTAGCCAGACACCATTGATACCAGAACCTCGAACCTCAGACCACCGAACGGCTCTGTCCGTTTCAGACGAAAGTATTATCTAGACCGACGAGAGGTTTTTCTGTCGACTACTGGAACAGGGTGGTTTTTCCGCTCAGGAACTAAGAAAAAGAACGAACCAGTACCAGCATCCCTCTTTGAAGGTGATTATATTGAAGGAGACGGAAAGGAAGTCTTCCCAGATAACGTTTGGATTGAGTGGATCAACGAAGATCTAAAAGAGGATTTTTACTCTCTATTTTTTCCACCCACTGAAGAACCAGAATCCTCCTGGTGGAACGAATTCCTCAGTCTCTCTGGAGCACCACCACAGGACAGATACGCACTCCAAGACAAAGGAATACAGCCTTGGAGAGACTTCCTAGAACAGAAACAGATCGAACAAAGTTTATTTGGAGATCCAGAATCAGGAAAGAAGAAAGACGAAACAGGAGAACCTACAGACCCAAAAGAAGAAACAGAAAAGATGGCATCTGACGCAGCAACACCTGCCTCTAAAGGAGATATTAAGCCGCAGCCCATGCGCATTTTTACAGGAAAACGAACCGAAGCAAAAGCTTTTATTGGAAACTTAGAAGACTACTTCGTGTTGAACGATGACAACTATAAGAACAAAGGCCAGAAACAGATTCGATTTGCTCTTGCCTGCCTAGGACAGGAACTCGATGATTGGAAGGTTCTAATCAAAGAGGAACTAGACAATGATGAAGAAACGACCCTTATCTGGACGAGTTGGGCCGAATTCAAGAAGCGCTTTTTAGCCGATTGGGGTGAAGTCAACAGCGCACTCAGGGCCCTAAATAATTTGGCCAATCTCAGAGTAGGGGGCGATGTTTCAGTCCCTGAATATATTAGAAAATTCCGCATGGAGATTGGTACTTCAGGATTGAAAGGAACAACCGCACAGCTTCAGGCATTTGTCAAAGGACTCCCTGAAAGTATCGCTACAAAGATCCTTGAAGCGAACGTTCTATCCATGAAAGAAGCATATGAGAAGGCAGAACAGCTTCATGGCGCTTGGGAAATGATGCGAGCACTTGGGCGAAAACCAGGACAAGGGAACCGCTCCAATTTTAATCGAAACACCAATAATAGGGGCGGATCAACCCGATCAGTAAATGCTATGCCCACTGGACGTTTGACAGATGAACAAAAGGAGGAATATATGAAATCTGGAAAATGTTTCAGATGTGGAGACCAGGGGCATGTTTCAAGGAACTGTCCCAAACGAAACACCACGTCAAACGCCTCCTTCAGGGCCTCCTCATCGTTTCAGAATAAGGGGATCAGATCTATCCCTGAAGATGCGTCCAAAGAGAAGAAAGACGACCCAGTTGCAAGCATCAGAGCGATCCTTGCTGGAATGAAGGCCGATGAACGAGAAGGTCTTCTCAATGAACTCGAAAACGAGGGTTTTTAATCCGGAAGCGTCACACAGTGGTTGGCACTTCCATAACAAATGGACATTCACAGTTAGCGCTTGATTCTGTAATAGTAAGATCGAATAATGACAAGCGCCTTTCAATTTCTGTGGAGACGTCCGATTTACCCGCTGACACTTCGGCTCTAATCGATTGTGGAGCAGAAGGGAATTTTATTGACGAAGAAGTAACCACCAAGTTATCAAAAGAAAAATTGCGAAAACCAATCAAAGTCAGAAACGCAGATGGAACGGTCAACACTAATGGAATAATCACGCATCGAGTCCATATTCAATATTCAATTGGAGGAAAACGATACAGCAACTGGTTTCTAATCACTAAATTAGGAGATCAACAATTAATTTTGGGGATCCCTTGGTTAGAAGAAAACAATCCTACTATTGATTGGAGAGATAAAACGATACACCTCATCGATGAACAGCGGAATGAAGGAACTATCTGGCAAATGGCATTGGACAATCAACAATGGGGAGAAGATGATTACTGGATCAGAGTTAAAACATCAGCATCTCAAGCGTTAGAACATCAGTTGAAAAAGGATGAACCAAAAACGGAACTACCATCAGAATATGGGAAATGGCGCTCAGTCCTTGAGAAAAAGGCATCAGAACGATTCCCAACTTCTAGAACTTGGGATCACGCTATCGATTTGAAAACCGGTTTTAGTCCTAAAGTTAGCAAGATCTATCCGTTATCAATCAAAGAACAGTTGTTGCTGGACGAATGGATTGAAGAACAGCTAGCTAAAGGCTACATCAAACCGTCGAAATCTCCTCAAGCATCGCCATTCTTCTTTGTCTCAAAGAAGGAAAGTGGTGCGCTTCGGCCTTGCCAAGATTATAGATATTTGAACGATTGGACAATCAAGAATGCATACCCATTACCCCTAGTATCCGACCTCCTTACAAAACTCGCTGGTGCACAATATTTCACCAAATTAGACCTCCGATGGGGATATAATAACGTCAGGATCAAGAAAGGGGACGAATGGAAAGCTGCTTTCATTACCAACAGAGGATTATACGAACCAACTGTTATGTTCTTTGGCCTATGCAATTCGCCATCTACATTCCAAACTATGATGAACAAATACTTCAGAGACATGATTAATGAAGGATGGCTCATTATCTACATGGACGACATCTTAATATGTTCTCAGAATTTGAACAAACTAGAAGAACGAACAAAAAGGGTTCTCGATCGATTAGAAGAGAACGATCTGTTCCTGAAATTAGAAAAATGTAAATTCGCTGTTCAAGAAGTTGAATTTCTGGGCATGATCATCTCACCTGGAAAAATACAAATGGATCCTATCAAACTCGCAGGAATAGCTGATTGGCCAGTACCATCAACGGTTAAACAAGTCCGATCATTCCTAGGTTTTGGAAACTTTTACAGACGTTTTATTGGAAACTTTGCAGCAATTGCAAAACCACTCACAGATCTAACCAAGAAAACGGAACCATTTGACTGGAATAATGAGCGCCAACTTGCCTTTGATACCCTAAAGCAACGGTTTGCCTCTATGCCAGTATTGTTAATGCCAAATCCTGCAAAACCGTTCATCCTTCAAACCGACGCCTCCAATAAAGCAATTGGAGCGGTACTGAAACAGGCTGATGAATCTGGAGCACTCCATCCATGTGGATTTATATCCCATGCGTTAACACCTACGGAACAGAATTATCAAATTTATGACAGAGAACTGCTTGCAATCATCAAGGGACTTGCAGTATGGCGCCACCTATTACATGGTTCTCCTCACACGATCATTGTCCATTGTGATCACAAGAACTTGTCTTACTACCGAACTGCTCAACGCTTAACACCTCGACAAGCTCGGTGGTCATCATTGCTATCTGAATATGATCTTCGTATTGAACATATACCCAGCACAAAAATGTTCGAAGCAGATGCATTATCCAGACGACCAGATCATATGGGAAATGATGAGGAACAAACTACTGTCACGGTTTTGCCGAATGACCGATTTATTCGACTAATCAATGATGATCTTGCCAGTGAATTAAAGAAATACATGGCAAACGACGATTTTGGACGCATCCTTATTGAAGTTATCACCAAGCAAAGGGCACCACCAATTAAATCCAAATTACAAGACTGGACATACACTCATGGTATCGTTTATTACTTGGGCAGGATTTATGTGCCTGATCGAATTGAGTTGCGCACTCGATTAATTAAGGAGATACATGAAGCATTATCTTCAGGACACCCTGGACGATTGAAAACACTAGCACTTTTGAAGCGTGATTATTGGTGGCCTGGAATGTATAGACATGTCAAAGACTGGGTTGAAGGTTGCGCACTATGCCAGCAAATGAAAGTCAATACTCACCCAAATTCACCGGCAATAATCCCTATCCCATCAAAAGCTACACGCCCATTTCAGCAGGTCACACTCGACTTCATCACTGATCTTCCCGTTTCCGAAGGCTTTGACTCCATATTGGTCACGGTGGACCATGGTCTTACGAAGGGGGTAATTTTCACCCCTTGCAACAAGACAATCGATGCTTTAGGAACAGCCGATCTCTATATTTCTGAAATTTTCAAGCGCTTTGGACTCCCAGATGTCTTAATCTCTGATAGAGGACCACAATTCTCTGCTAAAGTATTTCAAGAAATACGAAAAGCATTAGGAATTGATCACAGGATGAGCACTGCTTATCATCCTCAAACAGATGGCGAAACTGAACGTGTCAATCAAGAACTTGAGATCTATCTTCGGATGTTTTGTACCAATGAACCCCACAAATGGAAACCACTCTTGCCTATCGCAGAATTTGCACACAATAATCGTTATCATGATACAATAAAAACATCTCCATTCCAACTTATGTATGGAACAGATCCAATCGCTATCCCTACAGCAGCGCTCAAAATGACTGCTCCAGCAGCAGAAGAACGCCTCCAGATGCTTCGAAAAGCCAGAGAAGAAGCTCTAGCTGCTCATGAACTTGCTAGACAAATGGTCGCTCATAGATACAGAGACAAGTCAATCAGATTCGAAAAGGGTGACAAAGTCTGGCTGGAAAACAAGAATCTCCACATTCCGTATCAATCAAGAAAGCTAGCACCAAAACGAGAAGGACCCTTCCAGGTTGAACAAGTCATGGGGCCAGTTACCTATAGATTGAAATTACCGAAACAATGGCGCATTCATCCTGTGTTTCATGCATCGCTCCTCACTCCATATAAGGAAACCTCAATGCATGGTCCGAATTTCACTATGCCACCTCCCGATATGGTTAATGGACAAGAAGAGTTTGAGATTGAGGCTATCCTTGGACATCGAAAACGTGGAGCCGGTTATCAATACTTAGTCAAGTGGAAAGGCTATGGAGCAAATGACAATACCTGGGAACCAGAACGACATTTGGGCAATGCTGTGGATATTCTAGTAGAGTATAAAAACAGAAGAAACCTCTGAAATATTCGGCACAATGACTTATTATCGCACCAACCTCCAATTAAAACATAATATCCGCTATGTCAAAAGATTCTGCAGAACCATTGGACGATACACTCCTACTGTCAAAACCAGATACTCTGTCACGCAGATGTTTGTTCCTGCCTTTAAACATCCTTCTAAACGAACGCTCTCTACATATCAGACATTGAAATACGTCCCAATGATGTCAAAACCGCCCAAAGTATCACGATTACCTCCTCATAAACGAATTCATCTGCAAGGACATACAGAAATTCCATATAATGCCTTGCCAAAGTATCTTCCCCAATACCATCGTCTCTCTTTTGATCTAGGAGAACTGCCCACATTCCAGGAAGCCGAATCACATTATCTTCCAGCATCAGTCCATCCGTGTTTTCAATATGATAACGTTTATCACAGGGTTTGGTTACGACGAACCTTCCCTGAATTATCAGAAGCTTTACAGAGAATTATTCAATGTGGCAGAGACATTTCCGCGGAACAATGGCAATATGAACAACGAATGAATATAAGGGGAAGTGAAAATTTTAGCCGCACAAGAGTGCAAATGGAAATCGCCCTTGCAACCGAGCAATACTACATTCTTCTGAACCAAGCAATACAGGACAGCATAAACGACCGAAGACGGTGACTTCTTGCATACGAAGGGGGTAATGTTACAATTTCTTTCCCTTTCGTTTAACGGACTCCTTTATTATATAATCATAGCTATGCGTTTCATGGACGCTTATTTCCTTTTAGCTTTATCTTTCACTTTTCCTTTCCAAGGTATTAGCTATACATTTCCTTTTACGTTCTCCTTGTTCTTTTTTGTATATAAAGACTCTCATGTATGTCTCTTTTCCTTAGTTCCAACTTAATCGAATTCTTCTCTCAACCTCTGAACGAAACTCCTCGCTCTCATCTTTGAGCTCGTCGTTAATTTGACCTTTGTCACCGTTTGACATAGCGTCCAGAACTTGTCCAGTAGGCTGGGAGCAGACCGAGACTCTGCTTGCCACTGTTGACTTAGAACGAACTGCGTTGAGAGCATCGATCTTAACAACGGACACTTTACTATTACATCATCATTACTATACGATTTAGTGGACACTTATCTCCTTTTGCTAACGCTTTCACATTTCCTTTCATAGGTAGTTAGCTGCGCTTACTGCGCATTCCCTTTATAGTTTTCCTTGTTCTCAAAACGTATATAAACCCTAGAATATCCTGTACATTCTCCAGTTCCAACTTAATCAAATCATACTCTCAACTTTGACTTGAACTCCTCGCTCTCTTTCTCTTGAGCTCATCGTCGACTTAAAGACCTTCGTCATCGTTTGACTTAGCGTCCAGAATCTGTCCAGTAGGCTGGGAGCGGACCGAGACTCTGCTTGCCACTGTTGACTTAGAACGAACCGTGTTGGGAGCATCAATCTTAACACAAGTTGGAACTCTCAGACCGCTCAGTGTTTCTACACTAGCCAGACACCATTGATACCAGAACCTCGACCCTTAGACCCCCCAACGGCTCTGTCCGTTTCAGACGAAAGTATTATCTAGATCGAAGGGAAGTCTTTCCATCGACTACAGGAACAGGGTGGTTTTTCCGCTCAGGAACCAAGAAGAAGAACGAACCAGTACCAGAATCCCTCTTTGAAGGTGATTATATTGAAGGACAAGAAAACGCCTTCCCAGACGACGTTTGGATTGATTGGGTAAACGAAGAACACGAAGAAGGATTTCTTTCGTTATTCAAACCGCCTACAGACGAACCAGAACTCTCCTGGTGGAACGAATATCTCAGTCTTACTGAAACAACAGGACAAGAGCGATACGCACTTGGAGACGGAGAACTACAGCCTTGGCTAGAATTCCAAGAACAGAAACAGATTGAAGCAAATCTATTCGGAGATCCAGAATCAGGAAAGAAGAAAGACGAAACAGGAGAACCTACAGACCCGAAAGAAGAAACAGAAAAAATGGCATCTGACACAGCAGCACCTGCCTCTAAAGGAGATATTAAGCCGCAGCCCATGCGCATTTTTACAGGGAAACGAACCGAAGCAAAGGCTTTCATTGGAAACCTTGAGGACTATTTCGTTTTGAACGATGATAACTACAAGAACAAAGGCCAGAAACAGATTCGATTTGCTATTGCCTGCCTAGGACAGGAACTCGACGATTGGAAGGTTCTAATCAAAGAGGAATTAGACGATGATGAAGAGACGACCCTTACTTGGACAAGTTGGGCCGAATTCAAGAAGCGCTTCTTAGCCGATTGGGGCGAAGTTAACAGCGCACTCAGAGCCCTGAATAATTTGGCCAATCTTAGAGTAGGGGGCGACATTTCAGTCCCTGAATATATCAGAAAATTCCGCATGGAGATTGGAACTTCAGGATTGAAAGGAACAACCGCACAACTTCAGGCATTTGTTAAAGGACTCCCTGAAAGTATTGCCACCAAAATCCTCAAAGCGAATGTTCTATCGATGAAGGAAGCATATGAAAAAGCAGAACAGCTTCATGGCACTTGGGAAATGATGCGAGCGCTTGGACGCAAACCAGGACAAGGGAACTGCTCTAATTTTAGCCAAAACACCAACACTAGGAGCGGATCAACTTGATCAGTTAATGCTATGCCCACTGGACATCTGACAGATGAACAAAAAGAGGAGTACATGAAAGCAGGGAAGTGTTTCAGATGTGGAAACCAGGGACATGTTGCAAAAAATTGTCCGAAACGAAACACCACTCCAAACGCCTCCTTCAGGTCCTCCTCATCGTTTCAGAATAAGGGGATCAGATCTATCCCTGAAGACGCGTCCAAAGACAAGCAAGACGACCCAGTTGCGAGTATCAGAGCGATCCTTGCTGGAATGAAGGCCAATGAACGAGAAGGTCTTCTTAATGAACTTGAGAATGAGGGTTTTTGATCAGGAAGCGTCACACAGCGGTTGGCACTTCCACAGCAAATGGACTTTCACAGTTAGCACTTGATTCTGTAATAGTACGATCAAATAATGACAAGCGCCTTTCAATCACTGTTGAAACGATCGATTTACCCGCTGAAACCTCTGCCCTCATCAATTGTGGAGCAGAAGGGAACTTTATTGACAAAGAAATAACAACAAAACTACCAAAAGAAAAGCTAAGAAAACCGATTCGAGTCAGGAACACAGATGGAACAATCAACACGAATGGAATGATCACTCATCGAGTATTAATTCAATATTCAATTGGAGGAAAGCGTCACAGCAACTGGTTCTTAATCACCAAGCTAGGAGACCAACGATTAATCTTGGGAATTCCTTGGTTAGAAGAAAATAACCCGACTATTGATTGGAGAGACAAAACAATTCACCTCATTGATGATCAATGACGAGATGAGACGATCTGGCAACTGGCACTGGACAATCAATGGGGAGAAGACGACTATTGGATTAGGGTCAAAACATCAGCATCACAGGCATTAGAACATCAACGGAAAAGGGACAAACCAAAGACAGAATTACCTATGGAATATGAGAAATGGCGATCAGTCTTTGAGAAGAAAGCTTCAGAGCGATTTCCTACCTCTAGAACGTGGGATCATGCAATCGAATTGAAAAACGGTTTCACCCCTAAAGTTAGCAAGATCTACCCGTTATTGATTAAGGAGCAATCATCTTTAGACGAATGGATTGAAGAACAACTTACTAAAGGATACATCAGACCATCGAAATCACCCCAGGCCTCGCCATTCTTCTTTGTTTCGAAAAAGGAAAGCGGAGCGTTAAGGCCATGTCAAGACTACAGATACCTGAACGATTGGACAATCAAGAATGCATATCCATTACCCCTAGTATCCGATCTCCTTACTAAACTTGCTGGAGCGCAGTACTTCACCAAATTAGATCTCCGCTGGGGATACAATAACATTCAAATCAAGAAAGGCGATGAATGGAAAGCAGCTTTTATCACAAACAGAGGATTGTATGAACCAACTGTCATGTTCTTTGGACTATGCAATTCACCATCTACATTCCAAACCATGATGAACAAATATTTCAGAGATATGATTAACGAAGGATGGCTCATCATTTACATGGACGACATTTTGATTTGTTCCCAAAACAAGACAGAATTGGAAGGGCGAACAAAACAAGTTCTAGACCGATTAGAAGAAAACGACTTGTTCCTGAAACTGGAGAAATGTAAATTCGCTGTACAAGAAGTCGAGTTTCTAGGAATGATCATATCACCTGGAAAAATACAGATGGATCCTATCAAACTAGCAGGGATAGCCGATTGGCCAGTACCAACAACAGTCCAACTTCTATCGACGATTCATTGGAAATTTTGCGGCTATAGCAAAACCGCTCACAGATCTAACTAAGAAGACAGAGATTTTTGATTGGAATACTGAGCGTCAAGCTGCTTTCAATACCTTGAAACAACGATTCGCCTCTATGCCAGTTCTCTTAATGCCAAACCCAGCGAAACCATTTATCCTTCAAACCGATGCCTCTAATAAGGCAATAGGAGCAGTATTAAAACAAGCGGACAACTCTGGCGCACTGCATCCCTGTGGTTTTATTTCCCACGCTCTAACACCAATGGAACAGAACTACCAGATCTATGATAGGGAACTACTCGCCATCATTAAAGGGTTGGCAGTTTGGCATCATCTTTTGCATGGATCACCTCATACTATCATCGTGCACTGCGATCACAAGAACTTGTCATACTACAGAACGGCTCAATGATTGACACCTAGACAAGCCAGATGGTCATCTCTATTATCCGAATTTGACCTCCGGATTGAACATGTACCAGGAACGAAGATGTTTGAGGCAGATGCTCTATCTAGACGACCAGATCATATGGGAAACGACGAAGAACAGACCACAGTCACCATGTTACCAAACAATCGCTTCATTCGCCTTATCAACAATGATTTAGCCAATGAACTGAAGAAGTATATGGCAAATGACGATTTTGGACAGATCCTGATTGACATTATTAAAAGACAAAGAGCGCCACCAATTAAATCAAAGCTACAAGATTGGACGTATACTCAGGGCATCGTCTATTATCTGGGAAAGATCTATATCCCCGATCGGATCGAATTGAGAACACGCTTAATCAAAGAAACACATGAAGCTTTATCTTCAGGACATCCTGGCCGATTGAAAACATTGGCGTTTCTAAAACGCGACTACTGGTGGCCAGGAATGTACAGACATGTCAAAGAATGGGTAGAAGGATGCGCACTATGTCAACAGATGAAGGTTAACACTCACCCAAATGCACCAGCTTTAATCCCTATTCCATCAAAAGCAACACGTCCATTTCAACAAGTAACCCTTGATTTCATTACAGATCTTCCCATTTCGGACGGATATGACTCAATATTGGTCACGGTGGACCATGGCCTTACAAAGGGGGTAATTTTCACCCCTTGCAACAAGACAATCGTGTCCCAGCGGGGCCCATAACCTGTTGAAATTTATGATGGTGGCGCAGACCGAGGCTTAGAGGCTTAGTAAGCAGGAGACTTACTTAGTACTGTTTGTAGATGTTGAAGGCTGTTTAGGAGCAAAGGGCTCAACTAACAGATAACAGAGGCAATACAATGTTATTGAAATGAGGGCATAAGGCCCTCCTTATATACATGTGGGCCAGAGTACATTAAGACTACCTAAGGTAATGCCAGCAGAGCGCTACAGAGGGTAGTGCCAGGTGGTGCTTTGCTGGTGTCTCTACTCTGAGTATGAACTCTATAATTTCTGTTAATGATTATAATAAGGGATTATATAGTGTCTCATTAATAATGATATTATAATACATGAAGCTGTGGGTTCAATCCCCTTAGCTCCAGATCATTATTAATTCAACAGATATACCCCTACTGTCAAAACCAGATACTCCGTTACGCAGATGTTCATCCCTGCCTTTAAACACCCTTCCAAACAAATGCTCTCTATATATCAAAAACTGAAATACGTTCCAATGATGTCAAAACCACCTAAGGTGGCATGATTACCTCCTCACAAACGAACGCATCCACAGGGACACACAGAGATTCCATATAACGCCTTACCAAAGTATCTTCCCCAGTATCACCGCCTCTCTTTTGATCTAGGAGAGTTACCCATGTTTCAAGAAGCCAAATCACACTATCTCCCAGCGTCAGCTCACCCTTGTTTTCAATATGATAACGTTTATCACAGGGTTTGGTTACAACAAACCTTCCCTGAACTATCAGAAGCTTTACAATAGATTATTCAGCTAGGCAGAGATATCTCTGCAGAACAATGGCAATATGAACGGCGAATGAATATAAGAGGAAGCGAAAATTTTAATCGTACACGAGCACAAATGGAAATGACGCTCGCAACCAAACAATATTATGATCTTTTGAACCAGGCAGTGCGGGCTAGCATGAACAATCCAGAGATACATGTTACACATCATGCACACCCTGAGCAAATTCATATTCCATGCCCTGACAATGAAGGAACCTGATCAGAACAAGAAGAAATGGCCAGAAATTCTTGTGAGAACTTTCTCAGGACCAGAGCGCCAGAAATCGAAGAGATCTTAGCTTTGGACTCCGACGACAAGATTTGGGATGTTTAAACCATACTCAATGGTCTCATTCTCCCCATCTTACGGATACAACATGTTCGCCGCCGTCATCACCATTGCCTACCTTGTCGCATTTGCCTTTGCTCTCCTGGTCACAGCATGTGGCCACTGCTACGTTGAAACTTTCATCCCCACCTCCCCCTTCCTTGCCACCACCCATGACCTCCCCATTGAGGTCTTTATCACCACCACCACCACTGTCGACGAATATCTTTTCCCGGATTGGCCTGCTTCCCCTTCCTCCACCACTGTCGATCTTCACCAACACCCGGCTGAGCTCAAAAACGCTCTCCTTTTAGAAGAAGAAGCTCCCCTGCCCCCTCCTCCAGCACATCTCTTGCCCGTACTCCTAACGCTTCCCTCCTTTGAGCTCAAGAAGCTCTTGCCACTATGATCGTGGATTACCAACTGTTTGCCAGCCCTCTCGATCCAATGCTCAACATTGCCCTCACCACCGACCCTCATACTGTCACGGACAAAGAACGTGATGCGATTCTGGAGCAGACAGTCCAGCTGGATTATATCACAAGGACTTTGCAATGGCAGTTTGAAACTGCTAATCACAACGTCAACACCATCGCTGAGTGGTTGAAGTCACGAAGAGATCATGGGTGGATGAACAATGGGAATCATGGATGGGGAACTGGATAAGAAGTTGGTGACTTCTTGCATATGAAGAGGGTAATGTTACAGTTTCTTTTTCTCTTTGTTAACAGACTAGTTATTACTTAATCATCGTTATGCATTTTTCCTTTTAGCTTTACCTTTCACATTCCCTTTCTTAGGTATTTAGCTGCGCTTTTCCTTTTATATTTTCCTTGTACTTTTCAGTATATAAAGACTTGCATGTACACCTCTTTTCTTTAGTTCCAACTTAATCGAATTATACTCTCAACCTCTGAACAAAACTCCTTGCTCTCATCTTCTTGAGCTCATTGTCTACTTTGACCTTTGTCACTGATTGACTTAGTGCCCAGAACTTGTCCAGTAGGTTGGGAGCAGATTGAGACTCTGCTTGCCACTGTTGACATAGAACGAACTATGTTGAGAGCATCGATCTTAACAGATCCACTTTCAATGTCCTGTCCAGGTAGCGTGCTTTCTCGAGTCTCTGGTCACCATATGCATTTGCTTTGTCTCATTAATTGCACATCAATTCATGTTTGCTCCGCTTTGCACTCTACTTTCACTCTCATAATACTGGTCATTTTATGTCCTGTCATAGATTTCAAGCTAATAAAATTTGTCATGCTATCTAACTAACAAGAGGCTTTTGAGGCTTTTGAAACCATGAAAAGCCAGCTAAATGGCCTTAGAGGCAAATAGACCTTGCCTCTGAAAGCCAATGCTGCTTTATGGCTTTGGCTGCTTCTGTGGCTTCAGAAAGCCACGAAAGCCAGACTTGACATTTTGCTGATGACTCTGAGCCTGAGCGAAAAAAGGAGAGGAACCGTGCCCAAGGCGAGTGCGAGAATGGAGGAGGAAGAGGAGAAGTCCAGTACAGTTTATACCAGGACATACCATGACTGGGCAGACCAGGTGGTGAGGCGAGCTGAGGCGATCGTAGACAGTGCATGGAGCAACTGGGAGAGGTGTTAGGCTTTTTGGACTTTGATCAATGGACAATGAATGGTTTTTCTTTTTATCTAATGGTTAATTTTGCAAGATGAAAGTTGCATGTTGGCAATGAGAGTGTTATCAACTATTTGCAAAGTATTCCTGTATCATAGTATGTACTTAGAACAATTTAAAATATATCAAGTATTTCTATTTATCATGGTTCTCAAGTAGCAGGCCATAAATAAACTGGGTAAAAAATGTAGAAGATATGACAACAGTGTGGACATAGGTGAGGATTAAGTACATGCTATCACATGTAAATGTGATTACACAAATATGGAATCAAATCAGCATGTGTAGATGGTATAGACTGAGCAGTAATCTGAGTTTTGAGTTGATCCACATAATCTTGTTTTAAGAAGTGGTCACAAGCATTGGCCAGAGCCATCAGAACATCCTTTCTTTCCCAAAATGCTTGTTTAGCAATGATAACAAAGGCTGAAATATGTCAACTTGAATCAGTCTAATGAATGAAGAATTAACTTACCAACTAAAACTTGACAATGAGATGGCTGATAATGCTAAAGTCAAAAATGACTCCTGGAGAAAAGTTGAATGATCACCATATGGAATGAACATTGTTCAGTTGGTGTTACCCCAAATGCATGAATCACAGAAAGCTAATGACAGGTATCATGAGAATCAAATCTGGTGCAAGGGAACAAGCATACAAACTAAACATAAATTATTGTACTTGTAAAAATCAAGTATTATGACTCACTTTCTGTTGGCCATGGGATAAAATGTCAGGAGAGTCCTGGCTTTAAATGGGCACTGTCACTCACTCTCTGTTAGTCATGGGATCAGATGGAGAGTCCCTGGCATCAAATGAGCACTGGCACTCACTGTCTGTTGGTCATGGGATCAGATGTCAGGCTCTGGCATCAAATGAGCACTGTCACTCACTCTCTGTTGGTCATGGGATAAGATGTCAGGAAAGTCCTTGGCATCAAATGGGCACTGTCACTCACAATCTGTTGGTCATGGGATCAGATGTCAGGACAGTCCCTAGCATTAAATGGGCACTGTTACTTACATACTGTTGGTCACGGGATCAGATGTCAAAAGTGTTCCTGGCATCAAATGAGCACTGTCACTCACTCTCTGTTGGTCATGGGATCAGATGTCAGAAGAGTCCCTGGCATCAAATGGACACTGTCACTCACATCCTGTTGGTCATGGGATCAGATGTCAGGAGTCCCTGGCATCAAATGGGTACTGTCACTCACATCCTGTTGATCATAGGATTCAGAAGTCAGGATAGTCCATGCCATTGAATGGGCACTGTCACTCACATCCTGTTGGTCATGGGATCAGATGTCAGGAGAGTCCATCCCAGCAAATGGGCACTGTCACTCACATACTGTTTGTTGTGGGATCAGATGTTAGGAGAGTCCCTGGCATCAAACAGGCACTGTCACTCACATCCTATTGGTCATGGGATCAGATGTCAGGAGAGTCCCTGGCATCAAATGGGCACTGTCGCTCACTCTCTGTTGGTCATGGGATCAGGCATAAGGAGAGTCCCGGGCATCAAATGAGCACTGTCACTCACCCACTGTGGGTCAAGGAATCAGATGTCAGGAGAGTCCCTGACATCAAATGGGCACTGTCACTTACATACTGTTGGTCATGGATCAGATGTCAGGACAGTCCTGACATCAAATGGGCACTGTCACTCACATACTGTTGGTCATGGGATCAGGTGTCAGGACAGTCCCTGTCATTAAATGGGCACTGTCACTCACATACTATTGGTCATGTGATAAGGAGAGTCCTTGGCATAAAATGGGCACTGTCACTCACATTCTGTTGGTCATGGGATCAGATGTCAGGAGAGTCCCTGTCATCAAATGGGCACTGTTGCTCACATACTGTTGTTTGTGGGATCAGATGTCAAGACCCTTGCATAAAATAAACTACTGGCACTCACTCTCTGTTAATCACCTTCTGATAAGACTAATCATGCATTGCCAATGTTGTTAAGATCGATGCTCTCAACGCAATTCGTTCTAAGTCAACAGTGGCAAGCAGAGTCTCGGTCTGCTCCCAGCCTACTGGACAGGTTCTGGACACTAAGTCAAACGATGACAAAGGTCAAATAAACGACGAGCTCAAAGAGATGAGAGCGAGGAGTTTTGGTTCAGAAGTTGAGAGAAGAATTCGATTAAGTTGGAACTAAGGAAAAGAGACATACATGAGAGTCTTTATATACAAAAAGAACAAAGAGAACGTAAAAGGAAATGTATAGCTAATACCTTGGAAAGGAAAAGTGAAAGATAAAGCTAAAAGGGAATAAGCGTCCATGAAACGCATAGCTATGATTATATAATAAAGGAGTCCGTTAAACGAAAGGGAAAGAAATTGTAACATTACCCCCTTCGTATGCAAGAAGTCACCGACTTCTTATCCTGTTCCCCAGCCATGGTTTCCATTATTCGTCCACCCATGATCCCTGCGCGACTTTAACCATTCGGCAATGGTATTGATGTCGTGATTAGCGGTCTCAAACCGCCATTGCAAAGTCCTTGTAATATAGTCAAGTTGGACCGTTTGTTCAAGGATTGCGTCGCGCTCTTCGTCTGTGACAGTGTGAGGGTCGGTGGTGAGGGCGGTGTTGAGCATGGCATCGAGGGGTCCGGCGAATAACTGATAGTCGACGATGAAGGTGGCGAGGGCTTCCTGAGCCCGAAGAAGGGTGGCGTTAGGGGTCCTAGCGAGAGGTGGTGCGGGTGGAGCGGGTAGAGGTGCCTCTTCCTCAATAAAGGCGTCCATGAGCTCGTCTGGATGCTGATGAAGGTCAGCGATGGTGGAGGAAGGGGAGGTGGGCCAATTCAGGAAGAGGTAGTCGTCGATGGTGGTGGTGGTGGTGACAAAGACCTCAATAGGGAGGTCATGAGCGGTGGCGAGGAACGGGGAGGCAGCGACGAAGGTAGGATCATAACAATGGCCACAGGCTGTGACCAAGAGCGCGAAGGCGAAAGCAACGAGGTAGGCGACGACGACGATGGCAGACATGTTGTATCGATAAGATGAGAGGGGACAAGACCTCTGGGTGTGGTTTAAATATCCCAAATCTCGTCGTCGGAGTCCAAAGCTAAGATCTCTTCAATCTCAGGTTCTCTGGTCCTGAGAAAGTTCTCATGGGAGTTTCTAGCCGCTTCTTCTTGTTCTGATCGGATTCTTGCATTGTCAGGGTGTGGAATACAAATTTGGTCAGGGCGTTCATGTCGTGTAACGTGTATCTCTGGGTCGTTTATGCTGTCCTGTATTGCTTGGTTCAGAAGAATGTAGTATTGCTCGGTTGCAAGGGCGATTTCCATTTGCACTCTTGTGCGGCTAAAATTTTCACTTCCCCTTATATTCATTCGTCGTTCATATTGCCATTGTTCCGCGGAGATGTCTCTGCCACATTGAATAATTCTCTGTAAAGCTTCTGATAATTCAGGGAAGGTTCGTCGTAACCAAACCCTGTGATAAACGTTATCATATTGAAAACAGGGATGGACTGATGCTGGAAGATAATGTGATTCAGCTTCCTGGAATGTGGGCAGTTCTCCTAGATCAAAAGAGAGGC
The DNA here is from genome assembly GCA_023014435.1 of Amanita fuliginea. Lineage (NCBI taxonomy): Eukaryota > Fungi > Basidiomycota > Agaricomycetes > Agaricales > Amanitaceae > Amanita > Amanita fuliginea. The sequence goes on from JAEBUQ010000005.1 coordinate 1,638,366, forward strand.
GATGGTATTGGGGAAGATACTTTGGCAAGGCATTATATGGAATTTCTGTATGTCCTTGCGGATGAATTCGTTTATGAGGAGGTAATCGTGATACTTTGGGCGGTTTTGACATCATTGGGACGTATTTCAATGTCTGATATGTAGAGAGCGTTCGTTTAGAAGGATGTTTAAAGGCAGGAACAAACATCTGCGTGACAGAGTATCTGGTTTTGACAGTAGGAGTGTATCGTCCAATGGTTCTGCAGAATCTTTTGACATAGCGGATATTATGTTTTAATTGGAGGTTGGTGCGATAATAAGTCATTGTGCCGAATATTTCAGAGGTTTCTTCTGTTTTTATACTCTACTAGAATATCCGCAGCATTGCCCAAATGTCGTTCTGGTTCCCAGGTATTGTCATTTGCTCCATAGCCTTTCCACTTGACTAAGTATTGATAACCGGCTCCACGTTTTCGATGTCCAAGGATAGCCTCAATCTCAAACTCTTCTTGTCCATTAACCATATCGGGAGGTGGCATAGTGAAATTCGGACCATGCATTGAGGTTTCCTTATATGGAGTGAGGAGCGATGCATGAAACACAGGGTGAATGCGCCATTGTTTCGGTAACTTCAATCTATAGGTAACTGGCCCCATGACTTGTTCAACCTGGAAGGGTCCTTCTCGTTTTGGTGCTAGCTTTCTTGATTGATACGGAATGTGGAGATTCTTGTTTTCAAGCCAGACTTTGTCACCCTTTTTGAATCTGATTGACTTGTCTCTGTATCTATGAGCGACCATTTGTCTAGCAAGTTCATGAGCAGCTAGAGCTTCTTCTCTGGCTTTTCGAAGCATCTGGAGGCGTTCTTCCGCTGCTGGAGCAGTCATTTTGAGCGCTGCTGTAGGGATAGCGATCGGATCTGTTCCATACATAAGTTGGAATGGAGATGTTTTTATTGTATCATGATAACGATTATTGTGTGCAAATTCGGCGATAGGCAAGAGTGGTTTCCATTTGTGGGGTTCATTGGTACAAAACATCCGAAGATAGATCTCAAGTTCTTGATTGACGCGTTCAGTTTCGCCATCTGTTTGAGGATGATAAGCAGTGCTCATCCTGTGATCAATTCCCAATGCTTTTCGTATTTCTTGGAATACTTTAGCAGAGAATTGTGGTCCTCTATCAGAGATTAAGACATCTGGGAGTCCAAAGCGCTTGAAGATTTCAGAAATATAGAGATCGGCTGTTCCTAAAGCGTCGATTGTCTTGTTGCAAGGGGTGAAAATTACCCCCTTCGTAAGGCCATGGTCCACCGTGACCAATATGGAGTCAAAGCCTTCGGAAACAGGAAGATCAGTGATGAAATCGAGTGTGACCTGCTGAAATGGGCGTGTAGCTTTTGATGGGATAGGGATTAATGCCGGTGAATTTGGGTGAGTATTGACTTTCATTTGCTGGCAAAGTGCGCAACCTTCAACCCATTCTTTGACATGTCGATACATTCCAGGCCACCAATAATCACGCTTCAAAAGTGCTAGTGTTTTCAATCGTCCAGGGTGTCCTGAAGATAATGCTTCATGTATCTCCTTAATTAATCGAGTGCGCAACTCAATTCGATCAGGCACATAAATCCTGCCCAAGTAATAAACGATACCATGAGTGTATGTCCAGTCTTGTAGTTTGGATTTAATTGGTGGTGCTCTTTGCTTAGTGATAACTTCAATAAGGATGCGTCCAAAATCGTCATTTGCCATGTATTTCTTTAATTCGCTGGCAAGATCATCATTGATTAGTCGAATAAATCGGTCATTCGGCAAAACCGTGACAGTAGTTTGTTCCTCATCATTTCCCATATGATCTGGTTGTCTGGATAATGCATCTGCTTCGAACATTTTTGTGCCGGGTATATGTTCAATACGAAGATCATATTCAGATAGCAATGATGACCACCAAGCTTGTCGAGGTGTTAAGCGTTGAGCAGTTCGGTAGTAAGACAAGTTCTTGTGATCACAATGGACAATGATCGTGTGAGGAGAACCATGTAATAGATGGCGCCATACTGCAAGTCCCTTGATGATTGCAAGCAGTTCTCTGTCGTAAATTTGATAATTCTGCTCCGTTGGTGTTAACGCATGGGATATAAATCCACATGGATGGAGTGCTCCAGATTCATCAGCCTGTTTCAGTACCGCTCCAATTGCTTTGTTGGAGGCGTCGGTTTGAAGGATGAACGGTTTTGCAGGATTTGGCATTAACAATACTGGCATAGAGGCGAACCGTTGCTTTAGGGTGTCAAAGGCAAGTTGGCGCTCATTATTCCAGTCAAATGGTTCCGTTTTCTTGGTTAGATCTGTGAGTGGTTTTGCGATTGCTGCAAAGTTCCCAATAAAACGTCTGTAAAAGTTTCCAAAACCTAGGAATGATCGGACTTGTTTAACCATTGATGGTACTGGCCAATCAGCTATTCCTGCGAGTTTGATAGGATCCATTTGTATTTTTCCAGGTGAGATGATCATGCCCAGAAATTCAATTTCTTGAACAGCGAATTTACATTTTTCTAATTTCAGGAACAGATCGTTCTCTTCTAATCGATCAAGAACCCTTTTTGTTCGTTCTTCTAGTTTGTTCAAATTCTGAGAACATATTAAGATGTCGTCCATGTAGATAATGAGCCATCCTTCATTAATCATGTCTCTGAAGTATTTGTTCATCATAGTTTGGAATGTAGATGGCGAATTGCATAAGCCAAAGAACATAACAGTTGGTTCGTATAATCCTCTGTTGGTAATGAAAGCAGCTTTCCATTCGTCCCCTTTCTTGATCCTGACGTTATTATATCCCCATCGGAGGTCTAATTTGGTGAAATATTGTGCACCAGCAAGTTTTGTAAGGAGGTCAGATACTAGGGGTAATGGGTATGCATTCTTGATTGTCCAATCGTTCAAATATCTATAATCTTGGCACGGCCGAAGCGCACCACTTTCCTTTTTTGAGACAAAGAAGAATGGCAATGCTTGAGGAGATTTCGACAGTTTGATGTAGCCTTTAGCTAGCTGTTCTTCAACCCATTCGTCCAGCGACGACTGTTCTTTGATTGATAACGGATAGATCTTGCTAACTTTAGGACTAAAACCGGTTTTCAAATCGATAGCGTGATCCCAAGTTCTGGAAGTTGGGAATCGTTCTGATGCCTTTTTCTCAAAGACTGAGCGCCATTTCCCATATTCTGATGGTAGTTCCGTTTTTGGTTCATCCTTTTTTAACTGATGTTCTAACGCTTGAGATGCTGATGTTTTAACTCTGATCCAGTAATCGTCTTCTCCCCATTGTTGATTGTCCAATGCCATTTGCCAGATAGTTCCTTCATTCCGTTGTTCATCGATGAGGTATATCGTTTTATCTCTCCAATCAATAGTAGGATTGTTTTCTTCTAACCAAGGGATTCCCAAAATTAATTGTTGATCTCCTAATTTAGTGATTAGAAACCAGTTGCTGTATCGTTTTCCTCCAATCGAATATTGAATATGGACTCGATGTGTGATTATTCCATTAGTGTTAACCGTTCCATCTGCGTTTCTGACTTTGATTGGTTTTCGCAGTTTTTCTTTTGATAACTTGGTGGTTACTTCTTCGTCAATAAAATTCCCTTCTGCTCCACAATCGATTAGAGCCGAAGTGTCAGCGGGTAAATCGGACGTCTCCACAGAAATTGAAAGGCGCTTGTCATTATTCGATCTTACTATTACAGAATCAAGCGCTAACTGTGAATGTCCATTTGTTATGGAAGTGTCAACCGCTGTATGACGCTTCCGGGTTAAAAACCCTCATTTTCGAGTTCATTGAGAAGACCTTCTCGTTCATCGGCCTTCATTCCAGCAAGGATCGCTCTGATGCTTGCAACTGGGTCGTCTTTTTTTTCCTTGGGCGTATCTTCAGGGATAGATCTGATCCCCTTATTCTGAAACGATGAGGAGGCCCTGAAGGAGGCGTTTGACGTGGTGTTTCGTTTGGGACAATTCCTTGAAACATGCCCCTGGTTTCCACATCTGAAACATTTTCCAGATTTCATGTATTCCTCCTTTTGTTCATCTGTCAAACGTCCAGTGGGCATCGCATTTACTGATCGGGTTGATCCGCCTCTATTATTGGTGTTTCGGTTAAAATTGGAGCGATTCCCTTGTCCTGGTTTTCTTCCAAGCGCTCGCATCATTTCCCAAGCGCCATGAAGCTGTTCTGCCTTTTCATACGCTTCTTTCATGGATAGAACGTTTGCTTCAAGTATCTTTGTAGCAATACTTTCGGGGAGTCCTTTGACAAAGGCCTGGAGCTGCGCAGTAGTTCCTTTCAATCCTGAAGTACCGATTTCCATGCGAAATTTTCTGATATATTCAGGGACTGAAACGTCGCCCCCTACTCTGAGATTGGCTAGATTGTTCAGCGCTCTGAGAGCGCTATTAACTTCACCCCAATCGGCTAAGAAACGTTTCTTGAATTCTGCCCAATTCGTCCAAGTAAGGGTTGTTTCTTCTTCATCGTCCAATTCATCCTTGATCAGGACTTTCCAATCATCGAGTTCCTGCCCAAGACAGGCAAGAGTAAATCGAATCTGCTTCTGTGCTTTGTTTTTATAGTTATCATCATTCAAAACAAAGTAATCTTCAAGACTTCCAATGAAAGCCTTCGCTTCGGTTCGTTTTCCTGTAAAAACGCGCATAGGCTGCGGTTTGATATCTCCTTTAGAGGCAGGTGCTGCTACGTCGGATGCCATCTTTTCTGTTTCTTCTTTCGGATCTGTAGGTTCTCCTGTTTCGTCTTTCTTCTTCCCTGATTCTGGATCTCCAAATAGACTTTGTTCGATCTGTTTCTGTTCTAGGAAGTCTCTCCAAGGCTGTATCCCTTTGTCTTGAAGTGCGTATCTATCCTGTGGTGGTGCTCCAGAGAGACTGATGAATTCGTTCCAGCAGGAGGATTCTGGTTCTTCAGTGGGTGGATAAAATAGAGAATAAAAGTCCTCTTCTAGATCTTCGTTGATCCACTCGATCCAAATGTTATCTGGGAAGACTTCCTTTCCGTCTCCTTCAATATAATCACCTTCAAAGAGGGATGCTGGTACTGGTTCATTCTTCTTCTTAGTTCCTGAGCGGAAATACCACCCTGTTCCAGTAGTCGACGGAAAAACCTCTCGTCGATCTAAATAATACTTTCGTCTGAAACGGACAGAGCCGTTCGGTGGTCTGAGATTTGAGGTTCTGGTATCAATGGTGTCTGGCTAGTGTAGAAACACTGAGCGGTTCTGGGAGTTCCAACTTGTGTTAAGATCGATGCTCTCAACGCAATTCGTTCTAAGTCAACAGTGGCAAGCAGAGTCTCGGTCTGCTCCCAGCCTACTGGACAGGTTCTGGACACTAAGTCAAACGATGACAAAGGTCAAATAAACGACGAGCTCAAAGAGATGAGAGCGAGGAGTTTTTGTTCAGAAGTTGAGAGAAGAATTCGATTAAGTTGGAACTAAGGAAAAAAGACATACATGAGAGTCTTTATATACAAAAAGAACAAAGAGAACGTAAAAGGAAATGTATAGCTAATACCTTGGAAAGGAAAAGTGAAAGATAAAGCTAAAAGGGAATAAGCGTCCATGAAACGCATAGCTATGATTATATAATAAAGGAGTCCGTTAAACGAAAGGGAAAGAAATTGTAACAAATGTCACTGACCTCCTGTACATCATGCAAGTTGATCAACTCAACTCTTTAGCAAAATCTCAACATAACTTACTCCCTACATGTTCTTGCATTAGCCCAGGGAAAGGGTAACTGTAATACTACCACTCACTTGCTGTAACTTATTAGACTGCTTATCAACATAAATTTAGCATCATTTACCCACTATTTTTATATCAATCAACTAGAATGACAACAATGTTTATCACCCACATTTTCCAAATTCTATTAAAAGATGACATGAGAGTCTTCCTTGTAAGTTTCATTACCTTCTATATGAATATACTCACATCCTATAAACAATAAATGCAATATATTACATGATGCTGCAGATATCTCACATTGATTTTCCCCTTTCCAATGTTTTATCATTGTTATTTTTTTGTGATTTTGACACACCTTTGTGGACTGTTCATACTATAATCATCCTGTCATAAGGTAAAATACCCTTTACTTACCCAAAAATATGGAAACTGTGAAAGCACAACCCCAGGAAGTAATTTAAGTGTACATTCCCTTTCCAAAACAGTTCTACAATGCACGACATCATGTGCTGGTCATGATAGTAGAGGATCTCACTCAAGAGCATTTTTAACACACAGATCCAAGTTGTTTTTCTGTGTTGAGACAAAGAGATCATGCAAACTGGCATTGTCAATTGCTTCTGCTGTTTTCTCTGTCAGCTCAAGACAATTTTTTTCAGCCTTGTCCATCTCTAGCAACACAGGCTCAATGGTCTATAATAAAGTTGAATAGATCTTATTGTTCACCTTCCAACCTCACAAATGCCTTTGGGGGGTGAGCTGTATTCATTACTCTTTGCAAGTAAAATTCCTGAAAAGTTTTTTCAGCATTTTCCTTGGCCATCTCCCACTTATCCTTTTCATCTTTCATATCAGTAAGTTTACCCCATTCTTGTATGACTTGGCCATCAAATTTGGTGAAGACCAGCACAAAAGGAACTGTATTTTATGAAAAACTGGGATTAAAATGACTGCTGATGTACCTCCAGTCCCCTTGCTGAAGAACTGAAGCTCAGCATCTGTTATGGGGCGAGGACTATCCATGGGGATGCAGTACCTATGGCAGCATAAATCAGATGAAACATGGACAAATTGGAAAAGTACCAAATTGCATGTAATTGATCTTTCAGATGCATTGCCATTGACTTATTTTGGATAAACTTCTGAACAACCTCCATTTCATTATTAGAACCAGCCTCAAAGCCCTGTGAGTCATGGAAGATGAAGTTGCTACCAGGATATGTAATCTGGTGCTCAATATCATGTATACCTCGCTGAAAAGGTTATGAAGTAATGGCAGTAAAAGTCACAAGCAAGCCCACCTCTATTGATGATTGCAAATGAGTATCAGGCTTCTTTTTCTGAAACCATTGCTTTAAATGTGCCAGTCCCTTGGGCTTAAGTAGACCTCCATCCTTATCATATATCATGGGTGTTGTACCCTGTGCCACACCACAAACTTTCTCAAGGATAGTTGTCTTGCCTGCATTAGCTCTTCCAATGACAAGGATGCGGAAATGAGGGCATGCATATCGATTCTTGAGTATCTCTGTCATTTCTGGATCTACAATTATTGTAATTATGTCAGAATTCCATAACTGTCACTACAAGAGTTCAAACTGACCCACTGCATGTGGATCTTGAAGATGTGCAGTATCAGACATGACTGAGTTGACAGTGGAATGGTATGTGAAATTGTATCTGGCCTAGGAGCAAGTTGAGGATATAAACGTACAGATGCTGCAGATGTTACTCGTAATCTCAGATTTCAACCAGCGTAATGGCCAGTTCAGCCAAGCCTGGTATCGAGATGATGTGTGACGAAACAAGCAGTTGTGCCGCGAGAAGACTCTGATTAGTACCTGTGCGCCCAAGAATTACGCAAGTATAGGCGGTGAGGTCAAAGAGGGCAAGGCTGTGCGAGTCACGATGTCACACACTTGTGACTTGGCCTTTCGAAGAGACCAACAGGCCCCGCGATAATCTCCAAGCCGTGGCTACCGAGTCCCAGTACCAGTGTCCAGACGATAAAGACCTTAATGTTTTAAGGTATAATGACGATACCGTATCTCCCTTCGTGTGCTGCCGCCTTATAAACTTGAAAGGGACTCCCTTCAATCTCGATAAAGTTGACTGGTCATGGAAGTTCTTTAGGCAATACGCCAAGGCCTTTGCACTGCACGATGGCCTCGAGTACTCATGATTCGGTTTTTTAGTTGAATAAACGCATGGCTATTTGTGGTTCAATGAGTCGAATGCGAACTCAAGTACTCAGCACTCAGCGCCAAATCGCCCTCCGCCTCTACATCGTATACTGAGTACTTCGTTCACCACGACATCTTTCCATCCGTACCAGCCCCGTACCATCTCAACCATCAAACAACCCTGTTCCGAGCTCAAGTCAGGGTACACATGAATGCCCAATTCCTGCCCACCATGCTTTTCAAGGACTACACCCCGGGGAAGGATTTTACTTGCAAGGACGGGGACAGCGTCAGACGTGTCGGCTTTCTATGGATCTGATAGGTTGCCGCTGTCTATTTAACGTCGTTCTGGAATTGACCGGCGAGTCACGGACCACAAGCCCGATGAGATGTATTTATCCTTCACACGCGACAGCAACCTCTGGTATGCCGACAGAAAATGTGAAATGGTGGTACGATCACTTTGCCAACAGGTATATCGCCTGCGGGAAGCTATTCGAGAATGACGACGTCGACGTTTCAGCTTAACACGTTTTGCGACCTGACTGGCATCCATCACCGGTTCAACTCTGTAGAATCATGTACGATTTTAATCATATCGCCTCGTTTTTAACATCATATTCTGATATCATATAACTATTTCCGCGATTTCGCAAGCAGGCCGCTGGACCTCCAAAAGATGCGAGTCTTCATTATGCTATATAAAAATAGTTGGCGGGCACACGTATGCTTGGATGCTGCGGGTTGAATAAGTTTTTTTTTTAAAAAAATTGGAGAATGGAGGGTGCGCACCCATGGACAAATTTCGTCTTCCTTCACCCTTCACTATGGCAAGGCTATCTATATGCACCTGACTCCCTTCAAACTCCTGTCGCGCCAGCTCTGCACGAAGAGCTTGTTCAAGCGATAGAGGAGTGAGGCTGGTAGTGTGTAAAACGTCCACGAGGGATGTATATGTCAATGGAAATGAGGTGCGGAAAGGAGAATAATATGCACCGATTGGCGAGGTGAAGACCGTATGCAGACGAGTCTTCATCTCCAGCCGCATGTCCTCTTGCTTCTGTCAACGCACGAATGGGCCTACATGATAAAACTATGGACATGAGATTTTTCTTTTTAAAAAAAAGGAAACGACACAAAGACAAACGCGCATTAGCATACGGGACCTGGTTTCACTTTGGAAAAGGCCTTTGCGGCAGAAGGGACGAGAGCTTCCGGTTGCAACTGTGTTGATGAACCGAGACACATCTAAGCCACGAGTTATTGTCCACCCAAACACCGACAAACGAACCTCATGACGAACCTCACCGTCCTCATCTCCCCGACGCCTCTCTATGTCCAGAGCAATTTCTCATTATACCACTCACCAGTCATGGTCACCCTCGTTTGTCGGAAACAGAGGTGGCTGACTGTGACCCAGTCTGGTGCGAAACATACTCGTCAGCCCAGAAGAAGAGGCCACCCTCCAAGCCGTGCCGTCGACCCAAACTTTCTCTCACCACCCATAGAGACCTTCAGAGTACGTCCAAAAAGACATAGACCGACGCGTTCTCAGAGCGCACCTCCTGCTAGACTTGTACAGTTACCTTCACCCCCAAAACCGTTCGTACCAGACCCCCCGTCGACGGCTATCAACAGACCCTTCCCCAGAAGGAGTTTTACGACGTCCTACTCTGAAGGCGTCGCAAAGACAACAGGATCAGGAGATTTAATTCCCTCCACCACCTCCACTTCGTAAGTTTTCCTCTTCTCTTCCCTCCCTGTCGCCAGCCACTCAGCACATGCTACCATTTATTCAGTCCCCCCAACTACCTTTTGGCGCAGAACCCGCAAGTGGAGCGTCACAGCTGCCTCCTACTGACCTCATGCCGCTCTACCTTTATTGCCGCAGGGCTCGATTTCGACTCTCCGGTGCACAATCTGAGCGCATTTAGCGTCGAAAACCGCATTGGATTCATCGTCGTCCCCGACTATTCCCTCTAATAATGAAACGACTGCTTGGCCCCAAATACTTCTAGAATACCGATACCACTACCAATACCCACACTTTATTATACAACACTCGCATAATCGACATTTTGAACATCCTTCTATGACAAGGTTACAAACAAGCGGTCTTGTCTTGTCTGTGATGACTCTTGTCCGGGCAGCCGCCCTTTTTAAAGATAAAAACTACATACACCGGATGCCTTGTCAATCAGGCGTAGGTCAACGTCGACGTTCAACTATTGGTGGCCGTATCCTGCTTGGACAGCCACGGCGGCGACCTCCCCGGCAGCTGCAACGAGCGGGATGGCAACTACGACGTTTCTCCCCATTCCTACAATCCTCGCCCCCACTTCTACACTTCAGGGTGGCATCTTGGCAACTCTGAGTGTTCCTTCTCCGGATTCGAGTTCCATCCTTACCTTTTCGGGTACTCTGACAACTTTATCGGACCCTCCTTACCCGTGCCGTCCTCTTCGAGCTCGTCCATACCCATATCGAGCTCATCCACATCCGCATCGAGCTCATCCACATCCGCATCGAGCTCATCTACATCCGCATCCACATCCGCATCCGTTCCGTCGTCTCCAACTGCACCCCACTCAAACTCGGGCTTTCCAGGTCGCGGCTTTTTCGCATCTTCGCACTTTCTTGTCCCACTGATAGCAGCCGTATCCACGACCGTCGTCCTCTCCCTACTCTTATGGTTGATATGCCGCCACCGTCATCGCGCTCGAACATCTTCTTCCTTTTATACAGAAGGAAGCGGAGGGTGGTGGAGTGGTTTGTTTGGAGGGCGCGGCGACGTATTTGAAGAGACGGTTCCTGGCCCAAAGTATGTCAGCGTTGAAGAAGATCTCGAAGGGTCCAGGTGCGTCGAGAAGGAGGACGCGCGATACTTTCTAGGTAAGGACGGAGGAAGAGACGAGCGAGGCGGAAAACTCGATATCGTGTCCTGGGCTGCCCAAGCCAGTAGTGGCCCACCTCCAAAGCGTAAAAGAAACGGGACGAAATCGTCTCGCGGGTCGCGCTACTCGCGCAAGAGGGGCGCGTCGAAGTCCGTTGATCTGCCGTTATTATCGTCCTCTTTTGCGCCGGCCGATACTGGATTCCTGAGCGACGAGGAAAGAGATGAGGATGACGAGGACAAGCCCGAGATGCGGGTTCCTTGGGAGAGTTTGCGGCATAAGAGTATCAAGTGCCCGATCATTGTCAAGGTGGATGAGGAGAAGCGGTGGATGGATTCGATGCGAAGTGTGCGTGCGGCCCGGGCAGTCCAGGCTGCGATCGGAGGATTAGAGGAGACGGACGCGAGTCTGAGCCAGGCCGGTCAAGGTCGGAACAAGGGGTTCAGGATCGTTGTTGAATCGCCCCCGGTACGGATTCCGGCGCCTGGTTCGAGTGGACGGTCTCCCCTGTGGTCTCTGGCATCTGCGTTCCCATTTCCTTTGTTCTCGAGCGGGGATCGTCAACGAGCAGGAGAAGAAGCCGACTACAAGTATACACCTGTGCCTAGCCCGAGCGAAAGCCGGAGTCGGAGTCGAAGTCGGCGGTCTTCGCTGCGCCAGGATCGCCACCTTTACCGCCAGAGGCAGAAGCGGGTGCAAGGAGAGGAACCGAGCCCAAGTCGCGCACGGCTGGCATACCGACCGTCGCCCTCTGTCTTGCAGATGCGGAGTCCTCCAAGCGTAATGACGCCCCAGATGGAGAGTCCACTGTGCTTCACTCCTGTTGGTCAAGTGAGTGCAAGGATGGAGGATGAGGAGAATTTGGGTACGGTTTATACCAAGACATACTGTGACCGGGCAGACCGGGCGATGAGGCGAGTCGAGGCGATCATGGACAGTGCATGGAGCAACCAGGAGAGGTGTTAGGCTTTTTGGACTTTGATCAACCAACAATGGATGGTTTTTCTTTTTATCTGATGGTTAATTTACATTTGCAAGATAAAAGTTGCATATTGGCAATGAGAATGTCATCAACAATCCCCTAATGGAAATATGCAAAGTATTCCTGTATCATATACTTAGTAAATACTTGAAACAATATGAATCAGAATATATCAAGCATTTCCATTTACCACATGAGTTCTTGAGAAGCAAGCCATAAACAAATTGGGTAAAACATGTAGAAGATATAACAACAGTGTGGACATAATTGAGGATTAAGTACATCCTATCACATTTGAATTTGATTACACAAATATGGAATCAAATCAGCATGTTTAGATGGCATAGACTGAGCAGTAATCTGAATTTTAAGTTGATTGACATAATCTTGTTTTAAGAAGTGGTCACAAGCATTGACCACAACTGTGGAAGCATGGTCTCTTTCCCAAAATGCTTGTTTAGCAATGATAACAATTGCTGAAATATGTCAACTTGAATCAGTCTAATGAATAAAGGATGCTTTACCAACTAAAACTTGACAATGAGATGGCTGATAATGCTGAAGTCAAAAATGATTCTTGCAGAAAAGTTGAATGATCACCATATGGAATGAACATTGTTCATCTGGTGTTACCCCAAATGCATGAATAACAGAAAACTAATGACATGTTTCATGAGAATTGAATCTGGTGCAAGGGAACAAGCATACAAACTGAACATAAATTATTGTACTTGTAAAAATCAAGTAATATCACTCACTTTCTGTTGGCCATGGATAAAAATGTCAGGACCCTGGCATCAAATGGGCACTGTCACTCACTTTCTGTTGGTCATGGGATCAGATGTCAGGAGAGTCCCTGGCATCAAATGGGCACTGTCACTCACTTTCTGTTGGTCATGGGATCAGATGTCAGGAGAGTCCCTGGCATCAAATGGGCACTGTCACTCACTTCCTGTTGGTCATGGGATCAGATGTCAGGAGAGTCCCTGTCATCAAATGGGCACTGTCACTCACCCACTGTTGGTCATGGGATCAGATGTCAGGAGAGTCCCTGGCATCAAATGGGCACTGTCACTCACTTCCTGTTGGTCATGGGATCAGATGTCAAGAGAGTCCCTGGCATCAAATGGGCACTGTCACTCACCCACTGTTGGTCATGGGATCAGATGTCAGGAGAGTCCCTGTCATCAAATGGGCACTGTCACTCACATCCTGTTGGTCATGGGATCAGATGTCAGGAGAGTCCCTGGCATCAAATGGGCACTGTCACTCACACCCTGTTGGTCATGGGATCAGATGTCAGGAGAGTCCCTGGCATCAAATGGGCACTGTCACTCACTTCCTGTTGGTCATGGAATCAGATGTCAGGAGAGTCCCTGGCATCAAATGGGCACTGTCACTCACTTCCTGTTGGTCATGGGATCAGATGTCAGGAGAGTCCCTGGCATCAAATGGGCACTGTCACTCACCCACTGTTGGTCATGGGATCAGATGTCAGGATAGTCCCTGGCATCAAATGGGCACTGTCACTCACATACTGTTGGTGGGATCAGATGTCAGGAGAGCCCTGGCATCAAATGGGCACTGTCACTCACATACTGTTGGTCATGGGATCAGATGTCAAGAGAGTCCCTGGCATCAAATGGGCACTATCACTCACTTCCTGTTGGTCATGGGATCAGATGTCAGGAGAGTACCTGGCATGATGGCACTCACAATCTGTTGGTCATGGGATCAGATGTCAAGACCCTGGCATAAAATGAACCATTGTTACTCACTCTCTGTCAATTACCTTTTGATAAGACTGATAATGCATTACCAATGTCACTGACCTCCTGTTCATCAAGCAAGTTAATAAACTCAACTCTTTAGCAAAATCTCAACATAACTTACTCCCTATGTGTTCTTGCATTAGCCCATGGAAAGGGTAACTGTAATACTACCACTCACTTGCTGTAACATTCATTAGATTGCTTATCAATATGAATTTTAGCATCATTTACCCACTATTTTCATTTCAATAAACTTGGGTGACAAAGATTTTTATCACTCACATTTTTCAAATCCTATTAACAGATGACAGGATAGTATTCCTTGTAAGCTTCACTACCTTCCATATGAATATACTCACATCCTATAACCAATAAATGCAATACATGATATGATACTGCAGATATCTCACATTGTATTTCCCCTTTCCAATAGTTTATCATTGTTATTTCATTGTGAGATTGACACACCTTTGTATACTGTTCATACTATCATCATCCTGTCATAAGGTAGAATGCTCTTTGCTTACCCAAAAATATGGAAAATGTGAAAGCACAACTTGAGGAAGTACTTTAAGTGCATATTCTCTTCCCAAAACAGTTCTACAATGCATCACATCATTGATCATGTCTGGTCATAATAGTAGAGGATCTCACTCAAGTGCATTTTTAACACATAGATCCAAGTTGTTTGCCTGGGTTGAGACAAAGAGATCATGCAAACTGGCATTGTCAATTGCTTGAGCTGTTCTCTTTGTCAGCTCAGGACAGTCCTTTTCAGCCTTGTACATCTCTAGTAATATATGCTCAATGACTTATAATACAGTTAAATAGATCTTATTGCTCACCTTCCAGCTTCACAAATGCCTTTGGGGGGTGAGTTGTATTCATTACTCTATGCAGATAATATTCCTGAAAAGTTTTTTCAGCATTTTCCTTGGCCATTTCCCACTTATCCTTTTCATCTTTCATGTCAGTAAGTTTACCCCATTCTTGTATGACTTGGCCATCAAATTTGGTGAAGACTACCACCAAAGGAACTGTATTTGTATCAATAAGCTGTGATTGGAATAAGTGCCAAGTTACCTCCAGTCCCCTTGCTAAAAAACTGAAGCTCTGCATCTGCTATGGGGCGAGGACTATCCATTGGGATACAGTACCTATGGCAGCATACATCAGATGAAACACAAACAAATTGGAAAAGTACCAAATTGCATGTAATTGATCTTTGAGATGCATTGCCATTGATTTATTTTGAATAAACCTCCAAACAACCTCCATTTCATTATTAGAACCAGCCTCAAAGCCCTGTGAGTCATGGAAGATGAAGTTGCTGCCAAGATATGTAATCTGGTGCTCAATATCATGTAAGCCCCGCTGAAAAGTGGTTATGAAAATGGCAGTCAAAAATGCACAAGCAAGCCCACCTCTATTGATGGTTGCAAATGAGGATCAGACTTTTTTCTCTGAAACAATTGCTTCAAATGTGCCAATCCTTTTGGCTTAACCTTAAGTAGACTTCCATCCTTATCAAATATGATGGGTTTTGTGCCCTGAGCCACACCACAAACTTTCTCAAGGATAGTTGTCTTGCCTGCATTGGCTCTTCCAATGACAAGGATGCGGAAATGAGGGCATGCATATCAATTCTTGAGTATCTCTGTCATGTCTGGGTCTTCAATTATTGTAATTATGTCAGAATTCCATAGCTGTCAGTACAAGAGTTCAAACTGACCCACTGCATGTGGATCTTGAAGATGTGCAGTACCAGACATGACTGAGTTGACAATGGAATGGTATGTGAAATGGTATCTGGCCTAAGAGCAAGTTGAGAATATAAATGTATATAGACGCTGCAGATGTTACTTGTAATCTCAGAAAGTCAAACAGTCAAAACAGCGTAGTGGGTTCAGCCAAACCCGGTATCGAAATGAGGTGCAACGAGACAAGTTGACAAGGATACCAAAAAGCGTGCCGCGAGAAGACTCTGATTAATACTTGTGCGTCCGAGAGTTACGCAATTGTAAGCTGTTAGACGGCGGTGTGAGGGCAAGGCTGTGCGAGTCACGATGTCACACACTTGTGACTCGGGCCTTCCAAATTCGCTCCATTCACCATATCATTCATCTCAGTTCAAGTAAAGGTACACATGGAGGCCCAAATCCTACCTACCCCCCAGGATTTTGGCAGAGTTTGATGGGAAAGACGAGGGAAGGAGCAGTTTCTATGGGTGTGGTGCCGCATGGCGTGGCTGAACATGGCATCGTTCGAGATGGGCAAGCTTCCAGGCTATTCCTTGTCGACTGTATCCTTCACACGCGACAGCAACCTATGATACGATCACTTTGCCAACAGGTATATCGTCTGCAGGAAGCTAGTGGAGAATGACGACGACCACGTTTCGGCTTAACACGTTTTGCGACCCAACTGGCATCCGTCACCGGTTCACCTCTGTAGAATCATGTACGATTTTAATCACATCGCCTCGTTTTGAACATCATATTCTGATATCATATAACTATCTCCGCGATTTCGCAAGCATACAGGCCGCTGGACCTCCAAAAGACGCGAGTCTTCATATCCTATATGAAAAATAATTGGCGGGTACACGTATGCTTGGACACTGCGGGTTGCATAAGGTTTTTTTAAAAAAACAGGGAGAATGGAGGGTGCGCACCCATGGACAATTTTGTCTTTCTTCACTCTCTATTAATCTCCTTTGTGAGCACTTTGAACGCTTCTCGCGCCGAGTCGTTCCTTCACACTATGGCAGGGCCGCTCACGTTTGCCCGAATTGAGTTTTATACTCTTTTTTGAATGCGATTTCAAAGTCCTCCTGACGATGATGACAGAACCATCAGGGTAGTATCGGTCCCTTGGAATCGCATACTGAGCGTCCTCTCTATATGCACCTGACTCCCTTCAAACTCCTGTCGCGTCAGCTCTGCACGAAGAGCTTGTTCAAGCGATAGAGGAGTGAGGTCGGTAGGTGTGTAAAACGTCCATGAGGGGTATATATGTCAATGGAAATGAGTCAGTGCGAGAGGAAAAATAGTACACACCGATCAGCGAGGTGAAGACCGTAGGCAGACAAGTCTCCATCTCCAGTTTGCTTCTGTCAACGCACGAATGGGCCTAGGCCTATACATTGACTTGTTCAAGGCGACTTTGATAAACCTATGGAGATAAGATTTTTTTCTTAAAAAAAGGAAACGACACAAAGAATGGACGGCGCGCACCAGCATACAGGACCTAGTTTGTAAAAGCCCTTTGCGGAAGAAGAGACCGACTGCAAGCGAGCCGATGTCCATCTGAGGTGATTGGATTGCTCTGGCTAACACCGACAAACAAGCCTCATCCTAAGCTGGGATATTTATTATAGAAAAAACAAAGGGGGGAGGGGGAAAGAACGGGTTTTCAGAAAACCGACGTACCCAATAACAGGTCTCCCGTCTTCTTTATCCCAGCTCGTCAATGCATAACCAACCACGCCCCCCGCTGGACCGCTGAGAATACTCTTCAAGCCCGAAAAATTCCTCAAATCGACCAAACCCCCATCGCTGCTCATAAACTCGACTCTGGGGCTCGCCACATCCACGTCTTTCAGCCTCTCGTCAAAACCTTGGAAGAACCCGTCAAGGTATTCTTTCAATATCGGGGTAAGGTACGCGTCTGCGGTGGACGAGACGCCGCGGGGGACCATCTTTATCATGGGAAGCAGCGCAGCAGACTCTGAGACGTGTGTGAAGCCGATAGAGCGCGCCAGACTGCCCACGAGCCGTTCATGGTCCGGGTAGGTGTACGAGTGGACGAGGACGATGGCGAGCGAGCGATAGCCTTCGCGGTAGAGTCGTTCCAAATCAGCCTTGACGGCGCCGTACAGGTCGGGCTTCTTGATCACTCTGACGGCCTCCCCCGAGAGACCTCTGACGATCTCTCCGGGACCCTCGGCATCCCCAACGCGATCCCATCCATATATCCTCGCTTTATCGTGACCTTGCCATCTTTCTCTTCAAATTGGACGGCGTGAGCTTCAGATAAGGGGTCGGTGGTGTACCCCACGAGCGGGATGAGGGGTGCATGTTTGTGGCCTTTTCGTTCGACCAGGGCGTTGGTGGCAACCGTAGTGGACAGGCGAATGTAATTTGGCGAGAATGAGAGGCGGACGGGTCGACATAGGACTCATGGACGACGCACCGATTTTGTCGGTCGGGAGAATGGTTCCTCGCGGTATGTTTTTGCCAGTAGCCAGCTCTAGGATGCGTCTGATGCCTTCGGTAGGTGCATCCCTGTAGTTGGCCGGATCCTGCGAGATTGTTGGGCATCAGTGCACAAGGAAGTATGGATTTGATGAAACTTGCGAAGTTTGACAACAGATTCTTTGGTTTTGGAGGGGTCGCTTGGGTCCGGATATGTTCTGGATGGTGACGATGAGCCTTGTAGCTTGAAGCTCGAAGCTTGAAGTCTGAGGACTCATAAATATATGTCGCAGAAGGTGCCTTGAACTTTTCTTTCCCAGATTTTGTTACTAATATTATCAAATTTTATAATCTTATTTTTCAGACCGGGATTTGGCCGTCCCAGTTCAAGGAATCGGTCACTGTTATTATTCCCAAACCTCATCGTGAAGATTATTCTAAAATTAAAAATTATCGTCCTATTGCTTTACTAAATTGTTTAGGTAAATTATTCACCAAGATGGTCGCCGCTCGCCTCCAGTATGATGCCATCCAATATGATCTTCTTCACCCATTACAATTCGGTGGTCTCAAACAGCGTTCAACTACTGATGCTGGTTTATTTCTTGTCAATTGGGTTCATCAAGCTCGCCAAGCGGGTAAAATTACTTCTTGTCTTGCGCTCGACATTGCGCAGTTTTTCCCTTCTTTACAAACTGATGTTATGGCTGCTATGTTTGCTAAACAGGGTTTTCCTCCATCTTTGGTTCAATTAACTAAATCTTTTTATTCAGATCGTTCCACTACTTTCCTTTGGGGCGCGTCTAGTGCTTCCTTACCTGCTGGCAAGGGCGCTCCTCAAGGTTGTCCTGAATCTCCCATCGCTCTTGATCTCCTTATCGCCCCTGTTCTTAAACACAACTTCCCCGTCACTTTCCAGTCCGACAATGCTCTTCTTGGCTATACAGATGACAACGCTATGATTGTTTCCTCTTTTTCTCTCGCTTATAATATTTCCTTTTTATCTTCCTGGTTTACGCATTTTACTCAAGTTATGGGTTATGTTGGGTTTATCGTTGAGATGGACAAGACTGAATTTTTTTCTTTTCTTCCTTTCATTCGTTCTGTTTCTATTCCGCTTTCTTCTGATCAAAAAAACAAAAACAAAAACAATAATAATAACAACAAACAACAGAAAAATAAAAAATTAATCAAAAAACAAAAACGTTCTATTACATATGCTCATTCTACGGTTTATTTCTCCCTTGATTATTCTTTACAAAATGCTCTCCTTACTACTCCTATTACTCTTCAAGATCATACTGGTCGTCAAACAACAATTCTGCCAAAGAAGATTTGGAGATATTTGGGATTCTACTTTGATAATGCCCTTTCTTTTGATTTTCATACTCGATTTTACACTAATAAAGCTCTTTCTTCTCTTAATGCTTTTCGCATGATAGGTTCTGCGACCAGGGGGTTGGATGTTTCAAGACGCATTCAAGTATTCAAAGGATGTATTTGGCCGATCATGTCATATGGTCTCGCCCTTTGGTATCAAATCAATGGTCGCGGTATTCAGTCCAAATTGTCCTTATTGGAGGCTAGCCATAGGCGTGCTCTTATCTGGATTACTGGGGCATTTCGCACTACCCCTACTTCTTCCTTGGAAATGCTCGCTGGTATTCCTCCTGTTAAGGCTTACGCTGATTATCTTGTTCATCACGCTGGCCTTTGCCTTGCTACCCTTGGCCATTTTCATCCCCTTTGACAACTTCGCCTCTTCTTCCCTATTCTTCCATGTCACTCCAAAGCTCTTCGTCTTCAACGGTCACTTCATACCCGTATTGTTGGCAATCCACTTCCACCTCTATTCGAAGTTGCTTCTTTGGTCACTGAAGAGTTTCAAGTTGTTCATGATGAAAATATTCCAGGTCGTCGCGTCCTTGATCTAAATCGTGTTGACTTTTTCCATCTCGTCCATCCCAATAAATCTTCTGAAGAATTTGGTCCTTGGTTTTCTACTTTCCAAGATACTCTTGCTTCGTGGCGTAAACAATTTTTTGTTTGCGCTACTGATGGATCTTATGCAGATGGTGTTGGCGTTGCAGGATATGTCACACCTCTTTCTCATCTCTCTTGGACTGTACCAGCTTCTTCTTCTTATGAGGTGGAGGTTGCGGCTATTGAATCTTTCTTTGGTCATTTAATTGACCAGAGAATTTCTGGTCCAGTGGTTCTTCTTGTCGACAATCAAAGTGCGATAACTGGCATTTTCAATGTCTCTATTCGATCTGGCCAGGCCATTCACATTGCATGTTCATCTAAATTGCGTGTTTGGTTTTCTCTCTCGCCTACTAATCACCTTCTTTTGTCATGGTGCCCCAGTCATATGGGCATTCTGGAAAATGAACAAGTTGATTCCCTTGTGGCTCTCTCACGCCCTGATCCACTGGTGGTCCATCGTCTTTCGACTCTTTCTTCCCTTAAGCGTTACTATCTTGTTTCGCTTGGGAAACATTGGCGTCAAATTTTTAATACCAGTCGTAGTCCCAGTTGGCTCAAAATCACTGATGGTCGTAAATGTCACATTCAACCATCTATGGGTCCTAGTCGTCATCGTTTTATCAAGGCTTCTTCCAATTCCATACGCCTTTTTTCACGATTATCTCGCCTTATTTCAGGTCATATGCCTTCTGCAGATTATAGACGGCGATTCCATCCTTCTAGCTCTCAAGAATGTCTTTTTTGTCCATCCAATCCCCCTTTTACTCGCGAACATATCATGTGTAAGTGTGTTCATTATTCTCATAATTTCTTTTCTATGGCTTCTTTATCCCGTCGTCGTAACAATCTCTCATCTATTATTACATTTCTCAAAAACAATCCATCCGCTGTTTCTTTTGATGATATCGATCCAGAACTTTTGACTTAGTAGCTATTTGCGTTATCAATTTCTTACAGTTTTTCTTTTTCCTTTTATCCGATCTCCTTGATATCGGTCGTTAGTTTTTCTTGTTTGTCTATTGTTCTCTCAATATACAGCCTTAGGGCTTTTTTTTAAATAAAAAAAAAAAAAAAAAAAAGGTGCCTTGAACTGATGCAAATGATCCTGCTGACCTAATACGCAGATGTCACCCTCGAGGCGGACAATTTGTCGGAAACCGCAGTCTGGTTCGAAACACACCCGTCTGCCCAGATGAAGAAGCCCTTCAAGCCGTGCCGTCGACCCAAACTTTCTCTCACCATCAGAGTACGTCCAAAAAGACATAGACCGACTCGGACATTCTCAGAGCGCATCTCCTGCTAGACTTGTACAGTCAACACCGTTCGTGCCAGACCCCCGTCGACGGCTATCAACAGGCCCTTCCCAGAAGGGGTTCGTCCTACCCTGAAGGCATCGCGAGGACAACAGGAACTGGAGATTTAGTCCCTCCACCACCTCCACTTTGTAAGTTTCCCTCTTCTCTTCCTGCCCTGTCGCTAGCCACTCAGCACATGCAACTCTTTATTCAGTCCGCCCAACCACCTTTTGGCGTACAACCCGTCGGGCGTCACAGCTGCTTCGTACTCTCTCTCTCACCACCTCATACGCCGCTCCACTTTTATTGCCGCAGGGCTCTACTTCGACTCCCCGGTGCAGCGCATTTGGCATCGAAAAACCCGAATTCATCGTGGCCCCCGACTATTCCCTCCAATAATCAAACAACTTCTTGGTCCCAAATACCCCCAGAATACCGATACCACTACCAATACCCACACTTCAATATCATACAACTCTCGCATAATCGACATCCTTCTATGGCAAGGTTACAAACCAGTGTTCTCTTCTTGCTGTTTATGACTGCGATGATACAAGCTACGTGCACCAGGTACCTCGTCAGTTAGGCGTAGGTCAAGGTGTGTCGACGTCGACGTTCAACTATTGGTGGCCATATCCCGCTTGGACCGCCACGGCGGCGACCTTCCCGGGAGCCGCAACGGCCGGGACGGCAACTACAATGCTTCTTCCCATTCCTACAACCCTCGCCCCCACTTCTACACTTCAGGGCGGCGTCTTAGCAACTCTGAGTGATCCTTCTCCCGATTCGAGTTCCATCCTTACCTTTTCGGGTACTCTGACGACTTTATCGGACACCTCCTTACCCGTTCCGTCCTCTTCGAGCTCGTCCATACCCATATCGAGCTCATCCACATCCGCATCCGCGTCAGTTTCGTCGTCTCCAACTGCACCGCACTCGAACTCGGGTTTTCCAGGTCGCAGCTTTTTCAGCTACTCACACTTTCTTGTCCCGCTCATAGCCGCGGTATCCACGACCGTCATCCTCTCCTTGCTCTTATGGTTGATATGCCGCCCCCGTCGTCGCGCTCGAACATCGTCTTCCTTTTATACAAGAGGAGGATGGTGGAGTGGTTTGTTTAGAGGGCGCGGCGACGTATTTGAAGAGACGGTTCCTGGCCCAAAGTATGTCGGCGTTGAAGAGGATCTCGAAGGGTCCAGGTGCGTCGAGAAGGAGGACGCGCGATATTTTCTGGGTAAGGACGGAGAAGGAGAAGAGCAAGGCGGAAAACTCGATATCGCGTCCTGGGCTGCCCAAGCCAGTAGTGGCCCACCTCCAAAGCGTAAAAGAAACGGGACGAAATCGTCTCGCCGGTCGCGCTACTCGCGCAAGAGGGGCGCGTCGATGTCAGTCGCTCTGCCGTTATTATCCTCCTCTTTTGCGCCGGCCGATACTGGATTCCTGAGCGACGAGGAAAGAGGTGAGGATGACGAGGCAAGCCCGAGATGCGGGTTCCTTGGGAGAGTTTGCGGCATAAGAGTATCAAGCGCGCAATCATTGCCAAGGTGGATGAGGAGAAGCGGTGGACGGATTCGATGCGAAGTGTGCGTGCGGCCCGGGCCGTCCAGGCTGCGATCAGGCGATTAGAGGAGACGGACGCGAGTTTGAGCCAGACCGGTCAATCAGGATCGTTGTTGAATCACCCCCGGTACGGATTCCGACGCCTGGTTCGAGTGGACGGTCTCCTCCGTGGTCTCTGGCATCTGCGCTCCCATTTCCTTTGTTCTCGAGCGGGGATCGTCAACGAGAAGGAGAAGAAACCGACGACAAGTATACGCCTGTTCCGAGCCCCAGCGAAAACCGGAGTCGGAGTTGAAGTCGACGGTCCTCGCTGCGCCAGGATCGCCACCTGCACCGCCAGAGGCAGAAGCGGGTGCAAGGAGAGGAACCAAACCCTAGTCGCTCACGGCCGGCATACCGACTGTCGCCTTCTGTCTTGCGGATGCGGAGTCCTCCAAGCGTAATGACGCCCCAGATGGAGAGCGCGCTGTGTTTCACTCCCGTTATTGAGGGGAGTGCTCGGATGGAAAACGTGGATGAGGAGAAACCGGGTGTGGTTTATACCAAGACATGCCGTGACCGGGCAGACCGGGCGATGAGGCGAGTCGAGGCGATTGTGGACAGTGCGTGGAGTGACCGGGAGAGGTGTTAGGCTTTTTGGACATTGATTGATAGACAATGGATGGTTTTTCTTTTTATCTAATAGTTAATTTACATTTTGCAAGATAAAAGTTGCATATTGGCAATGAGAGTGTTATCAACTATGCCCTATTCTTGCTTTCATGTAAGTTGATGCTGCGAGAAAAACTTGAAAAAAAGCATACCAGAAAGAAACTGGCATAACTTGCTGAGTTTGGGGTGAAATAATGTTGGGATTAGTGCATTAGAACCAGAGAAAACAGTACTTTTTGTCTATAATGCTGTGAGCACATCTCAGCTGGCTACAACATTCAGTGCTTTCAGTCATTAGAGATTTCAATTATACCCTGCATCCTTGAATAATCTGAATAACTTTTTGTAATTCCATGACTGTAAAAACATTTATTACCATTTTTCTAAATCTCTAATGCCATGTATACAGATCCCTGAAAATCCATTCTCATGTGCTCAGAGCATTATAGACAAAAAGTACTGTATTTTCTGGTTCTAATGCACTAATCCCAACATTATTTCACCCCAAACTTGGCAAGTTATGCCAGTTTCTTTCTAGTATGCTTTATTTCAAGTTTTTCTCAGCATCAACTGTGTGAAAACAAGAGTAACATAAATATACAAAGTATTCCTGTATCATATACATAGTAAGTACTTGAAACAATATGAATCAGAATATATCAAGCATTTCTGTTTATCACAGGAGTTCTTGAGAAGGATGCCATTATTGAAACAACTGACAGCAGCGCAGACACTAGCTAAGTAAGGTTTCAATGATACTTACATTTGTTAGTTAGTGCTTATCTGTCTATATGTTAGGTGAAAAAACTGGGGAGCTTAGCGTCCAAAACGCCCTCCTTATATACATTTCAGTAACCCTAATCTAGGTACAAAATATAATAATAAAAATACTATTAAACGAGTTTCTTTTATTATTATCTATTTTTAATCATTCTATGATGTTCTGTATGACATCATTTCCTTCTAAATGACTCATGTGCACAGCTATATGACTCATGCGCAGTAGTATGAGTCATTGCACAGTCATTGCACAGCAATGCACAGTCATATGAGTCATTTCTGAGTCATGTTCTAAATATAAATGATTCTTATCAACTATTCAATTCAGTTGATAATTGTCCCATCAAACTCTATAATATCTGTCAAACTCTATAATATCTGTCAAAGATATAAATATCTCTGAACTCTATAATTTCATACACAAGTACAAATAAGAGTTTATTATTACTAATCAGAGTCTAGATGAGCCTATAAACATGTGACTAATCACATGACTAATCACATGACTAATCATGTGATATCACATAATCTGAATAGATATTTAGTTAAATATAAAACACTAATTAATTCTAATTCTAATTATCTAATCAATTCTTAATTATCTAATCTAACTTTTAACAGCCATAAATAAATTGGGTAAAAAATGTAGAAGATATAACAACAGTGTGGACATAAGTGAGGATTAAGTACATAGTATCACATTTGAATTTGATTACATAAATATGGAATCAAATCAGCATGTTTAGATGGCATAGACTGAGCAGTAATCTGAGTTTTGAGTTGATTGACATAATCTTGTTTTAAGAAGTGGTCACAAGCATTGATCAAAACTGTGAAAGCATGGTCTCTTTCCCAAAATGCTTGTTTAGCAATGATAACAATTGCTGAAATATGTCAACTTGAATTGGTCTAATGAATAAAGGATGCTTTACCAACTAAAACTTGACAATGAGATGGCTGATAATGCTGAAGTCAAAAATGATTCTTGCAGAAAAGTTGAATGATCACCATATGGAATGAACATTGTTCATCTGGTGTTACCCCAAATGCATCAATCACAGAAAGCTAATGACAGGTATCATGAGAAATGAATCTGGTGCAAGGGAACAAGCATACAAACTAAACATAAATTATTGTACTTGTAAAAATCAAGTAATATTGTTAAACGAACTTTTCATTATTATGTTTATTTAATATTTGTACATGTTTATTTACGATACTATAGCACAACACTAGAAGTGTATATAAGACAGCTCGTATCTCAATAAACAGTAGTTGCTCTTTCTTGCTTTCCAGCATGTGAGTATCTCCTCTCTATGAGAGTAAAGACCTGGAGAGGTCTCTGGTCATTGTCGTTGACAATGATACAATACTCAAAACACCTGGAGAGGTGTCTGGTCACTGTCTATGACAGTGATACAATACTCTTGTCATCATGAATCGATGACTCTATGTCTGACGGACATATGAGTTCATCGTTCAAGACAGTGACGACCACTGGGACAATTGGCATCTTAAGGATGTCCGATTGCTGCTCAACAGGTTATGGGCCCCAAAAAGCCCATCATTGATCTACACGATGACAACACATATCTCAAGGATGTGTTCAACGACGATGAAATTTTTTTTATATATAAAGATTTCTTTAAAAATTACTAAAAATGATTTTACAGTCACAGAAGTAATATTAAATCATGTCGTTGTCAAAAATCTCCACTGGAATTGATTCTATCAACACATTTGCAGGCGTTGATTACCGTATCTGGGCTGAAAGAATGAAGTCCTATCTTTTACACATCGGATCTTGGGCTATTATAAATGGATCATTCATCGAACCATCTCCTCCTGCAGAAGGGACTACTTCTGCTGCTGTTACCGCCACTACCAAATATAGAAAAGAAAAAAGGGAATGGCAAAAACTTAACGATGCTGGTCTTGGAGCGCTTAGACTCAAAGTTTCCGATTCTGTCCAATGTCACATAGCAACAGAAGACCATTTACCGACAGCCTGGAAATCACTTGCCGACATATATAAAAAATCTTCCCCAGCTTCAATCTTTGATCGATTTCAAAAAGCCGTTACTTTCCAACTCTCTGGAAAAGATCCTGTTCCTGAGATAGAAAAACTAGGCTCTTTTTTCTCACAGCTAAAAGAAGATAAAGTCAAAATCCCCGATTTCATTCAGGCTCTCACACTTGCTAAGGCACTTCCGAAAGAATGGACAGCAATATCAACCGTCATGTTCCAGATGTACGGATCCAAAAAATTCACATTTGATACTATATCTGACTCAATCATTTCCAAATATCGTCGACAATACACTATGAACCAACATCATGGTTCAAAAGACAAAGCAAATAAG
This sequence comes from Amanita fuliginea, assembly GCA_023014435.1. Taxonomy (NCBI): domain Eukaryota; kingdom Fungi; phylum Basidiomycota; class Agaricomycetes; order Agaricales; family Amanitaceae; genus Amanita; species Amanita fuliginea. The sequence goes on from JAEBUQ010000005.1 coordinate 1,664,771, forward strand.
ATTAGCGGAGTCAAACGTAAGGAAAAAGATGCGTCATGGAATAATCAGAAAAAAGATGGAGATAATCAGCAACAACAGAACGCTGATGAACCTAAGGAGCAAAGACCTCGTTCCCGTAAAGGTTTTAGAGGCAAGGGAAAGAAACGCGCCCAAGAAGTAGACGTTATTCCTGACTCTGATCGGGAATCAAATCATGCTGTTGAGATCGTATCTCCAGTGTTATCTATTGCAGCACGCAATGTACAATCGAGGATGTTCCCATCCGCTGCCCGATATACAGGGCAATCACAGTCTCGTAACGGCATCTGGAAAAGATCTAATGAAACTAGATCTTTAGCTGAACGGATCGGTGCTATACCAACAACGGAGACGTTGAAAATTTTAGACACCGTTACAAAAGATGAAATATCTTTTAGCCCCCCTCCTAAAAAATCCAAAATAGACAATCAAATTGTTTCCATGGATTTAGTTACCACAGAAGTTTTACATATTGGTAACGAGGGCGAAAAAGATTATGACATCTCAAATGATCCGTTTAATGATCCTCTTTTTGATGAAGATGATACTGTTAGTCTCGGAGACGAGTTGAGTCATTCAATTATTACGAGAAAATCTACTAATGGCTATAAACAGCGACATGGTAGTTTAAATACATATAAAGAATATATGCATTTTTTTTCTCATTGTAATAACTGTGTGAAATGTAAGAATAACAACACATCTTGGATCTTAGATTCAGGAGCGTCTCTACACTTTACACATGAAAGAAATGATTTCTTATATTATCGGTCACTAACCAATAAAAGATTTGTACAAACTGCTGCTAAGGGGAAAACCCTTCAAATTCTAGGCATTGGTGCTGTAATGATTAAAATTTTCATTGATGGAAAATCAAAAATTAAATTAATCAGACCCGTCTTTTATATTCCTGACATGGATACAAGATTGTTGTCCATGGGAACGTTCCTTAATCAAGGATATGTTTTATCGGGAAATAAACATCATATTGATTTAAATTATCAATTAACAACTATACATTTTTCACCACATGAAGAAGGACAAACCATTTATTGGTTAGATTCTGAAATTCATACAGATGCAATAAATGTTGTGACAAAAAATCCAGATTTTGATATTTGGCATAAACGTATGGGACATCCACAAGACGAAGTTATCAGAAAAGGAAAAATTCACCTAGAAGGATTTCCTGACATTAATGTTCTGAAACGAAAACAAATTTGTTCAGGATGCACCAAAGGAAAAATGCGCAGTAAATCATTTCCAGAATCACAAAGTCAAGCAATTGCTCCTTTTGATTTAATACATTCAGATCTTAAAGAAATCTCGATGATTTCATATCACAAATATAAATATTTTGTGACATTTATTGATGATTTCTCAGGTCATCTTTGGATAGGTTTACTAAAGAAGAAATCCAAAACAGAATCTTCTTTGAAACAATTTATTGCCCTATTAAAAAATAAATATGGAAAAATGCCTAAATCTTGGCGATTCGATGGAGGAAGTGAATTTACGAAATGTGAAAATTATCTTAAAGATATTGGCATTGAAATTCAAAAATCCATTCCATACACGTCACAACAAAATGGCAGAGCAGAAAGAATGAATCATACTATATGGGAAAAGTCACAATCCCTTAGATTCGATGCTTGCCTACCACAATCATGGTGGGAATTTGCGCTTGAACACGCAGTATACCTATACAATAGGACTCCCATAGCTTGTAATAAATGGCAGACACCATATTTTCTTATAGAAAATAAGAAACCGAATGTATCGGAATTACGAGTGTTTGGATGCCAAGTTTTTGTATATACTCCTATGCAATGGAGACAAGATAAGCTTGAAGCTAGATCAAAAATGATGATCTTTCTAGGATATAAAAAAGGAATGAAAGGATTCAGATTTATGAATCCAGAAAATAATTCTATATTCATGGGAACAACAGCAATCCTTGATGAAACGAAATTTCCAAAGTGTAAAAACATTGATCAAAATCCTACATTCCTAAATCCACAAGATGAGTTTGAGGATCTCATACCAGAAATACCTCAAGAATCTGATGATACATCACATATTTCTGATAATGAATCAGAAACTGAATCAGAAAGTTCCAATAGTGAAACAGAACCAATTGAGGATTCAGATAGCGAATCAGATAATGATGATCAAGATGAAATTGAAAGGGAATTGTTTGGAGAAAGATCACCGTCTCCAGGTCCATCAAGACCAAGAAGAAACAGAATACCTGTAAATAGACCTGATAGTGTCTATGGTGATAAAAATCCAGTTGAAATTGAACAAATTGACAGGCGAACTAGATTGGATCAATTTACAATTAATCAATTATTATCTTGTGCCATCCCTTTTCAAGATACAGCAAATACCGCTGTTCCTGAACATCATCATGAAATATTTCGTCTACCAGTCAACGAACAAATAGACTGGATCAACGCCGAAAAGAAAGAATGGGCTATGCTCATTAAAAGAGGCGTAATTACATATCTACAACATCTCCCTGAAGGTCAAAAGGCCATAGGTTGCAGATGGGTATATGTCCAAAAAGATGATGGACGTAAAAAAGCTCGTCTTGTTGCCCAAGGTTTTTCTCAAATTGATGGCATAGACTATGATGAGATATTTTCTCCAGTAGTGAGATATGAGACATGTCGTCTTATACTTGCGTTAGCGGCACTAGAAAAATTATACGTATCATTTCTAGATGTGACTGCTGCGTTCCTATATGGAAAACTGGATGAAGAAATCTATATGAAACAGCCCCCTGGCTTTATCAATAAAGATAAAAAAGGCATGGTATATAAATTACATTGTGCACTTTATGGATTAAAGCAAGCTTCGCTAGCTTGGTGGAAATCATTAGATCAGTCTATGAAGAAAATGGGTTTTCTACGAATACATTCTGATGCAGGAGTGTTTGTTTTCAAACAAGGATCAAATATTGTCATAGCAATTATTTATGTTGACGATTCAATGTTCCTAGGTTCAAACAAAGACATAACACTTTGAAAAAAGCAGGAATTTATGAAAAGATGGGAATCTAAAGATTTGGGAGATCTCATCAACGGTGGTGATTCAAAAAACTTTTTATCATTTCAGACAAAGAAAACTGGCGATAAAATCACTATCAATCAAAGACCATATTTGCATAAAGTAATCCACAGATTAGGAATGGATAATGCAACACATAGCAATACTCCTCTTCCTACTGGATACAAACCAATGACAAATGATCAGACACTTGATCCATTAATAAGATCACAATATCAACCTGTGATTGGATCATTATTATACTTGATGATTGGAACAAGACCCGATATTTGCTTCAGTGTAATCAAAATGTCTCAATTTTCTTCCAACCCATCCTCGGATCATTTACAACATGCAATCAATATGGCAAAATATTTAGCCAAAACAATAAATCTTCAAATTGTATATGACGTTCCAACCCATCCTCAGATCATTTACAACATGCAATCAATATGGCAAAATATTTAGCCAAAACAATAAATCTTCAAATTGTATATGACGGATCGTCAAGATCTGGCCTAATGAGTTATACCGATTCAGATTGGGCTACAGATAAAAACGATCGACATTCTACTTCAGGATTCTTCACCCTTTTATCGGGAGCAGTTGTATCTTGGACGTCACGAAAACAAAAAACAGTGGCATTGTCTTCAACAGAAGCAGAATACATGGTGTTGTCTGATTGCGCTAGAGAAAATAAATGGATTAGATCAATTCTATCAGAAATTCATTTTCCCATAGCAATTGCACCAATTTACGGTGACAATATGGGATCTCTATTTATTGCAAACAACCCTGTCACTGAGAAACGTTCCAAACACATTGATATTAAATATCATCATATACGCAAACTCATCGATAATAAGGAAATTGAATTACGATTCATTGAAGGATCTAATAATCCTGCAGATATTCTAACTAAGAACCTTGGTAGAATATTATTTCAGAAATTTGTACCAATGATGGGATTATATGAATCGCTCAATTGATTCAGGGATGCAACATAACAACGCCTCTCACAAGAATACGTGTCACATTTCTCACAAAACATGTTTCATTCTCATGAGACACGTTACAATATCAATATGATGTGGCTTGCCCACACCAAGATTGGATAAAAAGACACATATTTCTCTGTTTCCCTCATTCTTTACTCTGGCAACTCGTTCACTACGACGAGTCCCACATTACCTCAACATCCACTCCCTCTACATGTCGTCCTCCCTGGCACCCAACGCCCTCCTTGACTCCTCTTCGGCCTCCACACAGGCCATCGCCTCCGCCACCTCCGACGTTGTTCACAGCGTCACCGTCCTCGCCGCCGCCCTTGACGCCGCCACTCACGGCACATTGGTCCTTCCCAGGGCCTCCGTCACCATTGCGCAGGCGTGCATTGACAATGAGCGTATCGCTCATATTCGCTGGGTCTTAAAAACCCAAGAAGCTTCTATCGCCATGGCGATATCAAATTTGGATGCCATTTCTGAATGGTACGAGGCTCCGCAGAGCCAGAGCTGGGGGCAGGGTGTATGGGGAGAAAACTAAATAATAATAATAAAAATATTCATGTAATCTACACAAAATAGAATAGTGTATAGATTATGGGGGGGTGTTAAACGAACTTTTCATTATTATGTTTATTTAATATTTGTACATGTTTATTTACGATACTATAGCACAACACTAGAAGTGTATATAAGACAGCTTGTATCTCAATAAACAGTAGTTGCTCTTTCTTGCTTTCCAGCATGTGAGTATCTCCTCTCTATGAGAGTAAAGACCTGGAGAGGTCTCTGGTCATTGTCATTGACAATGATACAATACTCAAAACACCTGGAGAGGTGTCTGGTCACTGTCTATGACAGTGATACAATACTCTTGTCATCATGAATCGATGACTCTATGTCTGATGGACATATGAGTTCATCGTTCAAGACAGTGACGACCACTGGGACAATTGGCATCTTAAGGATGTCCGATTGCTGCTCAACAAATATCACTCACAATCTGTTGGTCATGGGATCAGATGTCAGGAGAGTCCCTAGCATCAAATGGGCACTGTCACTCACTTTCTGTTGGTCATGGGATCAGATGTCAGGAGAGTCCCTGGCATCAAATGGGCACTGTCACTCACTTCCTGTTGGTCATGAGATCAGATATCAGGAGAGTCCCTGGCATCAAATGGGCACTGTCACTCACAATCTGTTGGTCATGGGATCAGATGTCAGGAGAGTCCCTGGCATGAAATGGGCACTGTTGCTCACCCACTGTTGGTCATGGGATCAGATGTCAGGAGAGTCCCTGGCATGAAATGGGCACTGTCACTCACTTCCTGTTGGTCATGGGATCAGATGTCAGGAGAGTCCCTGGCATCAAATGGGCACTGTCACTCACAATCTGTTGGTCATGGGATCAGATGTCAGGAGAGTCCCTGGCATAAAATGGGCACTGTCACTCACAATCTGTTGGTCATGGGATCAGATGTCAGGAGAGTCCTTGGCATCAAATGGGCACTGTCACTCACTTTCTGTTGGTCATGGGATCAGATGTCAGGAGAGTCCCAGGCATCAAATGGGCACTGTCACTCACATCCTGTTGGTCATGGGATCAGATGTCAGGAGACTCCCTGGTGTCAAATGGGCACTGTCACTCACTTTCTGTTAGTCATTGCATCAGCTGTTGGGACCCTGTTATAAACTGAACCACATTTACTTACTTTCTGTATGTCAGGAGATGTCAGGAGAGTCCCTGGCATTAGATGGGCACTGCTACTCACTTTCTGTTGGCCATGGGATCAGATGTCAAGACCCTGGCATAAAATGAACCATTGTCACTCACTCTCTGTTGATTACCTTTTGATAAGACTGATAATGTATTGCCAATGTCAATGGACCTCCTGTCCATCAAGCAAGTTTATCAACTCAACTCTTTAGCAAAATCTCAACATAACTTACCCCCTACATGTTCTCACATTAGCCCAGGGAAAGGGTAACTGTAATACTACCACTTACTTGCTGTAACATCCATCAGACTGCTTATCAACTTGAATTTTAGCATTATTTACCCACTATTTTCATTTCAATAAAATTGAGTGACAAAAATGTTTATCACCCACATCTTCCAAATTCTATTAAAAGATGAAATGATAGTATTCCTTGTAAGCTTCATTACCTTCCATATCAATATACTCACATCCTATAAACAATAAATGCAATATATCACATGATACTGCAGATATCTCACATTTATTTTCCCCTTTTCCAATGTTTTATGATTGTTAGTTTATTGTGAGATTGACACACCTTTGTGGACTGTTAATACTATCATCATCCTGTCATAAGGTAGAATGCCCTTTACTTACCCAAAAATATGGAAAATGTGCAAGTACAACTTGAGGAAGTAATTTAAATTCATATTCTCTTCTTAAAACAGATCTACAATGCATCACATCATTGATCATGTGCTGGTCATGATAGTAGAAGATCTCACTCAAGAGCATTTTTAATACACAGATCCAAGTTGTTTGCCTGGGTTGAGACAAAGAGATCATGCAAACTTGCATTGTCAATTGCTTCAACTGTTTTCTTTGTCAGCTCAGGACAATCCTTTTCAGCCTTGTCCATCTCTAGCAACACAGGCTCAATGGTCTATAATAAAGTTGAATAGATCTTATTGCTCACCTTCCAACCTCACAAATGCCTTTGGGGGGTGAGCTGTATTCATTACTCTATGCAGGTAAAATTCCTGAAAAGTTTTTTCAGCATTTTTCTTGGCCATTTCCCACTTATCCTTTTCATCTTTCATGTCCGTAAGTTTACCCCATTCTTGTATTACTTGCCCATCAAATTTGGTAAAGACCAGCACCAAAGGAACTGTATTCTATAAATAAACTGTGATTGAATGACTGCTGCTCTACCTCCAGTGCCCTTGCTGAAGAACTGAAGCTCAGCATCTGCTATGGGGCGAGGAGTATCCATTGGAATACAGTACCTATGGCAGCATACATCAGATGAAATATGAACAAATTGTTAAAAATACCAAATTGCATGTAATTGATCTTTGAGATGCATTGCCATTGATTTACTTTGAATAAACCTCCAAACAACCTCCATTTCATTATTAGAGCCAGCCTCAAAGCCCTGTGAGTCATGGAAGATGAAGTTGCTGCCAGGATATGTAATGTAGTGCTCAATATCATGTACACCCCGCTGAAAAGTAGTTCTGAAAATGGCAATCAAAATGCACAATCAAACCCACCTCTATTGATGGTTCCAAATGAGTATCAGGTTTTTTTCTCAGAAACCATTGTTTGAAATGTGCCAATCTCTTGGGCTTAAGTAGACTTCCATTCTTATCATATATGATGGGTTTTGTACCCTGTGCCACACCAAAAACTTTCTCAAGGATAGTTGTCTTGCCTGCATTGGCTCTTCCAATGACAAGGATGCGGAAATGAGGGCATGCATATCGATTCTTGAGTATCTTTGTCATTTCTGGATCTTCAATTATTGTAATTATGTCAGAATACCATAGCTGTCAGTACAACAGTTCAAACTGACCCACTGCATGTGGATCTTGAAGATGTGCAGTATCAAACATGACTGAGTTGACAATGGAATGGTATGTGAAATGGTATCTAGCCTAGGAGTGAGTTGAGGATATAAATGCATACAGATATTACTTGTAATCTCAGAAAGTCAAACAGTCAAACTGCGCAATGGCCAAGCTGGTATCGAAATGATGTGCAATGAAACAAGCGTCTAGCGCGGTTGACAAGGATGCCAAAAACTGTGCTGCGCGAAGACTCTGATACTTGTGCGTCCGAGAATTACGCAAGTATGACAGTTAGATGGCGGTGTGAAGCTGTGCGAGTCACAATGTCACACACTTGTGACTCGGGCGTCCAACAGGCCTCGCGATAATCTCCAAGCCGTGGCTACCGAGTCCCAGTACCAGTGTTCAGACGATAAAGATCCTAATGTTTTAAGGTATGATGCCATGATGATACCGTATGCTCCATTCATCTTTCCGTCCGTATCATCTCAGTTCAAGTCAAGGTACCCCCCGAGATGTTGGCAGAGTTTTATGGGGAAGGATTCTACAGGGACAGTGTTCAACGTGTTAGCAGGGAGAAGTTTCTATGGGCCTGGTAGGTTGCGGCTGTCTGTTGCCGCATGGCGTGGCTAAACAATCGTTGTACGCTTCCAGGCTCTTCCTTCCTCATTGGCCTTCTCACGGACCTCTAGCCCGATGAGGTGTATGTGTCCTTCACACGACAGCAACCTTTGGTACGCCGACAGAAAATATGAAATATTACTTTGCCAACAAGTATATCGTCTGCCGGAAGCTAGTCGAGAATGACGACATCGACGTTCCATCTTAACACGTTTTGCGACCTGACTGGCATCCATCACCGCTTCACCTTTGCAGAATCATGTACGATTTTAATCACATCGCCTCGTTCTTAACATCATATTCTGATATCATATAACTATTTCCGCGATTTCGTAAGCATGCAGGCCGCTTGACCTCCAAAAGACGCGAGTCTGAGAATGGAGGCGGACAATTTCGCCTTTCTTCACCCTCTATTGATCTCCTCTGTGAGCACTTTGAACGCTTCTCGCGCCACGTCGTTCCTTCACACTATGGCAGAGCTGCTCAGGTTCGTCCGAATTGAGTTTTATACTCTTTCTTGAATGCGATTTCAAAGTCCTCCTGATGACGATGGCAGAACCATCAGGGGAGTATCGGTCCCTTCGAATCGCATATTGAGCGTCCTCTCTATATGCACCCGACTCCCTTCAAACTCCTGTCGCGTCAGCTTTGCACGAAGAGCTTGTTCAAGCGATAGAGGAGTGGGGTTGGTAGGTAAGGCGTCCACGAGGGATATATATGTTAATGGAAATGAGCAGGTGCAGGAAGGAGAATAATACGCACCGATCAGCGAGGTGAAGACCGCAGGCAGACGAATCTCCATCTCCAGTGAATAGAGCCGCATGTCCTCCGGGCCTATGCCATACATCGACTTGTTGGCGACTTTGATAAAATTATGGGCATAAGGTTTTCTTTTTAAAAAAATGGAAACGACACAAAGAATGGACGGCGCGCACTAGCATACCTGGTTCCGCCCCAGCGCTTCTGGGACCAGTTTGTAAAAACCCTTTGCGGAAGAGGAGACGCGAGCCTCCGCCGTTTACATGTACAACTGAGCTGATGAAGTTCTGGCTAACACCGACAAACAAGCCTCATCCTACCTTCACCCCCCTTCGTCCCAGGCTATCAGCACGTCCTTCCCCAGATACTCTGAAGGTGTCGCGAGGCCAACAGGAACAGGAGATTTAGTCCCTCCACCACCTCCACCTCGTAAGTTTACCTCTTCCCTTACCCCCTGTCATCGGACACTCAGCACATGCAATTCTATCTGGTCCGCCCAACACCTTTTGGCCCAGAACACGTAGGTCTGGCGCCACAACTACCTCGTACTCTCCCTCTCACCACCTCATAGATATCCCGCTCCACCTTTATTGTCGCAGGCCTCGATTTCGACTCCCCAGTTCACGATCTGAGCGCATCAGCGTCGAAAACTGCGTGGGATTCATCGTCGACTATTCAAACAGCTTTTTGGCCCAAAAATACTACTAGAACATTGATACCAATACCAATCCTCACAGTCTATCGTTCGCCATAATCGACGCTTTGAACAAAGTCGCGGTCTTGCTATTTATGACCACGACGACACTGGTCCAGGCAGCCACCTTTTTAAAAGATAAAAGTTACATTCACCGTGCCGATTTTCAACTATTGGTGGCCGTATACTGCCTGGATCGCTACGGCGGCGACCTCCACTGCAACGACCTCTCTGGCATTGCGATGGCAATACAGCATTTCTACAACCCTCACTCCCACTTCTACACGGGACGGTGTCTTGGCCTCTGAGTCCGATATCCTTACCTTTTTGTGTCCGCATCCGTATCGTCGTCTCCAACTGTACCCCACTCACACTCGGGCTTTCCAAGTCGCAGCTTTTTCACCTCTTCGTACTTTCTTGTCCCACTTATAGCTGCCGTACTATTAGGAGGAGGATGGTGGAGCAGTTTTTAAGACGGCGAGGCCGTGAATTTGAGGAGATGGTTCTTGCCAGCCCAAAGTATGTCGGCGTTGAAGAGGGCCTGGAAGGGTCCAAGTGCGTCGAGAAGGACGACGCGCGATAGAGCAAGGCAGGAAACTCGATATCGTATCTTGGGCTGCCCATGCCAGTAGTGGCCCAGTTCCAAAGCGTAACGGGACGAAACCGTCTCGCGGGTTGCGCTACTCGCGCAAGAGGGGTACATCGATGTCCGTCGGTCGGCCGTTATCCTCCTCTTTTTCCCTGGCTGCCACTGGATTCTCAAGCGACGAAGAAAGAGACGAGGATGACGATGAGGGCAAGCCTGAGATGCTGGTCCCCTGGGAGGGTCTCCGGCATAAGAGTATCAAGCGCGCGATCACCCTGTGGCCCTGCGAAGCGAGTATAAACCATCCATTTGTGACTCAGGCTATTGTCACGCGGCAGTTACTAGGCAACTCTCCGAAGAAGACACTATGGTGCATTGCAGAAGGCACAATCGTTCAAGCGCCATCGGTTGACGCTCCGAAGCGTCAAGACGAATTATGCTCGGATAGAGCTGCTACAGCCCGTGTTGTACGATCACGATGACGTTCAGTGCCAACCTCACGAACCCACTGGTCAACACTTCCTTCTCTACATCATATACTTCGTTCACTACGTTATCTTCTCGCCTGCAACCATCGAACAACCCTGTCCCCTCCGAGTTCAAGTCAGGGTACACATGGATGCCCAAATACCTCCCGTTCACTGTGCTGTTCAAGAACTACACCCCCAAGATGTTGGTAGAGTAAGATTTTACTCCCGATTACGACAGTATTCGACGTGTCTGTTGGTAAGGCTGCTGTCTGTTCAAGGTCATTTCTGGAACTGACGATGAATTGGATTCGAAGTGGGTATGTGTGGAAACTTTGCCGGTAGAGATGCGTCGAGGCCCAGGGGCATGGCTAAACAATCGTTCGAGACGGGTACGCCCAGGCGCTCCCTTCCTTCCTCCCTCCTTGTTGACTAACTGCACTGCTCCACAGATATGCTCACATCTATTGACCAGCATGTGTCCTTCACGGTCTCGGCTACGCGACGACACCTATTATGCCGACAGAGAAAATATGAAAGGGTGGTACGATCACTTTGCCAACAAGTATTTGATCGTCTGCGGGAAGCTAGCCGAGAACGACGGTTTCAGCTTAACACCTTTTGCGACATACCTGGCATCTGTCAGCCTCACGGACGGTTGTTCTTGCATCGCTTTGTTTTTTTCCACATCATTCTCCCGGACACTGATACTACTCTTTTCAATATGTCCAGACGAGGCCGACTCCTCAAGGCCTCAACCGTTAGCATCCTTTATTTTTGGTCATACATAGTTGCCCTGGGGCCGAAGCAATCATAAACTGGCTCAGCAGGCAGACCGGCTTTACGACGGCGAGACTTGAATCGAGGTCAGAAACCGATATTGGGAGATCGGCTCTGTAACCTTAATGTTAATGGATAGTACGTGTAAAAATCGGGGATAAATCTTTCAATTTATCTCTGAACCTGGAAAGTCTATGATGGGCGCCAATGCAAAGCCATGTAGCATACATATATGGGCTACATTACACCTCCGCGACACCCGACTCCAAAGCAATATACAACCCCTTCAAGGGGGTCGTCAACACAGCCGTCGCATCCGGCGTAAGCAAAATCGTCTGCGTGTCGTCAATCACCACCGCCGGACCCTCTACCTCTGCCCCTACAACCAACTGGTCTAAAAGATAGACCGGGGCCCTGTCCATCCTCCCCAACTGATCAAAGGACACGCCCTGGTACGAATCGGGCTCCGATCGCCCTACCCCAGACGGGACAAGCGGATCTTTGGAGGCACGGAGCTGGGCAAGTTCGGAGTGGATGGAAGGGTGTCGAATGTTTTACCTATCCCTCGAACCTGCGCAAGTCATGCAATGGGATCCATCAGAGGATTAAGTAAAACAAAAAAAAAAATAGAGGCATTGCCGAACCTTGATCCCATCTACGATGATGTTCTTGGTGTCGAATAAGAACCCGAAGTGAGTTTTATACTCGGTCTTGAACACGCTTTCAATGTACAGCTTGTTCAAGCGAGAGAGGAGTGCGGGGAGGTTGGCGGGTGTGTAAAACGTCGATGAGGGTTCTTGAAGTTCAAAGGCACTACATATATATGTGAAACGGGTCAGTGCGGGGAGGACAGAACACACCGGTCGGCCAGGTGAAGACCGTATGCAGACAAGATGGAGCTATACCGGCATATCATGATGGTGGTAATGCCCAACAACCGCGTAATTTCGCAAGCATGCTGACCGCCTGCACCTCCAAGTCTTCATCTCCAGTGAATACAGGTATAAAAAAGATTGAGGGTACATACATACGTTTAGATGCTGCACGCCCTCTTACTTCTGTCAATGCACGAATGGGCCACACATCGACTCGTTTTGGTAAAACTACAATGGTGGATGTATAAGATATCTTTTGAAAAAAGGAAACGACACAAAGAAGGATGGCGCGTACCTCGTCCGTCGTCTTCTTTTCGTCGCCCTTTATTGTTGCATCGATCTCCTCTTTGAACGCTTTGCGCGTCGCAGTGACGTCCAGGGGTTCCTTCTCGGATTTACCAAAAAATAGTGTGGGATAAGTCTTCCCAAGAGCAGGCTGACATCAATGAGAGCGGCAAGTCGAATATTAGCATAACTAATTGATCGCGTTCCTCGACGCACCGGTAGCATACAGGACCTGGTTCCGCCCCAGCGCTTTCCGGGCCAGTTTGAAAAAGCCCATGCGGAAGAAGAGACGAGAAATCTGAGGTGATTGAATTGTGAACCCAAAGTTCATAGCGGCCATAGAACTGACGCACCCAATAACAGGTCTCCCGTCCTCTTTATCCCAACTCATCAATGCATCACCAACCACACCTCCTGTTAAAAGTTAGATTAGATAATTAAGAATTAATTAGATAATTAGAATTAGAATTAATTAGTGTTTTATATTTAACTAAATATCTATTCAGATTATGTGATATCACATGATTAGTCATGTAATTAGTCATGTGATTAGTCACGTGTTCATAGGCTCATCTAGACTCTGATTAGTAATAATAAACTCTTATTTGTACTTGTGTACAAAATTATAGAGTTCAGAGATATTTATATCTTTGACAGATATTATAGAGTTTGACAGATATTATAGAGTTTGATGGGACGATTATCAACTAAATTGAATAGTTGATAAGAATCATTTATATTTAGAACATGACTCAGAAATGACTCATATGACTGTGCATTGTTGGAATATTTTATATTCAGTATCCAGACACTACAAGCATGACTGCATACATATATTACATATATGGTAGTTAGATTGTTTGTATGTATTTACACACTTCTGGCATGATGAGTTGAACTCATCCTCGGAATGGGCACACCATTCGTCGTCCACACATGGACGCTTCCTGCTTAGTCCAGGTCACAAGATCTACACCTCGGAATCCAACATGGTAGCAGCAAACATGTTGCTGACAGGACTAGCATTGGAACATGACGAAAACGGCAGTTCAACATCCACAGCCACGTCACGGGTCACTAGCCCTGTTCAACAAAGCTATATCTCTTCGTCGACAACGCCGTACAGAGACCGCACGTCACTAAACGAGTCAGAACTCAACTCAGGATATCTTAATGTTGCCACGACGCCATCAACACGGTGGGAATCCGAGAAATTTTCAGTGACAAGAACTCTATTCAGGCTATCGATGGCCTACGGCTGAAGTCCCGGCTCACACACACATTACGGGCACTCTACACACCCTCAGGCATACTGCAAACATAGTCACGTCAAGCCGTACCACTTATCACTCGAGCTACACAAATCCCGAGCCCAAACCGTCAAAACTCAATATGGTCACAGACCATCACATCACCCGTCACCAGCTAAGCACACTGCGCCCAATGGCCACAAGTATGCACGCAGACGACGCGTCGGCATAGAGAGACAGGAAAGGAGACAAGGGAGTAGGAGGAGGATAGAAGGATGGGTAGGCGGGGACTTGGCAGGAGGAGGTTGAAGGGCAGAGAGTAGGTGAGCGAACTCGATGGACGCATCACACGACGTCGCCAAACAATGCTGTAATGGGGCACACATCACGGAACGAGTCTAAATTCATTCAAGGTATCATCAATGTCATTATGACGCTATCGACATGATGGAAATCCGAGCAGTATCGACAAGTCACTTGTGTGACAACGTGACAAATATGCTCAGAAGCCGAAATCATGGCACGCGCACACAAATGCGCGATTACAGGTAACCTATGGACTCTCCAGCTCACTGCCAACACAGTCCATGTCAAGCCACACCATCTATTACCCCAGCTACGCGAATTCCGAACCAAAATGCCGAAACTCAACATACGGTCACGGACCATAACATCACACGTCACAGGATAGGACAGCACAGCGACCAACGGCCGCAAGCATGCCCGCAGGCGACGTATCGACGACGAGGGACAGGAAGGATGGGAAAGGGCGAGAATTAGGCGAGGACAAGGCGGGCGAAGGAACAGGCAAGACGAGCGAAGGCGCATCATCACTTGAAGCCGCCAACCACGTCGCCAAGCAGATGGCACGACCAGCCGCACCCAAGGAACGGACGATGACTACCGGCCAAGTCGACGACTAAACAGCACGCCAACCACGTTCAAAACGACAAACAGGCACGATCCGGCCCAGGTCCATCAAGACCTTCATAAACTGAAACCGGATCGCCGTGGCCCAACTGAACGCATCAATAGGAGCGCCCAGCATGGCGTTAAACTGCGCCTATCGATGCGGCGACGACACAATACACCAGCACGGTCCAGCAAGACCTTAAACTGTACCTGGTAGTGTGCGTACGCACTCCCGAGCCGACGACACCTCGAAACGGACACAAACGACACTAAAATGGTACGCAGACCAGCCTAGACGCTACGACGGCACACCCACTCGAAAGAGAATGGCACAGGACAACGATGAACAAACGGCGCGTCCACGCGCATCAAGATTCGTCATCAAGCAGTCGAACCAGAGCGTCCAGTACGACATTAAACTACATTTAGGATGAGGCAACGACGTTAGGAGAACGGAACGGCGGGGACGTATACCAACACGCAGGCCGACACACGAACAGCGAGCACATCAATGGTACCTACGTACACCCAGAGTCCCAACGCACACCGACGAACGCACAGCATGCCCATGCGCACCTCAAGGCTCGTCAGGGAATGGTTCGCACAACGATGCACACACCAACACGTTAACCGACCGCACCAATGCAATCACAAGCCCATCGCCAACGCCGCATACGGCGCGCATCAACCGTCGTCATGGAACGACGCACCCGGCCTTGCGCAACGCAGCGACGCACCCACGGCGCACCCACTGCGTGCACATCAAAATCGTCAGGAAACGATTTCACGCTCGACGAAGCTCATCAACGTATTTTCCATTCATTCCTTACCCAACATTCATTCGAGAAGTCATCCATTTAGGGGGAGTAAGTAATACTCCATTTTCACTCTTTTTATTCACATGCTTCTTGGTCTGAGGGGGAGTGTTGGAATATTTTATATTCAGTATCCAGACACTACAAGCATGACTGCATACATATATTACATATATGGTAGTTAGATTGTTTGTATGTATTTACACACTTCTGGCATGATGAGTTGAACTCATCCTCGGAATGGGCACACCATTCGTTGTCCACACATGGACGCTTCCTGCTTAGTCCAGGTCACAAGATCTACACCTCGGAATCCAACATGCATTGCTGTGCAATGACTGTGCAATGACTCATACTACTGCGCATGAGTCATATAGCTGTGCACATGAGTCATTTAGAAGGAAATGATGTCATATAGAACATCATAGAATGATTAAAAATAGATAATAATAAAAGAAACTCGTTTAATAGTATTTTTATTATTATATTTTGTACCTAGATTAGGGTTACTGAAATGTATATAAGGAGGGCGTTTTGGACGCTAAGCTCCTCAGTTTTTCCACCTAACTCAATAGGCAGATAAGCACTACTAACCAAATGTAAGTATATTGAAACCTTACTTAGCTAGTGCTCTGCGCTGCTGTTGTTGTTTCAATAGGTTATGGGCCCCGCTAGCAACAGCCTCAAAAGCAACCTGTGCGGAATTATTACATGCCGCGGGAAGGATGCTAGGAATAGATACAATGTATTTTTATATAGACGTTAGATCGGCTGGATCTCACTCAAGATCAGGCAAGCAGATATGGCTGATAGCCCTCTATCTGGCCTGATGGGATCTGATAGCTGATCGATCTACTGTGACTGTGACTGTGACTAACCTTTCTCAATCTTCCCTCATCCGTACAGAATGGCTAACCCATGATCATGGGATAATGATCCGGTTGATGGTACCAGGGATACCATCTAGATCTCCCTTGAGATCTACAGTGTGGGAGCACTGATTAAATATCTGGAGTGGCGTTTTGGAGTCGCCCGCTGTTGTGAAACAGCGAAATCAAAATTCTCACAAGGGCTTGTCACCCTAACGACACTGGTTTTGTCACACCAGAAAGCAAAAAGGCACAGATTACGGGCCGTCCCAGTCGACAGATAAGGGTGTGGTGGAAGCCACATCTGAAAGGGTTGATGCACCCCCATTTGCCCGATATTTAATGCCTTTATACCATTATAGGGGTTTTCATCCCCTGGTTATTTTCTTTATTTGACTTGAAATTCTGTATAAAGGTCGTGCTGAGTGGACATTGTTCCATGTACACGCAGACTAGTGGAGGGCACCCCCTATGGACCCTCTTAGATTAGGACGATCGAGATTGTCACTTTTACGATAGTCACACAGTAGCATACTTGTAATTGGTGGATTTTGTACGCTGGGAATTTGAAGGAGCCCCAGGTACACTTATTGGCATGCAACATTCCAAACTTCAAGACGTTGTTTGCGTTGTTGGCAGCCTATAACATGTTGTTACATAAACAGCACAGCCTGATAAGCACATCTTTTCTCATGTTTAATTTGAGAAAATGAATTAGGCTAATGCAAATTTTAATAGATGTCTCAAGTTTTCCAAATCGGTTTCTTGTCTCAATCCGTCCACCCCATGCTCTACTTGGATTCCGCTATGAATAAACCTGATTATATCAATGCAGGTATTCTTCGTCGTGTAATGAAAGAAGTCCATGGATTGCCGGTTGAGGACATTGAAAATATTATGAAAAAATATGATGCAGATGACATGTGTTATCTTTATCCTGGTCATCATCTGGCCAAGTTGGTTTATATGATCAATACCACCTGCAGCTACAATCGTATCAAGAATTCTCCTGAAGCTCGGGAGTTCTTTTTGCCTGGCAGGGTCTACGATAGATCCGCCTCATATATATGGAATGCAGTTGATGCATCTGTCCATGTATTTGTCTACAATTGCTTCCTCAAAGAGGAAGTCCGCCTTCACCCTTCATACGACTTAAATAGTACTTCCTCAGAAAAGACGTTGGGAGTCAAATATGTCAATGCGAATGGTCTATGTATGAAAATTTACACTCATCCAAATCAATTAACTGAAAAAATTGATATAGTTGTAAATGAATATGTCGTGCCTAGCGAGGCAAACAAGGTTGTTTACCCCCCTCTTCCTTCCGAATCGCCAATACAGGAAGAGGGGGATAGCAGCGAAGAAGGCGAATACAGCGGCAGCAATGCCGACGATTATGATGGCGACGACGATGATAGCATCAAGATTGATGATCAAGAGATCATCAATAATGATCTTCTTGCACCGCCACCACCGACAATGACTCAGAGTGCCCCTGAGTTACCGCCCCTCGTGAACCAACCTCATTACGATGGTCCAGCAGTTCACATGCTTGGTCTTGGTGGATGTCCAGGACCGCGATACGAGTCTCTTAGGGACCTTCGTGGAGAAGCGCTTAGCGAAGCGCTAGCAGAAAGACATAGAGCAGAAAGTCTGCCTGTCTGGATGCTAAACGAGAAGGTTTATCATAGTCGCGTCGATTATGAGGAGGCCGTTAGGCAGGCGGAATTGCAGAAGATGGACGATGAGTTACGTTGTGATATGCAGTTGGCGCAGATAAAGTTGCATGATGTCATGCAAAAAGAAGAACCAAAGGTGACTTATCAAAATCAGCTATTATTTCCAAAAGCTGATAATTTTGTCACAGTGTACGTTCTTTGGGGTTACGAGAACCCCACTTGTACGAAAATCTTTGAGGCACAACCCCTTCAATTATACCAGTCTGGGGAAAAGTTTATCCCCAGTAGCAGGAGAAAGGTCTCCGAGACGACTCCGGTCATCCCCGGAGTCAATGCCCCCGTCGGGCACATCGAAGGAAGATTCGGATCAAGGATCCGAGAGGAGTTATTACAAGGTATGAAACCTTGTAATAAATATATATGTACCGTTGTGGACCAAAATGGTCCAAATATAAATTTTTTTCAGTTGTGCGATGAGTGTGTTAATCAAACTAAAAAACTCAAGTTGATAAAGTTTGATGAGGACATTCGACAGAATGAAGTCACACACACCACAGATGGTAGCACATTTATTTACGTTCCTGAAGATAAATTTAAGGAATTGTATTATCCCCCAGGAAATCCTTTTATGGGAGAAGAACAATCAGCATTCATGATTCACAATGAAAATGTTGTTCAAGATTTTCCAAAGACGACTAGACCGCTTAATAATACTCCGGAGCCTCAAGCACCTGATTGGGCTTCAGATATGATTAAGACCATTATAGAACGTCTAGATAGAGTTGCTATGAAGCAAAAAGCTACCGATACTGATGAAGATAATCATGATAAAAAGAAAAATCATGATAATGATAATGGTTGGAATGGTCCTTGGGAAAGTTATCCATTGGAGAAAGATAAACCTTCAAAGGATGAATTGGAACATCAACAACTTAAAGAAGCTATTGAAAATTGGCCTGATAATGAGCATAAATCATTGCCCAGATTGTCCAATTCATACTGGCCTATTGAAGAAGATGATGGTTTATGGCCAGAAGAAAAGAATATTGTTCCACCCAAACGATCATACAAAGCATTTCGACAAATTCGTCGAGTTAAGAAAGTCAAAGACTTTTGTCCTTTCTTTAAGAAGACTTTTCTTAAAAAGAAGAGCTTCAACAAATCAGATGACGAGAAATCTGAGAGAAAGATTTATCCATTAATCAAGAAACACAGATATGATCATGATTACAATGATTTTTCTGGAGCTACTCAAGTTAAATATAGAGAATTTGGAGAAGTTAAAACGGTTATTCATACCAATGAGCATCCAATTTGGAACAAACCTGGATTATGCTATATGGCATTATTCAAACAAGCTCATTTCTTCAAACAGATATGGGAAATGTATCCTGCTCTATGGGAAATAGTAGCATTACCTAAAATATGGAGACAAGATTCTAATTTTGTCTATAAATCTGAAGGACGACGATATTTGCATTTTGAAGTTACTCAAAGAGGAACTTGCAAATGGTGGAATCTAGATGACATGGTGAAATCTAATTCTAGATTTAATTCATACCTTTGTGGTGGCAAAGATGATAAAGATTCGCTTGAAAAGATGGTTTCTATCTTCAATGGTGTTTCTGATTATCAAAAATGGCGTACAAACATTATGTCATATATGGCCATGAAGGGATATACCAAATATGTCACTGGAGAAGAACCTGTCCTTCCTTCAATGTATATTGACACTGCTGCACATCCAGCTTCTGCAGCTACTAAACTTGAATATGAATTAACATTCAAAAGAACTTGGCAAGAAATACAAGATTGGACTGAATATTCTGCAAGAGCAAATGCGATTTTCCAAATGTCGCTTGCTGCAAATCTTCATGTCTATATTAAAGCAACTCCTAAAGAAACTCTAGCTGAGTTAGATAAAATATTTGGATTAAAAGGAATAGCTAAATATTTTATTCTTTATAAGAATATATTTAACTGGTCTATGAAACCTGGACAAGATCCTATCATAGCTATATCCAAGTTGATGAAATTAGTTGCTGATTTAGGTACTGAAAATAATTACAAAATTCCAGATTTTGTAGTACTTTTCTTTATCTTACATAATCTTGGTCAATCATATGGTACTCTAGTTACAAACTTGATAGATACCAAGATTGCAGATTTTACGATAGATAACATTATTCCTCGTATTCAAAATGAGTATAATCTACTCATATCAAAGGGCAAGATGCATCATCATGCTCAAATTGCTAATATTGGATCAAACATTCAAAAGAATCCAAACACAAACCCAAATTGGAAAGATCAACATTCCAATAATATTTATAACAATAATAACAGGGGAAGAGGTTCTTTTAGAGGACGTTTCAATAAAAGCAAAACATTTGTACCTCGACAGAGTTACAATAAATTTCCTAACAGAGGAAATGCATCTTCTATGTCTAGGGATGACAAGAAGAAACGTAATGAAATAAATAGGGCTAACAAGAAATTGAAGAATAAAGCTCTCATCAATGAATTACGAGAATTGAAAGGGAAGAAGAAGGATTCATCCACTACCATCCATTTTGCAAATCCAATGATAGTAGATACAGCTCCTGGGTATTATAAACAATATCCATTGGAAGAATCTGCTGGATTTATAGAAGAACTTGTACCTGATGTACAACACAATAGTTCTTTATTGGATAGAATTGGAGAAATTCAGATGGATGACGATGATACTCCTATTGAAGATAGGGTAGATTATGAATACTTTCATGATGATAGTATTCGTCGGTTATTCAAAACAGATTCTTCACCTTTGACACCTTTAACACCGATTTCCAGTGATGGTTCTCCTGAGGAGGAAGGACAATATCACAGTGGAGAAGAATCAGATCCATTCAAAAGTGATTATTCTGATCAAGGATTAGAATATATTGATGGAACTGGAAATGATAACAACATGGCTAACCTTAACATTGGGTATGGATTGAATTCTTCAAATAATTACTTATCTAATACTGTTCTAGTGCTTGATGATATTACTAATAATGGTATATTGACTATGTCAAATCAAGACGTAAATAACAGTAGTTACAAATTTGTATGTAGTAATTATGAGAATAAAGTTCCTGGTGAACAAATTATGCTCTTAAATAAGAATGATCGATGGGTCATTGACTCTGGAGCGACAAGACATTGTACACCATTCTTAAGTGATTTTACATCATATAAGAAATATATTAATCCCATGAAGGTTACCACTGCTAATAAACACAATCAGACATTTATTGAAGGAGAAGGACAAATCTGCTTCAAACATAATAAACATGTTATGAATTGGAATGTATGCTATATGCCGATGTTACCATACAGAATTATATCTGTACCACAATTAACAAGTATGGATTATGATGTCTATCATGGTAAAACCAAAACTATAATACATAAGGGAAACATAACACTTATTGGACACCCAACTGAAGCCAATTCTGTACATTGGCTGTCTACAATAATTAAAAGACCTTCTCATCATTTATTAATCAATAATAGTTCTAAAACTATTGATTATTTTATTTGGCATAGAAGGATGGCACATCCTAGTGATAATGTGTTAAACCATATGTTCAGAAATACTGAAAATAGTTCAAAAATTATTAAACCCCATATGAAGAGCATTTGCAAAACATGTATAATGGGTAAACTTGATAATAAACCATATCATGTTTCATCTAGTAGAGCAACTCAGTTGCTTGAATTAATACATGTTGATCTTATTGAAATGCCGATACAGTCGTATCATAAACAAAAATGGGCCTTATTAATTCTTGATGACTATTCTTCTTTTGCTTATGTAGCATTACTTCGATCTAAAACTGATACTTTTAATTCCATTAAAGCTTATATTGTCTTTATTGAAAATCAGTTGAACTTAAAAGTCAAAAGTATGCGTTCAGATCGAGGGGGAGAATTTGTAAATCAAAAGTTAAATAACTATTTTCAAGATAAAGGTATAAAACATGAACTAAGTGCTCCACATGTTCATCAACAGAATGGTCGTGCAGAACGATTAAATGAAACTATTCTAAAGAAAGCTTATACACTTTTATTGGAATCAGGATGCCCAAAATCCTGGTGGTCTTTTGCATTTGAGACTGCAGTTCATATATATAATCGTACACCATTAAGAAGAACTAAATGGATAACACCTTATGAAACTATGATGGGTAAAAAACCTGACATGTCATATTTTAAAATATTTGGATGTTTGGCATATGTCTATATAGTCAAAGAAAGACGCAAAGATAAGTTATCACCAAGAGCTGAACCAATGACATTCATTGGATATGAAAGTAAATCATATAAGTTCATGAATGACAAGAATACTATAGTCATTGCTTCACATGCCATATTTGATGAAAACATATTTCCTAAATTATCTAAAGATAAGATTATCCATAAAGATAAATACCCAACTTTAGATCTAGATAAAATTCCCATAATAGATAATCATTATAATCATGACACTATGCAAAATGATAAAAGGCAATCATTTCATGATTCAAATGATTCTGATGATAGTGATTCATCGGATACAGATGATCATAAGTCTGACACAAAAAGAAAACCATCAGACAATCAATCAGAAGACAGTGATTCTTCTAATAATACTTATCATGATGCAAATGATAAATATTTTAAATCACAGAGTAATAAATCACACAAAGATAATATTCCTACAAAGGTTGATAAAGGAAAACAGAAAGATGATACTAAGAGATTAACTTCTTCAGAGATTCAACGACAAGTTGAACAATTTAAAAAGGATTCTGAAGAAATTAATAGAAGATATTCCAAACTTGGAAAATGGAATATTGTTAATAAACAAGTTGCAGAACTTTCTAATAATACTCCTTCAACATCAAAAACTAAACATATTGATTTATCAAGGATATATAAAATACTTGATAAACATGAAAAAGAAAGACTTGCAGAACTTGATAATCTTTCTGGACGAAATAAAAATCTTAAAATAGATGAGAAATCTATTAAAGAAGATATTAGAAAAAGAGTTAAAGAGATTTTTGATAAACCTCTTCTTAAATCTAAGTTTGAATTGAATACTGGAGATTTTTGGGATCCTACTGTTAGCATTAGAGATAATGTTACTACAGGTTCTAAACGTATTGGAAAAAAGTTAGACCTGCAGGCAGCTAAAAGAGGAAAACTTGATAATGATAGACCAAAAATCATACAAGATCCAATATCTCATCCATTTGGTTTTAGAGAGCAAGAAAGAAAAGTTATACAACAAAAACTTGCTACTAGAAAATCATCTAGGAGACCAAAAGTTAGAATCACTGATAATAATGTTTATGGAGATAAACATCCTGCTAAAATACAAGCAGAAATTCAAACAGATAAAGATTTTGAAAAAGTTGTTAAACAACAAAATCAAAAAGAAAAGGAATGGCGTGATATGCTTAAGAAACCAATTAACATATCAAAGCTACAAGAGTTAGATACTAAATCAGCTAAAGAACAACGAATTGTTCAACCTGAATTAACTTTAGAAGATCTTATGCCAATAGATAAGTCTAAGCATGAAAGAGATCGTCTTAATAAACTCTTTGGTAGAAAACCTAGAAAGGAAATTATTGTTGAACCAAAATTAGATATAAAATCTGATGATAAAAAGGTTGATGATAAACCAGAAAAATCAGAAGAAGATCTGGAGAGAACAGTAACACCGGCACCTTCTGATAATGTGATTACACCAATTCCTAGTTCTCCAAGTTCAGAAATTAGTAATGAAGATTGGAAGGAAAGATGTCAACAAAGACTGAAAAGGATGGATAAATTCTTATTATCCAAAGCAGCAGCAAAACTTGTAGATCAAGAGAATAGGAAGAAGGGTATACCTGTTGTATACAGAGATCTTTTAAAAATAAAAGATAAAGATCCTGAATCATATTCAAAATGGGTAGAAGCTATGAAAGAAGAAATTAAATCTATACAGAAAAGAAATGTATGGGAATTAGTTGATAGACCTAAAGATCGTAAACCTATAGGTTGTAGATGGGTTTACACTATAAAGCAACAAGATAATAGATATAAAGCGCGATTAGTTGCTCAAGGCTTTTCACAAGTACCAGGAATAGACTTTGGAGCCACATTTAGCCCGGTTTCAAGATTCAAAACTGTTAGAATCTTATTAGCATTAGCAGCTTTAGAGGGATGGGTACTCAAAGCATTAGATGTTAAAACTGCTTTTCTATATGGCCAATTAGAAGAGGAGATATATATGGAACAACCGGATGGTTTCAAAACCAATCATAAAAATAAAGTCTATAAATTAAATAGAGCTTTATATGGTTTGAAACAAGCATCATTAGCTTGGAATATTCAAGCTCATAACAGTATAACTAAATTAGGATTTAGAAGATTATATGCCGATACAGGAATATATGTTAAAAGAACAGAGAATGACATCATAGTCATTATATTATATGTTGATGACATAATATTCATGGGCAATAATGAAAAGACTGTTAATGATCATAAAAAGAAATTCATGGATAAATGGGAAAGTAGAGATTTAGGAGATTTAAGTGAATATTTAGGAATGAACATTGTGATTGATAAACAAAATCATATAGTCACAATTGATCAAGCTAAATATGCAAAAAAGATTGTTGAACGGTTTGGTCTTATTAATGCAAAATCAGTAAACACGCCTTTACCAGCTGGTTATGTACCAAACAAACAAATAGAGGGTCAAGCAACACAAGAAATGATTATGTACTATCAACAATTGATAGGATCATTATTGTTTCTTGCAATGTGTACAAGATTGGATATTGTTTATGCAACAATTCTAATGTCACAATTTGTGAGTAATCCTTCACAGGATCACATTAAAAAGGCATTACATATAATCCAATATGTTGGAAGTACATTGGATTACTGCATTAAATATAACGGAAAAGATAAATATGGTTTAATTTGTTATGCTGATGCTGATTGGGCATCAAATCCCATTGATCGAAAATCAACGACTGGGATGATTGTTAAGTTAGCTGGAGCACCAGTATATTGGAAATCAGCAAAACAAAAAACTATTGCGTTATCTTCAACAGAAGCAGAATACATGGCTGCATCAGATGCATGCAGACAGATATCTTGGTTGAAGAATTTATTTGAAGAGTTAGGATATAACATAAGATCCATTCCATTAATAATGGATAATCAAGCAGCAATTTATATGGCTTCAAATCCAGCTCAAGAACAAAGAACGAAACATATGGATGTCAGATATCATTATATAAGATCATGTGTCAAAAATGATTTAGTTGATCTTTATTATATTAAAACTGAAGATCAAGCTGCTGACATACTAACTAAAAACTTATTGTTGAATAAGCATAGTAGAATGCTTAAATTATGTGGAATACACATTTAGTAAAATATTCAACAAGGGGGAGTGTTAAAAGTTAGATTAGATAATTAAGAATTAATTAGATAATTAGAATTAGAATTAATTAGTGTTTTATATTTAACTAAATATCTATTCAGATTATGTGATATCACATGATTAGTCATGTAATTAGTCATGTGATTAGTCACGTGTTCATAGGCTCATCTAGACTCTGATTAGTAATAATAAACTCTTATTTGTACTTGTGTACAAAATTATAGAGTTCAGAGATATTTATATCTTTGACAGATATTATAGAGTTTGACAGATATTATAGAGTTTGATGGGACGATTATCAACTAAATTGAATAGTTGATAAGAATCATTTATATTTAGAACATGACTCAGAAATGACTCATATGACTGTGCATTGCTGTGCAATGACTGTGCAATGACTCATACTACTGCGCATGAGTCATATAGCTGTGCACATGAGTCATTTAGAAGGAAATGATGTCATATAGAACATCATAGAATGATTAAAAATAGATAATAATAAAAGAAACTCGTTTAATAGTATTTTTATTATTATATTTTGTACCTAGGTTAGGGTTACTGAAATGTATATAAGGAGGGCGTTTTGGACGCTAAGCTCCTCAGTTTTTCCACCTAACTCAATAGGCAGATAAGCACTACTAACCAAATGTAAGTATATTGAAACCTTACTTAGCTAGTGCTCTGCGCTGCTGTTGTTGTTTCAATACCTCCATCAACAAAAGAGCCGGAGCCTTACAATTGAATATAATACCAATAATGCAATATATTTACCGCCTATCCCTGTAGGCGCGTAGCTTCATTACGATGAATGTGCAGTGCAATAGAATATAACCCATTGTAATGCCATTTGTTTTCCGGTAGCTGCCTTGTAATTTGACCTTGCATTAGAATATATTCTCCTAAAATACGTTGCAATACATCAGTAAACTTGGGGGGTCTCTACACAGTACTACTATAGCTATAGTAGTACTACATAGGGTCCATAGTGGTCCATAGTGGCCATAGTGCTGGTAGAAAAGGTCTACATGCTGTGTAGTCCTACATAGTACTATGGTAGACTGTGTAAAGTCTACAATAGCTATGATAGTCTATGGATGCTACCAGAGACTAAAACACATAGTCTGTCAGTGCTGTGGTAGTATTCATAGACTATCATAGCTATTGTAGACTATGCAGTCTATGCATAGTCTGTCAGTGCTGTGGTAGCATCCATAGACTGTCACAGATATTGTAGACTATACACAGTCTATGCATAGTCTGTCAGTGGTGTGGTAGCATCCATAGACTGTCACAGTTGTTGTAGACTCTGGTAGCATCTATAGATTATCACAGCTATTGTAGACTATACAGTCTATGTATAGTCTGTCAGTGCTATGGTAGACTGTTGCAGCTACTGCCATATGCCATAAGACCTTCAGAGTGTGCAGAGCATAATCACAAATCATGTTTATTATCAGTTCTAAGTAATCTTGATCTAATCTAATAGAACCTCAAAAGTGTGATTTGCAGGACGGCATCGTCGCATTGAGTTCATCCTATCATAAAAATCAGTCATACTATACAATACCATAATATCATATACTTGCTGTCCATCAGTCGCAATAGATCTTAAAAACCGTCGAAGCTTTGGGCCATGATATTCATCCTCTTCAATTTGTGCAATCAGTGCCATCATGTTCATGTAGACTACCTGATAACGGTCACCCTTGAACTGCATGCCAACGAAAAACCCAGATTTCCACTCTTCGAGACAGTGAAAGATCTGCAAAGTGTTAAAACTCATAATAATCAAAGTGAACAATACATACACATGTAGATGCCATGGCAAGGCATTGCGTAGGAAGACTCTGAAATTCCCGTGGAAACAATACTGATAAACAATCATTTTTACTGTTGTAGTAAAACTGTTCACAAAGCTCGCGAATTGCTGGATGACCAAAGTTTTCAGCCCTACCCTAAATAGAAATTAGACAATCATCAACACAGATGATCAACCTACATTTTTGTCTTGCACTAATGCACGAAGAAATATAGACTTTTCCATTAATTGGTTAATGTTAGATTTTATGAGTTCCTCATAATTGTGAGCATTATGCCCATATGCAATAACAGGAGAAATGGCATGGGAATAGTGTATTTTGACAATTTCACGCCCTAATTGCTTCATACGTCCACAATAAGCTGCACCATCTTCAAATACCTGAAGGAACAATAAACAATTGTTTATCAATGGGTCCAAACTTACCAGACTTCGCATACTTGATGAATGAATGTCATAAATATCTATGTCAATTAGCATAGTGGCAACAATATAAAAAAAAACGTAACAAACCTGCATCAATGTGACCTCGCTCATCCCGAAACTTGCCCAATGCTTCTATTATACAGTCATGTGCATGAGTAAGGGTTGCATTGCTGCGCTCCGGAAAAGCATCTTGAGTATGAATCCACAATCAATAGAAAGCTTTTGCATCCCGGAGTACGTCAACCCAAACCCCAGAATAGAAGCCAAGTTGTGTTGGTGTGGCCGTATGTGCTGAAGAACTACGTGGTGCACGGCCTTGTTTCACATGCATATCAAGGTTATTTACAACATCCGCATCCTCATCCTCGGGCACATTCACAACTCGACGTGGCCTGTCCTGGCTGGAAGTCAAGTGAATATAATTTATTTTACAATATCGTTGTCTTACACACCTTGCCATTTCTCGAGACTTGTTCAAGTGCAACAAACCACGATCTGGCGGTCGTACAGTCCCATTCTTCTCATGGTGTTGTCCAAGAACTGAATACGAATTGTCATCATTCTCGTCATCTAGAGTGATTCTCAGTACAGTTTCAAACCAAAAAAAGTGACGCTCACCTGAACTAGTATCTGCGGGAGCATTTGACTTTAAGTTCCTGATGATCTCCAACACTTGACATTCATCCTCATCCAGAGATTGTTCATCAATCATAACACCTAATTCAACTCAGAATACAGTAAGGCTTGAAACCAAAAAAAACGAACTATCACAATCTACATATCAATGAGACAGTGCCAAACTTGGCGAAAAACACTTACCAGGGTTTTCGTCCACTTCCTCAGTACTATCGTCATGTTCTGAAGGCTGCACCACAGAAACCGCGTCACCACCAGCCACTGAACATGGATCCTCGGGTCTACAAGGTTGAAAACCAAACAACAAACCATTAGCATTGACGAGCGCCAGCGCCAGAGGTTCCACATCAAGAGGCGGCTCACGCCTCGCAGTGGGTCTAACATTAGACTAAGGCTATCAGGTATCACATTGCGACATAAATAGAAGAATCACTTACAGTTTTTTCGACCACAGGAGCCATAGCGTTAACTGGCATCGCTTGAAGAGCCTCTTCAGCCCCCAAAGCAAGGCCTCGCCATTTCCTGGGTATATCAGAAATTTGATCTGAAACAGCTTGAAGCTGCGCAACAGCTCCACCTCTGCCTCGGTTGATACATCTGGGTCTTCCGCCTGCTAGATCCTGTATGGAACCTGAAGCTTTTCACGTTATGAATGCCTGTTATGTTGGACACTGAAAGCTCTTACCTTGAGCGCTAGGAGCAGCATCTTGCACGACCATCCGAGACTTCTTCGAAGTTGTGCCATCTGGTGTTGGCGCCACTCGACGCTTCATAGCCTTCAGGCGAGAGGTCGGGCAGGGCAATGGTCTTCAGGCGGGGGTACGTGGGAGGTGGGATGCGAAGCCAGTGGCCTTTCTGATCCTTATATATGTACTGGTCATTCTCACAGAAAAATCTAGAACATTCCCAAATTTGGTAAACTTACAAAATCGTTCGATAAAAAAAAGGGTCCAGTTATACAACTAGCTCAGTCTAACTTTATTGCAAAGTAGCCCCCCTCAAGGTCCTGAACATAGTGGGTGTCTATGTAGAATTTCGCATTAAGCCAAAGTTTGATGATTTTAAAAAACACATACTATGTATCACTGTGACTTGGGGACGCTTGTTCCATGCAAAGATGTTTTCAAACCCATTTTTTCGAAGAAGGTGTCGCATCCTGCCCAGCTCAACGTCAGCTTTCACTAATTGGTCCTCGGCACGTTGTAAGTTAGCTGCGGCTAGCAGCATTTCTGCTACAGCATCCGTCTTCGCATCGTTAGCATTTTGTTGCTCGCATTCGGCGATTTTGTACAGAGATACAGCCTGTTCATAGCTTGTAATTTCCTAAAGATGCATCAAGAAAGCCACACAACCAATCCAAATGCACACAAACCTGAGGCCCAGACATTTGCAAGCTTGACAGTTGAATTGTGAGTCGTTTCTCAGTCACGTGGTAACTTGTTTTCGCCTGTTCTGCAAGATGCGCTGTCCCGCATGCCACCGTAACTTCAAAAATAGGCAGGCCCTTCTATCTCACATGAATCAGCCTCTCGGGCATTGTCATGGTCACTTTCAGGAGGTGGTAGGTCTCGCAGAAGCGTTACGAAGACATAGCGCACGTCGACGGCCAACTGCTGATGAACCAGCTAAGCAAGATGCTTTGATGGATGTAGACCCCCCGTTCACGCAAGAGGGCTCGTCCACGGAAGATGGGAATGTCCCAGCCGATGTTCGCTTTGTTGAAGAATTTGAAGGGGCTGCAAAGGAGTACGGGAAAGGAAAGACTTTTATGGGAGAATTTGACTATGATCAGTTTGTGAACGAGCGTGCAGAGAACCTCTACTACCCATTTAAATCAAGAGCAGAATGGGAGCTGGCCACGTTCTTACTTCGCTCTGATCTCAGTATGGCTGCTATAGATTTGTTTTTGTCTCTGACGCTCGTACGTCTAATTTGGAAGTTTTATAACATTACTGATCCCTTTTCCCAGATCAAAAGTTTGAAATTATCATTTTGTACAGCAAAACGGCTACGTGGGCTAGCTGAAATGCTTCCAAGGGGGCCGGAATGGCGATGCAAACCTTGGGACACAGTATATCCAATGAAAAAACAGCTTTTTTTGTACTATCGTGATCCCCTCGATTGTATACAGTCAATCCTCTATAATCCCCTTGTCCAAAAATTCATCAAGTTTACTCCATTCCGCCTTTACGATTCGGCTGCACAAGCAATGCGGATATACTCTGAGTGGCTCAGTGGTAAGGCTGCATGGAGAATGCAGGTGCGTTTGTTTCATTCCAATACACTTTATCTCACCCGTATTTAGAACCAACTACCAGAAGGCGCGACATTACTTGGCGTCATCCTGTCATCTGACAAAACTAATATATCTGCTATGACAGGGGGCCGCGTTGCGCATCCCCTTCTTATAAGCCTCGCAAACCTACTCATGAATTTTCGGACGAAGGCCACAAATCACGCTTTTTATCTCCTTGCACTGCTTCCCATCCCCAAGTTTCACAATCGAAAAATAAGCGGCATTCTCGAAAATTGTGTTATTCATGAATGTCTAGATTTTATCCTCCAACCACTCAAAAAAGCTGCTGAGATCGGAATTATGATGTCTGACCCTCTTGGCTCCCTTCGCCACGTCTACACTCCGCTTGCTTCATATATCGCTGACACCCAGGAAGCAATTGCATTGTGTGGCGTCGCTGGTAAAACTTCGCATCTCACCACTGCTTCATATAAACAATTTGGTGACTCGTTTCGACATCCTCCACGAACGGTGAGGAGCACGCTTTCACAACTTCGTCAAATTGAAGATATCGTTGATCCCTGGGACATTGAAGCATACGTTGCAATGGCAAAGCGCCATCGACTCAATGGTGTTCATCGGCCATTTTGGCGTGATTGGGCTCTATCCGAACCATCGATTTTTTTCACGCCAGAGCCTCTCCATCATTGGCACACAATGTTCTGGGACCACAACGCCCAATGGTGTATTCAGGCTGTTGGGGATGCAGAAATTGACTTTTGCTTCTCAATCCTCTTTCCACACTCTAATTTCCGCCATTTTTTGGAGGGAATCTCCAAATTGAAGCAAGTCACTGGCAGAGAACATCGTAATATCCAACGTTATATGGTCGCCGTCATTGCCAATGCTGTTCCAAGAGGTTTTCTTGTAGCCATATGTGCTTTAGCCGACTTCCGGTATATCTCTCAAGCACCCCAGATATCAGACAAGATGTGTACACGCATTGATGAGGCTCTGAAAGAATTTCACGATCACAAGGACTTCATTATTGCAGCTGGCGCACGAACCGGCAAGGGTCATCGAGTTATCGATAACTGGTATATCCCAAAACTTGAATTCCTGCAGAGTGTTACCTCGAGCATTCGTGACAGCGGTTCGCCGATCCAATGGTCCGCTGATCATACGGAACGATGTCATATTACCGAAATCAAGGACCTGTCTCGTTCCAGCAACAATTTAGAGTATGAATCTCAAATTTGTTGTTATCTGGACCATGCTGAAAAGTGTTGGTGCTTCAGTCTTGCCACTGCCATCCGCGAAGCAGAAATAAATGGCCAATCCTCGATGAATTCCCTGCTTGACTTGGACGATGACGATGACGACGACGACAATTGCATGTCCAAGGTATCAGGTGGTGTGTCTACCCGACGACAAGCAAATTACTTTGATATTGCGAGAGCGCTCGTAGCTGGCAGCCATCCCAACCTGCCATTACCTCATAGGACCTTCATTGTGGGCAACACGGCTTTACACTTGTCTCGGGACCCAGCTCTGAAGCTGTCTATTGAAGATGCTTCTGCAAAATTCAAAATACCTGACCTACGCCGCGCACTAGCTGACTTTGTAGCTCGAATCGATAACAATGAACCTTTAACCATCGGTGGTCGCCGGGCGGTGCCAGCAGGCACCTCATTACCTTTTAATAATATTCAAATCTGGATGAAATTTCGGCTTCAAAACCATTCTTATTTTTCCCCGCACGGTGTTCTTCCATTTCAGGCAATTAATGTTTTCCCTCCTTCAGATTCTTGGCCTGTTGGTTGGTGTGATCCTGTCCTCATCAATAGTGATCCCTCAAAAATATGGCCCGCTAGTGGCTTTGAAGGTAATAAGATTCATCTTGACAATAACTTGAGCTTAATCTATTCTAGGACATTATGTTGTGCAATTGCGCATGGTCTTTCGCGTTTGTCCTCCCACCAGTAAGGCACGGAACTCTCAATATGCGGCATCATTTTTTGCCTACGCACAGCGATTTGACAGCGTTCCCCAACAGACTCTTTCAAATGGAAGGCTGACACGCCAGAAAGCATTAGTGGCTGAGCCTTGGACAGGCATGCATGTTTTGAAGCGTGCACAACGGAGTGATAAAACAATTATGGGCGACATAATTCCCCTCAAAGATGTCAAGGCGCTTGTCGACCTTGTGCCACGCTTTGGCGCAATTGCTGATAAACGTTTTACAAAAGAGACGAGCATGGAATACAGTTCAGAATTTCGACTTAATCATTACTTTGACAAAGAACTGTTTTATTCACTGAATTGTTTTTAGGATATGAAGCAAATATGACGATTTATGTTTTGTTCATGCTGATCCAGCTTTAAGTCAACGGGTCAATGGTGATATCACAGTTATCCCTGGAATAAGGCGAAGTAAATCTACTCATATGGCGCCTAGTGACAGGGAGACGCACAAGCAAATGAGAGCGTGCAAAGATCTTTAGGCAAGCATTCGTTTGCGTTCATTTGGACAGCAGCAAGTTGCTCCCTATCCACCATCACCGCCAGCTATATCCCGTTTGACGTCCATGATCCACAAACCAGCTGTGCCGGCCTTGAAATACTCAACTATCTATCGCAAGGTGTCCCTCTTTTCCCGTCTTTTTGAGTTCACATTATTGACAACGATGACAGGCACTTTGCTCCTCCACCAAGAGATCTACGCATCGTCCGGTGTGCCAACGGAATCAACGATTGTGTTCCCGGTTTCAGAGACACGAGGATGTCTACCTCAAGCCTCCCATGTCCGCCGAGTCCAATCGAAACACGTCCGACATTCTTAACCTTTCAATTCGTTGGACAAATGGACAAGGAAAGGGTGGCGAGATCAGGTTACGGCGCGGTAGCACGGGTAGTGTGATGAATGAACTACGTATCGTGCATTCTTTTAATAATCTCATCTTTTCTATTCTCACAATTACCGCAGCGCTCCGCTATAGCCTTAGCGAGTATTTCGGCATTCGTGGGCGCATATGTGGCCTTGCAAGCTATCCATCATTGAATCTCACATCCTATTGCATGTACATATAGTATGTCCGAATGTACCAGCAGAAACATAAGTCTGTATATTGCGAGGCACGACCTTGTAACCTTCTGTAGAGGTTGCATATGTGCAACCATCCAATCCTTGATCAGTTTCAAGTCTCTAACCTCATGCATATTCCGTCGTACCGCGGATCGTATCGCTGAACGTGATGCTCAACAAGTCCAGGTGGCAGTGAGTGCCTCGACTGTGGTGGATAAGGTGCAGGAGGACCAGGAAGCTTTGAATCCCAGTATCTTGAGTGGGGGCGTGGAGATGGCACCCTTAGACTATGCGGCCGATGAGCACTTTGAATGGGAGATCGAGGTGGATGGAACGGCGCCTGTTGGGGTGGAATTTCCGACCAACGGCGTTCTTGTTCCCATTCTCTATGCTCTGGATGGGGAGGGCGTCTATCCCGCCCTGACTCTTGTTCTAGTATAAATCATGTGGGGTTGGATAAGACGTTCAAGGCAATCGATGGGATGGTACATTGGTGGTCTGGGCCGGCCCGAGTGGTTGTCGAGAAGATGTTGGATAGAACTGTGAAGGTGAGTGTGGACGGACATGTTGTATGGGTAGAACAGGTAGTGATGTGGATCAGTCTAGGTCGGAAGAAAAACGATTCGTGATGATGGCAACCCCCATTTCGTACGTCTTCAGGACCAACGGGACTGAGGAAGATGCTGCAGTAACAAACTTTGGTGACCTAAAGGTCCACGGGAAGCGCTGTGATAGTCGCGGGTGTGATGGGGAGGGCAATCCACGTCCATCGGTGCGAGTGGTGTGTGCGAAGAGACATATCCAAAATTACTGGCAGTGGACCGGGCCCTGGAGAGCTATGAGCATTACCCACCTGAGAAGGTTGCGGAAGAGATATTTCTCTGGGAGGGCCATGAGAATCTCCTCAGAACAACAGTCTATGATTGGCAGGCTGCAATAACAGGGGCGGCCGCTGAGCGCTGAGCGCTGAGACCTGGTGCGTGGATGGTTGTATTAGCATTACCACGCTGACGCTGCTACTACCCACACCTACTCGCTTTCAGCTAGGCCACCTGAGCCCGAGACGGTGGATGACTCAAAGACTCCAGTCAACGCGCCAGAGCATCCTCTTCAATTCCCATGGTTTGTGCTCGTACCCGCTTAACCTGACTCTTTTTAAAAAATGATTCATTTTTCTGTCAGGACTATATCCCGCGACTCCAAACCCAATGTACCCATTTGCACCGAGTGTGACATGACTTGACTCGTGCACCGTTCAAGTCAGATTGCCTCCCCTCACGGACTACTAGAACTACCATATGCGCATACATAAAGCCCGTCTCCCCGCTGTCCCTCTCCCTTCCATACATCAGTTTTACCCATGACAACGACCACCTCAACCACCTGCCACAAACCACCACTGTACCCATGCCGCCTACACACCGACGATGACTAGGTCTGTTTTCCCTTTTTTTTCACTCATGTACTAACTCTACTTTGCCTACGACGAACACCGCTGATGCCCACCACTTCGCTCACAGCGAGCCCACAAACGTGCTCAAGTCACCACAGCACCTCAGCACGCCCTCGCGCAATCATCCTCATGCAATCACTCGCTTAATCACCCTCACAATTGCCCACAATTGCCCACCCCCAATCTCCAGTCCATTGCCCTCACCCAATCATCCTCGTGCAATCACCCTCGTCCAATTGCCCAGTCCATCACCCTCGCCTAATCATGTTAAGATTGATGCTCTCAACGCAATTCGTTCTGAGTCAACAGTGGCAAGCAGAGTCTCGGTCTGCTCCCAGCCTACTGGACAAGTTCTGGATGCTAAGTCAGATGATGACGAAGGTCAAACAAACGACGAGCTCAAAGAGCGAGGAGTTTCGTTCAGAGGTTGAGAGAAGAATTCGATTAAGTTGGAACTGGAGTCTAGCTACTTTACAAGGAGGTTTATAGACGTAAAAGAACAAGAGAAATATAAAAGGAAACGTACAGCTAAATACCTAAGAAAGGAAATGTGAAGGTAAAGTGTTAAGATCGATGCTCTCAACGCAATTCGTTCTGAGTCAACAGTGGCAAGCAGAGTCTCGGTCTGCTCCCAGCCTACTGGACAAGTTCTGGACGCTAAGTCAGATGATGACGAAGGTCAAACAAACGACGAGCTCAAAGAGCGAGGAGTTTCGTTCAGAGGTTGAGAGAAGAATTCGATTAAGTTGGAACTGGAGTCTAGCTACTTTACAAGGAGGTTTATATATGTAAAAGAACAAGAGAAATATAAAAGGAAACGTACAGCTAAATACCTAAGAAAGGAAATGTGAAGGTAAAGTAGCTAAAGGAGATGAGCGTCCATGAAACGCATAACAATGATTATATAATGAAGTAAGTCCGTCAACGAAAGGGAAAGAAATTGTAACATTACCCCCTTCATATGCAAGAAGTCACCGACTTCTTAACCTGTTCCCCAACCATGGTTTCCACCATTTGTCCACCCATGATCCCTTCGCAATTTCAACCATTCGGCGATGGTGTTGACATCATGGTTAGCGGTTTCAAACCGCCATTGCAAAGTCCTCGTGATATAGTCCAGCTGGACTGTTTGCTCGAGAATTGCGTTGCGTTCTTCATCCGTGACAGTGTGAGGATCGGTGGTGAGGGCAATGTTGAGCATGGCGTCAAGAGGTCCGGCGAAGAGTTGGTAGTCAACAATGAAGGTGGCGAGGGCTTCCTGAGCCCAAAGAAGGGTAGCGTTGGGGGTTTGGGCGAGAGATGGTGCTGGCGGAGCGGGTAGGGGTGCTTCTTCCTCAATAAGGAAGTCAACAAGTTCGTTCGGATGCTGATGTAGGGCGGCGACGGTAGAGGAAGGGGAGGCGGGCCAATCCGGGAAAAGATATTCGTCGATGGTGGTGGTGGTGGTAATAAAGACCTCAATGGGGAGGTCGTGGGCGGTGGCGAGGAACGGGGAGGCAGCGGCGAAGGAGGGGTCGTAGCAATGGCCACAGGCTGTGACCAGGAGTGCAAAGGCAAAGGCGACGAGGTAGGCGATGATGATAACGGCGGACATGTTGTATCAATAAGATGGGAAAGGACAAGACTTTTGGGTGCGGTTTAAATATCCCAAATCTCATCATCGGAGTCCAAAGCTAAGATCTCTTCAATCTCAGGTTCCCTGGTCCTGAGAAAGTTCTCATGAGAGTTCCTAGCTGCTTCTTCTTGTTCTGATCGGGTTCTTGCATCATCAGGGTGTGGCATACAAATTTGATCAGGGCGTTCATGTCGTGTGACATGTATTTCTGGGTTGTTTATACTGTTCTGTATCGCTTGGTTCAGAAGAACATAATATTGTTCGGTTGCGAGCGCTATTTCCATTTGTGCTTGTGTGTGGTTAAAATTTTCACTTCCCCTTATATTCATTCGCTGTTCATATTGCCATTGTTCCGCGGAGATGTCTCTGCCAAGCTGAATAATCCTTTGCAAAGCTTCTGATAATTCAGGGAAAGTTCGTCGTAACCAAACCCTGTGATACACGTTGTCATATTGAAAACAAGGGTGAACTGATGCTGGAAGGTAATGTGATTCGGCTTCCTGAAATGTGGGTAACTCCCCTAGATCAAAAGAGAGGCGATGGTACTGAGGAAGATATTTTGGTAAGGCGTTATATGGAATCTCTGTGTGCCCTTGCGGATGCGTTCGTCTGTGAGGAGGTAATCGCGATACTTTGGGCGGTTTTGACATCATTGGAACGTATTTCAGTTTTTGATATGTAGAGAGCGTTCGTTTGGAAGGGTGTTTAAAGGCAGGAACAAACATCTGCGTGACGGAGTATCTGATTTTGACAGTAGGAGTGTATCGTCCAATAGTTCTGCAGAATCTTTTGACATAACGGATATTATGTTTTAATTGGAGGTTGGTGCGATAGTAAGTCATTTTCTTCTGAGTCGTTTCAGAGGTTCCTTCTGTTTTTATATTCAACCAAGATATCCGCAGCATTGCCTAGATGTCTTTCTGGTTCCCAGGTGTTGTCATTTGTTCCATAGCCTTTCCATTTAACCAAATATTGATAGCCTGTTCCGCGTTTCCGATGTCCAAGGATAGCTTCAATCTCAAATTCCTCCTGCCCATTTACTATATCGGGAGGTGGTGTGGTAAAGTTTGGTCCATGCATTGACGTTTCCTTATATGGAGTGAGAAGCGATGCATGAAATACAGGGTGAATGCGCCATTGTTTTGGTAGTTTCAGCTTGTATGTAACTGGTCCCATTATTTGTTCGATCTGAAAGGGTCCTTCTCGTTTTGGTGCAAGCTTCCTTGATTGATATGGGATATGTAGATTTTTGTTTTCGAGCCAGACTTTGTCACCTTTTTCGAATCTGATTGATTTGTCTCTGTATCTATGAGCGACCGTTTGTCTAGCAAGTTCATGGGCGGCTAGAGCTTCTTCTCTGGCTTTTCGAAGCATTTGAAGGCGTTCTTCTGCTGCTGGTGCAGTCATTTTGATTGCTGCTGTAGGAATAGCAATCGGATCTGATCCATACATAAGTTGAAATGGAGATGTTTTTATTGTGTCGTGATATCGGTTATTGTGTGCAAATTCAGCAATGGGTAATAGTGGTTTCCATTTATGGGGTTCATTTGTGCAGAACATTCGAAGATAGATCTCGAGTTCTTGATTTACACGTTCAGTTTCTCCATCTGTCTGAGGATGATAGGCTGTACTCATCCTGTGGTCGATTCCTAAAGCTTTTCGTATTTCTTGAAATACTTTAGCAGAGAATTGTGGTCCTCTATCAGAGATTAGGATGTTGGGGAGTCCAAAGCGTTTAAATATTTCAGAGATATAAAGATCTGCAGTTCCTAAAGCATCAATCGTCTTGTTGCAAGGAGTGAAAATTACCCCCTTTGTAAGGCCATGGTCCACCGTGACCAATATAGAATCAAAGCCTTCAGAAATAGGAAGATCAGTGATGAAATCGAGTGTGACCTGCTGAAATGGGCGTGTAGCTTTTGATGGAATAGGGATTAATGCCGGTGAATTTGGGTGAGTATTGACTTTCATTTGTTGGCAAAGTGCGCAACCTTCAACCCATTCTTTGACATGTCTATACATTCCAGGCCACCAGTAATCGCGCTTTAAAAGCGCTAGTGTCTTTAATCATCCAGGATGTCCAGAAGATAATGCTTCATGTATTTCCTTGATTAACCGAGTGCGCAACTCAATGCGATCAGGAACATAGATCTTGCCTAAGTAGTAGACGATGCCATGAGTATATGTCCAGTCTTGCATTTTCGATTTAATCGGCAGCGCCCTTTGTTTAGTGATCACTTCAATAAGGATGCGTCCAAAATCATCATTTGCCATATATTTCTTTAATTCACTGGCAAGATCATCATTGATTAGTCGAATAAATCGGTCATTTGGTAGAACAGTGACAGTGGTTTGTTCTTCATCGTTTCCCATGTGATCTGGTCGTCTGGATAATGCATCTGCTTCGAACATTTTTGTTCCAGGTATATGTTCAATACGAAGATCAAATTCAGATAACAATGATGACCACCGAGCTTGTCGGGGTGTTAAGCGTTGAGCAGTTCGGTAGTAGGACAAGTTCTTGTGATCACAATGGATGATGATTGTGTGAGGAGAGCCATGTAATAGATGGCGCCATACTGCAAGTCCCTTGATGATTGCAAGCAGTTCTCTGTCATAAATTTGGTAATTCTGTTCCGTTGGTGTTAACGCATGGGATATAAATCCACATGGATGGAGTGCTCCAGATTCATCAGCCTGCTTCAGTACTGCCCCAATTGCTTTGTTAGAGGCATCAGTTTGAAGGATAAATGGTTTTGCAGGATTTGGCATTAACAAAACTGGCATAGAGGTGAACTGTTGCTTTAGGGTGTCAAAGGCCATTTGACGTTCATTATTCCAGTCAAATGGTTCCGCTTTCTTGGTTAGATCTGTGAGCAGTTTTGCAATTGCTGCAAAATTTCCAATAAAATGTCGATAAAAGTTCCCAAAACCTAGGAATGATTGGACTTGTTTAACCGTTGATGGTACTGGCCAATCAGCTATTCCTGCAAGTTTGATAGGATCCATTCGTATTCTTCCAGGCAAGATGATCATGCCTAGAAATTCAACTTCTTGAACAGCGAATTTACATTTTTCTAATTTCAGGAACAGATCATTCTCTTCCAGCCGATCAAGGACTCTCTTTGTTCGTTCTTCTAGCTCGTTTAAGTTCTGAGAACATATCAGGATGTCGTCCATGTAGATAATGAGCCATCCTTCATTAATCATATCTCTGAAGTATTTGTTCATCATAGTTTGAAATGTAGATGGTGAATTGCAGAGGCCAAAGAACATAACAGTTGGTTCGTATAGTCCTCTGTTGGTAATGAAAGCAGCTTTCCATTCATCACCTTTCTTGATCCTGACGTTATTATATCCCCAACGGAGATCTAATTTGGTGAAATACTGTGATCCAGCAAGTTTTGTAAGGAGATCGGATACTAGGGGCAATGGGTATGCGTTCTTGATTGTCCAATCATTTAAATATCTATAATCTTGGCATGGCCGAAGCGCACCACTTTCCTTTTTTGAGACAAAGAAAAACGGTGATGCTTGAGGAGATTTTGACGGTCTAATGTATCCTTTGGCTAGCTGTTCCTCAATCCATTCATCTAACGACGTTTGTTCTTTGATTGATAATGGATAAATCTTGCTAACTTTAGGATTAAAACCGGTTTTTAAATCTATAGCATGATCCCAAGTTCTGGAGGTTGGGAATCGTTCCGAAGCCTTTTTCTCAAAGACTGAACGCCATTTCTCATATTCCAATGGTAATTCCGTTTTTGGTTCGTCCTTTTTTAACTGATGTTCTAATGCTTGAGACGCTGATGTTTTGACTCTGATCCAGTAATCATCTTCTCCCCATTGTTGATTGTCCAATGCCATTTGCCAGATAGTTCCTTCATTTCGGTGTTCATCGATGAGGTGTATCGTTTTATCTCTCCAATCAATAGTAGGATTGTTTTCTTCTAACCAAGGGATTCCCAAAATTAATCGTTGATCTCCCAATTTAGTGATTAAAAACCAGTTGCTGTATCGTTTTCCTCCGATTGAATATTGAATGTGGACTCGATGTGTGATCATTCCATTAGTGTTAACCATTCCATCTGCGTTTCTGACTTTAATTGGTTTTCGCAATTTTTCTTTTAGTAACTTGGTGGTTACTTCTTCATCAATAAAATTCCCTTCTGCTCCACAATCGATTAGAGCTGAAGTTTCAGCGGGTAAATCGGACGTCTCCACAGAAATTGAAAGGCGCTTGTCATTGTTCGATCTTACTATTACAGAATCAAGCGCTAACTGTGAATGTCCGTTTATTATGGAAGTGCCAACCGCTGTGTGACGCTTCCGGGTTAAAAACCCTCGTTCTCGAGTTGATTAAGAAGACCTTCTCGTTCATCGGCCTTCATTCCAGCAAGGATTGCTCTGATGCTTGCAACTGGATCGTCTTTCTTTTCCTTGGGCGCATCTTCAGGGATAGATCTGATCCCCTTACTCTGAAACGATGAGGAGGCCCTGAAGGAGGTGTTTCAATTAAAATTAGAGCGGTTCCCTTGTCCTGGTTTTCGCCCAAGTGCTCGCATCATTTCCCAAGCGCCATGAAGCTGTTCTGCCTTTTCATATGCTTCTTTCATTGATAGAACATTCGCTTCAAGGATTTTTGTAGCAATACTTTCAGGGAGTCCTTTGACAAAAGCCTGGAGCTGCGCAGTAGTTCCTTTCAATCCAGAAGTACCGATTTCCATGCGGAATTTTCTGATATATTCAGGGACTGAAACATCTCCTCCTACTCTGAGATTGGCTAGATTGTTCAGCGCTCTAAGAGCGCTATTAACTTCGCCCCAATCAGCTAAGAACCGCTTCTTGAATTCTGCCCAGTTTGTCCAAGTAAGGGTTGTTTCTTCTTCATCATCTAATTCATCCTTGATCAGGACTTTCCAATCATCAAGTTCCTGCCCAAGACAGGCAAGAGTAAATCAAATCTGTTTCTGTGCTTTGCCTTTATAGTTATCGTCATTCAAAACAAAGTAATCTTCAAGACTTCCAATGAAAGCCTTTGCTTCGGTTCGTTTTCCTGTAAAAACACGCATAGGCTGCGGTTTGATATCTCCTTTAGAGGCAGGTGCTGCTGCATCAGATGCCATCTTTTCTGTTTCTTCTTTCGGATCTGTAGGTTCTCCTGTTTCGTCTTTCTTCTTCCCTGATTCTGGATTTCCGAATAGATTTGTTTCGATCTGTTTCTGTTCTTGGAATTCTATCCAAGGCTGTAGTTCTCCTTCCTTGAGTGCGTATCGCTCTCGTCCTGCAATATCAGCAAGGTTGAGATATTCGTTCCACCAGGAAAGTTCTGGTTCGTCTGTGGGCGGTTTGAATAACGAAAGAAATCCTTCTTCGTGTTCTTCGTTTACCCAATCAATCCAAACGTTGTCTGGGAAGGCGTCCTCTGGTCCTTCAATGTAATCACCTTCAAAGAGGGATTCTGGTACTGGTTCGTTCTTTTTCTTAGTTCCTGAGTGGAAAAACCACCCTGTTCCTGTAGTTGATGGAAAGACTTCCTTTCAATCTAGATAATACTTTCGTCTGAAACGGACAGAGCCGTTCGGGGGTCTGAGGTTCGAAGTTCTGGTATCAATGGTGTCTGGCTAGTGTAGAAACACTGAGCGGTTCTGGGAGTTCCAACTTGTGTTAAGATTGATGCTCTCAACGCAATTCGTTCTGAGTCAACAGTGGCAAGCAGAGTCTCGGTCTGCTCCCAGCCTACTGGACAAGTTCTGGACGCTAAGTCAGATGATGATGAAGGTCAAACAAACGACGAGCTCAAAGAGCGAGGAGTTTCGTTCAGAGGTTGAGAGAAGAATTCGATTAAGTTGGAACTGAAGTTTAGCTACTTTACAAGACGGTTTATATATGTAAAAGAACAAGAGAAATATAAAAGGAAACGTACAGCTAAATACCTGAGAAAGGAAATGTGAAGGTAAAGTAGCTAAAGGAGATAAGCGTCCATGAAACGCATAACAATGATTATATAATAAAGTAAGTCCGTTAACGAAAGGGAAAGGAATTGTAACAGGAAGGGTCCTTCTCGTTTTGGTGCTAGCTTTCTTGATTGATATGGAATGTGGAGATTCTTGTTTTCCAGCCAGACTTTGTCACCTTTTTTGAATCTGATTGATTTGTCTCTGTATCTATGAGCGACCATTTGTCTAGCAAGTTCATGAGCAGCTAGAGCTTCTTCTCTGGCTTTTTGAAGCATTTGAAGGCGTTCTTCTGCTGCTGGTGCAGTCATCTTGATTGCTGCTGTAGGGATAGCGATCGGATCTGATCCATACATGAGTTGAAATGGGGATGTTTTTATTGTGTCGTGATATCGGTTATTGTGTGCAAATTCAGCAATGGGTAATAGTGGCTTCCATTTATGGGGTTCATTTGTGCAGAACATTCGAAGATAGATCTCAAGTTCTTGATTTACACATTCAGTTTCTCCATCTGTCTGAGGATGATAGGCTGTGCTCATCCTGTGGTCGATTCCTAAAGCTTTTCGTATTTCCTGAAATACTTTAGCGGAGAATTGTGGTCCTCTATCAGAGATTAGGATGTCGGGGAGTCCAAAGCGTTTAAATATTTCAGAGATATAAAGATCTGCAGTTCCTAAAGCATCGATCGTCTTGTTGCAAGGGGTGAAAATTACCCCCTTTGTAAGGCCATGGTCCACTGTGACCAATATGGAATCAAAGCCTTCAGAAAGAGGAAGATCGGTGATGAAATCGAGTGTGACCTGCTGAAATGGGCGTGTAGTTTGATGGAATAGGGATTAATGCCGGTGAATTTGGGTGAGTATTGACTTTCATTTGTTGGCAAAGTGCGCAACCTTCAACCCATTCTTTGACATGTATATACATTCCAGGCCACCAGTAATCACGCTTTAAAAGCGCTAGCGTCTTTAATTGTCCAGGATGTCCAGAAGATAATGCTTCATGTATTTCCTTGATTAACCGAGTGCGCAACTCAATGCGATCAGGAACATAGATCTTGCCTAGGTAGTAGACGATGCCATGAGTATATGTCCAGTCTTGCAGTTTCGATTTAATCGGCGGCGCCCTTTGTTTAGTGATCACTTCAATAAGGATGCGTCCAAAATCATCATTTGCCATATATTTCTTT
Organism: Amanita fuliginea; assembly: GCA_023014435.1. Classification (NCBI taxonomy): domain Eukaryota; kingdom Fungi; phylum Basidiomycota; class Agaricomycetes; order Agaricales; family Amanitaceae; genus Amanita; species Amanita fuliginea. Next base: position 1,708,864 of record JAEBUQ010000005.1, read on the forward strand.
AATTCACTGGCAAGATCATCATTGATTAGTCGAATAAATCGGTCATTTGGTAGAACAGTGACAGTGGTTTGTTCTTCATCGTTTCCCATGTGATCTGGTCGTCTGGATAATGCATCTGCTTCGAACATTTTTGTTCCAGGTATATGTTCAATACGAAGATCAAATTCAGATAACAATGATGACCACCGAGCTTGTTGGGGTGTTAAGCGTTGAGCAGTTCGGTAGTAGGACAAGTTCTTGTGATCACAATGGATGATGATTGTGTGAGGAGAGCCATGTAATAGATGGCGCCATACTGCAAGTCCCTTGATAATTGCAAGCAGTTCTCTGTCATAAATTTGGTAATTCTGTTCCGTTGTTGTTAACGCATGGGATATAAATCCACATGGATGGAGTGCTCCAGATTCATCAGCCTGCTTCAGTACTGCCCCAATTGCTTTGTTAGAGGCGTCAGTTTGAAGGATAAATGGTTTTGCAGGATTTGGCATTAACAAAACTGGCATAGAGGTGAACTGTTGCTTTAGGGTGTCAAAGGCCATTTGACGTTCATTATTCCAGTCAAATGGTTCCGCTTTCTTGGTTAGATCTGTGAGCGGTTTTGCAATTGCTGCAAAATTTCCAATAAAATGTCGATAAAAGTTCCCAAAACCTAGGAATGATTGGACTTGTTTAACCGTTGATGGTACTGGCCAATCAGCTATTCCTGCAAGTTTGATAGGATCCATTCGTATTCTTCCAGGCAAGATGATCATGCCCAGAAATTCAACTTCTTGAACAGCAAATTTACATTTTTCTAATTTCAGGAACAGATCATTCTCTTCCAACCGATCAAGGACTCTCTTTGTTCGTTCTTCTAGCTCGTTTAAGTTCTGAGAACATATCAGGATGTCGTCCATGTAGATAATGAGCCATCCTTCATTAATCATATCTCTGAAGTATTCGTTCATCATAGTTTGGAACGTGGATGGTTGACCTGGATGCGCTTGAAGATGTGAGGGATTTTAACAATCCTGATCTCCTTGATTATGAGGACCTGCCCAGCTTGATGACTGTTAGCAACTCAGATGATGACCTACTGTTGATGCCTCTCCACGATGGAGACCTTGTAGATCTTGAATACCCGGATGACCATGCGTTCGTTGTTGTAGAAGCAGGTTCTTGCGCAAATGAGGTGATTGAACCCATACGACGCTCAGATCATGACAATCATGGACCAAGTGCTCCCGGACTCACCATCAAAGACACTAGCTCAGAAAGCGTATCCATATCTGCTCATGCAATCGCCTTTGCCACCTATGTTCAAGATGAAAGTCCCGATCTATATTGGGACATGTATGACTCAGGCGCCAGCCATCACATGTCACTGCTATGTCAGGAATTCATTAACTTCCGACAAATTGCACCATGCGCACTCACAGCTGCTAACCGGCAATCATTTATGGCTGAGGGTGTTGGTGACCTCATAGTTATGGTTCCCAATAACCCCTCTGTGATGCGCATTCGCCTACATGATGTCTTGTATACACCAGCGCTTGGATACATGCTTATTTCTGTTACAATTTCTTTCCCTTTCGTTGCATGCGTTTCATGGACGCTCATCTCCTTTAGCTATTTTACCTTCACGTTTCCTTTCTTAGGTATTTAGCTGTACGTTTCCTTTTATATTTCTCTTGTTCTTTTACGTATATAAACCTCCTTGTAAAGTAGCTAGACTCTAGTTCCAACTTAATCGAATTCTTCTCTCAACCTCTGAACGAAACTCCTCGCTCTCATCTCCTTGAGCTCGTCGTTTATTTGACCTTTGTCATCGTTTGACTTAGTGTCCAGAACTTGTCCAGTAGGCTGGGAGCAGACCGAGACTCTGCTTGCCACTGTTGACTTAGAACGAATTGCGTTGAGAGCATCAATCTTAACAATTTCCATTGGGCGTATCGATGACGCCGGCTACTTTGTCACCTTTGGCAACAATGAGTGCGTGATCCGTGACAAGGATAAAACTTGCCTTGGGTGCATCCCGAAAGGTCGTGGTGTATATATGGTCAACCACACTCGTCAGGAGATGTCAGCCAATGCCGTGGTACAGTACCCAACTCTTCGTGAGACTCACGAGCGCCTTGGCCACATCTCAGTGCAGACGATCATGAAGTTGGCGCGTGCAGGCTTGATCCCAGGTGTGTCAGTAGAAGGCGCTGTAACCGACTTCCAATGCCAGGCGTGCATACTTGCAAAGTCCACGAAAAAGCCAATTCCCTCTGTTCATCAGGGACAACCTGGGAATTTCTTTGCGGAGCAAATTCACTCAGACCTCTGGGGTCCTGCTCGAACTCCATCACTTGGTGGCCGGAAATACTATGTCAGTTTCACAGATGATTGGAGCTGCTGGACAACAATTTACCTGTTGCACTCCTAATCAGAGACCTTTGCCACCTATCAACTGTTCTCTGCATGGCTACATATGCAGCATAATGCCTCTATCCTTTGTCTGTACACGGACAGAGGTGGCGAGTACTTAATGTTAAGCTCCCAATGTAGTTCGTTCTAAGTCAACAGTGGCAAGCAGAGTCTCGGTCCGCTCCCAACCTACTGGGCAAGTTCTGGACGCTAAGTCAAACGATGACGAAGGTCTCTAAGTCGACGACGAGCTCAAGAGAAAGAGAGCAAGGAGTTCGAGTCAAGATTGAGAGTATGATTTGATTAAGTTGGAACTGGGGAATGTACAAGGTATTCTAGGGTTTATACACGTTTAGAGAACAAGGAAAACTATAAAGGGAATGCGCAGTAAGCGCAGCTAACTACCTATGAAAGGAAATATGAAAGCGTTAGCAAAAGGAGATAAACGTCCACTAAACCATATAGTAATGATGATGTAATAATAAAGTGTTCGTCATAGGAGAGGAAAAGAAACTGTAACATTACCCCCTTCGTATGCGAGAAGTCACCAACTTCTTACCATTGTGTGTCTGTCGTCCAGCCATGGTCTTTTCTGGATTCAATCCACTTGATGATGGAATCCAGATCCTTGTTGGCGGCCTCGATGCGCCATTGGAGGGTCTTCATGATCCGCTCCAGCTGTTTGGCATGCTCCCAAAGATTGTCTCGCTCTTCATAAGTGAGGCATTGCGGATCGGTGGAGAGCATGAGGTGGGTGACGGCGTTGAGGGGCATGGAAAGCTGGTTGAAGTCGACAACGAGGGTGCTGAGGGCTTCAGAGATGGGGGAGAGGACAGAATGGCAAGGGTGGTGGGCGTAAGGAATGTGGGTGACGGGATCCTGGACAATGGGGGCGGCAAAGGTCATTGGTGCGAGTTCCTCTGGGTGCTGGTGGAGTTCTGGGAGGTCAGCCCAGACGAAGTCATCGATAGTGGTGGTGGTGGTGACGAAGACCTCGAGGGGGAGGTCATGGGCCGTGGAGAGGAAGGGGGAGGCAGCGGTGACGGGTTCGATGTAGCAATGACCACAAGCAGTGATCAAGAGGGTGAGGACGAAAGCGACGAGGTAGGCGAGGGTGATAACGAAGGCAAACATTGTATTTCGAGTAGGATGAAGAGAATGGGTAGCTGGTGGATCGCCTTTTATCCTAAAGCTTCAAACGTAAAGGTCTTCCATAGAATCTTCTGTTTCGTTACCATCAGATTCTGTGGAGTGAGCAAGAATGGCGTGATACAGCGCATTGTCTGATGGTGATTCAGGGGTATTTGGTCGAGTGAATTCATCTTCTCTAATGAACGCTCCTTGAGCTGTGACTCTGCTGGTAATCTTTGGATATCCTGGTTCAAAGTCATAAGTAGGATAGTATGGAGGTTTTGGCAGGTAGGGAGGAGGAATGTGTTCCCATATTAACGAGTCGTATGGTGGTGGAATGGTTGCATCAGGGTTATCGATGGGGAATTCAATTTTCTGTGGGAAGAGATGGTAAAATTGCATGAAACGGTCGCACCCATGTTCTTGTAGGTCTCGTCGTCGATCTAATATCCATATATTCATTTTGTGAAGGATCCATTGCTGTTGGTTTCGGAATTCTTGTTCCTGTTCTCTCGTTCTTGGTGTAGTAGGGTTTGGCTGAATAACTTTTGATGATGATAGTGGTCGCCTTGGTGAAATGAAGAGTATATGTCTACTGGTGATTGGATAGCGTCGTGCATGTGGGAGTCGTACTCGGTGTTTCTTGTTGTGACGATGTGGTAATAGACGAGTCCGAGGAGGAAGGAATCGTCCTTTGAGCACATAAAGGGTTTTCCAGAATTTCTTTGATCGGTTATAGGCCATAGATAAAGTTCTATAGGCGTCTTCTGTTCTTATATTCTATCAGAACGTCCGCAGCATTTCCCAGGTTGTGTTCAGGTTCCCAGGTATTGTCATTCGATCCATAGCCTTTCCACTTAACCAAATATTGATAGCCTGCTCCGCGTTTCCGATGTCCAAGGATAGCTTCAATCTCAAACTCCTCCTGTCCGTTTACTATATCGGGAGGTGGTGTGGTAAAGTTTGGTCCATGCATTGACGTTTCCTTATATGGAGTGAGAAGCGATGCATGAAATACAGGGTGAATGCGCCATTGTTTCGGTAATTTCAGCTTGTATGTAACTGGTCCCATGACTTGTTCAACCTGAAAGGGTCCTTCTCATTTTGGCGCAAGCTTTCTTGATTGATATGGGATGTGTAGGTTTTTGTTTTCGAGGCCAGACCTTGTCACCTTTCTCGAATTTAATTGACTTGTCTTTGAATCTTTGAGCGACTGTTTGCCTGGCAAGTTCATGTGCTGCTAATGCCTCTTCTCTCGCTCTTTGAAGCATCTGAAGACGTTCTTCTGCTGCTGGGGCAGTCATCTTGAGCGCCGCTGTAGGGATGGCAATCGGATCTGTTCCGTACATAAGTTGTGTTGGATTCCGAGGTGTAGATCTTGTGACCTGGACTAAGCAGGAAGCGTCCATGTGTGGACGACGAATGGTGTGCCCATTCCGAGGATGAGTTCAACTCATCATGCCAGAAGTGTGTCAATACATACAAACAATCTAACTACCATATATGTAATATATGTATGCAGTCATGCTTGTAGTGTCTGGATACTGAATATAAAATATTCCAACACTCCCCCTCAGACCAAGAAGCATGTGAATAAAAAGAGTGAAAATGGAGTATTACTTACTCCCCCTAAATGAATGACTTCTCGAATGAATGTTGGGTAAGGAATGAATGGAAAATACGTCGATGAGCTTCGTCGAGCGTGAAATCGTTTCCTGACGATTTTGATGTGCACGCAGTGGGTGCGCCGTGGGTGCGTCGCTGCGTTGCGCAAGGCCGGGTGCGTCGTTCCATGACGACGGTTGATGCGCGCCGTATGCGGCGTTGGCGATGGGCTTGTGATCGCATTGGTGCGGTCGGTTAACGCGTTGGTGTGTGCATCGTTGTGCGAACCATTCCCTGACGAGCCTTGAGGTGCGCATGGGCACGCTGTGCGTTCGTCGGTGTGCGTTGGGACTCTGGGTGTACGTAGGTACCATCGATGTGCTCGCCGTTCGTGTGTCGGCCTGCGTGTTGGTATACGTCCCCGCCGTTCCGTTCTCCTAACGTCGTTGCCTCATCCTAAATGTAGTTTAACGTCGTACTGGACGCTCTGGTTCGACTGCTTGATGACGAATCTTGATGCGCGTGGACGCGCCGTTTGTTCGTCGTTGTCCTGTGCCGTTCTCTTTCGAGTGGGTGTGCCGTCGTAGCGTCTAGGCTGGTCTGCGTACCATTTTAGTGTCGTTCGTGTCCGTTTCGAGGTGTCGTCGGTTCGGGAGTGCGTACGCACACTACCAGGTACAGTTTAAGGTCTTGCTGGACCGTGCTGGTGTATTGTGTCGTCGCCGCATCGATAGGCGCAGTTTAACGCCGTGCTGGGCGCTCCTATTGATGCGTTCCGTTGGGCCACGGCGATCCGGTTTCAGTTTATGAAGGTCTTGATGGACCTGGGCCGGATCGTGCCTGTTTGTCGTTTTGAACGTGGTTGGCGTGCTGTTTAGTCGTCGACGTGGCCGGTAGTCGTCGTCGTCCGTTCGTCGGGTGCGACTGGTCGTGCCATCTGCTTGGCGACGTGGTTGGCGGCTTCGAGTGATGATGCGCCTTCGCTCGTCTCGCCTGTTCCTTCCTCCTCCTCCTGCCGTTTCCCCGCCCACCTGTCTTCTTCCCCTCCTCCTACCTTCCTTCCCTCATTCCCTGTCTCTCTGTATCGACGCGTCGCGTGCGTGCATGCTTGCGGCCGTTGGTCGTGGTGTGCTAGCTGGTGACGTGTGATGTGACGGCTTGTGACCGTCTGTTGAGTTTGGGCTTTTGGCTCGGAATTCGCGTAGCTGGGGTAATAGATAGTGTAGAATGGCATTCCTTGTCATCCCTTCTTTCCCTCTCCTTTCGAATGTCAACTGGATCGGCGTCCAGATCTTCCCCTCGAGCCAGATGGCATTCATGTGTCGTGACGCCGTGACATGAGTAACAGGTTGGATCTTCGAGCATTGCGCTCGCGACCGCTACGCCTGTCCTCGTGTACTGTCTCATACTGTGTGACAGATGCGATGGCTTGGCTCTTTCATGGGTTTACGCCTCGGAGCGTTTACGCTTGCGGCTGTTGAACCCATTCTTGTGTAGAGTGTGCCGTGTGACGTGATGTGACACATGGTCAAGGTGCTCGATTGTGAGCTCGTAATTCGTGTAGGTTGGGTTAAAGGTGTTGGATTGACGTTGGATAGGGCTCAGAGTGGATTTGAAAAGTTCATAGAGTGCCTTTGAGCGCGCGTGCGTGTGCATGTGGCATGGTTTCGGCTACTGAGCATTTTTGTCACGTTGTCACACTGGTGACTTTTTCGAGTATTGCTCGGATTTCCATCGTGTTGATAGCGTCGTAATGACATCGATGATATCTTGAATGAGTTTAGACTCGTTCCGTGATGCGTGCCCCCATTACGGCGTTGTCGACCATGAGATATAGCTTTGTTGAACGGGGCTAGTGACCCGTGATGTGGCTGTGGATGTTGAACTGCCGTTTTCGTCATGTTCCAATGCTAGTCCTGTCAGCAACATGTTTGCTGCTACCATGTTGGATTCCGAGGTGTAGATCTTGTGACCTGGACTAAGCAGGAAGCGTCCATGTGTGGACGACGAATGGTGTGCCCATTCCGAGGATGAGTTCAACTCATCATGCCAGAAGTGTGTCAATACATACAAACAATCTAACTACCATATATGTAATATATGTATGCAGTCATGCTTGTAGTGTCTGGATACTGAATATAAAATATTCCAACAAGTTGGAATGGAGATGTTTTTATTGTATCATGATAACGATTATTGTGTGCGAATTCGGCGATAGGCAAGAGTGGTTTCCATTTGTGGGGTTCATTGGTACAAAACATCCGGAGATAGATCTCAAGCTCTTGGTTAACACGTTCAGTTTCCCCATCTGTTTGAGGATGATAGGCAGTGCTCATCCTGTGGTCGATTCCTAATGCTTTTCGTATTTCTTGGAATACTTTGGCGGAGAACTGTGGTCCTCTATCAGAGATTAAGACGTCAGGGAGTCCAAAGCGCTTGAAGATTTCAGAGATGTAGAGATCGGCCGTCCCTAAAGCGTCGATTGTCTTGTTGTAAGGGGTGAAAATTACCCCCTTCGTAAGGCCATGGTCCACCGTGACCAATATTGAGTCATATCTGTCTGAGATGGGAAGATCGGTAATGAAATCAAGGGTTACTTGTTGAAACGGACGTGTCGCTTTGGATGGGATAGGGACTAATGCTGGCGCATTTGGGTGAGTATTAACTTTCATCTGTTGGCATAATGCGCATCCCTCTACCCATTCTTTGACATGTCTGTACATTCCTGGCCACCAGTAGTCGCGTTTTAGAAGCACCAATGTTTTTAATTGTCCAGGGTGTCCAGAAGATAACGCTTCATGCGTATCTTTGATTAATCTGGTCCTTAATTCGATCCGGTCAGGGATATAAATCTTTCCGAGGTAGTAGACAATGCCATGGGTATATGTCCAGTCTTGTAGCTTTGATTTGATTGGTGGCGCTCTTTGTCTTTTAATAACATCAATTAGAATTCGTCCAAAATCATCATTCACCATATACTTCTTCAATTCATCGGCTAGATTGTTATTGATGAGGCAAATAAAGCGATCGTTTGGTAACATAGTGACTGTGGTCTGTTCTTCGTCATTACCCATATGATCTGGTTGTCTAGATAGAGCGTCTGCTTCAAACATCTTTGTTCCCGGTACATGTTCGATCCAGAGGTCAAATTCAGATAATAAAGATGACCATCTAGCTTGTCTAGGTGTTAATCGTTGAGCTGTTCTATAATAGGACAGGTTCTTGTGATTGCAGTGCACAATGACAGTATGAGGTGATCCATGCAGAAGGTGACACCAAACTGCCAACCCTTTAATGATGGCAAGTAATTCTCTGTCATAAATCTGGTAGTTCTGTTCCGTTGGTGTTAGGGCGTGGGAAATAAAACCACAAGGATGTAATGCACCAGAGTCGTCCACTTGTTTCAATACTGCTCCTATTGCCTTGTTAGAGGCGTTGGTCTGGAGGATAAACGGTTTTGCTGGGTTTGGCATTAAGAGAACTGGCATAGAAGCAAATCGTTGTTTCAAGGTGTCGAAAGCGGTTTGTCGTTCAGTATTCCAGTCAAATATCTCCGTCTTTTTAGTTAAATCGGTGAGCGGTTTTGCTATAGCTGCAAAATTCCCAATAAATCATCAATAAAAGTTCCCAAAGCCTAAAAATGATCAAACTTGTTTGACTGTTGTTGGTACTGGCCAATCGGCTATCCCTGCTAGTTTAATAGGGTCCATTTGTATTTTTCCAGGTGATATGATCATTCCTAGAAACTCGACTTCTTGCACAGCAAATTTACATTTTTCCAGTTTCAGGAATAAGTCGTTCTCTTCCAATTGGTCTAGAACTCGTTCCGTTCGTTTTTCCAATTCTGTTTTGTTCTGAGAACAAATCAAAATGTCGTCCATGTAAATAATGAGCCATCCTTCGTTAATCATATCTCTGAAATATTCGTTCATCATGGTTTGGAATGTAGATGGCGAGTTGCATAGTCCAAAGAACATAACAGTTGGTTCATATAATCCTCGATTTGTGATGAAGGCTGCTTTCCATTCATCGCCTTTCTTAATTCGGACGTTATTGTATCCCCAGCGAAGATCTAATTTGGTGAAATATTGCGCTCCAGCAAGTTTAGTAAGGAGATCGGATACTAGGGGCAGTGGGTATGCGTTCTTGATTGTCCAATTGTTCAGGTATCTGTAGTCTTGACATGGTCTTAACACTCCGCTTTCCTTTTTTGAAACAAAGAAGAATGGCAAGGCCTGAGGTGATTTTGACGGTCTGATGTATCCTTTAGCAAGTTGTTCTTCAATCCATTCGTCCAAGGATGACTGCTCCTTAATTGATAACGGGTAGATTTTGCTAACTTTGAGAGTGAAACCGTTTTTCAGTTTGATTGCATGATCCCAAGTTCTAGAGGTAGGAAATTGTTCTGACGCCTCTTTCTCAAAGACTGATCGCCATTTCTCGTATTCCACAGGTAGTTCTGTCTTTGGTTTGTCTCTTTTTAGTTGGTGTTCTAGTGCCTGAGATGCTGATGTTTTGACCCTAATCCAATAATTGTCTTCTCCCCATTGATTGTCCAGTGCTAGTTGCCAAATTGTCCCATCTTGTCGTTGATCATCAATGAGGTGAATCGTTTTGTCTCTCCAATCAATAGTCGGGTTATTTTCTTCTAACCAAGGAATTCCCAAGATTAATCGTTGGTTCCCTAACTTGGTGATTAAGAACCAGTTACTGTGATGCTTTCCTCCAATTGAATATTGAATTAATACTCGATGGGTGATCATTCCATTTGTGTTGATCGTTCCATCTGCGTTCCTGACTCGAATCGGTTTTCTCAGCTTTTCTTTTGGTAGTTTTGTTGTTATTTCTTTGTCAATAAAGTTCCCTTCTGCTCCACAATCGATGAGGGCAGAAGTTTCAGCGGGTAAATCGATCGTTTCAACAGTGATTGAAAGGCACTTGTCATTATTCGATCGTACTATTACAGAATCAAGTGCTAACTGTGAAAGTCCATTTGCTGTGGAAGTGCCAACCGCTGTGTGACGCTTCCTGATCAAAAACCCTCATTTTCAAGTTCATTAAGAAGACCTTCTTGTTCATCGGCCTTCATTCCAGCAAGGATCGCTCTGATACTTGCAACTGGGTCGTCTTGCTTGTCTTTGGGCGCGTCCTCAGGGATAGATCTGATCCCTTTATTCTGAAACGATGAGGAGGACCTGAAGGAGGCGTTTGGAGTGGTGTTTCGTTTCGGACAATTTTTTGAAACATGTCCCTGGTTTCCACATTTGAAACACTTCCCAGTTTTTATGTACTCCTCCTTTTGTTTGTCTGTCAAACGTCCAGTGGGTATAGCATTAACTGATTGAGTTGATCCGCTCCTAGAGTTGGTGTTTCGGTTAAAATTAGAGCGGTTCCCTTGTCCTGGTTTGCGTCCAAGCGCTCGCATCATTTCCCAAGCGCCATGAAGCTGTTCTGCTTTTTCATATGCTTCCTTCATTGATAGAACGTTCGCTTCGAGGATTTTGGTGGCGATACTTTCAGGGAGTCCTTTAACAAATGCCTGGAGTTGTGCAGTTGTCCCTTTCAATCCTGAAGTTCCAATCTCCATGCGGAATTTTCTGATATATTCAGGGACTGAAACGTCGCCCCCTACTCTAAGATTGGCCAAATTGTTCAGGGCCCTGAGTGCGCTGTTTACTTCGCCCCAATCCGCTAAAAAGCGCTTCTTGAATTCAGCCCAACTCGTCCAGGTAAGGGTCATTTCTTCATTATTGTCTAGTTCCTCTTTGACTAGGACTTTCCAATCGTCGAGTTCCTGTCCTAGGCAGGCAAGAGCAAATCGAATCTGTTTCTGGCCTTTGTTCTTATAATTATCATCGTTCAAAACGAAATAATCTTCTAGGTTTCCAATGAAAGCTTTTGCTTCGGTTCATTTCCCTGTAAAAATGCGCATAGGCTGCGGCTTAATATCTCCTTTAGAGGCAGGTGCTGCTGCGTCGGATGCCATCTTTTCTGTTTCTTCTTTCGGATCTGTAGGTTCTCCTGTTTCGTCTTTCTTCTTTCCTGATTCTGGATCTCCGAATAGATTTGCTTCGATCTGTTTCTGTTCTTGGAATTCTATCCAAGGCTGTAGTTCTCCTTCCTTAAGTGTGTATCGCTCTCATCCTGTGATATCAGAAAAGTCGAGATATTCGTTCCACCAGGAGAGTTCTGGTTCATCTGTAGGTGGTTTGAATAACGAATGAAATCCTTCTTTGTGTTCTTCGTTTATCCAATCAATCCAAACGTCATCTGGGAAGGCATCCTCTTGTCCTTCAATGTAATCACCTTCAAAGAGGGATTCTGGTACTGGTTTGTTCTTTTTCTTGGTTCCTGAGTGGAAAAACCACCCTGTTCCTGTAGTTGATGGAAAGACTTCCCTTTGATCTAGATAATACTTTCGTCTGAAACGGACAGAGCCGTTTGGGGGTCTGAGGGTCGAGGTTCTGGTATCAATGGTGTCTTAGCTAGTGTAGAAACACTGAGCGGTCTGAGAGTTCCAACTTGTGTTAAGATCGATGCTCCCAATGTAGTTCGTTCTAAGTCAACAGTGGCAAGCAGAGTCTCAGTCCGCTCCCAACCTACTGGGCAAGTTCTGGACGCTAAGTCAAACGATGACGAAGGTCTCTAAGTCGACGACGAGCTCAAGAGAAAGAGAGCAAGGAGTTCGAGTCAAGATTGAGAGTATGATTTGATTAAGTTGGAACTGGGGAATGTACAAGGTATTCTAGGGTTTATACACGTTCAGAGAACAAGGAAAACTATAAAGGGAATGCGCAGTAAGCGCAGCTAACTACCTATGAAAGGAAATATGAAAGCATTAGCAAAAGGAGATAAACGTCCACTAAACCATATAGTAATGATGATGTAATAATAAAGTGTTCGTCATAGGAGAGGAAAAGAAACTGTAACACTTAAGTTCTGAATTCTCAGACTTTTTAAACAACGCTGGCACTGAACACAAACTCACTGTGCATGATTCCCCGCAGCAAAATGGTGTGGCTGAGAGACTGAATCGGACCCTCATGGAGAAAGTCCACGCCATGCTTCTGTCAACCGGCTTGCCTGTTAGCCTTTGGGGCGAATGCCTCATGCACGCCACATACCTTTTAAACCACACTTGGACACGTGCTCTACCTTTTGGAGAAACGCCGTATGAACGCATCTATGGCAAAGCGCCATATTTGACAGCTATCCCTGTGTGGGGTTCCAAGGTTTGGATACATGACACAGCAGGTGGAAAGCTAGCTGGACGAGCGAAAGAAGGCCGTTGGGTTGGCTACGACTTAACAAGTGATGCGCACCAAATTTACTGGCAGGACAAGCGCACCGTCAGTGTTGAGCGCAATATTATTTTTTCTAAGGATGACCCACCATCCGTCACCTTTGATATCCCTCTGGCGGTCCATGATGAGAGCCGGGGGAGTACTGGACAGACTCTCATCACAGAGGTACAAAAAGTGGAAGAGGAGGATGAGCCGGACGCTGAACAACACAAGGATGGACAGCAAGACTCTGAAAATGAGGTAATCGACACACTTACCAACCCTGCGGATGTCCAACATGAGGCTGAACCTACACACCACGATGCAGAAGCTGTGCGCCATGATGCATCAACGCTGCTGCCACCAGTACCTGCTAAGACCACACCTCCGAACCCAACACTTCCTGCACCGCCGCGCTTTTCTGCCTGCCAACGAAAACCGAGCCGCTATGTCAAAGACATTTTATCTGGTGAATTCGTAACAGGAGATGGGAACAACTTACCTCGTGGGATGCCTGGTACCTGGAACAGCGGAGATAAAGGGCCAGATATGAACGAGGAGGTGTCAGGGATGGCAATGGCTGCAAAAATGGGGGAGTTAGGTGGGATGGAGCCATGCTCACTTGATGAAGCGATGAGGAGTCCGGATTGGCCATGATGGAAGGAAGCGATGGAGGAGGAGAGAAACGCATTAGAACGGCATGGGACTTGGCAATTGGAAGACCCACCTAACAGGACAAATATAGTTGGCTGCCGCTGGGTTTTTGCTTTGAAACGTGATGCGGCCGGCAATGTCATTCGGTACAAGGCCCGTCTCGTTGCCCAAGGATTCTCCCAGGTGCCAGGTGTCGATTTTTTTGACACTTATGCCCCCATCGCCAAACTAGCATCGATCTGAACTGCACTTGCTTACGGTGCCGAGCGAGACTACGAGATCCACCAAGTGGATATCAAAAATGCCTACCTAAATGGATCTTTCATCGACAACGAGGTCATATACATGCGCCAGCCCACCGGACTCACCTTAACGGATAATAAGCGCAAAGTCTTGCGCCTTCTACGGCCGTTGTATGGATTGCGCCAGTCAGCGCGCGACTGGTACAAATGCCTCTGCAGTGCCTTACAGAGAAGACTGAATATGGCCAAGTGTGACGTTGACCAAGCAGTCTTCTATTGGAGAGAAGGAAAGCAGACAATCATTATCGTCGCACATGTGGACGATTTGACGATCTTGACCTCGTCAGTGGAACTGATGAGACGGACAAAGGAGGGCTTGGTGAAAGAGTTCCGGATCTCAGACATGGGTGAAATCCATTGGATATTAGGGTTTGCGGTGAAACGCGACAGGGAGCGCAGGGTGATTTCTATATCCCAGGAGAACTATATTGAATCTATTCTCCAGCGTTTTGGTTTCGATGACATCAAACCTGCAGCCGTACCTATGGACCCGACCTCCCGGCTCTCCACTGCAAATTCGCCTCACACCCCACAAGAGTTCTCATTGATGACAAATAAACCCTACAGGGAAGCCGTTGGATCCCTGATGTACGCTGCATTAGGAACTCGACCGGACATTGCATATGCCGTCGGTATCCTGTCAAAATATAATGAGAAACCTGGTTTAGCACACTGGAACGCCATTCGGAAAGTCTTTGCTTACCTGGCAGGCACTCGCGGATGGGTTTTGACATACGGGGGAGCAGCACAACGCTTGGTAGGATATACTGATGCAGATGGATCAATGCATGAAGATTGCCGAGCAATTTCGGGCTATGCATTCATGGTAAATGGCGGCACTGTCTCCTGGAGCTCTAAATGTTAAGATTGATGCTCTCAACGCAATTCGTTCTGAGTCAACAGTGGCAAGCAGAGTCTCGGTCTGCTCCCAGCCTACTGGACAAGTTCTGGACGCTAAGTCAGATGATGACGAAGGTCAAACAAACGACGAGCTCAAAGAGAGCGAGGAGTTTTGTTCAGAGGTTGAGAGAAGAATTCAATTAAGTTGGAACTGGAATCTAGCTACTTTACAAGGAGGTTTATATACGTAAAAGAACAAGAGAAATATAAAAGGAAACGTACAGCTAAATACCTAAGAAAGGAAATGTGAAGGTAAAGTAGCTAAAGGAGATGAGCGTCCATGAAACGCATAACAATGATTATATAATGAAGTAAGTCCGTCAACGAAAGGGAAAGAAATTGTAACATTACCCCCTTCGTATGCAAGAAGTCACCGACTTCTTAACCTGTTCCCCAACCATGGTTTCCACCATTTGTCCACCCATGATCCCTTCGCGATTTCAACCATTCGGCGATGGTGTTGACATCATGGTTAGCGGTTTCAAACCGCCATTGCAGAGTCCTCGTGATATAGTCTAGCTGGACTGTTTGCTCGAGGATTGCGTCGCGTTCTTCATCCGTGACAGTATGGGGATCGGTGGTGAGAGTGGTGTTGAGCATGGCATCAAGAGGCCCGGCAAAAAGTTGGTAGTCGACGATGAAGGTGGCAAGGGCTTCCTGAGCCTGAAGGAGAGTGGCGTTAGGGGTCCTGACGAGAGGTAGTGTTGGCGGAGCGGGTAGGGGTGCTTCTTCTTCAATAGGGAAGTCAGCGAGCTCGTCTGGGTGCTGATGTAGGGCAGCGATGGTAGAGGAAGGGGAGGCAGGCCAATCCGGGAAGAGGTATTCGTTGATGGTGGTGGTGGTGGTAACAAAGACCTCAATGGGGAGGTCGTGGGTGGTGGCGAGGAACGGGGAAGCAGCAGCGAAAGAGGGGCTATAACAATGCCCACAAGCTGTGAGCAAGAGTGCAAAGGCGAAGGCGACGAGGTAAGCGATGACGACAACGGCGGACATGTTTTATCGATAGGATGAGGAAAATGAGACCACTAGGTGCGGTTTAAATATCCCAAATTTCGTCGTCGGAGTCCAAAGTTAAGATCTCTTCGATCTCTGGTGCTCTGGTCCTGAGAAAGTTCTCACGAGAATTTCTGGCCATTTCTTCTTGTTCTGATCGGGTTCCTGCATCATCAGGATGTTGAATACGAATTTGATCAGGGCGTTCATGCCGTGTGTTAAGATCGATGCTCCCAACGCAGTTCGTTCTAAGTCAACAGTGGCAAGCAGAGTCTCGGTCCGCTCCCAGCCTACTGGACAGATTCTGGACGCTAAGTCAAACGATGACGAAGGTCTTTTAAGTCAACGACGAGCTCAAAAGAAGAGAGCGAGGAGTTCAGGTCAGAGTTGAGAGTATGATTCGATTAAGTTGGAACTGAGGGATGTACAAGGTATTCTAGGGTTTATATACGTTTTGAGAACAAGGAAAACTATAAAGGGAATGCGCAGTAAGCGCAGCTAACTACCTATGAAAGGAAATATGAAAGCGTTAGCAAAAGGAGATAAACGTCCACTAAACCGTATAGTAATGATGTTGTAATAATGAAGTGTCCATCATAGAAGAGGAAAAGGAAACTGTAACATTACCCCCTTCATATGCGAGAAGTCACCGACTTCTACCATTGTGCGTCCGTGGTCCAGCCATGGTCCTTCCTGGATTCGATCCATTTGATTATGGAGTCCAGATCCTTATTGGCAGCCTCGATGCGCCATTGGAGGGTCTTCGTGACCCGCTCCAGCTGTTTGGCGTGCTCCCAAAGATTGTCTCGCTCTTCATATGTGAGGCATTGTGGGTCGGTGGAGAGCATAAGGTGGGTGACGGCGTCGAGGGGCATGGAGAGCTGGTTGAAGTCGACGACGAGGGTGCTGAGGGCTTCAGAGACGGGGGAGAGGACAGAGTGGCGAGGGCGGTGGGCATAGGGAATGTGGGTGACGGGATCCTGGACAATGGGGGTGGCGAAGGTCATGGGTTCGAGCTCCTCTGGGTGCTGGTGAAGTTCTGGGAGGTCGGCCCAGACGAAATCATCAATGGTGGTGGTGGTGGTGACGAAGACCTCGAGGGGGAGGTCATGGGCCGTGGCGAGGAAAGGGGAGGCGGCGGCGACGGGTTCAATGTAACAATGACCACACGCAGTGATCAAGAGGGCGAGGGCAAAGGCGACGAGGTAGGTGAGGGTGATGATGAAGGCGAACATTGTGTATCGAGTGGGATGAGGAAATGGATAGCTGGTGGATCGTCTTTTATCCCAAAGTTTCAAACGTAAAGGTCTTCCATAGAATCTTCTGTTTCGTTACCATCAGATTCTGTGGAGTGAGCAAGAATGGCGTGATACAGCGCATCGTCTGATGGTGATTCAGGGGTGTTTGGTCGAGTGAATTCGTCTTCTCTAATGAACGCTCCTTGAGCTGTGACCCTGCTAGTAATCTTTGGGTATCCTGGTTCGAAGTTATAAGTAGGATAGTGTGGAGGTCTTGGAGGGTAAGGAGGGGGAATGCGTTCCCATGTTAATGAATCGTACGGTGGTGGAATGGTTGCATCGGGATTGTCGATGGGGAATCTAATTTTCTGTGGGAAGAGATGATAAAATTGCATGAAACGGTCGCATCCATGTTCTTGTAAATCTCGTCGTCGATCTAATATCCATATATTCATTTTGTAAAGGATCCATTGCTGTAGATTTCGGAATTCCTGTTCCTGTTCTTTCGTTCTTGGTGCAACAAGGTTCGGTTGAATAGCTTTTGATGATGACAATGGTCGTCTTGGTGAAATGAAGAGTGTGTGTCTACTGGTGATTGGGTAGCGTCGTGCGTGTGGGAGTCGTACTAGGTGTTTCTTATTGTGACGATGTGGTAATAGACAAGTTCGAGGGGGAAGGAATCGTCCTTTGAGTGCATAAAGGGTTTTCCAGAATTTCTTTGATCGGTTGTAGGCCATAGATGAAGTTCTATAGGCGTCTTCTGTTCTTATATTCTATCAGAACGTCCGCAGCATTTCCCAGATTGCGTTCAGGTTCCCAGGTATTGTCATTCGATCCATAGCCTTTCCATTTAACCAAATATTGATAACCTGCTCCGCGTTTTCGATGTCCAAGGATAGCTTCGATCTCAAACTCCTCCTGTCCATTTACTATATCGGGAGGTGGTGTGGTAAAGTTCGGTCCATGCATTGATGTTTCCTTATATGGGGTAAGAAGCGATGCATGGAATACAGGGTGAATGCGCCATTGTTTCGGTAATTTCAGCTTGTATGTAACTGGTCCCATGACTTGTTCGACCTGAAAGGGCCCTTCTCGTTTCGGCGCAAGCTTTCTTGATTGATATGGGATGTGTAGGTTCTTGTTTTCGAGCCAGACTTTGTCGCCTTTTTCGAATTTAATTGACTTGTCTTTGAATCTTTGAGCAACTGTTTGCCTGGCGAGTTCATGTGCTGCTAATGCTTCTTCTCTCGCTCTTCGAAGCATCTGAAGGCGTTCTTCTGCTGCTGGAGCAGTCATCTTGAGCGCTGCTGTAGGGATGGCGATTGGATCTGTTCCATACATGAGTTGGAATGGGGATGTTTTTATTGTATCATGATAACGGTTATTGTGTGCAAATTCAGCGATAGGTAGGAGTAGTTTCCATTTGTGGGGTTCATTAGTACAAAACATCCGAAGGTAGATCTCGAGTTCTTGATTGACGCGTTCAGTTTCCCCATCTGTTTGAGGATGATAGGCGGTGCTCATTCTGTGATCAATTCCTAATGCTTTTCGTATTTCTTGGAATACCTTGGCGGAGAACTGTGGTCCTCTATCAGAGATTAGGACGTCAGGGAGTCCAAAGCGTTTGAAGATTTCAGAAATGTAGAGATCGGCTGTCCCTAAAGCATCGATTGTCTTGTTGCAAGGGGTGAAAATTACCCCCTTTGTAAGGCCATGGTCCACCGTGACCAATATTGAGTCATATCCGTCTGAGATGGGAAGATCGGTAATGAAATCAAGGGTTACTTGCTGAAATGGACGTGTCGCTTTGGATGGGATAGGGACTAATGCCGGCGCATTTGGGTGAGTATTAACTTTCATCTGTTGGCATAGTGCGCATCCCTCTACCCATTCTTTGACATGTCTGTACATTCCTGGCCACCAGTAGTCGCGTTTTAGAAGTGCCAATGTTTTTAATCGTCCAGGGTGTCCAGAAGATAATGCTTCATGCGTATCTTTGATTAATCTGGTCCTTAATTCGATCCGGTCAGGGATATAGATCTTTCCGAGGTAGTAGACGATGCCATGGGTATATGTCCAATCTTGTAGCTTTGATTTGATTGGTGGTGCTCTTTGTCTTTTAATAACATTGATCAGAATTCGTCCAAAATCATCGTTCGCCATGTACTTCTTCAATTCATTCGCTAGATCGTTATTGATGAGGCGAATAAAGCGATCATTTGGTAGCATAGTAACTGTGGTCTGTTCTTCATCATTTCCCATGTGATCTGGCCGTCTAGATAGAGCGTCTGCCTCGAACATCTTCGTTCCTGGTACATGTTCAATTCGGAGGTCGAATTCGGACAACAGAGATGACCATCTGGCTTGTCTAGGTGTCAATCGTTGAGCCGTTCTGTAATAGGACAGGTTCTTGTGATCACAGTGCACAATGATGGTATGGGGTGATCCATGCAGAAGGTGACGCCAAACTGCCAACCCTTTAATGATGGCAAGTAATTCTCTGTCATAAATCTGGTAGTTCTGCTCCGTTGGTGTTAGGGCGTGGGAAATAAAACCGCAGGGATGTAATGCACCAGAGTCGTCCGCTTGTTTTAAAACTGCTCCTATTGCTTTATTAGAGGCGTCGGTTTGAAGGATAAACGGTTTTGCTGGGTTTGGCATTAAGAGAACTGGCATGGAGGCAAATCGTTGTTTTAGGGTATCAAAAGCAGTTTGACGTTCTGCGTTCCAGTCAAATATCTCCGTCTTTTTTGTTAAATCGGTGAGTGGTTTTGCTATAGCCGCAAAATTTCCAATGAATCGTCGGTAGAAGTTCCCAAAGCCTAGGAATGATCGAACTTGTTTGACTGTTGTTGGTATTGGCCAATCGGCTATCCCTGCTAGTTTAATAGGATCCATCTGTATTTTCCCAGGTGATATAATCATTCCCAGAAATTCGACTTCTTGTACAGCAAATTTACACTTTTCCAGTTTCAAGAACAAGTCGTTTTCCTCTAATCGGTCTAGAATTCGTTTTGTGCGCTCTTCCAATTCTGTCTTGCTTTGGGAACAAATCAAAATGTCGTCCATGTAAATGATGAGCCATCCTTCATTAATCATATCTCTGAAATATTCGTTCATCATGGTTTGGAATGTAGATGGTGAATTGCATAGCCCAAAGAACATGACAGTTGGTTCGTATAATCCTCTGTTTGTGATAAAAGCTGCTTTCCATTCATCGCCTTTCTTGATTCGAACGTTATTGTATCCCCAGCGAAGATCTAATTTGGTGAAGTATTGCGCTCCAGCAAGTTTGGTAAGGAGGTCGGATACTAGGGGTAATGGATATGCGTTCTTGATTGTCCAATCGTTCAGGTACCTGTAGTCTTGACATGGCCTTAACGCTCCGCTTTCCTTTTTGGAAACAAAGAAGAATGGCAAAGCCTGAGGTGATTTCGACGGTCTGATGTATCCTTTAGTAAGTTGTTCTTCAATCCATTCGTCTAGAGATGATTGCTCTTTAATTGATAACGGATAGATCTTGCTAACTTTAGGAGTGAAACCGTTTTTCAGTTCGATCGCATGATCCCAAGTTCTAGAGGTAGGAAATCGTTCTGAAGCTTTCTTCTCAAAGACTGATCGCCATTTCTCGTATTCCGTAGGTAATTCTGTCTTTGGTTCGTCTCTTTTCAGTTGATGTTCTAATGCCTGCGATGCTGATGTTTTGACCCTTATCCAATAGTCGTCTTCTCCCCACTGATTGTCCAATGCCAGTTGCCAGATCGTCCCATCTTGTCGTTGATTATCAATGAGGTGAATTGTTTTGTCTCTCCAATCAATAGTCGGGTTATTTTCTTCTAACCAAGGAATTCCCAAGATTAATCGTTGGTCTCCTAACTTGGTGATTAAGAACCAGTTACTGTGACGCTTTCCTCCAATTGAATATTGAATTAATACTCGATGAGTGATCATTCCATTTGTGTTGATTGTTCCATCTGCGTTCCTGACTCGAATCGGTTTTCTTAACTTTTCTTTTGGTAATTTCGTTGTTATTTCTTCGTCAATAAAGTTCCCTTCTGCTCCACAATCGATGAGGGCAGAGGTTTCAGCGGGTAAATCAATCGTTTCGACAGTAATTGAAAGGCGCTTGTTATTATTTGATCGTACTATTACAGAATCAAGCGCTAACTGTGAAAGTTCATTTGCTGTGGAAGTGCCAACCGCTGTGTGACGCTTCCTGATCAAAAACCCTCATTCTCAAGTTCGTTAAGAAGACCTTCTCGTTCATCGGCCTTCATTCCAGCTAGGATCGCTCTGATACTCGCAACTGGGTCGTCTTGCTTTTCCTTAGGCGCGTCCTCAGGGATGGATCTGATCCCTTTATTCTGAAACGATGAGGAGGACCTGAAGGAGGCGTTTGGGGTGGTGTTTCGTTTCGGACAATTTTTTGAAACATGTCCCTGGTTTCCACATCTGAAACACTTCCCAGTTTTTATGTATTCCTCCTTTTGTTCGTCAGTCAAACGTCCAGTGGGCATAGCATTAACTGATCGAGTTGATCCGCCCCTAGTGTTGGTGTTTCGGTTAAAATTAGAGCGGTTCCCTTGTCCTGGTTTGCGTCCAAGTGCTCGCATCATTTCCCAAGCGCCATGAAGCTGTTCTGCCTTTTCATATGCTTCCTTCATTGATAGAACGTTTGCTTCAAGAATTTTGGTAGCGATACTCTCAGGGAGTCCTTTAACAAATGCCTGAAGTTGTGCGGTTGTCCCTTTCAATCCTGAAGTTCCAATCTCCATGCGGAATTTTCTGATATATTCAGGGACTGAAACGTCGCCCCCTACTCTGAGATTGGCCAAATTATTTAGGGCCCTGAGTGCGCTGTTGACTTCGCCCCAATCGGCTAAAAAGCGCTTCTTGAATTCGGCCCAACTCGTCCAGGTAAGGGTCGTTTCTTCATCGTTGTCTAGTTCCTCTTTGATTAGAACCTTCCAATCGTCGAGTTCCTGTCCTAAGCAGGCAAGAGCGAATCGAATCTGTTTCTGGCCTTTGTTCTTATAGTTATCATCGTTCAAAACGAAGTAGTCTTCCAAGTTTCCAATAAAAGCCTTTGCTTCGGTTCGTTTTCCTGTAAAAATGCGCATGGGCTGCGGCTTAATATCTCCTTTAGAGGCAGGTGTTGCTGCATCAGATGCCATCTTTTCTGTTTCTTCTTTTGGGTCTGTAGGTTCTCCTGTTTCGTCTCTCTTCTTTCCTGATTCTGGATCTCCGAATAGATTTACTTCGATCTGTTTCTGTTCTTGGAAATCTATCCAAGGCTGTACTTCTCCGTCCCTAAGTGCGTATCGTTCTCGTCCTGCTGTTCCAGTGAGACTGAGATATTCGTTCCACCAAGAGAGTTCTGGTTCGTCTGTAGGCGGTTTGAATAATGAACGAAATCCTTCTTCGTGTTCTTCGTTTACCCAATCAATCCAAACGTCGTCTGGAAAAGCGTCTCCTTGTCCTTCAGTGTAATCACCTTCAAAGAGGGATTCTGGTACTGGTTCGTTCTTTTTCTTGGTTCCTGAGCGGAAAAACCACCCTGTTCCTGTAGTCGATGGAAAGACTTCCCTTCGATCTAGATAATACTTTCGTCTGAAACGGGCAGAGCCGTTTGGGGGTCTGAGGGTCGAGGTTCTGGTATCAATGGTGTCTGGCTAGTGTAGAAACACTGAGCGGTCTGAGAGTTCCAACTTGTGTTAAGATCGATGCTCCCAACGCAGTTCGTTCTAAGTCAACAGTGGCAAGCAGAGTCTCGGTCCGCTCCCAGCCTACTGGACAGATTCTGGACGCTAAGTCAAACGATGACGAAGGTCTTTTAAGTCAACGACGAGCTCAAAAGAAGAGAGCGAGGAGTTCAGGTCAGAGTTGAGAGTATGATTCGATTAAGTTGGAACTGAGGGATGTACAAGGTATTCTAGGGTTTATATACGTTTTGAGAACAAGGAAAACTATAAAGGGAATGCGCAGTAAGCGCAGCTAACTACCTATGAAAGGAAATATGAAAGCGTTAGCAAAAGGAGATAAACGTCCACTAAACCGTATAGTAATGATGTTGTAATAATGAAGTGTCCATCATAGAAGAGGAAAAGGAAACTGTAACACCGTGTAACGTGTATTTCTGGGTTGTCCATGCTGTCCTGTATCGCCTGGTTCAGGAGAACATAATATTGTTTGGTTGCAAGTACTATTTCCATTTGCGCTTGTGTGCGGTTAAAATTTTCACTTCCCCTTATATTCATTTGCCGTTCATATTGCCATTGTTCCGCGGAGATGTCTCTGCCAAGCTGAATAATCCTTTGTAAAGCTTCTGATAATTCAGGGAAGGTTCGTCGTAACCAAACTCTGTGATAAACGTTGTCATATTGAAAACAAGGGTGAACTGATGCTGGAAGGTAATGTGATTCGGCTTCCTGAAACGTGGGTAACTCCCCTAGATCAAAAGAGAGGCGGTGGTACTGAGGGAGATATTTTGGTAAGGCATTATATGGAATCTCTGTGTGTCCTTGCGGATGTGTTCGCTTGTGAGGAGGTAGTTGCGATACTTTGGGCGGTTTTGACATCATTGGAACATATTTCAGTTTTTGATATATAGAGAGCGTTCGTTTGGAAGGGTGTTTAAAGGCAGGAACAAACATCTGCGTGACAGAGTATCTGGTTTTGACAGTAGGAGTGTATCGTCCGACAGTTCTGCAGAATCTTTTGACATAACGGATATTATGCTTTAATTGGAGGTTGGTGCGATAATAAGTCATTGTGTTTAACTGTTTCATAGGTTTCTTCTGCTTTTATACTCTACCAGAATATCCGCAGCATTGTCTAGATGTCGTTCTGGTTCCCAGGTATTATCATTTGCTCCATAGCCTCTCCATTTGACTAGGTATTGATAACCGGCTCCGCGTTTCTGATGTCCAAGGATAGCCTCGATCTCAAACTCTTCTTGTCCATTGACCATATCAGGGGGTGGCATTGTAAAATTTGGTCCATGCATTGAAGTTTCCTTATACAGGGTGAGGAGCGATGCATGAAACACAGGGTGAATGCGCCATTGTTTTGGTAATTTCAGTTTATAAGTAACTGGTCCCATGACTTGTTCAACCTGGAAGGGTCCTTCCCGTTTTGGTGCTAGCTTTCTTGATTGATACGGAATGTGGAGATTCTTGTTTTCGAGCCAGACTTTGTCACCTTTTTCGAATCTGATTGACTTGTCTCTGTATCTATGAGCGACCATTTGTCTAGCAAGTTCATGAGCAGCTAGAGCTTCTTCTCTGGCTTTTCAAAGCATTTGAAGGCATTCTTCTGCTGCTGGTGCAGTCATTTTGATTGCTGCTGTAGGGATAGCAATCGGATCTGATCCATACATGAGTTGAAATGGGGATGTTTTTATTGTGTCGTGATATCGGTTATTATGTGCAAATTCAGCAATGGGTAATAGTGGCTTCCATTTATGGGGTTCATTTGTGCAGAACATTCGAAGATAGATCTCAAGTTCTTGATTTACACGTTCAGTTTCTCCATCTGTCTGAGGATGATAGGCTGTGCTCATCCTGTGGTCGATTCCTAAAGCTTTTCGTATTTCTTGAAATACTTTAGCAGAGAATTGTGGTCCTCTATCAGAGATTAGGATGTTGGGGAGTCCAAAGCATTTAAATATTTTAGAGATATAAAGATCTGCAGTTCCTAAAGCATTGATCATCTTGTTGCAAGGGGTGAAAATTACCCCCTTCGTAAGGCCATGGTCCACCGTGACCAATATAGAATCAAAGCCTTCGGAAATAGGAAGATCAGTGATGAAATTGAGTGTGACCTGCTGAAATGGGCGTGTAGCTTTTGATGGAATAGGAATTAATGCCGGTGAATTTGGGTGAGTATTGACTTTCATTTGTTGGCAGAGTGCACAACCTTCAACCCATTCTTTGACATGTTTATACATCCCAGGCCACCAGTAATCACGCTTCAAAAGTGCTAGCGTCTTTAATCGTCCAGGATGTCCAGAAGATAATGCTTCATGTATTTCCTTGATTAACCGAGTTCACAACTCAATTCGATCAGGAACATAGATCTTGCCTAGGTAGTAGACGATGCCATGAGTATATGTCCAGTCTTGCAGTTTTGATTTAATCGGCGGCGCCCTTTGTTTAGTGATAACTTCAATAAGGATGCGTCCAAAATCATCATTTGCCATATATTTCTTTAATTCACTGGCAAGATCATCATTAATTAGTCTAATAAATCAGTCATTTGGCAGAACAGTGACAGTAGTTTGTTCTTCATCATTTCCCATGTGATCTGGTATTCTGGATAATGCATCTGCTTCGAACATTTTTGTTCCAGGTATATGTTCAATACGAAGATCAAATTCAGATAACAGTGATGACCACCGAGCTTGTCGGGGTGTTAAGCGTTGAGCAGTTCGGTAGTAGGACAAGTTCTTGTGATCACAATGGATGATGATCGTGTGAGGAGAACCATGTAATAGATGGCGCCATACTGCAAGTCCCTTGATGCTTGCAAGCAGTTCTCTGTCATAAATTTGGTAATTCTGTTCCGTTGGTGTTAATGCATGGGATATAAATCCACATGGATGGAGTGCTCCAGATTCATCAGCCTGCTTCAGTACTGCCCCAATTGCTTTGTTAGAGGCGTCAGTTTGAAGGATAAATGGTTTTGCAGGATTTGGCATTAACAAAACTGGCATAGAGGCAAACCGTTGCTTTAGGGTGTCAAAGGCCAATTGACGTTCATTATTCCAGTCGAATGGTTCCGTTTTCTTAGTTAGATCTGTGAGCGGTTTTGCAATTGCTGCAAAATTTCCAATAAAACGTCGATAAAAGTTCCCAAAACCTAGGAATGATCGAACTTGTTTAACCGTTGACGGTACTGGCCAATCAGCTATTCCTGCAAGTTTGATAGGATCCATTCGTATTCTTCCTGGCGAGATGATCATGCCCAGAAATTCAACTTCTTGAACAGCGAATTTACATTTTTCTAACTTCAGGAACAGATCATTCTCTTCTAACCGATCAAGGACTCTCTTTGTTCGTTCTTCTAGCTCGTTTAAGTTCTGAGAGCATATTAGGATGTCGTCCATGTAAATAATGAGCCATCCTTCATTAATCATATCTCTGAAGTATTCGTTCATCATAGTTTGGAACGTGGATGGTGAATTGCATAGGCCAAAGAACATAACAGTTGGTTCATATAGTCCTCTGTTGGTAATGAAAGCAGCTTTCCATTCATCACCTTTCTTAATCCTGACGTTATTATATCCCCAACGGAGATCTAATTTGGTGAAATACTGTGATCCAGCAAGTTTTGTAAGGAGATCGGATACTAGGGGCAATGGGTATGCATTCTTGATTGTCCAGTCGTTTAAATATCTATAGTCTTGGCATGGCCGAAGCGCACCACTTTCCTTCTTTGAGACAAAGAAGAACGGCAAAGCTTGAGGGGATTTCGATGGTCTGATGTATCCTTTAGCTAGCTGTTCCTCAATCCATTCATCTAACGATGATTGTTCCTTGATTGATAATGGATAAATCTTGCTAACTTTAGGATTAAAACCGGTTTTCAAATCGATGGCATGATCCCAAGTTCTGGAGGTTGGGAATCGTTCCGATGCCTTTTTCTCAAAGACCGAGTGCCATTTCCTATATTCCAATGGTAATTCTGTCTTTGGTTCATCCTTTTTTTAACTGATGTTCTAATGCTTGAGACGCTGATGTTTTGACTCTGATCCAGTAATCATCTTCTCCCCATTGTTGATTGTCCAATGCTATTTGCCAGATAGTTCCTTCATTTCATTGTTCATCGATGAGGTGTATCGTTTTATCTCTCCAATCAATAGTAGGATTATTTTCTTCTAACCAAGGGATTCCCAAAATTAATCGTTGATCTCCCAATCTAGTGATTAGAAACCAGTTGCTGTATCTCTTTCCTCCAATTGAATATTGAATATGGACTCGATGCGTGATCATTCCATTAGTATTAACCAATCCATCTGCGTTTCTGACTCTAATTGGTTTTCGCAATCTTTCTTTTGGTAACTTGGTGGTTACTTCTTTGTCAATAAAATTCCCTTCTGCTCCACAATCGATTAGAGCAGAAGTTTCAGCGGGTAAATCTGATGTCTCCACAGAAATTGAAAGGCGCTTGTCATTATTTGATCTTACTATTACAGAATCAAGCGCTAACTGTGAATGTCCATTTGTTATGGAAGTGCCAACCGCTGTGTGACGCTTCCGGATTAAAAACCCTCGTTTTCGAGTTCGTTGAGAAGACCTTCTCATTCATCGGCTTTCATTCCAGCAAGGATCGTTCTGATGCTTGTAACTGGGCCATCTTTCTTTTCCTTGGGCGCATCTTCAGGGATAGATCTGATCCCTTTATTCTGAAACGATGAGGAGGCCCTGAAGGAGGCGTTTGACGTGGTGTTTCGTTTAGGACAATTCCTTGAAACATGCCCCTGGTTTCCACATCTGAAACATTTTCCAGATTTCATGTATTCCTCCTTTTGTTCATCTGTCAAAAGTCCAGTGGGCATCGCATTTACTGACCGGGTTGATCCACCCCTGTTATTGGTGTTTCGATTAAAATTAGAGCGGTTCCCTTGTCCTGGTTTTCGCCCAAGCGCTCGCATCATTTCCCAAGCGCCATGAAGCTGTTCTGCCTTTTCATATGCTTCTTTCATTGATAGAACATTCGCTTCGAGGATTTTTGTAGCAATACTTTCAGGGAGTCCTTTGACAAAAGCCTGGAGCTGCGCAGTAGTTCCTTTCAATCCAGAAGTACCAATTTCCATGCGGAATTTTCTGATATATTCAGGGACTGAAACATCTCCCCCTACTCTGAGATTGGCTAGATTGTTCAGCGCTCTAAGAGTGCTATTAACTTTGCCCCAATCAGCTAAGAACCGCTTCTTGAATTCTGCCTGTTACAATTCCTTTCCCTTTCGTTAATGGACTTACTTTATTATATAATCATCGTTATGCGTTTCATGGACGCTTATCTCCTTTAGCTACTTTACCTTCACATTTCCTTTCTTAGGTATTTAGCTGTACGTTTCCTTTTATATTTCTCTTGTTCTTTTACATATATAAACCGTCTTGTAAAGTAGCTAGACTTCAGTTCCAACTTAATCGAATTCTTCTCTCAACCTCTGAACGAAACTCCTTGCTCTTTGAGCTTGTCGTTTGTTTGACCTTCGTCATCATCTGACTTAGCATCCAGAACTTGTCCAGTAGGCTGGGAGCAGACTGAGACTCTGCTTGCCACTGTTGACTCAGAACGAATTGCGTTGAGAGCATCGATCTTAACACTGCCCAGTTTGTCCAAGTAAGGGTTGTTTCTTCTTCATCCTCTAATTCATCCTTGATCAGGACTTTCCAATCATCGAGTTCCTGCCCAAGACAGGCAAGAGTAAATCGAATTTGTTTCTGTGCTTTGCCTTTATAGTTATCGTCATTCAAAACAAAGTAATCTTCAAGACTCCCAATGAAAGCCTTTGCTTTGGTTCGTTTTCCTGTAAAAACACGCATAGGCTGCGGTTTGATATCTCCTTTAGAGGCAGGTGCTGCTGCATCAGATGCCATCTTTTCTGTTTCTTCTTTCGGATCTGTAGGTTCTCCTGTTTCGTCTTTCTTTTTCCCTGATTCTGGATCTCCGAATAGATTCGTTTCGATCTGCTTCTGTTCTTGGAATTCTATCCAAGGCTGTAGTTCTCCTTCCTTGAGTGCGTATTGCTCTCGTCCTGCAATATCAGCAAGGTTGAGATATTCGTTCCACCAGGAAAGTTCTGGTTCGTCTGTGGGCGGTTTGAATAACGAAAGGAATCCTTCTTCGTGTTCTTCGTTTACCCAATCAATCCAAACGTTGTCTGGGAAGGCGTCCTCTGGTCCTTCAATGTAATCACCTTCAAAGAGGGATTCTGGTACTGGTTCATTCTTTTTCTTAGTTCCTGAGCGGAAAAACCACCCTGTTCCTGTAGTCGATGGAAAGACTTCCTTTCGATCTAGATAATACTTTCATCTGAAACGGACAGAGCCATTCAGGGGTCTGAGGTTCGAAGTTCTGGTATCAATGGTGTCTGGCTAGTGTAGAAACACTGAGCGGTTCTGGGAGTTCCAACTTGTGTTAAGATTGATGCTCTCAACGCAATTTGTTCTGAGTCAACAGTGGCAAGCAGAGTCTCGGTCTGCTCCCAGCCTACTGGACAAGTTCTGGACGCTAAGTCAGATGATGACAAAGGTCAAACAAACGATGAGCTCAAAGAGAGCGAGGAGTTTCGTTCAGAGGTTGAGAGAAGAATTCAATTAAGTTGGAACTGGAATCTAGCTACTTTACAAGGAGGTTTATATATGTAAAAGAACAAGAGAAATATAAAAGGAAACGTACAGCTAAATACCTAAGAAAGGAAATGTGAAGGTAAAGTAGCTAAAGGAGATGAGCGTCCATGAAACGCATAACAATGATTATATAATGAAGTAAGTCCGTCAACGAAAGGGAAAGAAATTGTAACACTAAAAGGCAGACTCTCATTGCCTTGTTGACCACTGAGGCTGAATATGTCGCTGCGACACATGCTGCGAAAGAGGCTCTCTGGTTACGCTCTCTCATCTCCCAGGTCTTCAACGACAACCCTGGCGCTCTACCTTTGCATTCAGATAACCAATCGGCCATTGCACTTACCAAAGACCATCAATACCACGCATGTACGAAGCATATTGACGTGCGCTTTCACTTTATCCGTTGGATAGTTGATGAAGGGTTGATCAAACTGATCTATTGCCCTACCGATGACATGGTTGCAGATGTAATGACCAAAGCCTTACCGAGTATGAAGACAAAACACTTCACTGCTGCATTAGGACTTGCGTGGGATTGAGGGGGAGTGTTGGAATACGTGGTTCAACCCCGCGTGATGAGCGTGATGATGGATGTGACAAACGATCAATGATGTGCTGCAAGCGCATCAATCTATTTATGGTACAAGGTCTATTATTATAACTGGACATAAATGGCGTCGAAACGACATTTTGCTTTATCTCTGTCTGTACAGCCCTATCTGGGCAGTGCAATCATACTTATAAATATGATACATATCTGCTATTGAAGCCCCTCAGTCGTTTGTGCCCAACAACTGAGGTGAGCAACATATTAACTTACAGAACATTACATTCTAACATACTGTAGTCTTGTTATTACTACAGGTATAGTCTAAATATAGTCGTTTGTGCCCGACGACTGAGTCTCGTTATTACTACAGAGACTTGCTCTCAATGATGACGCTGAATCTCTGAATTCCAGTCTTCTACCCGATGATGACGAATTCCTACCATTTACAGCACCTGAAGCTCATCATCACATGTCGCATGAGACAAACCACAAAGTCAATCTCACTGTTTGGCTTCGAAAAAACCGACATGACCCTGCTATCAAGGTGAGAATGGACGGGTTTTAATAGTACCTTAATTTATTGTAATGGCAAACTCCTGTAGAATTTTCTCCAAAGATTGAAGAATCATCTCCTGACTCGGTTACTTGGCCTAGAATATGACGGCAATGAGCGTGAATATTCATCAGATCAACGCAATCAAGTCATTATTCTCGGAGGCATAGTCTACCAACACAAAGTACTTCGGATTAACTACACAACCTATGATATGCGCCAGGACCAAGATTCACTAAATCCACGTACAAGCGCTGACTTTATGGTGCTAGGTTGTGAAAACGAAGCAAATATCGACCCTCATCCTTATTGGTATGGAAGGATCCTCCGGATCTTTCATGCCAACATCATTTATACAGGGCCACAGTCACGCTCATCAGATCCTCAACTAATTGAGTTTCTATGGGTACGATGGCTCGGCCGTGACACTGCTAGCAACTATCATGAGGGGTGGAAATCTTGCCTCCTGCCCAAGGTGGGGTTCGTGCCACACTCAGATGATGCAGCATTTGGTTTTCTCAACCCAACACTCATTCTCCGTGCTGTCCATCTTATCCCATGCTTTGAGTTTGGCCGCACAAATGAGCTTCTCCCAGAGCCATCAATCTGTCAGCCGCCCGTAGAAAAGATCAAGATTGGAATATGTTTTATGTCAATATGTAAGTAACATTGTGCCTGCACGTACTAGTAGAGTAACTTGCAGCCGTAGATTCGTTGATTGTGATATGTTCATGCACTTTCGGGGTGGCGGCGTTGGTCACAAGTCCTTTCAATTGGCTATCCGTAAGTTTTGCAACGATCGTTGGCCCGAGGAACTTGAGGATATGATGGTAGAGAAATTTATGGATGTCGGCGAGGATAGCGTCCAAGTTCCCGACAATACAGTTGGACAGTTTGATGATAATGCCGATGATATTGAACTTCCCCAAGAAGCTGAATGTCAAGTTGAGTCTGACGACTCAGGATCGGATCACGAGCCTGCGGTGGAAGATGCAGATGGCAGTGACATTGACAACTCTATTGATCCTGAAACTATGGAAGATGACGACGAACTCAAATATGCAAGCTTCTAATTAATAGTATTTGGACTCGTTTGATACTGTTAAACGAACTTTTCATTATTATGTTTATTTAATATTTGTACATGTTTATTTACGATACTATAGCATAACACTAGAAGTGTATATAAGACAGCTCGTATCTCAATAAACAGTAGTTGCTCTTTCTTGCCTTCCAGCATGTGAGTATCTCCTCTCTATGAGAGTAAAGACCTGGAGAGGTCTCTGGTCATTGTCGTTGACAATGATACAATACTCAAAACACCTGGAGAGGTGTCTGGTCACTGTCTATAACAGTGATACAATACTCTTGTCATCATGAATCGATGACTCTATGTCTGACGGACATATGAGTTTATCATTCAAGACAGTGATGACCACTGGGACAATTGGCATCTTAAGGATGTCCAATTGCTGCTCAACAGGTTATGGGCCCCGAAAAGCCCGTCATTGATCTACACGATGACAACACATATCTCAAGGATGTGTTCAACGACGATGAAATTTTTTTTATATATAAAAATTTCTTTCAAAATTACTAAAAATGATTTTACAGTTACAGAAGTAATATTAAATCATGTCGTCGTCAAAAATCTCCACTGGAATTGATTCTATCAACACATTCGCAGGCGTTGATTACCGTATCTGGGCTGAAAGAATGAAGTCCTATCCTTTACACATCGGATCTTGGGCTATTATAAATGGATCATTCATCGAACCATCTCCTCCTGCAGAAGGGACTACTTCTGCTGCCGTTACTGCCACTACCGAATATAGAAAAGAAAAAAGGGAATGGCAAAAACTTAACAATGCTGGTCTTGGAGCGCTTAGGCTCAAAGTTTCCGATTCTGTCCGACGTCACATAGCAACAGAAGACCATTTACCAACAGCCTGGAAATCACTTGCCGACATATATAAAAAATCTTCCCCAGCTTCAATCTTTGATCGATTTCAAAAAGCCGTTACTTTTCAACTCTCTGGAAAAGATCCTGTTCCTGAGATAGAAAAACTAGGCTCTTTTTTCTCACAGCTAAAAGAAGATAAAGTCGAAATCCCCGATTTCATACAGGCTCTCACACTTGCTAAGGCACTTCCGAAAGAATGGACAGCAATATCAACCGTCATGTTCCAGATGTACAGATCCGAAAAATTCACATTTGATACTATATATGACTCAATCATTTTCGAATATCGTTGATGATACGCTATGAACCAACATCATGGTTCAAAAGACAAAGCAAATAAGATTAGCGGAGTCAAACGTAAGGAAAAAGATGCGTCATGGAATAATCAGAAAAAAGATGGAGATAATCAGCAACAACAGAACGCTGATGAACCTAAGGAGCAAAGACCTTGTTCCCATGAAGGTTTTAGAGGCAAGGGAAAGAAACGCGTGTTAAGATCGATGCTCCCAATGTAGTTCGTTCTAAGTCAACAGTGGCAAGCAGAGTCTCGGTCCGCTCCCAGCCCACTGGACAAGTTCTGGACGCTAAGTCAAACAATGACGAAGGTCTCTAAGTCGACGACGAGCTCAAGAGAAAGAGAGCGAGGAGTTCAAGTCAAGATTGAGAGTATGATTCGATTAAGTTGGAACTGAGCAATGTACAAGGTATTCTAGGGTTTATATACGTTTTGAGAACAAGGAAAACTATAAAGGGAATGTGCAGTAAGCGCAGCTAACTACCTATGAAAGGAAATGTGAAAGCGTTAGCAAAAGGAGATAAACGTCCGCTAAATCGTATGGTAATGATGATTGTAATAATAAAGTATCTGTCATAGAAGAGGAAAAGAAACTGTAACATTACCCTCTTTGTATGTGAGAAGTCACTGACTTCTACCATTGTGCGTCTGTGGTCCAGCCATGGTCCTTCCTAGATTCAATCCATTTGATGATGGAGTCCAGGTCCTTGTTGGCGGCCTTGATGCGCCATTGGAGACTTTTCGTGACACGCTCCAGCTGCTTGGCATGTTCCCACAGATTGTCGCGTTCCTCATAGGTGAGGCATTGGGGATCAGTGGAGAGCATGAGGTTGGTGACGGAGTCGAGGGGTGCAGAGAGGTGGTTAAAGTCGACGACGAGGGTGCTGAGGGCTTCGGAGACGGGGGAGAGGACAGAGTGGCGAGGGCGGTGGACGTAGGGGATATGGGTGACCGGATCCTGGACGATGGGAGTGGCAAAGGTCATGGGGGCGAGTTCTTCTGGATGCTGGTGAAGTTCTGGGAGGTCTGCCCAGACAAAATTGTCGATAGTGGTGGTGGTGGTGACAAAGACCTCAAGGGGGAGGTCGTGGGCCGTGGAGAGGAAGGGGGAGGCGGCGGCGACGGGTTCGATGTAGCAATGACCACAAGCAGTGATCAAGAGGGCGAGGATGAAAGCGACGAGGTAGGCGAGGGTGATAATGAAGGCGAACATTGTATTTTGAGTAGGATGAAGAGAATGGGTAGCTGGTGGATTGCCTTTTATCCTAAAGCTTCAAACATAAAGGTCTTCCATAGAATCTTCTGTTTCGTTACCATCAGATTCTGTGGAGTGAGCAAGAATGGCGTGATACAGCGCATTGTCTGATGGTGATTCAGGGGTATTTGGTCGAGTGAATTCGTCTTCTCTAATGAACGCTCCTTGAGCTGTGACTCTGCTAGTAATCTTTGGATATCCTGGTTCGAAGTCATAAGTAGGATAGTGTGGAGGTTTTGGTGGGTAAGGAGGGGGAATGCGTTCCCATGTTAATGAGTCATATGGTGGTGGAATGGTTGCATCAGGGTTGTCGATGGGGAATTCAATTTTCTGTGGGAAGAGATGATAAAATTGCATGAAACGGTCGCACCCATGTTCTTGTAGATCTCATCGTCAATCTAATATCCATATATTCATTTTGTAGAGGATCCATTGCTGTAGATTTCGGAATTCCTGTTCCTGTTCTTTCGTTCTTGGTGCAGTAAAGTTCGATTGAATAGCTTTTCATGATGACAGTGGTCGTCTTGGTGAAATGAAAAGTATGTGTCTACTGGTGATTGGGTAGCGTCGTGCGTGTGGGAGTCGTACTAGGTGTTTCTTATTGTGACGATGTGGTAATAGACGAGTCCGAGGGGGAAGGAATCGTCCTTTGAGCGCATAAAGGGTTTTCCAGAATTTCTTTGATCGGTTATAGGCCATAGATGAAGTTCTATAGGCGTCTTCTGTTCTTATATTCTATCAGAATGTCCGCAGCATTTCCCAGGTGACGTTCAGGTTCCCAAGTATTGTCATTTGATCCATAGCCTTTCCACTTAACCAAATATTGATAGCCTGCTCCGCGTTTCCGATGTCCAAGGATAGCTTCAATCTCAAACTCCTCCTGTCCGTTTACTATATCGGGAGGTGGTGTGGTAAAGTTTGGTCCATGCATTGACGTTTCCTTATATGGAGTGAGAAGCGATGCATGAAATACAGGGTGAATGCGCCATTGTTTCGGTAATTTCAGCTTGTATGTAACTGGTCCCATGACTTGTTCAACCTGAAAGGGTCCTTCTCGTTTTGGCGCGAGCTTTCTTGATTGATATGGGAGATTAGGACGTCAGGGAGTCCAAAACGCTTGAAGATTTCAGAGATGTAGAGATCGGCTGTCCCTAAAGCGTCGATTGTCTTGTTGCAAGGGGTGAAAATTACCCCCTTCGTAAGGCCATGGTCCACCGTGACCAATATTGAGTCATATCTGTCTGAGATGGGAAGATCGGTAATGAAATCAAGGGTTACTTGTTGAAACGGACGTGTCGCTTTGGATGGGATAGCGACTAATGCTGGCGCATTTGGGTGAGTATTAACTTTCATCTGTTGGCATAATGCGCATCCCTCTACCCATTCTTTGACATGTCTGTACATTCCTGGCCACCAGTAGTCGCGTTTTAGAAGCACCAATGTTTTTAATTGTCCAGGGTGTCCAGAAGATAACGCTTCATGCGTATCTTTGATTAATCTGGTCCTTAATTCGATCCGGTCAGGGATATAGATCTTTCCGAGGTAGTAGACGATGCCATGGGTATATGTCCAGTCTTGTAGCTTTGATTTGATTGGTGGCGTTCTTTGTCTTTTAATAACATCAATTAGAATTCGTCCAAAATCATCATTTGCCATATACTTCTTCAATTCATCGGCTAGATCGTTATTGATGAGGCAAATAAAGCGATCGTTTGGTAACATAGTGACTGTGGTCTGTTCTTCGTCATTACCCATATTATCTGGTCGTCTAGATAGAGCGTCTGCTTCGAACATCTTCGTTCCCGGTACATGTTTGATCCAAAGGTCAAATTCAGATAATAAAGATGACCATCTAGCTTGTCTAGGTGTTAATCGTTGAGCTGTTCTATAATAGGACAGGTTCTTGTGATTGCAGTGCACAATGACAGTATGAGGTGATCCATGCAGAAGGTGACGCCAAACTGCCAACCCTTTAATGATGGCAAGTAATTCTCTGTCATAAATCTGGTAGTTCTGTTCCGTTGGTGTTAGGGCGTGGGAAATAAAACCACAAGGATGTAATGCGCCAGAGTCGTCCACTTGTTTCAATACTGCTCCTATTGCCTTGTTAGAGGCGTTGGTCTGGAGGATAAACGGTTTTGCTGGGTTTGGCATTAAGAGAACTGGCATAGAAGCAAATCGTTGTTTCAGGGTGTCGAAAGTGGTTTGTCGTTCAGTATTCCAGTCAAATATCTCCGTCTTTTTAGTTAAATTGGTGAGCGGTTTTGCTATAGCCGCAAAATTCCCAATAAATCGTTGATAAAAGTTCCCAAAGCCTAAAAATGATCAAACTTGTTTGACTGTTGTTGGTACTGGCCAATCGGCTATCCCTGCTAGTTTAATAGGGTCCATCTGTATTTTTCCAGGTGATATGATCATTCCTAGAAACTTGACTTCTTGCACAGCGAATTTACATTTTTCCAGTTTCAGAAATAAGTCATTCTCTTCCAATCGGTCTAGAACTCGTTTCGTTTGTTTTTCAAATTCTGCTTTGTTCTGAGAACAAATCAAAATGTCATCCATGTAAATGATGAGCCATCCTTCGTTAATCATATCTCTGAAATATTCGTTCATCATGGTTTGGAATGTAGATGGCGAGTTGCATAGTCCAAAGAACATAACAGTTGGTTCATATAATCCTCGATTTGTGATGAAGGCTGCTTTCCATTCATCGCCTTTTTTAATTCGGACGTTATTGTATCCCCAGCGAAGATCCAATTTGGTGAAATATTGCGCTCCAGCAAGTTTAGTAAGGAGATCGGATACTAGGGGCAGTGGGTATGCGTTCTTGATTGTCCAATCGTTCAGGTATCTGTAGTCTTGGCATGGTCTTAATGCTCCACTTTCCTTTTTTGAAACAAAGAAGAATGGCGAGGCCTGAGGTGATTTTGATGGTCTGATGTATCCTTTAGCAAGTTGTTCTTCAATCCATTCGTCCAAGGACGACTGCTCCTTAATTGATAACGGGTAGATTTTGCTAACTTTGAGAGTGAAACTGTTTTTCAGTTTGATTGCATGATCCCAAGTTCTAGAGGTAGGAAATTGTTCTGATGCCTCTTTCTCAAAGACTGATCGCCATTTCTCGTATTCCACAGGTAGTTCTGTCTTTGGTTCGTCTCTTTTTAGTTGGTGTTCTAGTGCCTGAGATGCTGATGTTTTGACCCTAATCCAATAATTGTCTTCTCCCCATTGATTGTCCAGTGCTAGTTGCCAAATTGTCCCATCTTGTCGTTGATCATCAATGAGGTGAATCGTTTTGTCTCTCCAATCAATAGTCGGGTTATTTTCTTCTAACCAAGGAATTCCCAAGATTAATCGTTGGTCCCCTAACTTGGTGATTAAGAACCAGTTACTGTG
This sequence comes from Amanita fuliginea, assembly GCA_023014435.1. Taxonomy (NCBI): domain Eukaryota; kingdom Fungi; phylum Basidiomycota; class Agaricomycetes; order Agaricales; family Amanitaceae; genus Amanita; species Amanita fuliginea. The sequence goes on from JAEBUQ010000005.1 coordinate 1,745,732, forward strand.
ACGCTTTCCTCCAATTGAATATTGAATTGTTGCGTCAGATGCCATCTTTTCTGTTTCTTCTTTCGGGTCTGTAGGTTCTCCTGTTTCGTCTTTCTTCTTCCCTGATTCTGGATCTCCGAATAGATTTGCTTCGATCTGTTTCTGTTCTTGGAATTCTATCCAAGGCTGTAGTTCTCCTTCCTTAAGTGCGTATTGTTCTCGTCCTGAGATATCAGCAACGTCGAGATATTCGTTCCACCAGGAGAGTTCTGGTTCGTCTGTAGGTGGTTTGAATAATGAAAGAAACCCTTCTTCGTGGTCTTCGTTTATCCAATCAATCCAAACGTCGTCTGGGAAGGCGTCCTCTTGTCCTTCTATGTAATCACCTTCAAAGAGGGATTCTGGTACTGGTTCATTCTTCTTCTTGGTTCCTGAGCGGAAAAACCACCCTGTTCCTGTAGTTGATGGAAAGACTTCCCTTCGATCTAGATAATACTTTCGTCTGAAACAGACAGTGCCATTTGGGGGTCTGAGGGTCGAGGTTCTGGTATCAATGGTGTCTGGCTAGTGTAGAAACACTGAGCAGTCTGAGAGTTCCAACTTGTGTTAAGATCGATGCTCCCAATGTAGTTCGTTCTAAGTCAACAGTGGCAAGCAGAGTCTCGGTCCGCTCCCAGCCTACTGGACAAGTTCTGGACGCTAAGTCAAACAATGACGAAGGTCTCTAAGTCGACGACAAGCTCAAGAGAAAGAGAGCGAGGAGTTCAAGTCAAGATTGAGAGTATGATTCGATTAAGTTGGAACTGAGGAATGTACAAGGTATTCTAGGGTTTATATACGTTTTGAGAACAAGGAAAACTATAAAGGGAATGCGCAGTAAGCGCAGCTAACTACCTATGAAAGGAAATGTGAAAGCGTTAGCAAAAGGAGATAAACGTCCGCTAAATCGTATGGTAATGATGATTGTAATAATAAAGTATCCGTCATAGAAGAGGAAAAGAAACTGTAACAACGCGCCCAAGAAGCAGACGTTATTCCTGACTCTGATCGGGAATCAAATCATGCTGTTGAGATCGTATCTCCAGTGTTATCTATTGCAGCATGCAATGTACAATCAAGGATGTTACCACCTGCTGCCCGATATACAGGGCAATCACAGTCTCGTAACGGCATCTGGAAAAGGTCTAATGAAACTAGATCTTTAGCTGAACGGATCGGTGCTATACCAACAACAGAGACGTTGAAAATTTTAGACACCGTTACAAAAGATGAAATATCTTTTATCCCCCCTCCTAAAAAATCCAAAATAGACAATCAAATTGTTTCCATGGATTTAGTTACCACAGAAGTTTTACATATTGGTAACGAGGGCGAAAAAGATTATGACATCTCAAATGATCCGTTTGATGATCCTCTTTTTGATGAAGATGATACCGTTAGTCTTGGAGACGAGTTGAGTCATTCAATTATTACAAGAAAATCTACTAATGGCTATAAACAGCGACATGGTAGTTTAAATACATATAAAGAATATATGCATTTTTTTTCTCATTGTAATAACTGTGTGAAATGTAAGAATAACAACACATCTTGGATCTTAGATTCAGGAGTGTCTCTAAACTTTACACATGAAAGAAATGATTTCTTATATTATTGGTCACTAACCGATAAAAGATTTGTACAAACCACTGCTAAGGGGAAAACCCTTCAAATTCTAGGTGTTGGTGCTGTAATGATTAAAATTTTCATTGATGGAAAATCAAAAATTAAATTAATCAGACCCGTCTTTTATATTCCTGACATGGATACAAGATTGTTGTCCATGGGAACGTTCCTTAATCAAGGATATGTTTTATCGGGAAATAAACATCATATTGATTTAAATTATCAATTAACAACTATACATTTCTCACCACATGAAGAAGGACAAACCATTTATTGGTTAGATTCTGAAATTCATACAGATGCAATAAATGTTGTGACAAAAAATCCAGATTTTGATATTTGGCATAAACATATGGGACATCCACAAGACGAAGTTATCAGAAAAGGAAAAATTCACCTAGAAGGATTTCCTGACGTCAATGTTCCGAAACAAAAACAAATTTGTTCAGGATGCGCCAAAGGAAAAATGCGCAGTAAATCATTTCCAGAATCACAAAGTCGAGCAATTGCTCCTTTTGATTTAATACATTCAGATCTTAAAGAAATCTCGATGATTTCATATCACAAATATAAATATTTTGTGACATTTATCGATGATTTCTCAGGTCATCTTTGGATAGGTTTACTAAAGAAGAAATCCGAAACAGAATCTTCTTTGAGACAATTTATTGCCCTATTAAAAAATAAATATGGAAAAATGCCTAAATCTTGGTGATTCGATGGAGGAAGTGAATTTACGAAATGTGAAAATTATCTTAAAGATATTGGCATTGAAATTCAAAATCCATTCCATACACGTCACAACAAAATGGCAGAGCAGAAAGAATGAATCGTACTATATGGGAAAAGTCACAATCCCTTAGATTCGATGCTTGCCTACCACAATCATGGTGGGAATTTGCGCTTGAACATGCAGTATACCTATACAATAGGACTCCCATAGCTCGTAATAAATGGCAGACACCATATTTTCTTATAGAAAATAAGAAACCGAATGTATCGGAATTACGAGTGTTTGGATGCCAAGCTTTTGTATATACTCCTATGCAACGGAGACAAGATAAGCTTGAAGCTAGATCGAAAATGATGATCTTTCTAGGATATAAAAAAGGAATGAAAGGATTCAGATTTATGAATCCAGAAAATAATTCTATATTCATGGGAACAACAGCAGTCTTTGATGAAACGAAATTTCCAAAGTGTAAAAATGTTGATCAAAATCCTACATTCCTAAATCCACAAGATGAGTTTGAGGATCTCATACCAGAAATACCTCAAGAATATGATGATACGTCACATATTTCTGATAATGAATCAGAAACTGAATCAGAAAGTTCCAATAGTGAAACAGAACCGATGGAGAATTCAGATAGCGAATCAGATAATGATGATCAAGATGAAATTGAAAGGGAATTGTTTGGAGAAAGATCACCGTCTCCAGGTCCATCAAGACCAAGAAGAAACAGAATACCTGTAAATAGACCTGATAGTGTCTATGGTGATAAAAATCCAGTTGAAATTGAACAAATTGACAGGCGAACTAGATTAGATCGATTTACAATTAATCAATTATTATCTTGTGCCATCCCTTTTCAAGATACAGCAAATACCGCTGTTCCTGAACATCATCATGAAATATTTCGTCTACCAGTCGACGAACAAATAGACTGGATCAACGCCGAAAAGAAAGAATGGGCTATGCTCATTAAAAGAGGCGTAATTACATATCTACAACATCTCCCTGAAGGTCGAAAGGCCATAGGTTGCAGATGGGTATATGTCCAAAAAGATGATGGACGTAAAAAAGCTCGTCTTGTTGCCCAAGGTTTTTCTCAAATTGATGGCATAGACTATGATGAGATATTTTCTCCAGTAGTGAGATATGAGACATGTCATCTCATACTTGCGTTAGCGGCACTAGAAAAATTATACATATCATTTCTAGATGTGACTGCTGCGTTCCTATATGGAAAACTGGATGAAGAAATCTATATGAAACAGCCCCCTGGCTTTATCAATAAAGATAAAAAAGGCATGGTATATAAATTACATCGTGCACTTTATGGATTAAAGCAAGCTTCGCTAGCTTGGTGGAAATCATTAGATCAGTCTATGGAGAAAATGGGTTTTCTACGAATACATTCTGATGCAGGAGTGTTTGTTTTCAAACAAGGATCAAATATTGTCATAGCAATTATTTACGTTGACGATTCAATGTTCCTAGGTTCAAATAAAGACATAACACTTCGAAAAAAGCAGGAATTTATGAAAAGATGGGAATCTAAAGATTTGGGAGATCTTATCGACAGTGGTGATTCAAAAAACTTCTTATCATTCCAGATAAAGAAAACTGGCGATAAAATCACTATCAATCAAAGACCATATTTGCATAAAGTAATCCACAGATTAGGAATGGATAATGTGACACATAGCAATACTCCTCTTCCTGCTGGATATGAACCAATGACAAATGATCAGACCCTTGATCCATTAATAAGATCACAATATCAATCTGTGATTGGATCATTATTATACTTGATGATTGGAACAAAACCTGATATTTGCTTCAGTGTAATCAAAATGTCTCAATTTTCTTCCAACCCATCCTCGGATCATTTACAACATGCAATCAATATGGCAAAATATTTAGCCAAAACGATAAATCTTCAAATTGTATATGACGGATCGTCAAGATCTGGCCTAATGAGTTATACCGATTCAGATTGGGCTACAGATAAAAACGATCGACATTCTACTTCAGGATTCTTCACCCTTTTATTGGGAGCAGTTGTATCTTGGACGTCACGAAAACAAAAAACAGTGGCATTGTCTTCAACAGAAGCAGAATACATGGCGTTGTCTGATTGCACTAGAGAAAATAAATGGATTAGATCAATTCTATCAGAAATTCATTTTCCCATAGCAACTGCACCAATTTACGGTGACAATATGGGATCTCTATTTATTGCAAACTGTTAAGATCGATGCTCCCAACGTGGTTCGTTCTAAGTCAACAGTGGCGAGCAGAGTCTCGGTCCGCTCCCAGCCTACTGGACAGATTCTGGACACTAAGTCAAACGATGACGAAGGTCTTTAGGTCGACGACGAGCTCAAGGAAAAGAGAGCGAGGAGTTCGAGTCAAATTGGGAGTATGATTCGATTAAGTTGGAACTGAGCAATGTACAAGGTATTCTAGGGTTTATATACGTTTTGAGAACAAGGAAAACTATAAAGGGAATGCACAGTAAGCGCAGCTAACTACCTATGAAAGGAAATGTGAAAGCGTTAGCAAAAGGAGATAAACGTCCGCTAAATCGTATGGTAATGATGATGTAATAATAAAGTATCCGTCATAGAAGAGGAAAAGAAACTGTAACATTACCCTCTTCGTATGTGAGAAGTCACCGACTTCTACCATTGTGCGTCTGTGGTCCAGCCATGGTCCTTCCTAGATTCAATCCATTTGATGATGGAATCCAGGTCCTTGTTGGGGGCCTCGATGCGCCATTGGAGACTTTTCGTGACACGCTCCAGCTGCTTGGCATGCTCCCACAGGTTGTCACGTTCCTCATAGGTGAGGCATTGGGGATCAGTGGAGAGCATGAGGTTGGTAACGGAGTCGAGGGGCGCAGAGAGATGGTTGAAGTCAACGACGAGGGTGCTGAGGGCTTCGGAGACAGGGGAGAGGACCGAGTGGCGAGGGCGGTGGACGTAGGGGATGTGAGTGACCGGGTCCTGGACGGTGGGAGTGGCAAAGGTGATGGGGGCGAGTTCTTCTGGATGCTGGTGAAGTTCTGGGAGGTCTGCCCAGATAAAATCATCAATAGTGGTGGTGGTGGTGACAAAGACCTCAAGGGGGAGGTCGTGGGCGGTGGAGAGGAAGGGGGAGGCTGCAGCGACGGGTTCGATGTAGCAGTGACCACAAGCAGTGATCAAGAGGGCGAGGACAAAGGCGATGAGGTAGGCGAGGGTGATGGCGAAGGCGAACATTGTATATCGAGTAGGATGAGGAAAATGGGTAGCTGGTGGGTCGCCTTTTATCCTAAAGCTTCAAACGTAAAGGTCTTCCATAGAATCTTCTGTTTCATTACCATCAGATTCTGTGGAGTGAGCAAGAATGGCATGATACAGCGCATCGTCTGATGGTGATTCAGGGGTGTTTGGTCGAGTGAATTCGTCTTCTCTAATGAACGCTCCTTGAGCTGTGACTCTGCTAGTAATCTTTGGGTATTCTGGTTCGAAGTCATAAGTAGGATAGTGTGGAGGTTTTGGTGGGTAAGGAGGGGGAATGCGTTCCCATGTTAATGAATCGTATGGTGGTGGAATGGTTGCATCAGGATTGTCGATGGGGAATCTAATTTTCTGTGGGAAGAGATGATAAAATTGCATGAAACGGTCGCATCCATGTTCTTGTAAATCTCGTCGTCAATCTAATATCCATATATTCATTTTGTAAAGGATCCATTGCTGTAGATTTCGGAATTCCTGTTCCTGTTCTTTCGTTCTTGGTGCAACAAGGTTCGGTTGAATAGCTTTTGATGATGACAATGGTCGTCTTGGTGAAATGAAGAGTGTGTGTCTACTGGTGATTGGGTAGCGTCGTGCGTGTGGGAGTCGTACTAGGTGTTTCTTATTGTGACGATGTGGTAATAGACGAGTCCGAGGGGGAAGGAATTGTCCTTTGAGTGCATAAAGGGTTTTCCAGAATTTCTTTGATCGGTTATAGGCCATAGATGAAGTTCTATAGGCGTCTTCTGTTCTTATATTCTATCAGAACGTCCGCAGCATTTCCCAGATTGCGTTCAGGTTCCCAGGTATTGTCATTCGATCCATAGCCTTTCCATTTAACCAAATATTGATAACCTGCTCCGCGTTTTCGATGTCCAAGGATAGCTTCAATCTCAAACTCCTCCTGTCCATTTACTATATCGGGAGGTGGTGTGGTAAAGTTTGGTCCATGCATTGATGTTTCCTTATATGGGGTAAGAAGCGATGCATGAAATACAGGGTGAATGCGCCATTGTTTCGGTAATTTCAGCTTGTATGTAACTGGTCCCATGACTTGTTCGACCTGAAAGGGCCCTTCTCGTTTTGGCGCAAGCTTTCTTGATTGATATGGGATGTGTAGGTTCTTGTTTTCGAGCCAGACTTTGTCGCCTTTTTCGAATTTAATTGACTTGTCTTTGAATCTTTGAGCAACTGTTTGCCTGGCGAGTTCATGTGCTGCTAATGCTTCTTCTCTCGCTCTTCGAAGCATCTGAAGGCGTTCTTCTGCTGCTGGAGCAGTCATCTTGAGCGCTGCTGTAGGGATGGCGATTGGATCTGTTCCATACATGAGTTGGAATGGGGATGTTTTTATTGTATCATGATAACGGTTATTGTGTGCGAATTCAGCGATAGGTAGGAGTGGTTTCCATTTGTGGGGTTCATTAGTACAAAACATCCGAAGGTAGATCTCGAGTTCTTGATTGACGCGTTCAGTTTCCCCATCTGTTTGAGGATGATAGGCGGTGCTCATTCTGTGATCAATTCCTAATGCTTTTCATATTTCTTGGAATACCTTGGCGGAGAACTGTGGTCCTCTATCAGAGATTAGGACGTCAGGGAGTCCAAAGCGTTTGAAGATTTCAGAAATGTAGAGATCGGCTGTCCCTAAAGCATCGATTGTCTTGTTGCAAGGGGTGAAAATTACCCCCTTTGTAAGGCCATGGTCCACCGTGACCAATATTGAGTCATATCCGTCTGAGATGGGAAGATCGGTAATGAAATCAAGGGTTACTTGCTGAAATGGACGTGTCGCTTTGGATGGGATAGGGACTAATGCCGGCGCATTTGGGTGAGTATTAACTTTCATCTGTTGGCATAGTGCACATCCCTCTACCCATTCTTTGACATGTCTGTACATTCCTGGCCACCAGTAGTCGCGTTTTAGAAGTGCCAATGTTTTTAATTGTCCAGGGTGTCCAGAAGATAACGCTTCATGCGTATCTTTGATTAATCTGGTCCTTAATTCGATCCGGTCAGGGATATAGATCTTTCCGAGGTAGTAGACGATGCCATGGGTATATGTCCAATCTTGTAGCTTTGATTTGATTGGTGGTGCTCTTTGTCTTTTAATAACATCGATCAGAATTCGTCCAAAATCATCATTCGCCATGTACTTCTTCAATTCATCAGCTAGATCGTTATTGATGAGGCGAATAAAGCGATCGTTTGGTAACATAGTGACTGTGGTTTGTTCTTCGTCATTACCCATGTGATCTGGTCGTCTAGATAGAGCATCTGCTTCGAACATCTTCGTACCCGGTACATGTTCAATCCGAAGGTCAAATTCAGATAATAAAGATGACCATCTGGCCTGTCTAGGTGTCAATCGCTGAGCCGTTCTATAATAAGACAGGTTCTTGTGATCGCAATGCACAATGATGGTATGAGGTGACCCATGCAAGAGGTGACGCCAAACTGCTAATCCTCTAATGATAGCAAGTAATTCTCTATCATAGATCTGGTAGTTCTGTTCCGTTGGTGTTAGGGTGTGGGAAATAAAACCGCAGGGATGCAGTGCACCAGAGTCGTCCACTTGTTTTAAAACCGCTCCTATTGCTTTATTAGAGGCATCGGTTTGGAGGATAAACGGTTTTGCTGGGTTTGGCATTAAGAGAACTGGCATGGAGGCAAATCGTTGTTTTAGGGTATCAAAAGCGGTTTGACGTTCTGCGTTCCATTCAAATATCTCCATCTTTTTTGTTAAATCGGTGAGTGGTTTTGCTATAGCTGCAAAATTTCCAATGAATCGTCGGTAGAAGTTCCCAAAGCCTAGGAATGATCGAACTTGTTTGACTGTTGTTGGTATTGGCCAATCAGCTATCCCTGCTAGTTTAATAGGATCCATCTGTATTTTCCCAGGTGATATAATCATTCCCAGAAATTCGACTTCTTGTACAGCAAATTTACACTTTTCCAGTTTCAAGAACAAGTCGTTTTCCTCTAATCGGTCTAGAATTCGTTTTGTGCGCTCTTCCAATTCTGTCTTGCTTTGGGAACAAATCAAAATGTCGTCCATGTAAATGATGAGCCATCCTTCATTAATCATATCTCTGAAATATTCGTTCATCATGGTTTGGAATGTAGATGGTGAATTGCATAGCCCAAAGAACATGACAGTTGGTTCGTATAATCCTCTGTTTGTGATAAAAGCTGCTTTCCATTCATCGCCTTTCTTGATTCGAACGTTATTGTATCCCCAGCGAAGATCTAATTTGGTGAAGTATTGCGCTCCAGCAAGTCTGGTAAGGAGGTCGGATACTAGGGGTAATGGATATGCGTTCTTGATTGTCCAATCGTTCAGGTACCTGTAGTCTTGACATGGCCTTAACGCTCCGCTTTCCTTTTTGGAAACAAAGAAGAATGGCAAAGCCTGAGGTGATTTCGACGGTCTGATGTATCCTTTAGTAAGTTGTTCTTCAATCCATTCGTCTAGAGATGATTGCTCTTTAATTGATAACGGATAGATCTTGCTAACTTTAGGAGTGAAACCGTTTTTCAGTTCGATCGCATGATCCCAAGTTCTAGAGGTAGGAAATCGTTCTGAAGCTTTCTTCTCAAAGACTGATCGCCATTTCTCGTATTCCGTAGGTAATTCTGTCTTTGGTTCGTCTTTTTTCAGTTGATGTTCTAATGCCTGCGATGCTGATGTTTTGACCCTTATCCAATAGTCGTCTTCTCCCCACTGATTGTCCAATGCCAGTTGCCAGATCGTCCCATCTTGTCGTTGATTATCAATGAGGTGAATCGTTTTGTCTCTCCAATCAATAGTCGGGTTATTTTCTTCTAACCAAGGAATTCCCAAGATTAATCGTTGGTCTCCTAACTTGGTGATTAAGAACCAGTTACTGTGACGCTTTCCTCCAATTGAATATTGAATTAATACTCGATGAGTGATCATTCCATTTGTGTTGATTGTTCCATCTGCGTTTCTGACTCGAATTGGTTTTCTTAGCTTTTCTTTTGGTAGTTTTGTTGTTATTTCTTCGTCAATAAAGTTCCCTTCTGCTCCACAATCGATGAGGGCAGAGGTTTCAGCGGGTAAATCGATCGTTTCAACAGTGATAGAAAGGCGCTTGTCATTATTCGATCGTACTATTACAGAATCAAGCGCTAACTGTGAAAATCCATTTGTTGTGGAAGTGCCAACCGCTGTGTGACGCTTCCTGATCAAAAACCCTCGTTTTCGAGTTCGTTAAGAAGACCTTCTCGTTCATCGGCCTTCATTCCAGCTAGGATCGCTCTGATACTCGCAACTGGGTCGTCTTGCTTTTCCTTGGGCGCATCCTCAGGGATGGATCTGATCCCTTTATTCTGAAACGATGAGGAGGACCTGAAGGAGCCGTTTGGGGTGGTGTTTCGTTTCAGACAATTTTTTGAAACATGTCCCTGGTTTCCACATCTGAAACACTTCCCAGTTTTCATGTATTCCTCCTTTTGTTCGTCTGTCAAATGTCCAGTGGGCATAGCATTAACTGATCGAGTTGATCCGCCCCTAGTGTTGGTGTTTCGGTTAAAATTAGAGCGGTTCCCTTGTCCTGGTTTGCGTCCAAGTGCTCGCATCATTTCCCAAGCGCCATGAAGCTGTTCTGCCTTTTCATATGCTTCCTTCATTGATAGAACGTTTGCTTCAAGAATTTTGGTGGCGATACTTTCAGGGAGTCCTTTAACAAATGCCTGAAGTTGTGCGGTTGTCCCTTTCAATCCTGAAGTTCCAATCTCCATGTGGAATTTTCTGATATATTCAGGGACTGAAACATCGCCTCCTACTCTGAGATTGGCCAAATTGTTTAGGGCCCTAAGTGCGCTGTTGACTTCGCCCCAATCGGCTAAAAAGCGCTTCTTGAATTCGGCCCAACTCGTCCAGATAAGGGTCGTTTCTTCATCGTTGTCTAGTTCCTCTTTGATTAGAACCTTCCAATCGTCGAGTTCCTGTCCTAGGCAGGCAAGAGCAAATCGAATCTGTTTCTGGCCTTTGTTCTTATAGTTGTCATCGTTCAAAACGAAGTAGTCTTCCAAGTTTCCAATAAAAGCCTTTGCTTCGGTTCATTTTCCTGTAAAAATGCGCATGGGCTGCGGCTTAATATCTCCTTTAGAGGCAGGTGTTGCTGCGTCAGATGCCATCTTTTCTGTTTCTTCTTTTGGGTCTGTAGGTTCTCCTGTTTCGTCTTTCTTCTTTCCTGATTCTGGATCTCCGAATAGATTTACTTCGATCTGTTTCTGTTCTTGGAAATCTATCCAAGGCTGTACTTCTCCGTCCCTAAGTGCGTATCGTTCTCGTCCTGCTGTTCCAGTGAGACTGAGATATTCGTTCCACCAAGAGAGTTCTGGTTCGTCTGTAGGCGGTTTGAATAACCAACGAAATCCTTCTTCGTGTTCTTCGTTTACCCAATCAATCCAAACGTCGTCTGGGAAAGCGTCCCCTTGTCCTTCAGTGTAATCACCTTCAAAGAGGGATTCTGGTACTGGTTCGTTCTTTTTCTTGGTTCCTGAGCGGAAAAACCACCCTGTTCCTGTAGTCGATGGAAAGACTTCCCTTCGATCTAGATAATACTTTCGTCTGAAACGGACAGAGCCGTTTGGGGGTCTAAGGGTCGAGGTTCTGGTATCAATGGTGTCTGGCTAGTGTAGAAACACTGAGCGGTCTGAGAGTTCCAACTTGTGTTAAGATCGATGCTCCCAACGTGGTTCGTTCTAAGTCAACAGTGGCCAGCAGAGTCTCGGTCCGCTCCCAGCCTACTGGACAGATTCTGGACGCTAAGTCAAACGATGACAAAGGTCTTTAGGTCGACGACGAGCTCAAGGAAAAGAGAGCGAGGAGTTCGAGTCAAATTGGGAGTATGATTCGATTAAGTTGGAACTGAGGAATGTACAAGGTATTCTAGGGTTTATATATGTTTTGAGAACAAGGAAAACTATGAAGGGAATGCACAGTAAGCGCAGCTAACTACCTATGAAAGGAAATGTGAAAGCGTTAGCAAAAGGAGATAAACGTCCGCTAAATCGTATGGTAATGATGATGTAATAATAAAGTATCCGTCATAGAAGAGGAAAAGAAACTGTAACACAAACAACCCTGTCACTGAGAAACGTTCCAAACACATTGATATTAAATATCATCATATACGCAAACTCATCGATAATAAGGAAATTGAATTACGATTCATTGAAGGATCTAATAATCCTGCAGATATTCTAACTAAGAACCTTGGTAGAATATTATTTCAGAAATTTGTACCAATGATGGGATTATATGAATCGCTCAATTGATTCAGGGATACGACATAACAACGCTTCTCACAAGAATACATGTCAAATTTCTCACAAAACATGTTTCATTCTCATGAGACACATTACAATATCAATATGACGTGGCTTGCCCACACCAAGATTGGATAAAAAGACACATATTTCTCTGTTTCCCTCATTCTTTACTCTGGCGACTCGTTCACTACGACGAGTCCCACATTATTTCAACATCCACTCCCTCTACATGTTGTCCTCCCCGGCACCCAACGCCCTCCTCGACTCCTCTTCGGCCTCCACACAGGCCATCGCCTCCGCCACCTCCGACGTTGTTCACAGCATCACCGTCCTCGCCGCCGCCCTCGACGCCGCCACTCACGGCACATTGGTCCTTCCCAGGGCCTCCGTCACCATTGTGCAGGCGTGCATTGACAATGAGCGTATCACTCATATTCACCGGGTCTTAAAGGCCCAAGAAGCTTCTATCGCCGTGGCGATATCAAATTTGGATGCCATTTCTGAATGGTACGAGGCTCCGCAGAGCCAGAGCTGGGGGCAGGGTGTATGGGGAGAAAACTAAAAAATAATAAATAAAAATATTCATGTAATCTACACAAAATAGAATAGTGTATAGATTATGGGGGGGTGTTAAACGAACTTTTCATTATTATGTTTATTTAATATTTGTACATGTTTATTTACGATACTATAGCATAACACTAGAAGTGTATATAAGACAGCTCGTATCTCAATAAACAGTAGTTGCTCTTTCTTGCCTTCCAGCATGTGAGTATCTCCTCTCTATGAGAGTAAAGACCTGGAGAGGTCTCTGGTCATTGTCGTTGACAATGATACAATACTCAAAACACCTGGAGAGGTGTCTGGTCACTGTCTATAACAGTGATACAATACTCTTGTCATCATGAATCGATGACTCTATGTCTGACGGACATATGAGTTTATCGTTCAAGACAGTGACGACCACTGGGACAATTGGCATCTTAAGGATGTCCGATTGCTGCTCAACAGATACTACTAGTACCCAAATGCAATATTTTTACGACAACTTGCCTTGTAGTTATCCAAGGGACTAGTGTGCGTGAGCTGAATCCCTGCAGCATTGGTACCATATTACCATTACTACGTATTGCAATGTATAGCAATGCAAATACAATCACGCGCAGTATGTCAGGCAGTATTGCAACGTGTTACAATGCCAATACAATCAAGTGGAGCTATTACATGACCATATAATACTCGATAATGGGTTATAGGATTTCAGCACTTTTGTTGATGAGTCCCTCTGGGCCGCTTAGAGCCCGAAAAATTCTTCAAATCGACCAACCCCCCATGGCCACTCCGCCACATTCAGTTTGTCGTCAAAACCTTGGAAGAACTGCACAAACACCGACAAACGAACCTCATTTCTCGACTCACCCTCATCCCAAAACTGTTCGTGCCAGGCAGTCGACGGCTATCAACATGAATAAGTCCTTCCCCCGCGAAGACCCTTTCTTCAGTCCGCCCAACCACCTTTTGGCGTAGAACCCGTAGGTCGGGCGTCACAGCTGCCTCGTACTCTCCCTCTCACCACCTCATACGCCACTCCACTTTTATTGCCGCAGGACTCAATTTCGACTCCCCGGTTCACCATCTGAGCGCATTCAAGCTACGTACAATAGGTGCCTCGTCAGTTAGGAGTAGGCCAACTGTGTGTCAACATCAACGTTCAACTATTGGTGGCCTTATTCTGCTGGATCGCCACGGCGGCGACCCGGCAGCCGCAACGGCCGGGATGGCAACTATAGCGTTTTCCCCCATTCCTATGACCCTCACCCCCACATCTACACTTCATGGCGGCGTCTTGGCAACTCTGAGTGTTGCTTCTCCCGATTCGAGCTCCATCCTTACCTTTTCGGGTACTCTGACGACTTTATCGGACACCTCCTTACCCGTTCTGTCCTCTTCGATCCATATTGAGCTCATCCACGTCCGCATCGAGCTCATCCACGTCCGCATCCACATCCGCATCCGTTCCGTCGTCTCCAACTGCACCCCACTCGGACCCGGGCTTTCCAAATCGCGGCTTTTTCAGCTCCTCACACTTTCTTGTCCCGCTTATAGCCGCGGTATTTACAGCCGTCCTCTCCCTGCTTTTGTGGTTGATATGCCGCCGTCGCCGTCGCGCTCCAACATCTTCCTTTTATTACGGAAGGAAGAGGAGGATGGTGGAGTGGTTTGTTTAGAGGGCGCGGCGACGAATTTGAAGAGACGGTTCCTGGCCCAAAGTATGTCGGCGTTGAAGAGGATCTCAAAGGGTCCAGGTGCGTCGAGAAGGAGGACGCGCGATACTTTCTAGGTAAGGACGGAGGAGAAGAGCAAGGCGGGAAACTCGATATCGCGTCTTGGGCTGCCCATGCCAGTAGTAGCCCACCTCCAAAGCGTGCAAGAAACGGGACAAATCGTCTCGCGTAAGAGAGGCGCGTCGATGTCCGTCGGTCTCCCGTTATTATCGTCCTCTTTTGTGCCGGCTGCTATTAGATTCCTGAGCGACGAGGAAGGAGACGATGATGACAAGGACGATCCCGAGATGCGGGTTCCTTGGGAGAGTTTGCGGCATAAGAGTATCAGCTGCGCGATCATTGCCAAGGTGGATGTGGACGGATTCGATGTGAAGTGTGCGTGCGGCCCGGGCAATCCAGGCTGCGATCGGGGGATAAGAGGAGACGAACGCGAGTCTGAGCCAGACCGGTCAAGGTCGAAACAAAGGGTTCAGGATCGTGGTTGAATCACCCCCGGTGCGGATTCCGACGCCTGGTTCGAGTGGACGGTCTCCGTGGTCATTGGCGTCTGCGTTCCCATTTCCTTTCTTCTCGAGTGGCGACCATCAACGAGCAGGAGAAGAAGCCGACGACAAGTATACGCCTGTGCTGAGCCCGAGCGAAAAAAGGAGAGGAACCGCGCCCGAGGCGAGTGCGAGAATGGAGGAGGAAGAGGAGAAGTCCGGTACAGTTTATACCAAGACGTACCGTGACCGGGCAGACCGGGCGGTGAGGCGAGCCGAGGCGATCGTAGACAGTGCGTGGAGCGACCGGGAGAGGTGTTAGGCTTTTTGGACTTTGATCAATGGACAATGAATGGTTTTTCTTTTTATCTAATGGTTAATTTTGCAAGATGAAAGTTGCATGTTGGCAATGAGAGTGTTATCAACTATTTGCAAAGTATTCCTGTATCATAGTATGTACTTAGAACAATTTAAAATATATCAAGTATTTCTATTTATCATGGTTCTCAAATAGCAGGCCATAAATAAACTGGGTAAAAAATGTAGAAGATATGACAACAGTGTGGACATAGGTGAGGATTAAGTACATGCTATCACATGTAAATGTGATTACACAAATATGGAATCAAATCAGCATGTGTAGATGGTATAGACTGAGCAGTAATCTGAGTTTTGAGTTGATCCACATAATCTTGTTTTAAGAAGTGGTCACAAGCATTGGCCAGAGCCATCAGAACATCCTTTCTTTCCCAAAATGCTTGTTTAGCAATGATAACAAAGGCTAAAATATGTCAACTTGAATCAGTCTAATAAATGAAGAATTAACTTACCAACTAAAACTTGACAATGAGATGGCTGATAATGCTAAAGTCAAAAATGACTCCTGGAGAAAAGTTGAATGATCACCATATAGAATGAACATTGTTCAGTTGGTGTTACCCCAAATGCATGAATCACAGAAAGCTAATGACAGGTATCATGAGAATCAAATCTGGTGCAAGGGAACAAGCATACAAACTAAACATAAATTATTGTACTTGTAAAAATCAAGCATTATGACTCACTTTCTGTTAGCCATGGGATAAAATGTCAGGAGAGTCCTGGCTTTAAATGGGCACTGTCACTCACTCTCTGTTAGTCATGGGATCAGATGGAGAGTCCCTGGCATCAAATGAGCACTGGCACTCACTGTCTGTTGGTCAATGGATCAGATGTCAGTGTTAGGACGGATCCCACCACAACCACAAGCCTCGTGAAAAGGTGATAAGATAGAGAAAGTAATGAAAACACAGTAGACTAGTGACCTGGTAAGAGGAAACTATCTAGAGTCTTAGAGACTCGTACCTACAAGACACCCTCCTTATATACCCCAATGCCTGGTCTGTGCGCACAGACTGCGCAGCTACAAGACCCAGGCCTACCATCTAGAACCGCCCGGACTCTCCCAGAGTCTTAGCCCCTATAACCCCATATGCCGCGGTACAGCCACTGCTGATCTAAGCCCTCGGAGTATCCCGTTAGGGGTGGGAGTCGTTGCCCATATTCAGAGAAGTTGTTGTAGAGCCCCAAGGAAAATAGATATAAATATGGAAAAATCCAGAGAAAATCGTAAGGTCGTAACATAGCCCTCTCCTCAAGACTTCACGTCCCGGGAAGTCGACGCTATGGGTTGTGCCATAGGGGAATGAAGCGCAGGTTTAACCGGCCTGCTGCGCTCAAGGTCTCTTGAGAACACCCCTTCCGTGTCTTGTTCCGCATATATCTCCCGCCTATCCCCTTTCCATCGCTGCCAGTTCCTCTTCAGCCTTTCGAGGTATTCCCGCTCGAATTTTCCGTCTTCCCATCCAAACAACCGCTTAGGTGCGCGCGTATCCGTGTGGTTCTGCCATTTACGGTAGTGCAAGTCCCAGGCGTTAACAAGTCGTCATGGTGCAGCGGGATTGGCTTTATGGAACTTTTGAACCTCCTTCTTAGCGTTTTCGAGGTTCTCCGCAGGTTCCCAAGTAGAATCCTCCACAGGGTAATTTTTCCATTTAACCAGATACTCCAGTCGCCTGCCTCCACGTCCGCTCACTCAACTGTCCATGACTTCCTCAACTTCGTATTCATCATCAGAGGACTCCTCGACCATCTGCGCCTCTTGTCTTGACGCAATTTTTTCCTTTTGGTTGGGGAATCCTGGTTCTTTGTACGGTTTCAGAAGAACCTCATTGAACATGTTATAGGCCTTCCACGAAGCTGGGACCTTCAGCCGATATGCCGACTCGCCAACCTTTTCGACTACCTCCAAGGGACC
Organism: Amanita fuliginea; assembly: GCA_023014435.1. Taxonomy (NCBI): domain Eukaryota; kingdom Fungi; phylum Basidiomycota; class Agaricomycetes; order Agaricales; family Amanitaceae; genus Amanita; species Amanita fuliginea. The sequence goes on from JAEBUQ010000005.1 coordinate 1,762,747, forward strand.
TACGAATTTGCCGTCCAACTTCTTAGTTGCGCGAATGACAGGTAAATTCTCCGTGCTGAGGTAAACCTTGTCCCCTGGCTTATATTGCCGAGCCTGCGACTTGCCTGCATCGTACCACGTTTTCATCATAGTGGCCGTTTTCTCTAGAGCTGCCCGTGCCTGGGAATGAACATCCTTTATTTCGTCCACCAGCATTTCAACTGCTACTACTTTCGGCTTATATGTGGGACTGAGACCCTTGTGCGGATGACGTCCGTAGTTCATAAAGAACGGCGAGAATCTGGTAGAGGCATGCACTCGGTCGTTATGGCAAAATTGCGCCACCGATAGCCAGTCGCTCCAGTTGTCTTGTCTATGATTGACAAACATCGTCAGGAATTCCTTGACCTCCTGATTGACATGCTCTGTCTGTCCATCAGTCTGCGGGTGATAGGCGGTAGATCGGTTAGGTTTGATTCCCAACATGCCATACAGATCGTCCATAAACTTTGATGCAAATTGAGGCCCTCGATCACTGATGACCTTGCGCGGCAGTCCGTGATCCCTGAACACATTGTCCCTCATTAAAACCGCTACCCCTTGTGATGTAATGGATGACGTAGTTGGCAAGAAATAAGCTTTCTTAGTGAAGCGATCTACTACCACCATTATCATGTCGTTGCCCTTGGATTCCGGAAGCGGTCCCATTAAGTCCACTGAAATAACCTCCCATGGTTCTTGAGGTACTTCATTTGGTACGAGTGGTGCTGCCCTCGGCTGACGATCCGGTTTGGTGCGTTGGCAGGTTTCACAACCCGCGATGTATTCCTCAACGTCCCGGCGCATATTAGGCCACCAGTAGTTGCGGGTCAGCTGCTCCACGGTTTTGGCAATTCCCAAGTGTCCCCATGAATGGTGAATCTGGATTATTTCCCCTCGGATTCGTTTGACAGCGGGTACATATACTCGGCCCTTCCACTCTACTAATCCTTTGTCCACCTTGAAATCCCCGTCGCCTTCTTCTAGACCCTTTACAACTTGCTTCTCCCACTGATGCTTTGGAATCTTCCTGATGCGATCCACAATTTCCTCCAGTGCTCTATCATTGTCAAAAATTCGGACAAACAAGTGTTCCTTTAATAGGATAACACCTTCATTGTCATTTTGTCCTCGCTCGTGACCCGCTCGTCGCGATAATAAATCTGCCTTGGAGTTGGACTTTCCTGACCGATGCTTGATAACGAAATTGTATTCCTGTAAGTCCGTTACCCATCATGCTTGTCGCCTGTTCAAGTTCTGTGGTTTCCAGAAATACGTGAGGTTTTGATGATCCGTTAAAACCTCCACTATCTCCTTAGCGCCTTTGAGGTAATGAGACCATTTGTAGAAGGCGTGCATGACCGCCAACATTTCTTTATCGTAGATCTCGTAATTCCGTTCTGCATCGTTAAGCAACTTTGAAATGAAAGCCACTGGTCGCCACAGGTTATCCCTTCCTTGCTGAGACAGAATTCCACCGATTGCAAAATCTGACGCATCCACCTCCACCCGAAATTGACCTTCGTCGTCTGGGATTTTCAAAGTCACCTCCCTCACCACAAGGTCTTTCAGTCCCTGAAAGGCCGTAGTTTTGAGCTCCGTCCACAACCAGTCAACCTTGCCCGTCAAACGAGTTAACGGTTTTGCCACGCGCGTAAAACCCTCCACAAATCGTCGATAAAAATTAATAAAGCCCAAAAATTGTTGCAACTCCCTTTTTGACGTCGGAGTAGGCCATTCGGCCAGCGCTTTGACTTTACCCTGCTCCATCTGTATAGAATCCTGACTAATGACCAGTCCCAGGAAGTCAATTTGTGGTTGATCGAACCAACATTTTTCCGGCTTTAACGACAACTTATGTTCCTTCAGTTTTGCCAAGATGCGGTTGACATGACGAATATGGTCCTGTTGATTATCCGAAAAGACCAATATATCATCCATGTAGATGACCACCCATCCCTTGGCAATTTCAACTCGGAAGATATCGTTCATCATGGTCTGGAATGTGGCCAGCGAATTTGTGAGGCCGAAGAACATGACCAAGGGCTCAAACAGCCCCCTATTTGTTCGAAATGCCGCCTTCCACTCGTCACCTTCCTTGATTCTGACATTGTTATATCCCCAACGAATATCCATCTTGGAGAATATTCGTGCCTTGGACAACTTGTCCACCAATTCACCAATGAGTGGGAGCAGGTACCGATTCTTTATGGTCATTTCATTTAATCTCCGATAATCCTGTACTGGTCTCAGCTTTCCATCCTTTTTCTTAACAAAGAAAAAAGGCGACGCCATAGGGGACTTGCTAGGTTGGATTTGTCCGGACTCCAGATTCTCCTTCAGGAACTCGTCCAATTGAGCCTGCTCCTCACGGTTAAGGGGGTAAATTTTACAGTCCACCGCTTTGGATCCCGGGATTAATTCGATGGCATGGTCCCATGGACGCCTTGGTGGTAGCTCGTCAAAAGTCTCTTTTTCAAAGACTTTTCGATGTCCTAGATAATGCTTAGGGACTACCTCCTCTAAGGTGCGCTTTACTGCTACACCGGCTTCCCTCGCCGCAATGTCCGTTGCCACTGATGGAATTCGAAGTTCAGGGTCACCAATGTGAACAGCTAACAACCGTTCTCCCGATTCCAACGGTTGCATCAGATCAACTTCCCCTTCTGGCTCTGTCACTTCGGATCGATCCCAACACGTTCCTGGACACCTGCTGAAGCTCACTTCCTGCTTTTTCCAGTCCATCACCGGATTATAATGTTGAAGCCAATCATGTCCCAAAAATAGATCCGTCTTCCCTAGTCGGGCCACTCCACATTCCACAATTTCTTCATGGTCGCCGATACGTAGCTTGAACTGTACCATATACTCCAAACTACCCATTACGTTGCGCGTACCATCAGCGTTGTAGACCGCCATTGGTCTCAGCATCTTCCGCTTATTCAGTTTGTGTCGTTCCACAAATTCATCATTGATGCAGGACCCTGTACAGCCAGAATCTACTAACGCCATTACAGTAACCGTTCGACCCGTGTCCATGGTGGTGATTGTGCCCTTTAAGTTCATTTCCTGCTTCCCTGAAGCTTTTACTAACTGCCCCCGCAGTTGTACTAAATTCCATAACGCCTCCTCTTCCGGTAGAGTGTTCAAGTCTCTTACAAGGTCCTCATCAACTTGATGAATCCTTTTGTTGTGAACCCACTCCTTCAAACACCGCACTGTGGTTGTTTTTTCCTGTTGCCATATCCGTCTCAGGACCCATGCTGGAGTCCAAGTTTTTATTCGAGGTTTTGCACTCACACTCAGATTCCGAATACGATGAACAAAAGATGAACATTCATATAATAAATCCAGAATACTAATCCACGAGTCCTTGTGTACCACTGAGTCCTTTTTTGTCAATAGCGCTGAGCGCTCGCCTATTGACCCTCGCCAAAACCCTTCTCCTTCCCGTATTCCTTCCACATCTCCTCTGTGAGATCCTCAACCTTCAACTCCCTAATTCGTCCCTTGCCCTTATCCTGTGTCTTGGCCCTTTTTGGCTCTGGACAGTCCTTAGCCCAATGCCCAGTGTTACCACAGTTAAAACAAGCGCCTTTTGCCCGCTTTGTTTTATCAACGTCCATGGCGTTTGGATCACGTGTCGTTTTAGATCCTGATGGCGCGCTGTACTGAAACTGGTTGGGCTTGGAGTCCTTGGCAACCGGTTTCTCCTTATATCCATCATTACTTCAGCCCGTTCCATAAGCCTCATTTGCCTTTCTATACGCTCGCGCTAACTCAATAGCCCGTTTCTGGGTTTGGTCCAGGGTAGCATCCTCTGGTAAGTTCCCATATTGGATAAGATCTCGACCTAATGCGGGGTGAATATGTCCTAGGAAGTGCGCTAATAACGCCCGATCGTCCCAATTGACCAGCGGCTTTAGAGCGTTGAACTTAATAATGTAGTCTTCCACTGGTTGCAACCCTTGTTTAAGTACCAAAATGGCATCGGTCGCCTTTTCCCTGGTCTCTGTCGACATAAAGAAATGATGCATTTCCTCTTTGAACCCTGTCCATGTCGTAAAGGGGTACTGATTCCTAAGAGGTCGTCGCAACAATGTAGGCAGTTGCGTTAAATGGTTGTACTGCCCAATATTCAGCTCTTCCCACGTGAGGCCAGGTACCCAAAATGGTGACACGTTGTCCATCTTGTCTTGATACTCTTGGTCTGCTTCTAATGCCTGTTTCAGCTGCACTCCGGCCCAGTCTCCCGCCCGATTGTCCTTGCCCTTCCGGATTCGGTATAGACACAATAGAATCTTCCTATCAGCACGCGTTTCTCTAGCCAACCGGAAATAGATTTCCATTTGTCTTAACCATCCATCGACCATGCGGGGATCGCCCTCGTAGTGATCTGGCATCTCGGCCTTTGTGAGGGGTTGAGGCTCCGGCCGGGGGTTCGCACGGTGATACTCATTAATCAAATCTGCAATCGCACCGCCAATTGCCGCCGCAGCATCCAATCGTTGCTCATTTTGCAGGATGATCGCATTCTCGTGGGCATTTAGAGCAGCTTGGTCAGCATTAGCAGCCGGCGGAGGGATGTCTTGACTAGTTTGCAAGTTACGCCATCCCCATATACCGTGCAGCAGCCGAGTGATTGTGTTGGCCGTGTATTGGAATGCTCCCACATGCATGTATCCCCTTTGTTGGGTGACCAGGATTGCCATTCGATCCCATCCCGCTTCTCCCCATGGAGTAGCAATGATGTGGAAACAATTTCGACGCCCGTACGTAGACCTGATGATTATTCGAACCTCAGTGTTTTGGAGCTCCGAATCCCATTGCATTATTTCTTGGATTTGCGGGTACTGTTAAGATCGATGCTCTCAACGCAATTCGTTCAACAGTGGCAAGCAGAGTCTCGGTCTGCTCCCAGCCTACTGGACAGGTTCTGGACACTAAGTCAAACGATGACAAAGGTCAAATAAACGACGAGCTCAAAGAGATGAGAGCGAGGAGTTTTCGTTCAGAAGTTGAGAGAAGAATTTGATTAAGTTGGAACTGGAGTCTAGCTACTTTACAAGAAGGTTTATATACATAAAAGAACAAGAGAAATATAAAAGGAAATGTACAGCTAAATACCTAAGAAAGGAAATGTGAAGGTAAAGTAGCTAAAGGAGATGAGCGTCCATGAAACGCATAACGATGATTATATAATAAAGTAAGTCCGTCGACGAAAGGGAAAGAAATTGTAACATTACCCCCTTCGTATGCAAGAAGTCACCGACTTCTTAACCTGTTCCCCAACCATGGTTTCCACCATTTGTCCACCCATGATCCCTTCGCGATTTCAACCATTCGGCGATGGTGTTGACATCATGGTTAGCGGTTTCGAACCGCCATTGCAACGTCCTTGTAATATAGTCGAGCTGGACCGTTTGTTCAAGGATCGCATCGCGTTCTTCATCCGTGATGGTGTGAGGGTCAGTGGTGAGGGCGGTGTTGAGCATGGCATCGAGGGGTCCGGCAAAAAGCTGATAGTCAACGATGAAGGTGGCGAGGGCTTCCTGAGCCCGAAGAAGGGTGGCGTTGGGGATCCTGGCGAGAGGTGGTGTGGGTGGAGTGGGTAAAGGTGCTTCTTCTTCAATAACAAAGTCCGCGAGCTCATCTGGATGTTGGTGGAGGTCGGCGACGGTGGACGAAGGGGAGGCAGGCCAATTCGGGAAAAGATAATCGTCGATGGTGGTGGTGACGGTGACGAAGACCTCAATAGGGAGGTCATGGGCGGTGGCGACGAACGGGGAAGCAGCGGCGAGAGAGGGATCATAACAATGGCCACAGGCTGTGACCAAGAGCGCGAAGGCGAAAGCGACGAGGTAGGCGATGACGACGATAGTGGACATGCTGTATCGATAAGATGGGGGTGTTAGACCATTGAGTGTGGTTTAAATATCCCAAATCTCATCGTCGGAGTCCAAAGCTAAGATCTCTTCGATCTCAGGTTCCCTGGTTCTGAGAAAGTTCTCACGAGAGTTCCTAGCTGCTTCTTCTTGTTCTGATCGGGTTCTTGCATCGTCAGGGTGTGGAATACGGATTTGTTCAGGGTGTGTATGTCGTGTGACACGTATTTCTGGATTGTTCATACTAGCCTGTATTGCCTGGTTCAGAAGATCGTAATATCGTTCGGTTGCAAGTGTTATTTCCATTTGCGCTTGTGTGCGGTTAAAATTTTCACTTCCCCTTATGTTCATTCGTCGTTCATATTGCCATTGTTCCGCGGAAATGTCTCTGCCAAGCTGGATAATCCATTGTAAAGCTTCTGATAATTCAGGGAAGGTTCGTCGTAACCAAACTCTGTGATAAACGTTGTCATATTGAAAACAAGGGTGAACTGATGCTGGAAGGTAATGTGATTCGGCTTCCTGAAACGTGGGTAACTCCCCTAGATCAAAAGAGAGACGATGATACTGGGGAAGGTACTTTGATAAAGCATTATATGGGATCTCTGTATGGCCTTGTGGATGCGTTCGTTTGTGAGGAGGTAATCGTGATACTTTAGGCGGTTTTGACATCATTGGGACGTATTTCAGTTTCTGATATATAGAGAGTGTTCGTTTGGAAGGGTGTTTAAAGGCAGGAACGAACATCTGCGTGACAGAGTATCTGGTTTTGACAGTAGGAGTGTATCGTCCAACAGTTCTGCAAAATCTCTTGACATAGCGGATATTATGTTTTAATTGGAGGTTGGTGCGATAATAAGTCATAGTGTTGATTGCTTCAAAGATTTCTTCTGTTTTTATATTCTACCAAAATATCCGCAGCATTGCCCAGATGTCGTTCTGGTTCCCAGGTATTGTCATTTGCTCCATAGCCTTTCCATTTGACTAAATATTGATAACCGGCTCCGCGTTTTCGATGTCCAAGGATAGCCTCGATCTCAAACTCTTCTTGTCCCTTAACCATATCGGGAGGTGGCATAGTGAAATTCGGGCCGTGCATTGAGGTTTCCTTATATGGAGTGAGGAGCGATGCATGAAACACAGGGTGAATGCGCCATTGTTTCGGTAATTTCAATTTGTAAGTAACTGGTCCCATGACTTGTTCAACCTGGAAGGGTCCTTCCCGTTTTGGTGCTAACTTTCTTGATTGATATGGAATGTGGAGATTCTTGTTTTCGAGCCAGACTTTGTCACCCTTTTCGAATCTGATTGACTTGTCTCTGTATCTATGAGTGACCATTTGTCTAGCTAGTTCGTGAGCGGCTAGGGCTTCTTCTCTAGCTTTTCGGAGCATCAGAAGTCGTTCTTCTGCTGCTGGTGCGGTCATCTTGATTGCTGCTGTAGGGATAGCGATTGGATCTGATCCGTACATAAGTTGAAATGGTGATGTCTTTATTGTGTCGTGATATCGATTATTATGTGCAAATTCAGCGATGGGTAGTAGTGGTTTCCATTTATGAGGTTCATTTGCGCAGAACATTCGAAGATAAATTTCGAGTTCTTGATTTACACGTTCAGTTTCTCCATCTGTCTGAGGATGGTAGGCTGTGCTCATTCTATGGTCGATTCCTAGAGCTTTTCGTATTTCTTGAAATACTTTGGCGGAGAATTGCGGTCCTCTATCTGAGATTAAGATGTCAGGGAGTCCAAAGCGTTTGAATATTTCAGAGATATAGAGGTCTGCAGTTCCTAAGGCGTCGATCGTCTTATTGCAAGGAGTAAAAATTACCCCCTTCGTAAGGCCATGGTCCACCATGACCAGAATGGAGTCATAACCGTCAGATATAGGAAGATCGGTGATAAAATCCAGTGTGACTTGTTGAAATGGCCGAGTAGCTTTTGATGGAATAGGGATTAATGCCGGTGAATTTGGGTGGGTATTGACTTTCATCTGTTGGCAAAGTGCACAACCTTCAACCCATTCTTTGACATGTCTATACATTCCAGGCCACCAATAATCACGTTTCAAAAGTGCTAGTGTTTTCAATCGTCCAGGGTGTCCTGAAGATAATGCTTCATGTATCTCCTTAATTAATCGAGTGCGCAACTCAATTTGATCAGGCACATAGATCTTGCCCAAGTAATAAACGATACCATGAGTGTATGTCCAGTCTTGTAGTTTGGATTTAATTGGTGGTGCCCTTTGCTTAGTGATAACTTCAATAAGGATGCGTCCAAAATCGTCGTTTGCCATGTATTTCTTTAATTCGCTGGCAAGATCATCATTGATTAGTCGAATAAATCGGTCATTCGGCAAAACCGTGACCGTAGTTTGTTCCTCATCATTTCCCATATGATCTGGCCGTCTGGATAATGCATCTGCTTCGAACATTTTTGTGCCAGGTATATGTTCAATACGAAGATCATATTCAGATAGTAATGATGACCACCGAGCTTGTCGAGGTGTTAAGCGTTGAGCAGTTCGATAGTAGGACAAGTTCTTGTGATCACAATGGACGATGATCGTGTGAGGAGAACCATGTAATAGATGGCGCCATACTGCAAGTCCCTTGATGATTGCAAGCAGTTCTCTGTCATAAATTTGATAATTCTGCTCCGTTGGTGTTAACGCATGGGATATAAATCCACACGGATGGAGTGCTCCAGATTCATCAGCCTGTTTCAGTACCGCTCCAATTGCTTTATTGGAGGCGTCGGTTTGAAGGATGAATGGTTTTGCAGGATTTGGCATTAACAATACTGGCATAGAGGCGAACCGTTGCTTTAGGGTGTCAAAGGCAAGTTGGCGCTCATTATTCCAGTCAAATGGTTCCGTTTTCTTGGTTAGATCTGTGAGTGGTTTTGCGATTGCTGCAAAGTTTCCAATAAAACGTCTGTAAAAGTTTCCAAAACCTAGGAATGATCGGACTTGTTTAACCGTTGATGGTACTGGCCAATCAGCTATTCCTGCGAGTTTGATAGGATCCATTCGTATTTTTCCGGGTGAGATGATCATGCCCAAAAATTCAACTTCTTGAACAGCAAATTTACATTTTTCTAATTTCAGGAACAGATCGTTCTCTTCTAATCGATCGAGAACCCTTTTTGTTCGTTCTTCTAGTTCGTTCAAATTCTGAGAACATATCAAGATGTCGTCCATGTAGATAATGAGCCATCCTTCATTAATCATGTCTCTGAAGTATTCGTTCATCATAGTTTGGAATGTGGATGGCGAATTGCATAAACCGAAGAACATAACAGTTGGTTCGTATAATCCTCTGTTGGTAATGAAAGCAGCTTTCCATTCGTCCCCTTTCTTGATCCTGACGTTATTATATCCCCATCGGAGGTCTAATTTGGTGAAATATTGTGCACCAGCGAGTTTTGTAAGGAGGTCAGATACTAGGGGTAATGGGTATGCATTCTTGATTGTCCAATCGTTTAAATATCTGTAATCTTGGCATGGCCGAAGCGCACCACTTTCCTTTTTTGAGACAAAGAAGAATGGCGATGCTTGAGGAGATTTCGACGGTTTGATGTAGCCTTTAGCTAGCTGTTCTTCAATCCATTCATCCAGCGACGACTGTTCTTTGATTGATAACGGATAGATTTTGCTAACTTTAGGACTAAAACCGGTTTTCAAATCGATAGCGTGATCCCAAGTTCTGGAAGTTGGGAATCGTTCTGATGCCTTTTTCTCAAAGACTGAGTGCCATTTCCCATATTCTGATGGTAATTCCGTTTTTTGTTCATCCTTTTTCAACTGATGTTCTAACGCTTGAGATGCTGACGTCTTAACTCTGATCCAGTAATCGTCTTCTCCCCATTGTTGATTGTCCAATGCCATTTGCCAGATAGTTCCTTCATTCCGTTGTTCATCGATGAGGTGTATCGTTTTATCTCTCCAATCAATAGTAGGATTGTTTTCTTCTAACCAAGGGATCCCCAAAATTAATCGTTGATCTCCTAATTTAGTGATTAGAAACCAGTTGCTGTATCGTTTTCCTCCAATCGAATATTGAATATGGACTCGATGTGTGATTATTCCATTAGTGTTAACCGTTCCATCTGCGTTTCTGACTTTGATTGGTTTTCGCAATTTTTCTTTTGATAACTTGGTGGTTACTTCTTCATCAATAAAATTCCCTTCTGCTCCACAATCGATTAGAGCCGAAGTTTCAGCGGGTAAATCGGACGTCTCCACAGAAATTGAAAGACGCTTGTCATTATTCGATCTTACTATTACAGAATCAAGCGCTAACTGTGAATGCCCATTTGTTATGGAAGTGCCAACCGCTGTATGACGCTTCCGGGTTAAAAACCCTCGTTCTCGAGTTCATTGAGAAGACCTTCTCGTTCATCGGCCTTCATCCCAGCAAGGATCGCTCTGATGCTTGCAACTGGGTCATTTTTCTTTTCCTTGGGCGCATCTTCAGGGATAGATCTGATCCCCTTATTCTGAAACGATGAGGAGGCCCTGAAGGAGGCGTTTGACGTGGTGTTTCGTTTGGGACAATTCCTTGAAACATGCCCCTGGTTTCCACATCTGAAACATTTTCCAGATTTCATGTATTCCTCCTTTTGTTCATCTGTCAAACGTCCAGTGGGCATCGCATTTACTGATCGGGTTGATCCGCCCCTATTGTTGGTGTTTCGGTTAAAATTGGAGCGATTCCCTTGTCCTGGTTTTCTTCCAAGCGCTCGCATCATTTCCCAAGCGCCATGAAGCTGTTCTGCCTTTTCATACGCTTCTTTCATGGATAGAACGTTTGCTTCAAGTATCTTTGTAGCAATACTTTCGGGAAGTCCTTTGACAAAGGCCTGGAGCTGCGCAGTAGTTCCTTTCAATCCTGAAGTACCGATTTCCATGCGAAATTTTCTGATATATTCAGGGACTGAAACGTCGCCCCCTACTCTGAGATTGGCTAGATTGTTCAGCGCTCTGAGAGCGCTATTAACTTCACCCCAATCGGCTAAGAAACGTTTCTTGAATTCTGCCCAATTCGTCCAAGTAAGGGTTGTTTCTTCTTCATCGTCCAATTCATCCTTTATCAGGACTTTCCAATCATCGAGTTCCTGCCCAAGACAGGCAAGAGTAAATCGAATCTGCTTCTGTGCTTTGTTTTTATAGTTATCATCATTCAAAACAAAGTAATCTTCAAGACTTCCAATGAAAGCCTTCGCTTCGGTTCGTTTTCCTGTAAAAACGCGCATAGGCTGCGGTTTGATATCTCCTTTAGAGGCAGGTGCTGCTACGTCGGATGCCATCTTTTCTGTTTCTTCTTTCGGATCTGTAGGTTCTCCTGTTTCGTCTTTCTTCTTCCCTGATTCTGGATCTCCAAATAGACTTTGTTCGATCTGTTTCTGTTCTAGGAAGTCTCTCCAAGGCTGTATCCCTTTGTCTTGAAGTGTGTATCTATCCTGTGGTGGTGCTCCAGAGAGACTGATGAATTCGTTCCACCAGGAGGATTCTGGTTCTTCAGTGGGTGGATAAAATAGAGAATAAAAGTCCTCTTCTAGATCTTCGTTGATCCACTCAATCCAAACGTTATCTGGGAAGACTTCCTTTCCGTTTCCTTCAATATAATCACCTTCAAAGAGGGATGCTGGTACTGGTTCGTTCTTCTTTTTAGTTCCTGAGCGAAAAAACCACCCTGTTCCTGTAGTTGACGGAAAAACTTCTCGTTGATCTAGATAATACTTTCGTCTGAAACGGGCAGAGCCGTTCGGGGGTCTGAGGTTCGAGGTTCTGGTATCAATGGTGTCTGGCTAGTGTAGAAACACTGAGCGGTTCTGTGAGTTCCAACTTGTGTTAAGATCGATGCTCTCAACGCAATTCGTTCAACAGTGGCAAGCAGAGTCTCGGTCTGCTCCCAGCCTACTGGACAGGTTCTGGACACTAAGTCAAACGATGACAAAGGTCAAATAAACGACGAGCTCAAAGAGATGAGAGCGAGGAGTTTTCGTTCAGAAGTTGAGAGAAGAATTTGATTAAGTTGGAACTGGAGTCTAGCTACTTTACAAGAAGGTTTATATACATAAAAGAACAAGAGAAATATAAAAGGAAATGTACAGCTAAATACCTAAGAAAGGAAATGTGAAGGTAAAGTAGCTAAAGGAGATGAGCGTCCATGAAACGCATAACGATGATTATATAATAAAGTAAGTCCGTCGACGAAAGGGAAAGAAATTGTAACAGGTACTGTGGCCAGTCGTACTCAGACCAGTACTGTTGCCGGATCAAGTGCAGATAACAGTAACCGGGCATAGATGGATTAACCGTTCCTATGACACTGATTGGTCTAGGGTATGGGTAAGGGACGTCCACTTCTCTACCGACCGTTCTCCTCCACTGATCTATCTCCATGCACTTATGATCCCGTTCCCCTTTGTTGAGTATCGTGGGATCCGTTGCTACCCAATCCTCTATACGCTGGACCGGTCCGCCCCACCATGTCAAATCAGCCCCCTGCGTCCTTGTTTTTGCCTTACTAGGACCAACTGCCTGCTCTAGGGTCTGCGCATAGGTTAATTTGGTAACCGTAACCAGGGAGGGATTTTTTGACAGCCCTTGGATAAACGAGGAGATCGTGGGAGCCGGGGATCGTTTAAGTTTGGACTTTCCATGTCCTCCGAACTCCGCCTGTAACCGGTGGTCTGGGAGACGTTCTAGCCGTATCAGCTCTTCCCACGTGTAGATCTCATCGTCGAATTCCCTGATAGCCGATTCTTCAATTACATGAAACTTTTGAGGATCCCTGTTGTCCTGCAATGCAAACCGGGCTGATAAATCCCTGAGCTCAGGGTCCCAGCTGAGGATATCCATAACGCGCGGCCACCGCGGCCAACAATACTTGTCATGATATTCTTGTTTGAATAATACCATGTAACACAGCCCGTCCTCGCGCCAAGGATACTTCTTCCCATTGCCCTTTGCGGTGGGTCCAGGCATCACTGCCCGTCCTTGTGCTTTCCCTAGGAAAGTGCCCTTGATATTCCCATTAAGAGTGTGCATCAAGGCATTCCAATCTTGATGCGACATCTGCATTCCCTCGTTGAAATACAGCGTCCGCGCCCCTGCTTCATAATCAATGGCGGCTACATCGATATAATATTTTTCAAGTGCTCGGGCCGCGTCTTCTACCACAAGGAGGTAACAGTTGTATGGAACCGCCAAAATTGCCTTAACGACCGCGTTATTGGGCCGTCCTCTGTATGCTTTTTCAATCAGACCCACCAGGGTCCCCTTATCTCTGCGCGCTCGGATCAAAGCCTTGTCCAGGCGCCGTTGTTCCAGAAGGGCTTGCCAAGCCTCCTCCTGCTCGCAGATCTGCTCCGCCTCCTTGAGCTTTAGCTCGTTGACGATCTTTTGTCACTGGCGAGCCGCCACTACTTTAAGATGTTTGCGCCATAGTTGAATATGGTTATCGTGGCGCCTGATGACCGAGTCACCGATGAATGCTGCCGGCCTCAACTGCACCGGCTCGAGCGCTGCTGCCCAGTCCGCTTCAAAGATCTGACCGATCTCCTCTAGTGTCGCCTGGGCGTAGGGTAAAACGTAGTTGAACAATTGTACCATTGTTCCAAAAATAAATTTTCAACCGAGCCAAACACTCCTGGTTTGCACCTCGGTCCGTTCGTGCGGCCTTTGTTGCCTAAGATCCCTGTCAGATGACAAGGACTGTTGTCGTTTCGTCGCGGACTACCCTTCCCGGCGTAGTCAGAGTACAATGCAGTCAATAACACACCCGCACTTGTATTTTCGATTTAATTCCGTCAATAGACCAAAAGGGGTGGTGCCCGGCTGTTCACTAGAGTGTCCTCGTGCTCAGGTAACTAGACCTGATACGTAATTGGTATCTCTAGACTGTGTGCCTTGATACACGTCACGCCAATTGATTTTCTTCGACGGTTCCACCGCCTATTCCGCAAGCACTAGTGTTGGTGCCAGTAAGACCCTGCCTGGTCAACTACTGCGCGCCCCAACTCTCGTCTAGCACCTGTTTTGTTGACTAGTGTGGTCCCTACATCAGTCGTGACGCAGTGTTGCCTAGTCGATGTCGAGAGTAAAAGAAAATGTAAAGATTCATTCGACGCTGTGAGCGACAACGAGCAAGACGTGCTTGGCGCTGTGTGCAACGACAAAGAGTGTGGTTGAAAGACTCTAGATTATGTTAGGACGGATCCCACCACAACCACAAGCCTCGTGAAAAGGTGATAAGATAGAGAAAGTAATGAAAACACAGTAGACTAGTGACCTGGTAAGAGGAAACTATCTAGAGTCTTAGAGACTCGTACCTACAAGACACCCTCCTTATATACCCCAATGCCTGGTCTGTGCACACAGACTGCGCAGCTGCTAGGCTGTGCACGCGCAGCTACAAGACCCAGGCCTACCATCTAGAACCGCCCGGACTCTCCCAGAGTCTTAGCCCCTATAACCCCATATGCCGCGGTACAGCCACTGCTGATCTAAGCCCTCGGAGTATCCCGTTAGGGGTGGGAGTCGTTGCCCATATTCAGAGAAGTCGTTGTAGAGCCCCAAGGAAAATAGATAAAAATATGGAAAAATCCAGAGAAAATCGTAAGGTCGTAACAGTCAGGCTCTGGCATCAAATGAGCACTGTCACTCACTCTCTGTTGGTCATGGGATAAGATGTCAGGAAAGTCCTTGGCATCAAATGGGCACTGTCACTCACAATCTGTTGGTCACGGGATCAGATGTCAGGACAGTCCCTAGCATTAAACGGGCACTGTTACTTACATACTGTTGGTCATGGGATCAGATGTCAAAAGAGTTCCTGGCATCAAATGAGCACTGTCACTCACTCTCTGTTGGTCATGGGATCAGATGTCAGAAGAGTCCCTGGCATTAAATGGACACTGTCACTCACATCCTGTTGGTCATGGGATCAGATGTCAGGAGTCCCTGGCATCAAATGGGTACTGTCACTCACATCCTGTTGATCATAGGATTCAGATGTCAGGATAGTCCTGGTGCTCAATATCATGTATACCTCGCTGAAAAGGTTATGAAGTAATGGCAGTAAAAGTCACACAAGCAAGCCCACCTCTATTGATGATTGCAAATGAGTATCAGGCTTCTTTTTCTGAAACCATTGCTTTAAATGTGCCAGTCCCTTGGGCTTAAGTAGACCTCCATCCTTATCATATATCATGGGTGTTGTACCCTGTGCCACACCATAAACTTTCTCAAGGATAGTTGTCTTGCCTGCATTAGCTCTTCCAATGACAAGAATGCGGAAATGAGGGCATGCATATCGATTCTTGAGTATCTCTGTCATTTCTGGATCTACAATTATTGTAATTATGTCAGAATTCCATAACTGTCACTACAAGAGTTCAAACTGACCCACTGCATGTGGATCTTGAAGATGTGCAGTATCAGACATGACTGAGTTGACAGTGGAATGGTATGTGAAATTGTATCTGGCCTAGGAGCAAGTTGAGGATATAAACGTACAGATGCTGCAGATGTTACTCATAATCTCAGATTTCAACCAGCGTAATGGCCAGTTCAGCCAAGCCTGGTATCGAGATGATGTGTGACGAAACAAGCAGTTGTGCCGCGAGAAGACTCTGATTAGTACCTGTGCGCCCAAGAATTACGCAAGTATAGGCGGTGAGGTCAAAGAGGGCAAGGCTGTGCGAGTCACGATGTCACACACTTGTGACTTGGCCTTTTGAAGAACGGTTCGACAAGTTCCTTGGGCTGACCAACAGGCCTCGCGATAATCTCCAAGCCGTGGCTACCGAGTCCCAGACGATAAAGACCTTAATGTTTTAAGGTATAATGACGATACCGTATCTCCCTTCGTGTGCTGCCGCCTTATAAACTTGAAAGGGACTCCCTTCAATCTCGATCAAGTTGACTGGTCATGGAAGTTCTTTAGGCAATACGCCAATTGCAGCGGGAAAGCGGGAAGGAAGGAATCAATGCTGGAGGTTCAAACGGGGCAAGTGGCCTTTGCACTGCACGATGGCCTCAAGTACTCATGATTCGGTTTTTTAGTTGAATAAACGCATGGCTATTTGTGGTTCAATGAGTCGAATGCGAACTCAAGTACTCAGCACTCAGCGCCAAATCGCCCTCCGCCTCTACATCGTATACTGAGTACTCCGTTCACCACGACATCTTTCCATCCGTACCAGCCCCGTACCATCTCAACCATCAAACAACCCTGTTCCGAGCTCAAGTCAGGGTACACATGAATGCCCAATTCCTGCCCACCGTGCTTTTCAAGGACTACACCTCGGGGAAGGATTTTACTTGCAAGGACGGGGACAGCGTCAGACGTGTCGGCTTTCTATGGATCTGATAGGTTGCCGCTGTCTATTTAACGTCGTTCTGGAATTGACCGGCGAGTCACGGACCACAAGCCCGATGAGATGTATTTATCCTTCACACGCGACAGCAACCTCTGGTATGCCGACAGAAAATGTGAAATGGTGGTACGATCACTTTGCCAACAGGTTCTCCGGTCTCTTCTTCCGAAAAGGGCTTTTACAAACTGGTCCCAGAAGCGCTGGGGTGGAACCAGGTCCTGTATGCTAGTGCGACTGCGTGCTGTCCATTCTTTCCTTTTTTTTAAGAAAAAAAATCTTATCTCCATAATTTTATCAAAGTCACCAACAAGTCGATGTATAGGGCTAGGCCCATTCGTGCGTTGATAGAAGCAAGAGAACATGCGGGTCTATTCACTGGAGATGGAGACCCGTCTGCGTACGGTCTTCACCTCGCTGATCGGTGTGTACTATTTTCCCTCTCGCACTGACTCATTTCCATTGACATAGATATCCCTCGTGGACGTTTTACACACCTACCAACCTCACTCCTCTATCGCTTGAACAAGCTCTTCGTGCAGAGCTGACGCGACAGGAGTTTGAAGGGAGTCAGGTGCATATAGAGGACGCTCAGTATGCGATTCCAAGGGACCGATACTACCCTGATGGTTCTGTCATCATCGTCAGGAGGACTTTGAAATCGCGTTCAAAAAAGAGTATAAAACTCAATTCGGGCAAACGTGGGCGGCCCTGCCATAGTGTGAAGGAACGACATGGCGCGAGAAGCGTTCAATGTGCTCACAAATGAGATTAATAGAGGGTGAAGAAAGACAAAATTGTCCATGGGTGCGCACCCTCCATTCTCCCTGTTTTTTAAAAAAAACCTTATGCAACCCGCAGTGTCCAAGCATACGTGTACCCGCCAATTATTTTTTATACAGGATATGAAGACTCGCGTCTTTTGGAGGTCCAGCGACCTGCATGCTTGGGAAATCGCGGAAATAGTTATATGATATCAGAATATGATGTTAAAAACGAGGCGATGTGATTAAAATCCTACAGAGGTGAACCAGTGACGGATGCCAGTTGGGTCGCAAAACGTGTTAAGCCAATACATTCTCGACTAGCTTCCTGCAAACGATATACTTGTTGGCAAAGTGATCGTATCATAGGTTGCGGTCGCGTGTGAAGGATACAGTCGACGAGGAAGAGCCTGGAAGCGTACCCGTCTCGAACGATGCCATGTTCAGCCACGCCATGCGGCACCAGACCCATAGAAACTTCTCCCTCCTGTAAAATCCTTCCCCCGTCTTTCCCATCAAACTCTGCCAACATCCTTGGGGGTAGGTAGGATTTGGGCCTCCATGTGTACCTTGAGTTGAACTGAGATGATACGGACGGAATGATATGGCGAATGGAGCGAATTCGGTGAACGTGTGTCACAAGTGCGTGACATCGTGACTCGCACAGCCTTGCCCACTTCACCTCACACCGCCGTCTAACAGCTTACAATTGCGTAACTCTCGGACGCACAAGTACTAATCAGAGTCTTCTCGCCGCACGCTTTTTGGTATCCTTGTCAACTTGTCTCGTTGCACCTCATTTCGATACCGGGCTTGGCTGAACTGGCCACTACGCTGTTTTGACTGTTTGACTTTCTGAGATTACAAGTAACATCTGCAGCGTCTATATACATTTATATTCTCAACTTGCTCTTAGGCCAGATACCATTTCACATACCATTCCATTGTCAACTCAGTCATGTCTGATACTGCACATCTTCAAGATCCACATGCAGTGGGTCAGTTTGAACTCTTGTACTGACAGCTATGGAATTCTGACATAATTACAATAATTGAAGATCCAGAAATGACAAAGATGCTCAAGAATCAATATGCATGCCCTCATTTCCGCATCCTTGTCATTGGAAGAGCCAATGCAGGCAAGACAACCATCCTTGAGAAAGTTTGTGGTGTGGCTCAGGGCACAAAACCCATCATATTTGATAAGGATGGAAGTCTACTTAAGGTTAAGCCAAAAGGATTGGCACATTTGAAGCAATTGTTTCAGAGAAAAAAGTCTGATGCTCATTTGCAACCATCAATAGAGGTGGGCTTGCTTGTGCATTTTGACTGCCATTTTCATAACCACTTTTCAGCGAGGTATACATGATATTGAGCACCAGATTACATATCCTGGCAGCAACTTCATCTTCCATGACTCACAGGGCTTTGAGGCTGGTTCTAATAATGAAATGGAGGTTGTTTGGAAGTTTATTCAAAATAAATCAATGGCAATGCATCTCAAAGATCAATTACATGCAATTTGGTACTTTTCCAATTTGTTTGTGTTCATCTGATGTATGCTGCCATAGGTACTGTATCCCAATGGATAGTCCTCGCCCCATAGCAGGTCCTGAGCTTCAGTTTTTCAGCAAGGGGACTGGAGGTAACTTGGCACTTATTCCAATCACAGCTTATTGATACAAATACAGTTCCTTTGGTGGTAGTCTTCACCAAATTTGATGGCCAAGTCATACAAGAATGGGGTAAACTTACTGACATGAAAGATGAAAAGGATAAGTGGGAAATGGCCAAGGAAAATGCTGAAAAAACTTTTCAGGAATATTATCTGCATAGAGTAATGAATACAACTCACCCCCCAAAGGCATTTGTGAAGCTGGAAGGTGAGCAATAAGATCTATTTAATTGTATTATAAGTCATTGAGCATATATTACTAGAGATGCACAAGGCTGAAAAGGATTGTCCTGAGCTGACAGAGAAAACAGCTCAAGCAATTGACAATGCCAGTTTGCATGATCTCTTTGTCTCAACCCAGGCAAACAACTTGGATCTGTGTGTTAAAAATGCTCTTGGGTGAGATCCTCTACTATCATGACCAGCACATGGTCAATGATGTGATGCATTGTAGAACTGTTTTGAGAAGGAAATATGAATTTAAATTACTTCCTCAAGTTGTGTTTTCACATTTTCCATATTTTTGGGTAAGTAAAGGGCATTCTACCTTATGACAGGATGATTATAGTATCAACAGTCCACAAAGGTGTGTCAATCTCATAATAAAATAACAATGATAAAACATTGGAAAAGAGGGAAATCAATGTGAGATATCTGCAGTATCATGTTATATATTGCATTTATTGTTTATAGGATGTGAGCATATTCATATGGAAGGTGTTACAATTTCTTTCCCTTTCGTTGACGGACTTACTTCATTATATAATCATTGTTATGCGTTTCATGGACGCTCATCTCCTTTAGCTACTTTACCTTCACATTTCCTTTCTTAGGTATTTAGCTGTACGTTTCCTTTTATATTTCTCTTGTTCTTTTACGTATATAAACCTCCTTGTAAAGTAGCTAGACTCCAGTTCCAACTTAATCGAATTCTTCTCTCAACCTCTGAACGAAACTCCTTGCTCTTTGAGCTCGTCGTTTGTTTGACCTTCGTCATCATCTGACTTAGTGTCCAGAACTTGTCCAGTAGGCTGGGAGCAGACCGAGACTCTGCTTGCCACTGTTGACTCAGAACAAATTGCGTTGAGAGCATCGATCTTAACAGAAGGTAATGAAGCTCACAAGGAATACTATCATTTCATCTTTTAATAGAATCTGGAAAATGTGGGTGATAAACATTTTTGTCACTCAATTTTATTGAAATAAAAATAGTGGGTAAATGATGCTAAAATTCATGTTGATAAGCAGTCTGA
The DNA here is from genome assembly GCA_023014435.1 of Amanita fuliginea. Lineage (NCBI taxonomy): Eukaryota > Fungi > Basidiomycota > Agaricomycetes > Agaricales > Amanitaceae > Amanita > Amanita fuliginea. Next base: position 1,782,725 of record JAEBUQ010000005.1, read on the forward strand.
TGGATGTTACAGCAAGTGAGTGGTAGTATTACAGTTACCCTTTTCCTGGGCTAATGTGAGAACATGTAGGGAGTAAGTTATGTTGAGATTTTGCTAAAGAGTTGAGTTGATAAACTTGCTTGATGAACAGGAGGTCAGTGACATTGGCAATGGATTATCAGTCTTATCAAAAGGCAATCAACAGAGAGTGAGTGACAATGGTTTATTTTATGCCAGGGTCTTGACATCTGATCCCATGGCCAACAGGAAGTGAGTAACAGTGCCCATCTAATGCCAGGGACTCTCCTGACACCTCCTGACATACAGAAGGTAAATAAATGTGATTCAGTTTATACCAGGGTCCCAACAGCTGATGCAATGACCAACAGAAGGTGAGTGACAGTGCCCATTTGATGCCAGGGACTCTCCTGACATCTGATCCCATGACCAACAGGATGTGAGTGACAGTGCCCATTTGATGCCAGGGACTCTCCTGACATCTGATCCCATGATCAACAGAAAGTGAGTGACAGTGCCCATTTGATGACAGGGACTCTCCTGACATCTGATCCCATGACCAACAGAGAGTGAGTGACAGTGCCCATTTGATGCCAGGGACTCTCCTGACATCTGATCCCATGACCAACAGAGAGTGAGTGACAGTGCCCATTTGATGCCAGGGACTCTTGTGACATCTGATCCCATGACCAACAGGAAGTGAGTGACAGTGCCCATTTGATGACAGGGACTCTTGTGACATCTGATCCCATGACCAACAGTATGTGAGTGACAGTGCCCATTTGATGCCAGGGACTCTCCTGACATCTGATCCCATGACCAACAGTGGGTGAGTGACAGTGCCCATTTAATGACAGGGACCCTCCTGACATCTGATCCCATGACCAACAGGAAGTGAGTGACAGTGCCCATTTGATGCCAGGGACTCTCCTGACATCTGATCCCATGACCAACAGTGGGTGAGTGACAGTGCCCATTTGATGACAGGGACCCTCCTGACATCTGATCCCATGACCAACAGGCAGTGAGTGACAGTGCCCATTTGATGCCAGGGACTCTCCTGACATCTGATCTCATGACCAACAGTTTGTGAGTGACAGTGCCCATTTGATGACAGGGACTCTCCTGACATCTGATCCCATGACCAACAGATTGTGAGTGACAGTGCCCATTTGATGCCAGGAGCTCTCCTGACATTTTTATCCATGGCCAATAGAAAGTGAGTGATATTACTTGATTTTTACAAGTACAATAATTTATGTTTAGTTTGTATGCTTGTTCCATTGCACCAGATTCAATTCTCATGATACATGTCATTAGTTTTCTGTTATTCATGCATTTGGGGTAACACCAGATGAACAATGTTCATTCCATATGGTGATCATTCAACTTTTCTGCAAGAATCATTTTTGACTTCAGCATTATCAGCCATCTCATTGTCAAGTTTTAGTTGGTAAAGCATCCTTTATTCATTAGACTGATTCAAGTTGACATATTTCAGCAATTGTTATCATTGCTAAACAAGCATTTTGGGAAAGAGACCATGTTTCCACAGTTTTGGTCAATGCTTGTGACCACTTCTTAAAACAAGATTATGTCAATCAACTCAAAACTCAGATTACTGCTCAGTCTATGCCATCTAAACATGCTGATTTGATTCCATATTTGTGTAATCAAATTCAAATGTGATAGTATGTACTTAATCCTCACTTATGTCCACACTGTTGTTATATCTTCTACCAATTTATTTATGGCTTGCTTCTCAAGAACCCCTTGATAAATGGAAATGCTTGATATATTTTGATTCATATTGTTTGAAGTACTTACTAAGTACAATATACAGGAATACTTTGCAAATTTGCATTAGGGCATAGTTGATAACACTCTCATTGCCAACATGCAACTTTTAATAAAAACAAAAACCATCCATTTGTTGGAATATTTTATATTCAGTATCCAGACACTACAAGCATGACTGCATACATATATTACATATATGGTAGTTAGATTGTTTGTATGGATTGACACACTTCTGGCATGATGAGTTGAACTCATCCTCGGAATGGGCACACCATTCGTCGTCCACACATGGACGCTTCCTGCTTAGTCCAGGTCACAAGATCTACACCTCGGAATCCAACACCATTGTCCATCGTTCAATGTCCAAAAAGCCTAACCCCTCTCCCGCTCGCTCCAAGCACTGTCCATAATAGCCTCGACTCGCCTCATCGCCCGGTCGGCCCGGTCATGGTACGTCTTGGTATAAACCGTACCCGACTTCTCCTCCTCCTCCTCCTCCATCCTCGCACTCGCGTCAACAACAGGAGTGAAGCACAGTGCACTCTCCATCTGGGGCGTCATTACGCTTGGAGGACTCCGCATCTGCAAGACAGAGGGCGATGGTCGGTATGCCGGCCAGGCACGACTTGGGCTCGGTTCCTCTCCTTGCACCCGCTTCTGCCTCTGGCGGTAAAGGTGGCGATCCTGGCGCAGCGAAGACCGCCGACTTCGACTCCGACTCCGGTTTTCGCTCGGGCTAGGAACAGGTGTATACTTGTCGCCGGCTTCTTCTCCTGCTCGTTGACGATCCCCGCTCGAGAACAAAGGAAATGGGAACGCAGATGCCAGAGACCACGGGGGAGACCGTCCACTCGAACCAGGCGTCGGAATCCGTACCGGGGGCGATTCAACCACGATCCGGAACCCCTTGTTCCGACCTTGACCGGTCTGGCTCAGACTCGCGTCCGTCTCCTCTAATCCTCCGATCGCAGCCTGGACGGCCCGGGCCGCACGCACACTTCGCATCGAATCCATCCACCGCTTCTCCTCATCCACCTTGGCAATGATCGCGCGCTTGATACTCTTATGCCGCAAACTCTCCCATGGAACCAGCATCTCGGGCTTATCATCGTCATCCTCGTCTCCTTCCTCATCGCTCAGGAATCCGGTAGTAGCCGGCGCAAAAGAGGAAGATAATAACGGCAGATCGACGGACTCCGACGCGCCCCTCTTGCATGAGTAGCGCGACCCGCGAGACGATTTAGTCCAGTTCCTTTTACGCTTTGGAGGTGGGCCGCTACTGGCATGGGCATGGGCAGCCCAGGACGCGATATCGAGTTTTCCGCCTTGCTCTTCTCCTTCTCCGTCCTTACCTAGAAAGTATCGCGCGTCCTCCTTCTCGACGCACCTGGACCCTTTGAGATCCTCTTCAACGCTGACATACTTTGGGCCAGGAACAGTATCTTCAAATACGTCGCCGCGCCCTCTAAACAAACCACTCCACCACCTTCATCTTCCTTCTGTATAAAAGGAAGACGATGTTCGAGCGCGACGACGGTGGCGGCATATCAACCATAAGAGCAGGGATAGGACGATGGCTGTAGATACCGCGGCTATAGGCGGGACAAGAAAGTGTGAGGAGCTGAAAAAGCCGCGACCTGGAAAACCCGAGTTCGAGTGGGGTGCAGTTGGAGACGACAGAACGGATGCAGATGTGGATGCAGATGTGGATGAGCTCAATATGGATGTGGAAGAGCTCGAAGAGGACGGAACTGGTAAGGAGGTGTCCGATAAAGCCGTCAGAGTACCCGAAAAGGTAAGGATGGAACCCGAATCGAGAGAAGGAACACTCGAAGTTGCCAAGACGCCGCCCTGAAGTGTAGAAGTGGGGGCGAGGGTTGTAGGAATGGGGAGAAGCATTGTAGTTGCCATCCCGGCCGTGGCTGTTCAAGTAGGATACGGCCACCAATAGTTGAACGTCGACGTCGACACACTTTGGCCTACGCCTAATTGATGAGGCACCCGGTGCACGTAGCTTGTATCTTTAAATAATGTGGCTGCCTGGACAAGTGTCATCGCAGTCATAAACAGTAAGAAGAGACCGCTGGTTTGTAACCTTGCCATAGAAGGATGTTCAAAACTAAAGTGTGGGTATTGGTAGTGGCATCGGTATTCTATGGGTATTTGGGGGTCAAGAAGTTGTTTGATTATTGGAGGGAATAGTCGGGAACGACGATGAATACAACGCGGCTTTCGATGCTAAATGCGCTCAGATTGTGAACCGGGGAGTCGAAATCGAGCCCTGCGACAATAAAGGTGGAGCGGGATATCTATGAGATGGCGAGAGGGAGAGTGCAGGCACTTGTGACGCCCGACCTACGTGTTCTGGCTCCTGGGGCAAAAGACGGTTGGACGGACCAGATAGAGTTGCATGTGCTGAGTGTGGTAAACTTACGAGGTGGAGGTGGTGGAGGGAGTGAGTCTCCTGTTCCTGTTGTCCTCGCGATGCCTTCAGAGTATCTGGGGAAGGACGTGCTGATAGCCTGGGACGAACGATGAAGGTAGATGTAGGCGGAACTTCAACAGACGTGTCTCGATTCGACGGGCGCTATGAACTCGTATACGAAACGACCACAGCTGGTGTCACAATTCAATCACCTCAAATGGACATCAACACAGTTGCAGCAGGCGGAGGCTCTCGTCTCTTCTTCCGAAATGGGCTTTTCCAAACTGGTCCCGAAAGCGCTGGGGCGGAACCAGGCCCTGTATGCTACCGGTGCGTGGAGGAACGCGATCAGTTAGCTTAGTGACTAAAACTTGATTCAAATTGGACGCGAAACAGAAAAGGCGGCCCTCTCGCTCTCACCGATGCCAACCTCCTTTTGGGAAGACTTATCCCAGACTATTTTCCAAAAATCTTTGGTAAATCCGAGAAGGAACCCTTGGACGTCGACGCGACACGAAAAGCGTTTAAAGTGCTTGTAGAGGAGATCAACGCAACAATAGAGGGCGAGGAAAAGAAGACGATGGATGAGATTGTTTATGGGTACGCGCCATCCTTCTTTGTGTCGTTTCCTTTTTTTTAAAAAGAAATCTTATATACACCCACCATCGTAGTTTTATCAAAGTCGCCAACGAGTCGATTGTTGGAATATGTATGTCATTCTTTTGATAATATTTCTTGCTCCAGTTGAGTATGGTGGAGTCTATTTGGACTTATTTACTTGCTTACCTAATGCGTTCATTTCCGTGCAATTTTAATTGTGCACCTCAGTCTTCGTTCTGAATCCGAGGCTGAGGTGAGAGAACTTTATTATTTTTAGATACAGTTCACTGATTAGCTACAGTACGAGTGTCTGTTAATCAGGTATTTAATATAGAGTCTTCGTTCTGAATCCGAGGCTGAGTACGAGTGTCTGTTAATCAGACCACCTCAGTCCTGTTGCCGCTGCAAGAGGTTATGGGCCCCGATAGCCGTAACTACTAAACAGAAAGACCAACCCTGCATTCAATCTTTCCAAACCGACCGCTTGTCATTCATTTTGATCCACCAAAATGTCTACCGACTCCGGAGCCGCATCCAGTTCCAAAGTAAAGCTTGAGGGTGTAACTACTCGCTCAACTACAGCCACCTCTGCTTCCAATCGACTCTATGACATTCCGTCACTGGAAAATGACGGATCAAATTTCCAGACGTGGAAATTTCGCATCTCAACAGTTCTTGATTTACGAGGGCTACTTCCAGTAGTTGATGGGACAAAGGCTTGTCCAGCTGCAATATCAGGGGATGACTACCTGCAATGGTTACAATCTGACAAAGAAGCACGAGCCCAGATTTGTCTTACCTTAAAAGATGAACCACTTAGTGGTGTCCTGCACGTGAAAACGTCGAAGGAAGTCTGGACAAAACTCTGTCAGCGATACGAAGGAAAAGGGAAACAGTCAATGGCATACCTCATTGGTGAACTATTCCGGAATACCCTTTCAGACGAATCCCCACTTGAGCCACAGCTTATCGCTATGCGACAAAAGGTACACATCCTCACCTCGCTAGGACTCAAGCTGGATGATTCACTCATCGCAATTGCAATCACCATATCTCTTCCTGAGTCATATTCCACCCTTCGCACCATTCTCATGTCAACGGAGGACACATTAGAGCCAGACGCTGTCATAGCTCAGATCCTCATTGAAGAGAAAAGTCGTCAAAATCCTTCGACCCAGGCTGCACTTGTTGCTCGCACTGGCAAACATAAGAAGCCAAACAAGGATGGGAAGGATAGCTCGAGGAAGAAATGCGTATATTGCAAGAAGAAGGGCCACATCAAAGACGAATGTCGGAAATTGAAAGCTCAGCAGGAATCAACGAGCAAGGAGGAAAAGCCTACCTCCAGCACAACCACACCTTCTGATAAGAAGGATCTCTCCGCCAAAGTCGCCAACATAGCCGAAGAAAGCCAGGACTCCGAAGGCGTCCAACTCTTTGTTGCCGAAGCTCTCTCTGAGCGAAAGTCTTTACTCTTCAGGTGGATCGTCGACTCGGGAGCATCATCACCAATGAGCTCGCAACGTCAATGGTTTCATATGTATCGTGACCTGGTACCACCGAAGAAAGTCTGGCTTGGTGATGAACGATACATCCTTGCCACAGGGATAGGCCAGTTGCATCTTTCGATGGACATTGGGCATGGCTGCAAGGCTACCACCATCATTCGCAGCGCCTATTATGTGCCTGATCTCAGCGGAAACTTGATCTCCGTCTCATATTTGACTAGACGAGGATATCGGGTCAACTTCCACGAACAAGGATGTGACATCGTGGACAAGGAAGGGGATATATGTGGTATAGCTCATGAAAGCGAGAATCTCTATATTCTCAAGGCTACACCAATCATACCCGAACGTGCATATGTCTCCCATACTTTGAAGGAGATCACCAGTGTAGCAGATCTTGAGCTACCAGTCAAAGATACAGTTCTCGCCGCCCGGATTAAGATTTCCAAGGCAGGTCTACAAACATGGCATCAAAGACTGGGGCACATCGCGATCGACTCGGTGAAAAAGCTGTTCATGAAAGAGATGGTTAAAGGCATGGTAATAGCAGATATCAATGCTCACTTACCAACCTGCGTCGCATGTCTCGAAGGAAAGCAAACTCGTGCTACAATTCCAAAAGAGTCTACAGTTAAGCAACCGAGGATACTTTATCGTGTCTACTCAGATCTTTGTGGACCTATGGAAACCCAATCTCGTCAGGGAGAGCGGTATTTCCTCACTTTCGTTGATGGACATACCCATTACCTCAAAATTAAGCTACTCCGCACTAAAGGCGAGGCTATGCAAGTCCTAAAAGCTCTCATTGAGCGAGCCGAGGTCGAGACTGGAGAACGAGTAAATTTCTTTCGTAGCGATGGTGGAGGCAAATATGGTTCAAAAGAACTGGCTACATACTTCGAGTCAAAAGGCATTCATCATGAGAAGACAAACGCTTACACACCTCAGGAGAATGGTGTTGCTGAGCGCATCAACCGCACCGTCGTCGAGATGGCTCGTTCACTTCTCAAAGGTGCTGACCTTCCTAATGCATACTGGGGATTCGCAGTTGCATTCGCCACCTATATCATAAATCGTTCACCTTCACGAGCGATTGAAGGGGACCTTACCCCTTACGAAGCCTATACGGGCAATAAACCGTCTATCTCACATCTTCGCATTTTCGGCTGTAAAGCTTTTGTGCATGTTCCTCGAGAGAAACGTCAAAAATTAGGCTCAAAAACCCTCGAATGCACTCACTTGGGTTATTCTGAGCATAAACGAGCATTTATACTCGTTCACCGTCCCAGTGGGCGCATCATTGAGTCCCGGGATGTTCACTTTGACGAAGGGAGCATGGAAACAACCAGCCGAGTTGTTATTGAAGCTGATTTCAATGAAAACGAGAGTCAATTGGTTGAAAAACGACAAGATAAACAGGATATACCATCAGATAGCGAATCAGATGACTCTGTTGACCTCCAAGACCTTCTCAATGCTGAAAGCGACGATGACGACGATGAAAACGATGATGGATCACATCTAAAAGATCCTAGTGACGTTAGGAGCACTGCTGCAAGCACCAGATCACAAGTTTCACCTTCAGTGGGCGCATCTAAGCATCATGCTGAATCCGATTCGCATTTTCGCGCTACGCCACTATCACCAATCGATTCTGCGACCCGAAAAACCCCAAACGACACATCTGGAGATCGTCAAACCTCAACCAGAGCGTCCAGATCATCAATTAACCCACCAGTTACAGATTTGCGTCGATCGACGAGAGATCGGAAAGCGCCGGTGCGGGACGATGATGACAGATATTCTGTGACATCCTATGGTCGGAGAAACCGTCCAGATGCTGGAGCGCGCATGGATAGAGGAGGGAAGACGAGAGAAGTCCAGGAGGACCACAGTGACGACTTTGTCACACCTGTGACCGACGAGTCAGCCAAAGCTGCTTTGCTGGGCGATCCACTCACCTACAGAGAAGCAATGTCTCGCGCTGATGCTACGCATTGGAAGACTGCCTGTATGGCTGAATTGGATATGTTCAAGAAGCTGGATGTGTATGATGAGGTTCCAGCACCTCCTGATCGCAAAATCGTTGGCAGTAAATGGGTTTTTAAGACCAAAACAGGTCCTGACAGCCAGATCGATAAGTACAAAGCCCGTCTTGTTGCCCAAGGGTTTTCTCAGGTGGAGGGTATCGACTATAATGAAACTTTTGCACCCGTCACAAAATTCAACTCAATCAGACTACTTCTCGCACTCGCTGCGAAATATGACTGGGAGATTCATCAAATGGACGTCAAGTCTGCATTCCTTAATGGTGAACTCGAGGAGGAGATTTATATGCGACCCCCTCCTGGTCATCATTCACCCCCGGGTTACGTCTGGAAGCTGAAGAAGGCACTTTACGGCCTTAAGCAAGCTAGTCGCGAGTGGTACAAAAAGTTCTCGACTGAACTCAAGTCACTCGGTTTTCGTCAAAACGCAGTCAATCCATGCGTTTTCGTCAAGAATGTCAATGGCAAACTTATTATCATAGCCATCTACGTTGACGACAACATACTGTTGTCTGACGGCCTTGATCTCATCATGAAGACGAAACAAGAGCTTAGCGACCGTTTTGAAATGACTGACCTCGGTGAATTACACTGGCTGCTCAACATGGAAGTCACTCACAACCGTCACGAGAAGACTATCCGACTCTCGCAGTCACAGTACATTGAAGACATCCTCGAACGTCATGGAATGGCTGAAAGCCGACCCGTTTTGACACCAATGGATGTCAACACTAAGCTTGAGAAGCTTAACGAAGCTGAAGCAGATGTGAAAGAGTATCAACGAATGATCGGCTCACTTATGTATGCCACAATTGGCACTCGTTTTGATCTCGCATTCACCATTGGCTCACTTTCTCGACATCTTGCTACTCCTGGTAGTCAGCACCTTATAGCCGCTAAAAGAGTTTTTAGATATCTTCGAGGAGTAACCGATAGCGACATCATCTATGACGGAAAGTCACCTGTCGGCGACCTTAGAATTTATTCCGATTCCGACTGGGCTGGTGATTCAACTGATCGGAAATCTACATCAGGCTACGTCGCACTTCTTTCTGGAGCTCCCATTAGCTGGTCCTCGAAAAAACAAGCAACGATTGCGCTCTCGAGTACAGAAGCTGAATACATTGCTGCAGCTCGTGCAACCCAAGAAGCAATGTGGATTCGTTCATTCTTTTCCGAGATCGGCCTTCCCATTCAAGAACCGATTCCTCTTCATGTCGATAACCAGTCTGCCATTCGACTCATTAAGAACCCTGTTGCTCATGATCGAACCAAGCACATCGACATCAAATATCACTTCATTCGCGATGCTCAAGAAACAAGGATAATTGATGTTACATACTGCTCTACAAATGATCAAAATGCAGATCTTCTCACCAAGTCCCTTTCACGTGAGAAGCACAAGCGATTCATGGAACGCATGGGTCTACTTTCTGCCTAACTCACCTGAGTGGGCGTGTTGGAATATGTATGTCATTCTTTTGATAATATTTCTTGCTCCAGTTGAGTATGGCGGAGTCTATTTGGACTTATTTACTTGCTTACCTAATGCGTTCATTTCCGTGCAATTTTAATTGTGCACCTCAGTCTTCGTTCTGAATCCGAGGCTGAGGTGAGAGAACTTTATTATTTTTAGATACAGTTCACTGATTAGCTACAGTACGAGTGTCTGTTAATCAGGTATTTAATATAGAGTCTTCGTTCTGAATCCGAGGCTGAGTACGAGTGTCTGTTAATCAGACCACCTCAGTCCTGTTGCCGCTGCAAGATCGATGTGTAGACCTATTCGTGCGTTGACAGAAGCAAGAGGACATGCGGCATCTAAACATATGTACGTACCCTCCCAATTGTTTTTATTATACCTCTATTCACTGGAGATGAAGACTCGCATCTTTTGGAGGTGCAGGTGGCCAGCATGCTTGCGAAATCGCGCGGTTGTTGGGACATCAACGAAAAGTCTGAAAGATGGCGAAGCGCGCCAGGCATGATGTAAGCCTGGCCAGGCTTTATCTGGCATGATGTAGCCTGCCAGGCTTTGCCAGGCCTAATCGCAGATCAATTGCTCCAATGTCTAATAGCCTGGTGAGATTGCCAGGTCTGGTGTGCCTTGGTCAGGCTTCATTCACTTGGGATCTTGCCCGCCTCTGCTAGTACATACGTCAAAATGTAATGAGTAGGATTGTTGTCGTTGAAACGTCGAATGCTAATCTTTTACAATTCTGCAAAAGTTTCGTCTACACTGGCTTCCTCGTCGGCATCACTTTCGTTCTCATCATTGCCTACATCTCTAGCATAGCCATAATCAAGCTCTTCGCCCTCGTATTCTTCAGCGGCTTTTTGCTGTACTTCGAGTTGTGCCTCAGGGACATCTTCGATAGCTTGTATATCAAGCAGTTCCTCACGATGATGGTCAGTCAAAAAGACGTCAGAAGCTTCTCTTGTTGATTCATGCCCAACACCGCCGCCACGGTATCGCATTACCATATCACGATCCACAAATCTAAATTGATATTAGCATTTGAGTTGATTCTATCAATCGGAAGTGTTACGCCCATGTTCACATAGTAAAAAGCCCAATCTTGGTCATTTTCATCTGGTTGGCATGCAATCGATGGTGGTAAATACTCTTCTGTTTGACCGAAGGCAAAAGCTGGTTCCAGGAATGCTGAACGGATGACAAGCGAAGGGTCCAGGAAGCCGAATGCGCCCAAAGTATCTCCATTATGAAATCCGACTCGTAGTAGTTGTCGTGCTTTCCAGCCACACCGGCGTCGGCTGAGATCACGTCCAAACCACCGAACCCACAGAAAATCCACTGTCTGCGGCAGTGGGCTTTTGGATCCCGGGCCAGTGTATATGACATCTGCATGAAAAATTCCAAGGACACGCGCATACCAATAAGGATGTGGAGCCGTTCCATCACTATCTGGGTCTTCATGGGATAATAACATAATATCAGGTCTTGTTCGAATATTGATAGAATCTTGTTCCCGTCTGAGATCGTATGTGGTATAATTGACACGCATTACTTGGTGTGAGTAGATAGTGTTTTTGACGATTGTTACCATGCTCCGTTCCACATTTGAATAAACATTCTCATCGCCATCATAATCAGCGCCTGATAGTCGGCCAAGTAAGTGATCGAGAAGACGGGGCCAAAAATTCTGGAGACATATTCAGTTGAGTTGCATCACGTTAGATGTACAGTACCTGGCAAGCAAGATCATTTTCTAGTTCCTCTCCAGGCCATTTCCACAAGTTGATCTTGTGCTTTGCGTCTTTCGCAATCTGGTAATGGCAATGTGGGTCTGTCGGTGGTAGTGGCTCTATATCATTTTCACGTCTTGTATCATGTCTATTCCTTGTAATTGTTGAAATTGAATGGTTCTCTTTCATAGCAGTGTAGCGCTTATGAATTTTGTTCAGGATCTTCTGATGATCCTGTTGTTTTGCAACGCTACGGGTATGCTGTGCTGAGGATGCGCGTGAATAGTAATGTTTGACGCATTGATGTTCCGTTTCACCCTGTTTATCGATTGTCAAATATTTATTCATGGTTCAAGGTAAATGACATACCACTTGGCTTGTATATCCATCAGTTGTTCCAAAGCGACGAATAGCAGCAGGATAATTGGCAAGTGCGTGAAGTTTATATGTTGAAAGGTTAAAGTGTCGTTCTTTTTTACCTTGTGCCGTTTTTGTGGTTGATATGTTTGAATTGTTTCCAGTCTTATTCTTGGCAAGGGCAGCTGTACGACGACCTCGAGCTGCTTCTTCGCTTGGCAAATCCTTTGTCACATAGTTTGGACAGACACTCTTCTCAAATTCTCGCAGTACAATTCCAAGGCGTCGCGTTGAATTTTCCAGGGATTGGATACTTGTCTCTGTGTGTAAACGCAACTTTGCAAAAGCATGCCAAGTGCAAAGCTCGAATAACAACTCCGAGACAATCTTGTCATGATCTACAGGCAATAGCCCTTCAAATACCGGTATAGCACACTCCAATAGTGTTATTGGTAGAAAAAAGAATGTTCATCTGTAAGCTTACCTGTAATAAATCCTCAAAGTCACGCGCTGCTAGTTTTTTCATACTTGATGCATTTGTACCAAATTGATGGATGGTACCACGTCCAAATGTAGGAACTTGGCGATAACTGTGAAATATAAGCTGTGGATTTGATTGACAGAGTTATAAATGCCTACCGTTCATTTAATATTTGAATCCCAGGGCCTGGATGTGCATACAAGATGCGCATCAAATGTGTGAATGTGGCCTTCCACACTCCAAGCTCAAATTTGTGCAACAAGTCGGGAACTAGCATTGCGTAATGATTAAACCCATATTTGGAAAATCGTTGGGAAAAAGCGCTCTACAAATGACTCAACAAATGATGTTAATGTGCTCAACAAATCATACTTACCTGTACAGGTGTTAAAGAACGCATGACCAGTTTGTTTGCGACAAATGGATTGCTAAATGAAAGGCCTTTTTCAAAAATCCATCGACGTGCCAGCAGAATATCGGATTGCAATGGTTCATCATCGACTCTGGATTTCTTGTGATGATTGTCTCTATCCAGTTTTTTGCCCATATCTTTTATCTTATCCTTGACCACGTAACAGCGTGGACAAGGACATGATCCAAGATATTTGATGCAAGCGATCAAAACCCTTGGGACGTTTTAGCAAACCAGACATGGTGGTATGATTGAATATCTTACTTTTCAGGGTAATCTGCAGCATATGTGAAAATGCGCGGGAAGATCAGGTGTTGGATTCTGTCAAGAAACAAATGCTCAAATCCATGCACATACGCATGCATAAATTCATCATCTAGGATGAGTAGCCAGATTAGTTGGAAAAGTTCACGTTTGCAGTGCGTAATGACATCGGAACTTGCAGCTATGTTGTGAACAAGTCTATAGAAATCTTGAAATTTGTCACTAAGCTAAAGTGCTAATGAGCAATGACAAATTATTCATAAAGTAGCTGATTGTACCCTCGGGATGTATGCCAGATGATTTGCTGAGAACGACAATATCTTGCTGCGAATGTATTTCGATTGGTTGCCAAAATACATGTAGATGGGCCACAACGATGCATTTCCAAAGCTTGCCAAATGTGTCGAGTCTGACCAAAACATGATGGCCACAATGACACGCTCCATTTGTGAGCCTTCTGCTTGAATTTGCTGCTGTAGCCGAGTGTGTTCTTGAACAAAAGCATCAGAATTATAAAGCTCCGAGTATAGACGCTCAGGTTGTGCTTGGTTGGATGGTTTCCAGTATTCTTGAAATGGAAACCAGTGATACGTGTCAATGGAAGGGTCATTGAGCGCAGCTTTGATTATCTGCAATGGACGCCTATAAAAAATGCCCTTGACATCAAATTTGGGCGCCTGCGACTCAGACAGATGCTTCTTGCCCTCGCACGGAAGACAAATAGAGACCGATCCCTCAATCCAACCATCTTGGGCATTGAACAATGAATCCATTGATTTTAAACTTGAATTCGCAAATTTATCGAGTCATTCACTTTCACGCACCACATTGAAATTTGTGATGTCGTTGATATTGAAATCGGGATTTTGCAATACTTCATGAACAAGCTTATTGATCTCGGGATTTGATTTAGAATTGGTTCCAGCGTAGATCCAATTCATGAGCAACAGAGTAGAGGCGTTCTCAAAAGGGCCAAAAATATTCTCCGTGACAGACTCAAGAGAGTGGCCAAAAACAGACCACCAAGGGTGTTCATTGGCTGTAGCAACGTGCTCAAAGTTCGGAGAATTCAGTACCTCAGTGATAGCAGGAGTAAGGGGATAAATGGATGGCTGGCCGTGAAGGTAGCGTCGGAAAATATGAAATGCGTTGGGCTTTGTATCATATGTGTTAAAGTGAAATGGTGGAATTGGAGGTTCTGATGTAAGCCGCTCTATTGGGGATGGTGCGTCCAACTGAGGAACTGGCCGAGGAGGCGCTGGGGGCAATATGTCATGGAATCGTGTTGGCAGTCGCCTCTGACGCCCACCATGTCTTAACGTAGGTCCAAGCTGTGATATGGCTTTAAAAAACAATAAAAACGATACAAATATAGAACAATTACGCATTGTACATACAGGTTGTACAGGTTCCAAAGTTGGTGTATTGGCAATTCCCATGAATTGCGAATCAATATCCATACCTCCTGCACTGTCATGCTCATTATCTTGAACTGCTGAGTTGCTTGCTGCTACTGTTCCCTCTCGTTTACCCAGCGCTTCTTGAATTTTGCGCTTTTTGATTCTAATGGTGAGAACGGAGCTGAGCTCCTCACTGCAGTGTCGCTGGTGGTTACTCAGAGCAATGACTGACGCAAAAATTCGACCGCAATTGGGTCTGTGGCACTGGTAAGCTTTTCCCTTTGAACGGCCCATGGAGAGTGAATGGAGAGCGCAGATCTGATCATGTGAGGTTCACGTTGCATGTGACATGAGGTATTTGTGACGCTGAAGGAGTGACATTGTGTTACAGCCTTCCACCACAATGCGTAAGTCTGACGCCGAGTCAGGCTCGCAAGAAGAAGAGTTAAATGGAACTGCACAAGCACAGGAGTTTGTTAAGGACATGAAGAAGTTTCTTTCTGGCAAAAACGATAGACAATCATGGTACGTACTTTTTTACAGGGCAACGACACTACTAGGGCTTCACCAATAGGCAACGGTTATTACCGTTTCATACCATTGGCCGCTGGATACCTGTCGGCATCAATCCATTCATCAGAGTAAAAGATATACTGTACATAGGAATCTGGTTTCGTGTTGCTCGAATGCCGAAGCGCCCAAATTATTTGAAGATGGACGAGAAAAAAGAGTATGTTCATATATATGCGCATGATATGCATGTGCTAAGCAAACTTTTAGAGAAGACTGTAATACCGAATTAGATCACTTCAGTCGGATTATGCGGCTGATCCCCAATGGTTTGGAACTCCTGGAGGAAGTTGCTGAAGTAGGATCGGATGGCCTCGAGACTTTTGTCAAATATGTGAGTCTCTGAACCACACATATAGTGTGTTTATTGACCTTTGATGTCCAGATGCATGAGAAAACTAAGACGACATGCTCAGATGACACCAAAGCCCTTAAGCGGTCCATTGTTGATTATTTGCCAGTTGATTGGAAGGCCGGAGCTGGGACGGAGGCAGGCTTCTCACGCAATGGTGCAAAAAGTCAAATGCGTGGCTATAATAATCAAATATCAGCTCGCCTCCTTTGTCCACGACGTCTTTTACATGAATTTGATCAAGATCCTGAGTAAATCAATGTTGGAGGAACGAATAATATGCTGACTTGAATGACAGTGCATTCATGGCAGAAGTGAAGACTGGCCAGCGCAAAATCAAGTCCACCGACTTCCCGACATTTCTTTATGATGATGTGCAGCCATATGATCGACACAACAAGCTTGCTGGTTTACTTGAAGGGTACCTTGTCATCCGGGTCTATTGTCATATTATGATGGGCCCAAGGACCGCGTTAGAACCACATCTCATAATGCTCAAGGACAGTCGCTCCAAATTGGCCAAGAACATTTCAATGAAGGCTGATAAGTATACAATAGCATATGCCGCAACACAAGTACATTGAACCAGTAGGTATTTTAACTTTGCTTTTGCTAATCTTCATTTACAGGTGCGATTCGCAATCTCATCGTGTGTGTTAAGATCGATGTTCTCAACGCAGTTCGTTCTAAGTCAACAGTGGTAAGCAGAGTCTCGGTCTGCTCCCAACCTACTGGACAAGTTCTGGACACTAAGTCAAATGATGACGAAGGTCAAACAAACGACGAGCTCAAAGAGATGAGAGTGAGGAGTTTTGTTCAGACGTTGAGAGAAGAATTCGATTAAGTTGGAACTAAAGAAAGCTACTTTACAGAGGGTTTATATACGTAAAAGAACAAGAGAAATATAAAAGGAAACGTACAGCTAAATACCTAAGAAAGGAAATGTGAAGGTAAAGTAGCTAAAGGAGATGAGCGTCCATGAAACGCATAGTAATGGTTATGTAATAAACAAGTTCGTTAACGAAGAGAGAAGAAAATTGTAACAGTGTGATACTTGGGGTTCAGAAATTGACGGATTTGATCTTGAAGCATTTTATAACCGGATTATTACAGTTCTGAGTAACGACAATGATCCCATGGTAAAGAAGATCCTTCAACGGTTCGACGAGTTAGTGTCATTCGTCATGTACATGACCAGCGCTAATGTTTCAAGTGAATGTCGTTTTGGAGAATTGAGGCGTAAAGCAACATCAGGTGACAGCGAAACAGAAAGCGACACTGAGGATGAATTAAAAGAAATTCAAAATGCTTGGTGACTTCGCTGTCAACAGGAACAAATGAGTGAGTCATGATCAACAGCCAAATCGCTTCCAGCATGACAGACAATGGCTCTACTAGTAGGCAACAACCATGAAGAGGAACAGTCGCATCAAAAAGAATCTCAGGAACTTCAAAACGATTATGATGAAGGCGAAAACCGCTCTCCCAGAGGGGATTCTGAGTTCAATCCAGAGGAAGATACGATGCCAAATTTATCAACTTCGATTTCATCCCCTGTGGAGAGCCGCCAAGCCATCGGCGTATTACAGGCATGTGTCATCACCATGAAAATTTTTTACTAATGTCAAAATCAGAGCCCATGGACGCCGCAGAATAACGCATTTGCACATGTATCTGCCGGTATACATGATAGCGCGTACGCTGGCTTGAGCTCACAGACGGAGTCCCCAAGCATGATATACAACAACGAGTCCATGAGCCTCGATCCTTGCACCAAGAACTTCATGAACATGTTCACTGACAATAATAGCCAGGATGAGTCGAACAATAGCTTCAGTGCTCAGAATGTCACATCTATGAAAAGTGGGTTTACGCAAAATAGATTCCGGCAGAACAGCCTCAATCGCAATGACTTCATACTTCTGCAAAACGGCTTCGTGCAGAACAGCATGTTCCCCCAGAACAATATGAATCCGATTCATAGTGGCTTTGCGCAGAACAGATTCAACAACCAGAATACCCTTAATCAGAATGCTTTCCTGCCCAATTATTCAAACAATTTCATTGCGCGAACCTCTCGAACAGTCTCTCAGCCTGATACCAACGTGCAGAAATCTCAACACATGAACAATCGCAACGACATGCCTGGGGCGCCCACACAAAGTACTCAACGCACCTCTCCCAATATCACAAAGAAGCACAAGTCTTCCACTGTACCATCAGCAGATTGCATTACTAGAAGCAAAAAACATTGAATCGTCATTCGTTGTACATAGAACATGGCATTGTAATAAATAATAAAAATGGAATTACTGTATTAAATGTCTCTGGCGAGCAAGCAAGGAAGTGGCAATGGATCGAGAGCTGGCCAGCTGGTTTCAGACCTGGTGAGCAGTGGCCAGGTCCTGCTGCGCTGGTAGAACTAGCCAAACTCATCACGAAAAACCCAGATTCGTAATCATAGGAAAATTTCTAAACACCTCTTCAGGAGTAAAACCGCTATTAATTGCAGGTCCTGCCACCTGCAGAATACATCAACCCGCCCAGTTAAACTAATATATATGTGATTTACTCAAATTCTTGAAAGACCTGATAAGTGTGACTGTAATCACTAAACGAGTTTACAAGGAAGTTTCGGCATTCATCTAGTATATTCTGGCTGTTCCAATCAAGGGGAATAGCTGGTCCTGGAAGAGGAGAGAGGTGAATGCTTTGGACAATTTTGGTTATGGGTACAATGCTGACAACGCGAGAGTTTCCTTGAAGAGCGCGTGCTACTTTATATAACTTGCTATGTGGCTCCGGGTTTGCTAGAAATGGAGTGAACCACTCGACATATGCGAGGTGCTGCCGCAGAGGTTCAGATTGCCCAAAAAGGATTGTATGTGCTGCTGAGTTGATAGTGAATATAACACGAACCTGCGCTACACGATGCACTGCATATAGTAGGGACAAGAGTCAGTATTGAGCAATATGATATGGCACATTATATGCACCATGCAGGCCCATTTCGTCCTGTGCACCACAGTGGATGAGCACCATATCAAATCGACCAGGAACCTTGCTATCCTGACGGTGTGGCTGGATATGAACCGAGTCGACAGTTTCTTGACTTTCATCTTCAAAACGCATGTGGTGTGTTAAGATCGATGCTCTCAACGCAATTCGTTCTAAGTCAACAGTGGCAAGCAGAGTCTCGGTCTGCTCCCAGCCTACTGGACAAGTTCTGGATGCTAAGTCAGATGATGACGAAGGTCAAACAAACGACGAGCTCAAAGAGAGAGAGCGAGGAGTTTCATTCAGAGGTTGAGAGAAGAATTTGATTAAGTTGGAACTGGAGTCTAGCTACTTTACAAGGAGGTTTATATACGTAAAAGAACAAGAGAAATATAAAAGGAAACGTACAGCTAAATACCTAAGAAAGGAAATGTGAAGGTAAAGTAGCTAAAGGAGATGAGCGTCCATGAAACGCATAACAATGATTATATAATGAAGTAAGTCCGTCAACGAAAGGGAAAGAAATTGTAACATTACCCCCTTCGTATGCAAGAAGTCACTGACTTCTTAACCTGTTCCCCAACCATGGTTTCCACCATTTGTCCACCCATGATCCCTTCGCGATTTCAACCATTTGGCGATGGTGTTGACATCATGGTTAGCGGTTTCAAACCGCCATTGCAAAGTCCTCGTGATATAGTCCAGCTGGACTGTTTGCTCGAGAATTGCGTCGCGTTCTTCATCCGTGACAGTGTGAGGATCGGTGGTGAGGGCGGTGTTGAGCATGGCGTCAAGAGGTCCGGCGAAGAGTTGGTAGTCAACAATGAAGGTGGCGAGGGCTTCCTGAGCCCGAAGAAGAGTAGTGTTGGGGGTTCGGGCAAGAGATGGTGCTGGCGGAGCGGGTAGGGGTGCTTCTTCCTCAATAAGGAAGTCAACAAGTTCGTTCGTGTTACAGTTTCCTTTTCCCTCTTCTATGATGGACACTTCATTATTACAACATCATTACTATACGGTTTAGTGGACGTTTATCTCCTTTAGCTAACGCTTTCATATTTCCTTTCATAGGTAGTTAGCTGCGCTTACTGCGCATTCCCTTTATAGTTTTCCTTGTTCTCAAAACGTATATAAACCCTAGAATACCTTGTACATCCCTCAGTTCCAACTTAATCGAATCATACTCTCAACTCTGACCTGAACTCCTCGCTCTCTTCTTTTGAGCTCGTCGTCGACTTAAAAGACCTTCGTCATCGTTTGACTTAGCGTCCAGAATCTGTCCAGTAGGCTGGGAGCGGACCGAGACTCTGCTTGCCACTGTTGACTTAGAACGAACTGCGTTGGGAGCATCGATCTTAACACAAGTTGGAACTCTCAGACCGCTCAGTGTTTCTACACTAGCCAGACACCATTGATACCAGAACCTCGACCCTCAGACCCCCAAACGGCTCTGCCCGTTTCAGACGAAAGTATTATCTAGATCGAAGGGAAGTCTTTCCATCGACTACAGGAACAGGGTGGTTTTTCCGCTCAGGAACCAAGAAAAAGAACGAACCAGTACCAGAATCCCTCTTTGAAGGTGATTACACTGAAGGACAAGGAGACGCTTTTCCAGACGACGTTTGGATTGATTGGGTAAACGAAGAACACGAAGAAGGATTTCGTTCATTATTCAAACCGCCTACAGACGAACCAGAACTCTCTTGGTGGAACGAATATCTCAGTCTCACTGGAACAGCAGGACGAGAACGATACGCACTTAGGGACGGAGAAGTACAGCCTTGGATAGATTTCCAAGAACAGAAACAGATCGAAGTAAATCTATTCGGAGATCCAGAATCAGGAAAGAAGAAAGACGAAACAGGAGAACCTACAGACCCAAAAGAAGAAACAGAAAAGATGGCATCTGATGCAGCAACACCTGCCTCTAAAGGAGATATTAAGCCGCAGCCCATGCGCATTTTTACAGGAAAACGAACCGAAGCAAAGGCTTTTATTGGAAACTTGGAAGACTACTTCGTTTTGAACGATGATAACTATAAGAACAAAGGCCAGAAACAGATTCGATTCGCTCTTGCCTGCTTAGGACAGGAACTCGACGATTGGAAGGTTCTAATCAAAGAGGAACTAGACAACAATGAAGAAACGACCCTTACCTGGACGAGTTGGGCCGAATTCAAGAAGCGCTTTTTAGCCGATTGGGGCGAAGTCAACAGCGCACTCAGGGCCCTAAATAATTTGGCCAATCTCAGAGTAGGGGGCGACGTTTCAGTCCCTGAATATATCAGAAAATTCCGCATGGAGATTGGAACTTCAGGATTGAAAGGGACAACCGCACAACTTCAGGCATTTGTTAAAGGACTCCCTGAGAGTATCGCTACCAAAATTCTTGAAGCAAACGTTCTATCAATGAAGGAAGCATATGAAAAGGCAGAACAGCTTCATGGCGCTTGGGAAATGATGCGAGCACTTGGACGCAAACCAGGACAAGGGAACCGCTCTAATTTTAACCGAAACACCAACACTAGGGGCGGATCAACTCGATCAGTTAATGCTATGCCCACTGGACGTTTGACTGATGAACAAAAGGAGGAATACATAAAAACTGGGAAGTGTTTCAGATGTGGAAACCAGGGACATGTTTCAAAAAATTGTCCGAAACGAAACACCACCCCAAACGCCTCCTTCAGGTCCTCCTCATCGTTTCAGAATAAAGGGATCAGATCCATCCCTGAGGACGCGCCTAAGGAAAAGCAAGACGACCCAGTTGCGAGTATCAGAGCGATCCTAGCTGGAATGAAGGCCGATGAACGAGAAGGTCTTCTTAACGAACTTGAGAATGAGGGTTTTTGATCAGGAAGCGTCACACAGCGGTTGGCACTTCCACAGCAAATGAACTTTCACAGTTAGCGCTTGATTCTGTAATAGTACGATCAAATAATAACAAGCGCCTTTCAATTACTGTCGAAACGATTGATTTACCCGCTGAAACCTCTGCCCTCATCGATTGTGGAGCAGAAGGGAACTTTATTGACGAAGAAATAACAACGAAATTACCAAAAGAAAAGTTAAGAAAACCGATTCGAGTCAGGAACGCAGATGGAACAATCAACACAAATGGAATGATCACTCATCGAGTATTAATTCAATATTCAATTGGAGGAAAGCGTCACAGTAACTGGTTCTTAATCACCAAGTTAGGAGACCAACGATTAATCTTGGGAATTCCTTGGTTAGAAGAAAATAACCCGACTATTGATTGGAGAGACAAAACAATTCACCTCATTGATAATCAACGACAAGATGGGACGATCTGGCAACTGGCATTGGACAATCAGTGGGGAGAAGACGACTATTGGATAAGGGTCAAAACATCAGCATCGCAGGCATTAGAACATCAACTGAAAAGAGACGAACCAAAGACAGAATTACCTACGGAATACGAGAAATGGCGATCAGTCTTTGAGAAGAAAGCTTCAGAACGATTTCCTACCTCTAGAACTTGGGATCATGCGATCGAACTGAAAAACGGTTTCACTCCTAAAGTTAGCAAGATCTATCCGTTATCAATTAAAGAGCAATCATCTCTAGACGAATGGATTGAAGAACAACTTACTAAAGGATACATCAGACCGTCGAAATCACCTCAGGCTTTGCCATTCTTCTTTGTTTCCAAAAAGGAAAGCGGAGCGTTAAGGCCATGTCAAGACTACAGGTACCTGAACGATTGGACAATCAAGAACGCATATCCATTACCCCTAGTATCCGACCTCCTTACCAAACTTGCTGGAGCGCAATACTTCACCAAATTAGATCTTCGCTGGGGATACAATAACGTTCGAATCAAGAAAGGCGATGAATGGAAAGCAGCTTTTATCACAAACAGAGGATTATACGAACCAACTGTCATGTTCTTTGGGCTATGCAATTCACCATCTACATTCCAAACCATGATGAACGAATATTTCAGAGATATGATTAATGAAGGATGGCTCATCATTTACATGGACGACATTTTGATTTGTTCCCAAAGCAAGACAGAATTGGAAGAGCGCACAAAACGAATTCTAGACCGATTAGAGGAAAACGACTTGTTCTTGAAACTGGAAAAGTGTAAATTTGCTGTACAAGAAGTCGAATTTCTGGGAATGATTATATCACCTGGGAAAATACAGATGGATCCTATTAAACTAGCAGGGATAGCCGATTGGCCAATACCAACAACAGTCAAACAAGTTCGATCATTCCTAGGCTTTGGGAACTTCTACCGACGATTCATTGGAAATTTTGCGGCTATAGCAAAACCACTCACCGATTTAACAAAAAAGACGGAGATATTTGACTGGAACGCAGAACGACAAACTGCTTTTGATACCCTAAAACAACAATTTGCCTCTATGCCAGTTCTCTTAATGCCAAACCCAGCAAAACCGTTTATCCTTCAAACCGACGCCTCTAATAAAGCAATAGGAGCGGTTTTAAAACAAGCGGACGACTCTGGTGCATTACATCCCTGCGGTTTTATTTCCCACGCCTTAACACCAACGGAGCAGAACTACCAGATTTATGACAGAGAATTACTTGCCATCATTAAAGGGTTGGCAGTTTGGCGTCACCTTCTGCATGGATCACCCCATACCATCATTGTGCACTGTGATCACAAGAACCTGTCCTATTACAGAACGGCTCAACGATTGACACCTAGACAAGCCAGATGGTCATCTCTGTTGTCCGAATTCGACCTCCGAATTGAACATGTACCAGGAACGAAGATGTTCGAGGCAGACGCTCTATCTAGACGGCCAGATCACATGGGAAATGATGAAGAACAGACCACAGTTACTATGCTACCAAATGATCGCTTTATTCGCCTCATCAATAACGATCTAGCCGATGAATTGAAGAAGTACATGGCGAATGATGATTTTGGACGAATTCTGATCGATGTTATTAAAAGACAAAGAGCACCACCAATCAAATCAAAGCTACAAGATTGGACATATACCCATGGCATCGTCTACTACCTCGGAAAGATCTATATCCCTGACCGGATCGAATTAAGGACCAGATTAATCAAAGATACGCATGAAGCGTTATCTTCTGGACACCCTGGACGATTAAAAACATTGGCACTTCTAAAACGCGACTACTGGTGGCCAGGAATGTACAGACATGTCAAAGAATGGGTAGAGGGATGTGCACTATGCCAACAGATGAAAGTTAATACTCACCCAAATGCGCCGGCATTAGTCCCTATCCCATCCAAAGCGACACGTCCATTTCAGCAAGTAACCCTTGATTTCATTACCGATCTTCCCATCTCAGACGGATATGACTCAATATTGGTCACGGTGGACCATGGCCTTACGAAGGGGGTAATTTTCACCCCTTGCAACAAGACAATCGATGCTTTAGGGACAGCCGATCTCTACATTTCTGAAATCTTCAAACGCTTTGGACTCCCTGACGTCCTAATCTCTGATAGAGGACCACAGTTCTCCGCCAAGGTATTCCAAGAAATACGAAAAGCATTAGGAATTGATCACAGAATGAGCACCGCCTATCATCCTCAAACAGATGGGGAAACTGAACGCGTCAATCAAGAACTCGAGATCTACCTTCGGATGTTTTGTACTAATGAACCCCACAAATGGAAACTACTCCTACCTATCGCTGAATTTGCACACAATAACCGTTATCATGATACAATAAAAACATCCCCATTCCAACTCATGTATGGAACAGATCCAATCGCCATCCCTACAGCAGCGCTCAAGATGACTGCTCCAGCAGCAGAAGAACGCCTTCAGATGCTTCGAAGAGCGAGAGAAGAAGCATTAGCAGCACATGAACTCGCCAGGCAAACAGTTGCTCAAAGATTCAAAGACAAGTCAATTAAATTCGAAAAAGGCGACAAAGTCTGGCTCGAAAACAAGAACCTACACATCCCATATCAATCAAGAAAACTTGCGCCGAAACGAGAAGGGCCCTTTCAGGTCGAACAAGTCATGGGACCAGTTACATACAAGCTGAAATTACCGAAACAATGGCGCATTCACCCTGTATTTCATGCATCGCTTCTTACCCCATATAAGGAAACATCAATGCATGGACCGAATTTTACCACACCACCTCCCGATATAGTAAATGGACAGGAGGAGTTTGAGATCGAAGCTATCCTTGGACATCGAAAACGCGGAGCAGGTTATCAATATTTGGTTAAATGGAAAGGCTATGGATCGAATGACAATACCTGGGAACCTGAACGCAATCTGGGAAATGCTGCGGACGTTCTGATAGAATATAAGAACAGAAGACGCCTATAGAACTTCATCTATGGCCTATAACCGATCAAAGAAATTCTGGAAAACCCTTTATGCACTCAAAGGACGATTCCTTCCCCCTCGGACTCGTCTATTACCACATCGTCACAATAAGAAACACCTAGTACGACTCCCACACGCACGACGCTACCCAATCACCAGTAGACACACACTCTTCATTTCACCAAGACGACCATTGTCATCATCAAAAGCTATTCAACCGAACCTTGTTGCACCAAGAACGAAAGAACAGGAACAGGAATTCCGAAATCTACAGCAATGGATCCTTTACAAAATGAATATATGGATATTAGATCGACGACGAGATTTACAAGAACATGGATGCGACCGTTTCATGCAATTTTATCATCTCTTCCCACAGAAAATTAGATTCCCCATCGACAATCCCGATGCAACCATTCCACCACCATACGATTCATTAACATGGGAACGCATTCCCCCTCCTTACCCTCCAAGACCTCCACACTATCCTACTTATAACTTCGAACCAGGATACCCAAAGATTACTAGCAGAGTCACAGCTCAAGGAGCGTTCATTAGAGAAGACGAATTCACTCGACCAAACACCCCTGAATCACCATCAGACGATGCGCTGTATCACGCCATTCTTGCTCACTCCACAGAATCTGATGGTAACGAAACAGAAGATTCTATGGAAGACCTTTACGTTTGAAACTTTGGGATAAAAGACGATCCACCAGCTATCCATTTCCTCATCCCACTCGATACACAATGTTCGCCTTCATCATCACCCTCGCCTACCTCGTCGCCTTTGCCCTCGCCCTCTTGATCACTGCGTGTGGTCATTGTTACATTGAACCCGTCGCCGCCGTTTCCCCTTTCCTCGCCACAGCCCATGACCTCCCCCTCGAGGTCTTCGTCACCACCACCACCACCATTGATGATTTCGTCTGGGCCGACCTCCCAGAACTTCACCAGCACCCAGAGGAGCTCGAACCCATGACCTTCGCCACCCCCATTGTCCAGGATCCCATCACCCACATTCCCTATGCCCACCGCCCTCGCCACTCTGTCCTCTCCCCCGTCTCTGAAGCCCTCAGCACCCTCGTCGTCGACTTCAACCAGCTCTCCATGCCCCTCGACGCCGTCACCCACCTTATGCTCTCCACCGACCCACAATGCCTCACATATGAAGAGCGAGACAATCTTTGGGAGCACGCCAAACAGCTGGAGCGGGTCACGAAGACCCTCCAATGGCGCATCGAGGCTGCCAATAAGGATCTGGACTCCATAATCAAATGGATCGAATCCAGGAAGGACCATGGCTGGACCACGGACGCACAATGGTAGAAGTCGGTGACTTCTCGCATACGAAGGGGGTAATGTTACAGTTTCCTTTTCCCTCTTCTATGATGGACACTTCATTATTACAACATCATTACTATACGGTTTAGTGGACGTTTATCTCCTTTAGCTAACGCTTTCATATTTCCTTTCATAGGTAGTTAGCTGCGCTTACTGCGCATTCCCTTTATAGTTTTCCTTGTTCTCAAAACGTATATAAACCCTAGAATACCTTGTACATCCCTCAGTTCCAACTTAATCGAATCATACTCTCAACTCTGACCTGAACTCCTCGCTCTCTTCTTTTGAGCTCGTCGTCGACTTAAAAGACCTTCGTCATCGTTTGACTTAGCGTCCAGAATCTGTCCAGTAGGCTGGGAGCGGACCGAGACTCTGCTTGCCACTGTTGACTTAGAACGAACTGCGTTGGGAGCATCGATCTTAACAGTTCGGATGCTGATGTAGGGCAGCGACGGTAGAGGAAGGGGAGGCGGGCCAATCTGGGAAAAGATATTCGTCGATGGTGGTGGTGGTGGTAACAAAGACCTCAATGGGGAGGTCGTGGGCGGTGGCGAGAAACGGGGAGGCAGCGGCGAAGGAGGGGTCGTAGCAATGGCCACAGGCTGTGACCAGGAGTGCAAAGGCAAAGGCGACGAGGTAGGCGATGATGATAACGGCAGACATGTTGTATCAATAAGATGGGAAAGGACAAGACTTTTGGGTGCAGTTTAAATATCCCAAATCTCATCGTCGGAGTCCAAAGCTAAGATCTCTTCGATCTCTGGTGCTCTGGTCCTGAGAAAGTTCTCACGAGAATTTCTGGCCATTTCTTCTTGTTCTGATCGAGTTCCTGCATCATCAGGATGTTGAATACGAATTTGATCAGGGCGTTCAAGCCGTGTAACGCGTATTTCTGGGTTATCCATGCTGTCCTGTATTGCTTGGTTCAGGAGAACATAATATTGCTTGGTTGCAAGTGCTATTTCCATTTGCGCTTGTGCATGGTTAAAATTTTCACTTCCCCTTATATTCATTTGCCATTCATATTGCCATTGTTCCACGGAGATGTCTCTGCCAAGCTGAATAATCCTTTGTAAAGCTTCTGATAATTCAGGGAAGGTTCGTCGTATCCAAACCCTGTGATAAACGTTGTCATATTGAAAACAAGGGTGAACTGATGTTGGAAGGTAATGTGATTCGGCTTCCTGAAACGTGGGTAATTCCCCTAGATCAAAAGAGAGGCGGTGGTACTGAGGGAGATATTTTGGTAAGGCGTTGTATGGAATCTCTGTGTGTCCTTGTGGATGTGTTCGCTTATGAGGGGGTAGTCGCGATACTTTGGGCGGTTTTGACATCATTGGAACATATTTCAGTTTTTGATATATAGAGAGTGTTCGTTTGGAAGGGTGTTTAAAGGCAGGAACAAACATCTGCCTAACAGAGTATCTGGTTTTGACAGTAGGAGTGTATCGTCCAACAGTTCTGCAGAATCTTTTGGCATAATGGATATTATGTTTTAATTGGAGGTTGGTGCGATAATAAGTCATTGTGTTTAACTGTTTCAGAGGTTTCTTCTGCTTTTATATTCTACCAGAATATCCGCAGCATTGCCTAAATGTCGTTCTGGTTCCCAGGTATTATCATTTGCTCCATAGCCTTTCCATTTGACTAGGTATTGATAACCGGCTCCACGTTTCCGATGTCCAAGGATAGCCTCAATCTCAAACTCCTCCTGCCCATTTACTATATCGGGAGGTGGCATAGTGAAATTCGGACCATGCATTGAGGTTTCCTTATATGGGGTGAGGAGCAATGCATGAAACACAGGATGAATGCGCCATTGTTTTGGTAATTTCAATTTATAAGTCACTGGTCCCATGACTTGTTCAACCTGGAAGGGTCCTTCTCGTTTTGGTGCTAGTTTTCTTGATTGATACGGAATGTGGAGATTCTTGTTTTCCAGCCAGACTTTGTCACCTTTTTCGAATCTGATTGACTTGTCTCTGTATCTATGAGCGACCATTTGTCTAGCAAGTTCATGAGCAGCTAGAGCTTCTTCTCTGGCTTTTCGAAGCATTTGAAGGCGTTCTTCTGCTGCTGGTGCAGTCATCTTGATTGCTGCTGTAGGGATAGCGATCGGATCTGATCCATACATGAGTTGAAATGGGGATGTTTTTATTGTGTCGTGATATCGGTTATTGTGTGCAAATTCAGCAATGGGTAATAGTGGCTTCCATTTATGGGGTTCATTTGTGCAGAACATTCGAAGATAGATCTCGAGTTCTTGATTTACACGTTCAGTTTCTCCATCTGTCTGAGGATGATAGGCTGTGCTCATCCTGTGGTCGATTCCTAAAGCTTTTCGTATTTCTTGAAATACTTTAGCGGAGAATTGTGGTCCTCTATCAGAGATTAGGATGTCGGGGAGTCCAAAGCGTTTAAATATTTCAGAGATATAAAGATCTGCAGTTCCTAAAGCATCGATCGTCTTATTGCAAGGGGTGAAAATTACCCCCTTCGTAAGGCCATGGTCCACCGTGACCAATATGGAATCAAAGCCTTTGGAAAGAGGAAGATCAGTGATGAAATTGAGTGTGACCTGCTGAAATGGGCGTGTAGCTTTTGATGGAATAGGGATTAATGCCGGTGAATTTGGGTGAGTATTGACTTTCATTTGTTGGCAAAGTGCGCAACCTTCAACCCATTCTTTGACATGTCTATACATTCCAGGCCACCAGTAATCACGCTTTAAAAGCGCTAGCATCTTTAATTGTCCAGGATGTCCAGAAGATAATGCTTCA
This sequence comes from Amanita fuliginea, assembly GCA_023014435.1. NCBI lineage: Eukaryota > Fungi > Basidiomycota > Agaricomycetes > Agaricales > Amanitaceae > Amanita > Amanita fuliginea. The sequence continues at coordinate 1,811,587 of JAEBUQ010000005.1, forward strand.
TGTATTTCCTTGATTAACCGAGCGCGCAACTCAATGCGATCAGGAACATAGATCTTGCCTAAGTAGTAGACGATGCCATGAGTATATGTCCAGTCTTGCAGTTTCGATTTAATCGGCGGCGCCCTTTGTTTAGTGATAACTTCAATAAGGATGCGTCCAAAATCATCATTTGCCATATATTTCTTTAATTCACTGGCAAGATCATTATTGATTAGTCGAATAAATCGGTCATTTGGCAGAACAGTGACAGTGGTTTGTTCTTCATCGTTTCCCATGTGATCTGGTCGTCTGGATAATGCATCTGCTTCGAACATTTTTGTTCCAGGTATATGTTCAATACGAAGATCAAATTCAGATAACAATGATGACCACCGAGCTTGTCGGGGTGTTAAGCGTTGAGCAGTTCAGTAGTAGGACAAGTTCTTGTGATCACAATGGATGATGATCGTGTGAGGAGAGCCATGTAATAGATGGCGCCATACTGCAAGTCCTTTGATGATTGCAAGCAGTTCTCTGTCATAAATTTGGTAATTCTGTTCTGTTGGTGTTAACGCATGGGATATAAATCCACATGGATGGAGTGCTCCAGATTCATCAGCCTGCTTCAGTACTGCTCCAATTGCTTTGTTAGAGGCGTCAGTTTGAAGGATAAATGGTTTTGCAGGATTTGGCATTAACAAAACTGGCATAGAGGCGAACCGTTGCTTTAGGGTGTCAAAGGCCATTTGACGTTCATTATTCCAGTCAAATGGTTCCGCTTTCTTGGTTAGATCTGTGAGCGGTTTTGCAATTGCTGCAAAATTTCCAATAAAACGTCGATAAAAGTTCCCAAAACCTAGGAATGATCGGACTTGTTTAACTGTTGATGGTACTGGCCAATCAGCTATTCCTGCAAGTTTGATAGGATCCATTCGTATTCTTCCAGGCAAGATGATCATGCCTAGAAATTCAACTTCTTGAACAGCGAATTTACATTTTTCTAATTTCAGGAACAGATCATTCTCTTCCAGCCGATCAAGGACTCTCTTTGTTCGTTCTTCTAGCTCGTTTAAGTTCTGAGAACATATCAGGATGTCGTCCATGTAGATAATGAGCCATCCTTCATTAATCATATCTCTGAAGTATTCGTTCATCATAGTTTGGAATGTGGATGGTGAATTGCAGAGGCCAAAGAACATAACAGTTGGTTCGTATAGTCCTCTGTTGGTAATGAAAGCAGCTTTCCATTCATCACCTTTCTTGATCCTGACATTATTATATCCCCAACGGAGATCTAATTTGGTGAAATACTGTGATCCAGCAAGTTTTGTAAGGAGATCGGATACTAGGGGCAATGGGTATGCGTTCTTGATTGTCCAATCGTTTAAATATCTATAATCTTGGCATGGCCGAAGCGCACCACTTTCCTTTTTTGAGACAAAGAAAAACGGTGATGCTTGAGGAGATTTTGACGGTCTGATGTATCCTTTAGCTAGTTGTTCCTCAATCCATTCATCTAACGACGTTTGTTCTTTGATTGATAATGGATAAATCTTGCTAACTTTAGGATTAAAACCGGTTTTCAACTCTATAGCATGATCCCAAGTTCTGGAGGTTGGGAATCGTTCCGAAGCCTTTTTCTCGAAGACAGAACGCCATTTCTCATATTCCAATGGTAATTCCGTTTTTGGTTCGTCCTTTTTTAACTGATGTTCTAATGCTTGAGACGCTGATGTTTTGACTCTGATCCAGTAATCATCTTCTCCCCATTGTTGATTGTCCAATGCCATTTGCCAGATAGTTCCTTCATTTCAGTGTTCATCGATGAGGTGTATCATTTTATCTCTCCAATCAATAGTAGGATTGTTTTCTTCTAACCAAGGGATTCCCAAAATTAATCGTTGATCTCCCAATCTAGTGATTAGAAACCAGTTGCTGTATCGTTTTCCTCCGATTGAATATTGAATGTGGACTCGATGCGTGATCATTCCATTAGTGTTAACCGTTCCATCTGCGTTTCTGACTTTAATTGGTTTTCGCAATTTTTCTTTTAGTAACTTGGTGGTTACTTCTTCATCAATAAAATTCCCTTCTGCTCCACAATCGATTAGAGCTGAAGTTTCAGCAGGTAAATCGGACGTCTCCACAGAAATTGAAAGGCGCTTGTCATTATTTGATCTTACTATTACAGAATCAAGCGCTAACTGTGAATGTCCGTTTGTTATGGAAGTGCCAACCGCTGTGTGACGCTTCCAGGTTAAAAACCCTCATTCTCGAGTTCATTAAGAAGACCTTCTCGTTCATCGGCCTTCATTCCAGCAAGGATCGCTCTGATGCTTGCAACTGGATCGTCTTTCTTTTCCTTGGGTGCATCTTCATGGATAGATCTGATCCCCTTATTCTGAAACGATGAGGAGGCCCTGAAGGAGGTGTTTGACGTGGTATTTCGTTTGGGACAATTCCTTGAAACATGCCCCTGGTTTCCGCATCTGAAACATTTCCCAGATTTCATGTATTCCTCTTTTTGTTCATCTGTCAAACGTCTGGTGGGCATTGCATTTACTGATCGGGTTGATCCACCCCTGTTATTGGTGTTTCGATTAAAATTAGAGCGGTTCCCTTGTCCTGGTTTTCGCCCAAGCGCTCGCATCATTTCCCAAGCGCCATGAAGCTGTTCTGCTTTTTCATATGCTTCTTTCATAGACAGAACATTCGCTTCAAGGATCTTTGTAGCGATACTTTCAGGGAGTCCTTTGACAAATGCCTGAAGCTGTGCGGTTGTTCCTTTCAATCCTGAGGTACCGATCTCCATGCGGAATTTTCTGATATATTCAGGAACTGAAACATCGCCCCCTACTCTCAGATTGGCTAGGTTGTTCAGCACTCTGAGAGCGCTATTAACTTCGCCCCAATCGGCTAAGAAACGCTTCTTGAACTCTGCCCAGTTTGTCCAAGTAAGGGTTGTTTCTTCTTCGTCGTCTAATTCATTTTTGATCAGGACTTTCCAATCATCGAGTTCCTGCCCAAGACAGGCAAGAGTGAATCAAATCTGTTTCTGTGCTTTGCCTTTATAATTATCGTCATTTAAAACAAAGTAATCTTCAAGACTTCCAATGAAAGCCTTTGCTTCGGTTCGTTTTCCTGTAAAAATACGCATAGGCTGCGGTTTGATATCTCCTTTAGAGGCAGGTGCTGCTGCATCAGATGCCATCTTTTCTGTTTCTTCTTTCGGATCTGTAGGTTCTCCTGTTTCGTCTTTCTTCTTCCCTGATTCTGGATCTCCGAATAGATTTGTTTCGATCTGCTTCTGTTCTTGGAATTCTATCCAAGGCTGTAGTTCTCCTTCCTTGAGTGCGTATCGCTCTTGTCCTGCAATATCAGCAAGGTTGAGATATTCGTTCCACCAGGAAAGTTCTGGTTCGTCTGTGGGCGGTTTGAATAACGAAAGAAATCCTTCTTCGTGTTCTTCATTTACCCAATCAATCCAAACGTTGTCTGGGAAAGCGTCCTCTGGTCCTTCAATGTAATCACCTTCAAAGAGGGATTCTGGTACTGGTTCATTCTTTTTCTTAGTTCCTGAGCGGAAAAACCACCCTGTTCCTGTAGTCGATGGAAAGACTTCCTTTCGATCTAGATAATACTTTCGTCTGAAACGGACAGAGCCGTTCGGGGGTCTGAGGTTCGAATTTCTGGTATCAATGGTGTCTAGCTAGTGTAGAAACACTGAGCGGTTCTGGGAGTTCCAACTTGTGTTAGGATCGATGCTCTCAACACAGTTTGTTCTAAGTCAACAGTGGCAAGCAGAGTCTCGGTCTGCTCCCAACCTACTGGACGAGTTCTGGACACTAAGTCAAACAATGACAAAGGTCAAACAAACGACGAGCTCAAAGAGATGAGAGCGAGGAGTTTCGTTCAGAAGTTGAGAGAAGAATTCGATTAAGTTGGAACTGGAGTCTAGCTACTTTACAAGGAGGTTTATATACGTAAAAGAACAAGAGAAATATAAAAGGAAACGTACAGCTAAATACCTAAGAAAGGAAATGTGAAGGTAAAGTAGCTAAAGGAGATGAGCGTCCATGAAACGCATAACAATGATTATATAATGAAGTAAGTCCGTCAACGAAAGGGAAAGAAATTGTAACACATTTCTTCAAACGAATATGGGAAATGTATCCTGCTCTATGGGAAATAGTAGCATTACCTAAAATATGGAGACAAGATACAAATTTTGTCTATAAATCTGAAGGACGATGATATTTGCATTTTGAAGTTACTCAAAGAGGAACTTGCAAATGGTGGAATCTAGATGACATGGTGAAATCTAATTCTAGATTTAATTCATACCTTTGTGGTGGCAAAGATGATAGGGATTCACTTGAGAAAATGGTTTCTGTCTTCAATGGTGTTTCTGATTATCAAAAATGGCGTACAAATATTTTGTCATATATGGCCATGAAGGGATATACCAAATATGTCACTGGAGAAAAACCAGTTCTTCCATCGATGTATACCGACACTGCTTCAGAAAGAGCTTCTGCAGCTACTAAACTTGAATATGAATTGTCATATAAGAAAATCTGGCAAGAATTACAAGATTGGACTGAATATTCAGCAAGAGCAAATGCGATTTTTCAAATGTCGCTTGCTACAAATCTTCATGTCTATATTAAAGCAACTCCTAAAGAAACTCTAGCTGAACTAGATAAAATATTTGGATTAAAAGGAATAGCTAAATATTTTATTCTTTATAAGAATATATTTAACTGGTCTATGAAACCTGGACAAGATCCTATCATAGCTATATCCAAATTAATGAAATTAGTTGCTGATTTAGGTACTGAAGATAATTACAAAATTCCTGATTTTGTAGTACTTTTCTTTATCTTACATAATCTTGGTCAATCATATGGTACTCTAGTTACAAATTTGATAGATACCAAGGTTGCAGATTTTATGATAAACAGATCTAGATAAAATCCCCACAATAGATAATCATTATAATCATGACACTACAAAAAATGATAAAAGGCAATCATTTCATGATTCAAATGATTCTGATGATAGTGATTCGTCGGATACAGATGATCATAAGTCTGACACAAAAAGAAAACCATCAGACAATCAATCAGAAGACAGTGATTCTTCTAATAATACTTATCATGATGCAAATGATAAATATTTCAAATCACAAAGTAATAAATCACACAATGATAATATTCCTACAAAGGTTGATAAAGGAAAACAGAAAGATGTTACTAAGAGATTAACTTCTTCAGAGATTCAATGACAAGTTGAACAATTTAAAAAGGATTCTGAGGAAATTAATAGGAGATATTCCAGAATTGGAAAATGGAATAATATCAGTAAACAAGTTGCAGAACTTTCTAATAATACTCCTTCAACATCAAAAGTTAAACAAATAGATTTATCAAGGATATATAAAATACTTGATAAACATGAAAAAGAAAGACTTGCAGAACTTGATAATCTTTCTGGACGTAATAAAAATCTTAAAATAGATGAAAAATCTATTAAAGAAGATATTAAGAAAAGAGTTAAAGAGATCTTTGATAAACCTCTTCTTAAATCTAAGTTTGAATTGAATACTGGAGATTTTTGGGATCCTACTGTTAGCATTAGAGATAATGTTACTACAGGTTCTAAACGTATTGGAAAAAAGTTAGACCTGCAGGCAGCTAAAAGAGGAAAACTTGATAATGATAGACCAAAAATCATACAAGACCCAATATCTCATCCATTTGGTTTTAGAGAGCAAGAAAGAAAAATTATACAACAAAAACTTGCTACTAGAAAATTGTCTAGAAAACCAAAAGTTAGAACAATTGATAACAATGTTTATGGAGATAAACATCCTGCTAAAATACAAGCAGAAATTCAAACAGATAAAGATTTTGAAAAAATTGTTAAACAACAAAATCAAAAAGAAAAGGAATGGCGTGATATGCTTAAGAAACCAATTAACATATCAAAGCTACAAGAGTTAGATACTAAATCAGCTAAAGAACAACGAGTTGTTCAACCTGAATTAACTTTAGAAGATCTCATGCCAATAGATAAGTCTAAGCATGAAAGAGATTGTCTTAATAAACTCTTTGGTAGAAAACCTAGAAAGGAAATTATCCTTGAACCAAAATTAGATATAAAATCTGATGATAAAAAGGTTGATGATAAACCAGAAAAATCAGAAGAAGATCTGGAAAGAACAGTAACACCAGCACCTTCTGATAATGTGATTACACCAATTCCTAGTTCTCCAAGTTCAGAAATCAGTAATGAAGACTGGAAGGAAAGACATAAACAAAGACAGAAAAGAATGGATAAATTCTTATTATCCAAAGCAGCAGCAAAACTTGTAGATCAAGAGAATAGGAAAAAGGGTATACCTGTTGTATACAGAGATCTTTTAAAGATAAAAGAAAAAGATCCTGAATCATATTCAAAATGGGTAGAAGCTATGAAAGAAGAAATTAAATCTATACACAAAAGAAATGTATGGGAATTAGTTGACAGACCTAAAGATTGTAAACCTATAGGTTGTAGATGGGTTTACACTATAAAGCAACAAGATAATAGATATAAAGCGCGATTAGTTGCTCAAGGCTTTTCACAAGTACCAGGAATAGACTTTGGAGCCACATTTAGCCCGGTTTCAAGATTCAAAACTGTTAGAATCTTATTAGCATTAGCAGCTTTAGAGGGATGGGTACTCAAAGCACTAGATGTTAAAACTGCTTTTCTATATGGCCAATTAGAAGAGGAGATATATATGGAACAACCGGATGGTTTCAAAACCAATGATAAAAATAAAGTCTATAAATTAAATAGAGCTTTATATGGTTTGAAACAAGCATCATTAGCTTGGAATATTCAAGCTCATAATAGTATAACTAAATTAGGATTTAGAAGATTATATGCCAACACAGGAATATATGTTAAACGAACAGAGAATGACATCATAGTCATTATATTATATGTTGATGACATAATATTCATGGGCAATAATGAAAAGACTGTTAATGATCATAAAAAGAAATTCATGGATAGATGGGAAAGTAGAGATTTAGGAGATTTAAGTGAATATTTAGGAATGAATATTGTGATTGATAAACAAAATCATATAGTCACAATTGATCAAGCTAAATGTTAAGATCGATGCTCTCAACGCAATTCGTTCCAAGTCAACAGTGGCAAGCAGAGTCTCGGTCTGCTCCCAGCCTACTGGACAGGTTTTGGACACTAAGTCAAACGATGACAAAGGTCAAATAAACGACGAGCTCAAAGAGATGAGAGCGAGGAGTTTTCGTTCAGAAGTTGAGAGAAGAATTCGATTAAGTTGGAACTGGAGTCTAGCTACTTTACAAGAAGGTTTATATACATAAAAGAACAAGAGAAATATAAAAGGAAACGTACAGCTAAATACCTAAGAAAGGAAATGTGAAGGTAAAGTAGCTAAAGGAGATGAGCATCCATGAAACGCATAACGATGATTATATAATAAAGTAAGTCCGTCGACGAAAGGGAAAGAAATTGTAACATTACCCCCTTCGTATGCAAGAAGTCACCGACTTCTTAACCTGTTCCCCAACCATGGTTTCCACCATTTGTCCACCCATGATCCCTTCGCGATTTCAACCATTCGGCGATGGTGTTGACATCATGGTTAGCGGTTTCGAACCGCCATTGCAACGTCCTTGTAATATAGTCGAGCTGGACCGTTTGTTCAAGGATCGCATCGCGTTCTTCATCCGTAATGGTGTGAGGGTCAGTGGTGAGGGCGGTGTTGAGCATGGCATCGAGGGGTCCGGCAAAAAGCTGATAGTCAACGATGAAGGTGGCGAGGGCTTCCTGAGCCCGAAGAAGGGTGGCGTTAGGGATCCTGGCGAGAGGTGGTGTGGGTGGAGCGGGTAAAGGTGCTTCTTCTTCAATAACGAAGTCCGCGAGCTCATCTGGATGTTGGTGGAGGTCGGCGACGGTGGACAAAGGGGAGGCAGGCCAATTCGGGAAAAGATAATCGTCGATGGTGGTGGTGACGGTGACGAAGACCTCAATAGGGAGGTCATGGGCGGTGGCGACGAACAGGGAAGCAGCGGCGAGAGAGGGATCATAACAATGGCCACAGGCTGTGACCAAGAGCGCGAAGGCGAAAGCGACGAGGTAGGCGATGACGACGATAGCGGACATGCTGTATCGATAAGATGGGGGGTTAGACCATTGAGTGTGGTTTAAATATCCCAAATCTCATCGTCGGAGTCCAAAGCTAAGATCTCTTCGATCTCAGGTTCCCTGGTTCTGAGAAAGTTCTCACGAGAGTTCCTAGCTGCTTCTTCTTGTTCTGATCGGGTTCTTGCATCGTCAGGGTGTGGAATACGGATTTGTTCAGGGTGTGTATGTCGTGTGACACGTATTTCTGGATTGTTCATACTAGCCTGTATTGCCTGGTTCAGAAGATCGTAATATCGTTCGGTTGCAAGTGTTATTTCCATTTGCGCTCGTGTGCGGTTAAAATTTTCACTTCCCCTTATGTTCATTCGTCGTTCATATTGCCATTGTTCCACGGAAATGTCTCTGCCAAGCTGGATAATCCATTGTAAAGCTTCTGATAATTCAGGGAAGGTTCGTCGTAACCAAACTCTGTGATAAACGTTGTCATATTGAAAACAAGGGTGAACTGATGCTGGAAGGTAATGTGATTCGGCTTCCTGAAACGTGGGTGACTCCCCTAGATCAAAAGAGAGACGATGATACTGGGGAAGGTACTTTGATAAAGCATTATATGGGATCTCTGTATGGCCTTGTGGATGCGTTCGTTTGTGAGGAGGTAATCGTGATACTTTAGGCGGTTTTGACATCATTGGGACGTATTTCAGTTTCTGATACATAGAGAGTGTTCGTTTGGAAGGGTGTTTAAAGGCAGGAATGAACATCTGCGTGACAGAGTATCTGGTTTTGACAGTAGGAGTGTATCGTCCAACAGTTCTGCAAAATCTCTTGACATAGCGGATATTATGTTTTAATTGGAGGTTGGTGCGATAATAAGTCATAGTGTTGATTGCTTCAAAGATTTCTTCTGTTTTTATATTCTACCAAAATATCCGCAGCATTGCCCAGATGTCGTTCTGGTTCCCAGGTATTGTCATTTGCTCCATAGCCTTTCCATTTGACTAAATATTGATAACCGGCTCCGCGTTTTTGATGTCCAAGGATAGCCTCGATCTCAAACTCTTCTTGTCCATTAACCATATCGGGAGGTGGCATAGTGAAATTTGGGCCGTGCATTGAGGTTTCCTTATATGGAGTGAGGAGCGATGCATGAAACACAGGGTGAATGCGCCATTGTTTCGGTAATTTCAATTTGTAAGTAACTGGTCCCATGACTTGTTCAACCTGGAAGGGTCCTTCCCGTTTTGGTGCTAACTTTCTTGATTGATATGGAATGTGGAGATTCTTGTTTTCGAGCCAGACTTTGTCACCCTTTTTGAATCTGATTGACTTGTCTCTGTATCTATGAGTGACCATTTGTCTAGCTAGTTCGTGGGCGGCTAGGGCTTCTTCTCTAGCTTTTCGGAGCATCAGAAGTCGTTCTTCTGCTGCTGGTGCGGTCATCTTGATTGCTGCTGTAGGGATAGCGATTGGATCTGATCCGTACATAAGTTGAAATGGTGATGTCTTTATTGTGTCGTGATATCGATTATTATGTGCAAATTCAGCGATGGGTAGTAGTGGTTTCCATTTATGAGGTTCATTTGCGCAGAACATTCGAAGATAAATTTCGAGTTCTTGATTTACACGTTCAGTTTCTCCATCTGTCTGAGGATGGTAGGCTGTGCTCATTCTATGGTCGATTCCTAGAGCTTTTCGTATTTCTTGAAATACTTTGGCGGAGAATTGCGGTCCTCTATCTGAGATTAAGATGTCAGGGAGTCCAAAGCGTTTGAATATTTCAGAGATATAGAGGTCTGCAGTTCCTAAGGCATCGATCGTCTTATTGCAAGGAGTAAAAATTACCCCCTTCGTAAGGCCATGGTCCACCGTGACCAGAATGGAGTCATAACCGTCAGATATAGGAAGATTGGTGATAAAATCCAGTGTGACTTGTTGAAATGGCCGAGTAGCTTTTGATGGAATAGGGATTAATGCCGGTGAATTTGGGTGGGTATTGACTTTCATCTGTTGGCAAAGTGCACAACCTTCAACCCATTCTTTGACATGTCTATACATTCCAGGCCACCAATAATCACGCTTCAAAAGTGCTAGTGTTTTCAATCGTCCAGAGTGTCCTGAAGATAATGCTTCATGTATCTCCTTAATTAATCAAGTGCGCAACTCAATTCGATCAGGCACATAGATCTTGCCCAAGTAATAAATGATACCATGAGTGTATGTCCAGTCTTGTAGTTTGGATTTAATTGGTGGTGCCCTTTGCTTAGTGATAACTTCAATAAGGATGCGTCCAAAATCGTCGTTTGCCATGTATTTCTTTAATTCGCTGGCAAGATCATCATTGATTAGTCGAATAAATCGGTCATTCGGCAAAACCGTGACCGTAGTTTGTTCATCATCATTTCCCATATGATCTGGCCGTCTGGATAATGCATCTGCTTCGAACATTTTTGTGCCAGGTATATGTTCAATACGAAGATCATATTCAGATAGTAATGATGACCACCGAGCTTGTCGAGGTGTTAAGCGTTGAGCAGTTCGATAGTAGGACAAGTTCTTGTGATCACAATGGACGATGATCGTGTGAGGAGAACCATGTAATAGATGGCGCCATACTGCAAGTCCCTTGATGATTGCAAGCAGTTCTCTGTCATAAATTTGATAATTCTGTTCCGTTGGTGTTAACGCATGGGATATAAATCCACACGGATGGAGTGCTCCAGATTCATCAGCCTGTTTCAGTACCGCTCCAATTGCTTTATTGGAGGCATCGGTTTGAAGGATGAATGGTTTTGCAGGATTTGGCATTAACAATACTGGCATAGAGGCGAACCGTTGCTTTAGGGTGTCAAAGGCAAGTTGGCGCTCATTATTCCAGTCAAATGGTTCCGTTTTCTTGGTTAGATCTGTGAGTGGTTTTGCGATTGCTGCAAAGTTTCCAATAAAACGTCTGTAAAAGTTTCCAAAACCTAGGAATGATCGGACTTGTTTAACCGTTGATGGTACTGGCCAATCAGCTATTCCTGCGAGTTTGATAGGATCCATTCGTAATTTTCCGGGTGAGATGATCATGCCCAAAAATTCAACTTCTTGAACAGCAAATTTACATTTTTCTAACTTCAGGAACAGATCGTTCTCTTCTAATCGATCGAGAACCCTTTTTGTTCGTTCTTCTAGTTCGTTCAAATTCTGAGAACATATCAAGATGTCGTCCATGTAGATAATGAGCCATCCTTCATTAATCATGTCTCTGAAGTATTCGTTCATCATAGTTTGGAATGTAGATGGCGAATTGCATAAACCGAAGAACATAACAGTTGGTTCGTATAATCCTCTGTTGGTAATGAAAGCAGCTTTCCATTCGTCCCCTTTCTTGATCCTGACGTTATTATATCCCCATCGGAGGTCTAATTTGGTGAAATATTGTGCACCAGCGAGTTTTGTAAGGAGGTCGGATACTAGGGGTAATGGGTATGCATTCTTGATTGTCCAATCGTTTAAATATCTATAATCTTGGCATGGCCGAAGCGCACCACTTTCCTTCTTCGAGACAAAGAAGAATGGCGATGCTTGAGGAGATTTCGACGGTTTGATGTAGCCTTTAGCTAGCTGTTCTTCAATCCATTCGTCCAGCGACGACTGTTCTTTGATTGATAACAGATAGATTTTGCTAACTTTAGGACTAAAACCGGTTTTCAAATCGATAGCGTGATCCCAAGTTCTGGAAGTTGGGAATCGTTCTGATGCCTTTTTCTCAAGGACTGAGTGCCATTTCCCATATTCTGATGGTAATTCCGTTTTTGGTTCATCCTTTTTCAACTGATGTTCTAATGCTTGAGATGCTGACGTCTTAACTCTGATCCAGTAATCGTCTTCTCCCCATTGTTGATTGTCCAATGCCATTTGCCAGATAGTTCCTTCATTCCGTTGTTCATCGATGAGGTGTATCGTTTTATCTCTCCAATCAATAGTAGGATTGTTTTCTTCTAACCAAGGGATCCCCAAAATTAATCGTTGATCTCCTAATTTAGTGATTAGAAACCAGTTGCTGTATCGTTTTCCTCCAATCGAATATTGAATATGGACTCGATGTGTGATTATTCCATTAGTGTTAACCGTTCCATCTGCATTTCTGACTTTGATTGGTTTTCGCAATTTTTCTTTTGATAACTTGGTGGTTACTTCTTCGTCAATAAAATTCCCTTCTGCTCCACAATCGATTAGAGCCGAAGTTTCAGCGGGTAAATCGGACGTCTCCACAGAAATTGAAAGGCGCTTGTCATTATTCGATCTTACTATTACAGAATCAAGCGCTAACTGTGAATGTCCATTTGTTATGGAAGTGCCAACCGCTGTATGACGCTTCCGGGTTAAAAACCCTCGTTCTCGAGTTCATTGAGAAGACCTTCTCGTTCATCGGCCTTCATTCCAGCAAGGATCGCTCTGATGCTTGCAACTGGGTCGTCTTTTTTTTCCTTGGGCGTATCTTCAGGGATAGATCTGATCCCCTTATTCTGAAACGATGAGGAGGCCCTGGAGGAGGCGTTTGACGTGGTATTTCGTTTGGGACAATTCCTTGAAACATGCCCCTGGTTTCCACATCTGAAACATTTTCCAGATTTCATATATTCCTCCTTTTGTTCATCTGTCAAACGTCCAGTGGGCATCGCATTTACTGATCAGATTGATCCACCCCTGTTATTGGTGTTTCGATTAAAATTAGAGCGGTTCCCTTGTCCTGGTTTTCGCCCAAGCGCTCGCATCATTTCCCAAGCGCCATGAAGCTGTTCTGCCTTCTCATATGCTTCTTTCATGGATAAAACATTTGCTTCAAGGATCTTTGTAGCGATACTTTCAGGGAGTCCTTTAACAAAGGCCTGGAGCTGCGCAGTTGTTCCTTTCAATCCTGAAGTACCGATCTCCATACGGAATTTTCTGATATATTCAGGGACTGAAACATCACCCCCTACTCTGAGATTGGCTAGATTGTTCAGCGCTCTGAGAGCACTATTGACTTCTCCCCAATCGGCTAGGAAACGCTTCTTGAATTCTGCCCAGTTCGTCCAAGTAAGGGTTCCTTCTTCCTCATCATCTAATTCATCCTTGATCAGGACTTTCCAATCGTCGAGTTCCTGCCCAAGACAGGCAAGAGTAAATCGAATCTGTTTCTGTGCTTTGCCTTTATAATTATCGTCATTTAAGACAAAGTAATCTTCAAGACTTCCAATGAAAGCCTTCGCTTCGGTTCGTTTTCCTGTAAAAACGCGCATAGGCTGCGGTTTGATATCTCCTTTAGAGGCAGGTGCTGCTACGTCAGATGCCATCTTTTCTGTTTCTTCTTTCGGATCTGTAGGTTCTCCTGTTTCGTCTTTCTTCTTCCCTGATTCTGGATCTCCAAATAGACTTTGTTCGATCTGTTTCTGTTCTAGGAAGTCTCTCCAAGGCTGTATCCCTTTGTCTTGAAGTGCGTATCTATCCTGTGGTGGTGCTCCAGAGAGACTGATGAATTCGTTCCACCAGGAGGATTCTGGTTCTTCAGTGGGTGGATAAAATAGAGAATAAAAGTCCTCTTCTAGATCTTCGTTGATCCACTCGATCCAAACGTTATCTGGGAAGACTTCCTTTCCGTCTCCTTCAATATAATCACCTTCAAAGAGGGATGCTGGTACTGGTTCGTTCTTCTTCTTAGTTCCTGAGCGGAAATACCACCCTGTTCCAGTAGTCAACAGAAAAACCTCTCGTCGATCTAAATAATACTTTCGTCTGAAACGGACAGAGCCGTTCGGTGGTCTGAGATTTGAGGTTCTGGTATCAATGGTGTCTGGCTAGTGTAGAAACACTGAGCGGTTCTGGGAGTTCCAACTTGTGTTAAGATCGATGCTCTCAACGCAATTCGTTCCAAGTCAACAGTGGCAAGCAGAGTCTCGGTCTGCTCCCAGCCTACTGGACAGGTTTTGGACACTAAGTCAAACGATGACAAAGGTCAAATAAACGACGAGCTCAAAGAGATGAGAGCGAGGAGTTTTCGTTCAGAAGTTGAGAGAAGAATTCGATTAAGTTGGAACTGGAGTCTAGCTACTTTACAAGAAGGTTTATATACATAAAAGAACAAGAGAAATATAAAAGGAAACGTACAGCTAAATACCTAAGAAAGGAAATGTGAAGGTAAAGTAGCTAAAGGAGATGAGCGTCCATGAAACGCATAACGATGATTATATAATAAAGTAAGTCCGTCGACGAAAGGGAAAGAAATTGTAACACTAAATATGCGAAGAAGATTGTTGAAAGGTTCGGTCTTATTAATGCAAAACCAGTAAACACGCCTTTACCAGCTGGTTATGTACCAAACAAACAAATAGAGGGTCAAGCAACACAAGAAATGATTACATACTATCAACAATTGATAGGATCATTATTGTTTCTTGCAATGTGTACAAGATTAGATATTGTTTATGCAACAATTCTAATGTCACAATTTGTAAGTAATCCTTCACAGGATCACATTAAAAAGGCATTACATATAATCCAATATGTTGGAAGTACATTGGATTACTGCATTAAATATAACGGAAAAGATAAATATGGTTTAATTTGTTATGCTGATGCTGATTGGGCATCAAATCCCATTGATCGTAAATCAACAACAGGGATGGTTGTCAAGTTAGCTGGAGCACCAGTATATTGGAAATCAGCAAAACAAAAAACTATTGCGTTGTCTTCAACAGAAGCAGAATATATGGCTGCATCAGATGCATGCAGACAAATATCTTGGTTGAAGAATTTGTTTGAAGAGTTAGGATATAATATTAGATCCATTCCATTAATAATGGATAATCAAGCAGCAATATATATGGCTTCAAATCCAGCTCAAGAACAAAGAACGAAACACATGGATGTCAGATATCATTATATAAGATCATGTGTCAAAGATGATTTAGTTGATCTTTATTATATTAAAACTGAAGATCAAGCTGCTGACATACTAACTAAAAACTTATTGTTGAATAAGCATAGTAGAATGCTTAAATTATGTGGAATACACATTTAGTAAAATATTCAACAAGGGGGAGTGTTAAAAGTTAGATTAGATAATTAAGAATTAATTAGATAATTAGAATTAGAATTAATTAGTGTTTTATATTTAACTAAATATCTATTCAGATTATGTGATATCACATGATTAGTCATGTGATTAGTCATGTGATTAGTCATGTGATTAGTCACATGTCTATAGGCTCATTTAGACTCTGATTAGTAATAATAAACTCTTATTTGTACTTGTGTATGAAATTATAGAGTTCAGAGATATTTATATCTTTGACAGATATTATAGAGTTTGATGGGACAATTATCAACTGAATTGAATAGTTGATAAGAATCATTTATATTTAGAACATGACTCAGAAATGACTCATATGACTGTGCATTGCTGTGCAATGACTGTGCAATGACTCATACTGCTGCACATGAGTCATATAGCTGTGCACATGAGTCATTTAGAAGGAAATGATGTCATATAGAACATCATAGAATGATTAAAAATAGATAATAATAAAAGAAACTCGTTTAATAGTATTTTTATTATTATATTTTGTACCTAGATTAGGGTTACTGAAATGTATATAAGGAGGGCGTTTTGGACGCTAAGCTCCCCAGTTTTTCCACCTAACACACAGGCAGAATAAGCTACACTAACTAACAATGTAAGTAGTTGAAACCTTACTTAGTCAGTGCTACTGCACTGCTGTCTATTGTTTCAATAGTAACACATCCAGGCTGTGATTGTGGGATTAGAGGAGATGGACATGAGTCCAAACCAGACTGGTCAGGGTTGGAACAAGGGGTTAGAAGCTTCAGATAATAAGAGATACAGGGATCAATTTATACCTTCAAGAACATATTGTGTAGAGACAGTTTATGCTCCATGTGGAGTTGTTATAGACTGGGCAAATTTTTCCAGAGCTGAGTCACCAACCAACATATTGGACTTCTTGGCACAGGTATATCCAACAGAAGATCCAAGGCCAGACTATATTTGTATTGATAAGGCATGCCTAGTAATGCAAACTTGCCTAAGTAATGGCAGCTGGGATATGATGTGGAGTAAGACAACTAGGTTTATTGTGGACTCATATCACTATACAAATCACTCTCAATATGATCATTTATGCCATACATGGTGCAACCCTACACCAAGGGATGGTTCTGCACCAAATCTTGTAGTGACAGGTAGAACCAGGGATGGGCAGACATATGACAAAAGTGCATTCAATACACAGGCCTGTGAACAACTAAATGCATGGTTGGGAGGCTATAATTCAATCCTTAGAAGGATGTCACCTGGGAACTTCAATTGGTTTTTGCACACAATACTTGTATATCATACAACTCAGTTATGCAAGAAGCTAACAAAAGCTCAGGTCCATGATTCAGATGATGACAGTGATGCTTGTAAATGACTACATATCATGATCAAAACATATGATTGATAGAAGTATGAAAAATAAGAGGAGAGAAATATAAAATGTGTCAACAGTCAACCACATCCCAACAGAACACACTGGACAACAAAATCAAGATGGAGCTCTCCAGGTGGATGGAGTGTATTCTTTGAGAGATCTGGTATTGTATAAATATAGCCAAATATATATAAATACTTGATCCAACAAGTTAGATAACTTTTTCCCCCAACTGTTGGACTACTGTCAGAATCCTATTGGACTCCTACTGGAAAGGGGGGGGGGGGGGGGGGGGGGGGGGGAGTGTAAAGTACTGAGATGTATTTGCTTTTGTTTTATCTAATGGTTAATTTACATTTTGCAATGAGATTATCAAGTATGCCCTAATGTTTAATTACACAATATGCCATGCACATACTTGAATACACAATTTTTGCTAGAGATTTCAATTTCTCATAGGTATTCTTAAGCAGCAAACCATATATAAAAAATGCAGAAAACACAAAAATATGGACATGAGCAATTTATGGATTACAAGAATTGAGTACATACTGTCAGATGCCAGTCTGATTACACAAATATTCAATCAAATCTGCATGTTTAGATGGCATAGACTGAGCAGTAATCTGAATTTTGAGTTGATCTACATAATCCTGTTTTAAGAAGTGGTCACAAGCATTGACCAAAGCTTTCAGAACATGCTCTCTTTCCCAAAATGCTTGTTTAGCAATGATAACAATTGCTGGAATATGTCAACTTGAATCAGTCTAATGAATGAAAGAATAGTTTACCAACTAAGGCTTGACAATGAGATGGCTAATAATGCTAAAGTCAATAAATGATTATTGGAAGAAAGTTGAATGATAACCATATGGAATGCAGTTTGTTCATCTTCTGATACCCCAAATGCTTGAATCAGAGAAAGCTAATGACAGGTAGTGTGAGAAGTGAATCTGGTGCACAGGAACAACCATACAAACTGAACATAAATATGTACTTGTAGAATCAAGCAATGCCACTCACTTTCTGTTGGCCATGGGATAAAATATTGGGTGGCATTAAGTGGGCACTGTCACTCACTGGCTGTGGGTCATGGGATCAGATATCAGGAGTCGCTGGCATCAAATGGGCACTGTCACTCACATCCTGTGAGTTATGGGAAGATATATCAGGAGAGTTCCTGGAATCAAACAGGCACACTCACCAACTATTGGTCATGGGATCAGATGTCAGGAGAGTCCCTGGCATCAAGTGGGCACTGTCACTCACAATCTGTTGGTCATGGGATTAATGTCAGGAAAGTCCCTGCAGTGAAAGGGCACTGTTGCTCACAATCTGTTGGTCATGGAATCAGATGTCAGGAGAGTCCCTGACATCACATGGGCACTGTCACTCACATACTGTTGGACATGGGATCAGATATCAGGAGAGTCCCTGGCATCAAATGGGCATGTCACTCACATACTGTTGGACATGGGATCAGATATCAGGAGGGTCACGGGCATCAAATAGACACTGGCATCAAATAGACACTGTCACTCACATACTGTTATTCATGGGAACAGATGTCAGGAGAGTGCTTGGCATCAAATGGGGACTGTCACTCACAATCTGTTTGTCATGGAATCAGATGTCAGGAGAGTCCCTGACATCAAGTGGGGACTGTCACTCACATCCTGTTGGTCATGGGATCAGACTTCAGGAGAGTCCCTGCCATCAAATGGGCACAGGCTGTCACTCACCAACTGTTGGTCATAGATCAGATGTCAGGAGAGCCCCTGGCATCAAATGGGCACTGTCACTCACCAACTGTTGGTTATGAGATCAGATGTCAGGAGTGTCCCTGGCATCAAATGGGAACAGGGTGTTACTCACCTTCTGTTAGTCATGAGATCAAATGTCAGGAAAGTCCTTGCCATCAAATGGGCACTGTCACTCACTTCCTATTGGTCATGGAATTAGATGTCAGGAGAGTCCCTGTCATCAAATGGGTACTTGTCACTCACTTCCTATTTGTCATGGGATCAGATGGAGAGTCCCTGTCACTAACTGGGCACTGACACTCACTTCCTTTTGGTCATGGGATCAGATGGAGAGACCCTGTCATCAAATGGACACTGTCACTCACAATCTGTTGGTCATTGGATCAGCTGTCAGCACCCTGGCATAAACTCAACCACTGTCCCTTACTTTCTGCTTGTCATGAGATGTCAGCAGAGTCCCTGGCAGATGGGCACTGCCACTCACCAACTGTTGGCCAAGGGATTAGATGTCAAGACCTTGGCTAAAATGAACTACTGTCACTCACTCTCTGTTGGTCACCATTTAATAAAACTGATGAAGCATTTCCAATGACACTGACCAACTGTTCATCAAGCAAGTTTATCAACTCTTTAGCAAAATGTCAACATAACTCACTTCCTACATGCTCTTGCATCAGCCCAGGGAAAGGGTAACTGTACTACTACCACTCACATGCTATAACATCCATTAGACTGCTTATCAACATGCATTTTGGCATCATTTACCCACTATTTTTATATTGATAAGCTTGAAAAACAAAAATCTTCATCACCTACATTTTCCAAATTCTATTAAAAGATTACAAGTCATATTCCTTGTAAGCTTCATTACCTTCCATATAAATATACTCACACTGCATTCCCCCTTTCTAATGTTTTATCATTGTTACTCCATTGTGAGATTGACACACCTTTGTAGACTGTTCATACTACAATCATCCTGTCATGAGGTAGAAATGCCCTTTACTTACCCAAAAATATGGAAAAAATGAAAACACCACCCCAGGAATGAATTTAAATTCACATATTCTTTTCAAAATGTTTCTACAATCCATCACATCATGTGCTGGTCATGAGAATTCAGGATCTTACTTAAATGCATTTTTAACACAGAGATTCAAGTTGTTTGCCTGGGTTGAGACAAAGAGATCATGCAAACTGGCATTGTCAATTGCTTCAGCTGTTCTTTCTGTCAGCTCAGGACAATCCTTTTCAGCCCTGTGCATCTCTGGTAATATATTACTCAATGGCTTACAGTGCAATTAAATAAATCTCATTACTCACCTTCCAACTTCACATATGCCTTTGGGGGGTGAGCTGTATTCATGACTCTATTCAGATAAACTTCCTGAAAAGTCTTTTCAGCATTTTCCTTTGCCCTTTCCAATCTAGTCTTTCTATCTCTTATGTCAGTAAGTTTACCCCATTCTTGTATGACTTGGCCATCAAACTTGGTGAAGACCAGTACCAAAGGAACTGTATTTTTATCAATAAACTGTGATTGCAATAGCTGCTAACTTACCTCCAGTCCCCTTGCTGAAAAACTGAAGCTCAGAATGTGCTATGGGGCGAGGACTATCCATTGGGATACAGTACCTATGCCAGCATACATCAGATGAAAGATAAACAAATTTAAAAAAATACCAAATTGCATGTAATTGATCTTTGAGATGCATTGCCATTGATTTATTTTGGATAAACCTCCAAACAACCTCCATTTCATTCTTGGAACCAGCCTCAAAGCCCTGTGAGTCATGGAAGATGAAGTTGCTGCCAGGATATGTAATCTGGTGTTCAATATCATGTATACCCCGCTGAAAAGTTGTTCTGAAGTAATGAGTAAAATGTGCAAGGAAGCCCACCTCTATTGATGATTGCAAATGAGCATCAGGCTTTTTTCTCTGAAACCATTGCTTTAAATATGCCAATCCCTTGGGCTTAAGTAGACTTCCATCCTTATTATATATGATGGGTTTTGTGCCCTGTGCCACACCACAAACTTTCTCAAGGATAGTTGTCTTGCCTGCATTAGCTCTTCCAATAACCAGGATTCGGAAGTGAGGGCATGCATATTGATTCATGAGCATCTCCATCACTTCTGGACTTTCAACTATTGTAATTATGTCAGAATACCATAGCTGTCAGTACAAGGCTCATTGAAACTTGCCTACTCCATGTCCATCTTGAAGATGTACAGTATCAGACTCCATGACTGAGTTGACAGTAGAATTGTATGTGAAATGGTATCTGGCGGCGGCCCAAAGCAAGCTAAAATAATAAATGGATACAGGCACAACAGTCGAAAAACAGCGTTCAGCCAAGTCCCTGGAATCAAAACGATGTGTGAAGAAACAAGCGTCTGGTACTAGGATACCAAAAGTGCCGCAGGAAGACTCTGCTACTTGCGCAACCAAGTTAGATGACGGTGTGAGGCGAAGAGGGCTGTGTGTGCCATTTGTGACTCAGGTCATGTCTGTCACACGACAGTACGACGTTCAAGCGACATCATAGGTTGACTCTCAGAAGCGTCAAGACGAACGATACTCGAATAGAGCTACCATGTGTAATTTTGCCTGTGTGTGTACGACGACATGACGTTCAGTGCCAACCTCGTGATGGTGATCCCCGCACTCCTTCAACTCCGATACATCGTATACTCCGTTCAACCGCATCATCCTTCCGTCTGTATCATCTCAACCATCAAACAACCCTGTCTCCTCCGAATTCATGCCAGGACACACATGGATGCCCAAATCCCACCCGCTCACCGTGCTCTTCAAGAACTACACCCCCAAGATGTTGGCAGAGTTTTCAACCATCAGCGTCCTTTCTTTCTTCTGGTCATACGTAGTTGCCCTGGGGCGAAGCGGTCATAAACTGGCTCAGCGGGCAGACCTACTTTTGACGGCGAGACTTGGATCGAAGTCAGAAACCGATATCAGGAGATTGGCCCTGGTAACCTTAATGTAAAAATCGGTTGGAACAATGACATAAATCTTTTGATTTATCTCTGAACTTGGACAGTCGATGAGCGCTGAGCGCCAGTGCAAACACTGGAAAGCTATGTAGTTTTACACCTCCGTGACACCCGACTCCAAAGTAATATACAACCCCTTAGTCGTCAACACCGCCTTCGCATCCGGCGTAAGCAAAATCGTCTGCGTGTCGTCAATCACCACCGCTGGACCCTCCACCTCTTCCCCTACAACCAACTTGTCCAACAGATAGACCGGAGTCCTGTCCATCCTCCCCAACTGCTCAAAGTACACGCTCTGGTACGAATCGGGCTCCGATCGCCCTACCCCAGAGGGGACGAGCGGGTCTTTGGACGCACGGAGCTGGGCAAGTTCGGAGTGGATGGAAGGCCCGAGAGTGTCGAATGTTCTGCCTATCCCTCGAACCTGCGCAAGTCGTGCAATAGGATCCATCAGATAAATAAAATAAAATAATAATAAAACAGAGGCATTGCGAACCTTGATATCGTCTACAATGATGTTCTTGGTATCGAGTAAGAACCCGAATTGAGTTTTATACTCTTTCTTGAACGCGCTTTCAAAGTCTTCCTCTTCAGACTCTGATGATAACGGCAGAACCATTAGGGCAGTATCGGTCCCTTCAAATCGCATATTGAGCATCCTCTCTATATGGACCCGGCTCCCTTCGAACCCTTGTCGCGTCAGCTCGGCACGAACATCGGATTCGAGCTTGTTCAGGCGAGAGAGGAGTGTGGGGAGGTTGGCATGTGTGTAAAACGTCGATGAGGGTTCTTGAAGTTCAAAGGCACTGTATATGTCGTCAATGGAAACGGGTCAGTGCGGGAGGAGGATAGTACGCACCGATCAGCGAGATGAAGACCGTATGCAGACAGGATAGAGCTATACCGATGTATGATGATGGTGGTAATTCCATCAACGAAAAGTCCGGCACCTGATCAGGGTATAGCAGTGCCGCACCAGGCCACGCCAGACCTGATGATCGTTGCAGGACCTGGCGTGATCTGAACAGCCTCGAGAGCATCACGAAAAACCCAATCCATGATACAATATTTATTACAGTTAATTAAGGTAATCAGCAAGAACTTACATCCCGACATTCGGTTACTTGTGAGAGACAATTAAGATGGCTTAAAACTTAATCACCCCGCAGTTACACAAAATTCAACTAATCATATTCGCATTACGATGGTTATACAAGCGGGTGACAGTACAGGAATGTTTTTTCCAGGGCTTTTTTAATCAAGTATACGGTTTTTTTCAGTGGGTTTCAATATGTATATGGTTTTTTTCAGCAGCTTTTGTATGTTAGTATGTACGATACTAGTATAGATAGGCAACTCAGGTTATGAGAAGACAGGTTCCAATTATTCGTCAACAGGCATGTTGGTAACATCAGTAAGGTTGTGTTCTGGGGCTCGGGCTACGTCATTGTCAGACGTCCT
Source organism: Amanita fuliginea (assembly GCA_023014435.1). Taxonomy (NCBI): domain Eukaryota; kingdom Fungi; phylum Basidiomycota; class Agaricomycetes; order Agaricales; family Amanitaceae; genus Amanita; species Amanita fuliginea. The sequence goes on from JAEBUQ010000005.1 coordinate 1,834,446, forward strand.
GCAGGAACGATTAGTTGCCATAATAGCATGAACAAGCTTGTGACACACGATATCGATAAATGGAATAAACAGCGCATCATGAAATTGTATGCCTTCTTGTTTTTCTCTTGTATGGTTTCTAAGTGACAAAGGTGGTTACGGTATACAGAGTCATAGGCACTCATTGTGAATGGCACTGGGACTCGTGTACCAGTCTCCCACTCCTTGAGTGATGCATATACCTATTACGGTGCTCAAGCTCAAGCGTTCAATGGTAAGAAATTAATAAAGGATTGTACTGCTGTCGCTGCCAAAGCAACCATGGACGGCTCTAACATATATTCCCCTTCTTTCCCAGGCAGGAATCGATAAGCATACTTGCGTGTAATTGAAGAAGAAGACTCTGGGAATAAATCACCGTGGAGAGTCGCTGTGATCGCTCGGTTCTCAAACGGCTTGTTGTATTTGTAAAGATAATCGTCGTTGTTCTAGCAAAAAGCTATATCAGTAGCTGTCACTCAGCAATTTGAGGTACCACTCACATCTTTCGTTCTCGGAAATATGTAATTGCCATCTAAGAGGTGTCAAACAATGGCTGCGCATCCGTCTTGAAGTTCATAGAAGGCACGGGTATTAGTAGTAGCAGCAATCTTCGTGTTACCACGGATCATGCTTATACGAGGATCCAACTGTTTGAGTCTTAAGCATATATCACTGAATACTGGACGTACACACTCACCAAGGCAGAGATCTTGCCAACATATTCAGTGTCAACCTTCATACGCTGTCCAAAATTCATGTACTTCTCCTTTACGGTTCCAAAGGACATATCCCCCACTACCTGACATGCTTGTATCAGAACAGACCGGTTCCACTTAGTACGCAACGTAAATTCTGGGAATGCATCTTCAAATCGGACGCGTTCTTCGATCATGTTACAATTTCTTTCCCTTTCGTTGACGGACTTACTTCATTATATAATCATTGTTATGTGTTTCATGGACGCTCATCTCTTTTAGCTACTTTACCTTCACATTTCCTTTCTTAGGTATTTAGCTGTACGTTTTCTTTTATATTTCTCTTGTTCTTTTACGTATATAAACCTCCTTGTAAAGTAGCTAGACTCCAGTTCCAACTTAATCGAATTCTTCTCTCAACCTCTGAACAAAACTCCTCGCTCTTTGAGCTCGTCGTTTGTTTGACCTTCGTCATCATCTGACTTAGCGTCCAGAACTTGTCCAGTAGGCTGGGAGCAGACCGAGACTCTGCTTGCCACTGTTGACTCAGAACAAATTGCGTTGAGAGCATCGATCTTAACAGGGAGCAGACCGAGACTCTGCTTGCCACTGTTGACTTAGAACGAATTGCGTTGAGAGCATCGATCTTAACACAAGTTGGAACTCCCAGAACCGCTCAGTGTTTCTACACTAGCCAGACACCATTGATACCAGAACCTCGAACCTCAGACCCCCAAACGGCTCTGTCCGTTTCAGACGAAAGTATTATCTAGATCGAAAGGAAGTCTTTCCATCGACTACAGGAAAACGAACCGAAGCAAAGGCTTTCATTGGAAGTCTTGAAGATTACTTTGTTTTAAATGACGATAATTATAAAGGCAAAGCACAGAAACAGATTCGATTCACTCTTGCCTGTCTTGGGCAGGAACTCGACAATTGGAAAGTCCTGATCAAAGATGAATTAGACGACGAAGAAGAAACAACCCTTACTTGGACAAACTGGGCAGAATTCAAGAAGCGGTTCTTAGCTGATTGGGGCGAAGTTAATAGCGCTCTTAGAGCGCTGAACAATCTAGCCAATCTCAGAGTAGGGGGCGATGTTTCAGTTCCTGAATATATCAGAAAATTCCGCATGGAGATCGGTACCTCAGGATTGATAGGAACAACCGCACAGCTTCAGGCATTTGTCAAAGGACTCCCTGAAAGTATCGCTACAAAGATCCTTGAAGCGAATGTTCTGTCTATGAAAGAAGCATATGAAAAAGCAGAACAGCTTCATGGCACTTGGGAAATGATGCGAGCGCTTGGGCGAAAACCAGGACAAGGGAACCGCTCTAATTTTAATCGAAACACCAATAACAGGGGTGGATCAACCCGATCAGTAAATGCAATGCCCACCAGACGTTTGACAGATGAACAAAAAGAGGAATACATGAAATCTGGGAAATGTTTCAGATGCGGAAACCAGGGGCATGTTTCAAGGAATTGTCCCAAACGAAATACCACGTCAAACACCTCCTTCAGGGCCTCCTCATCGTTTCAGAATAAGGGGATCAGATCTATCCATGAAGATGCACCCAAGGAAAAGAAAGACGATCCAGTTGCAAGCATCAGAGCGATCCTTGCTGGAATGAAGGCCGATGAACGAGAAGGTCTTCTTAATGAACTCGAGAATGAGGGTTTTTAACCTGGAAGCGTCACACAGCGGTTGGCACTTCCATAACAAACGGACATTCACAGTTAGCGCTTGATTCTGTAATAGTAAGATCAAATAATGACAAGCGCCTTTCAATTTCTGTGGAGACGTCCGATTTACCTGCTGAAACTTCAGCTCTAATCGATTGTGGAGCAGAAGGGAATTTTATTGATGAAGAAGTAACCACCAAGTTACTAAAAGAAAAATTGCGAAAACCAATTAAAGTCAGAAACGCAGATGGAACGGTTAACACTAATGGAATGATCACGCATCGAGTCCACATTCAATATTCAATCGGAGGAAAACGATACAGCAACTGGTTTCTAATCACTAGATTGGGAGATCAACGATTAATTTTGGGAATCCCTTGGTTAGAAGAAAACAATCCTACTATTGATTGGAGAGATAAAATGATACACCTCATCGATGAACACTGAAATGAAGGAACTATCTGGCAAATGGCATTGGACAATCAACAATGGGGAGAAGATGATTACTGGATCAGAGTCAAAACATCAGCGTCTCAAGCATTAGAACATCAGTTAAAAAAGGACGAACCAAAAACGGAATTACCATTGGAATATGAGAAATGGCGTTCTGTCTTCGAGAAAAAGGCTTCGGAACGATTCCCAACCTCCAGAACTTGGGATCATGCTATAGAGTTGAAAACCGGTTTTAATCCTAAAGTTAGCAAGATTTATCCATTATCAATCAAAGAACAAACGTCGTTAGATGAATGGATTGAGGAACAACTAGCTAAAGGATACATCAGACCGTCAAAATCTCCTCAAGCATCACCGTTTTTCTTTGTCTCAAAAAAGGAAAGTGGTGCGCTTCGGCCATGCCAAGATTATAGATATTTAAACGATTGGACAATCAAGAACGCATACCCATTGCCCCTAGTATCCGATCTCCTTACAAAACTTGCTGGATCACAGTATTTCACCAAATTAGATCTCCGTTGGGGATATAATAATGTCAGGATCAAGAAAGGTGATGAATGGAAAGCTGCTTTCATTACCAACAGAGGACTATACGAACCAACTGTTATGTTCTTTGGCCTCTGCAATTCACCATCCACATTCCAAACTATGATGAACGAATACTTCAGAGATATGATTAATGAAGGATGGCTCATTATCTACATGGACGACATCCTGATATGTTCTCAGAACTTAAACGAGCTAGAAGAACGAACAAAGAGAGTCCTTGATCGGCTGGAAGAGAATGATCTGTTCCTGAAATTAGAAAAATGTAAATTCGCTGTTCAAGAAGTTGAATTTCTAGGCATGATCATCTTGCCTGGAAGAATACGAATGGATCCTATCAAACTTGCAGGAATAGCTGATTGGCCAGTACCATCAACAGTTAAACAAGTCCGATCATTCCTAGGTTTTGGGAACTTTTATCGACGTTTTATTGGAAATTTTGCAGCAATTGCAAAACCGCTCACAGATCTAACCAAGAAAGCGGAACCATTTGACTGGAATAATGAACGTCAAATGGCCTTTGACACCCTAAAGCAACGGTTCGCCTCTATGCCAGTTTTGTTAATGCCAAATCCTGCAAAACCATTTATCCTTCAAACTGACGCCTCTAACAAAGCAATTGGAGCAGTACTGAAGCAGGCTGATGAATCTGGAGCACTCCATCCATGTGGATTTATATCCCATGCGTTAACACCAACAGAACAGAATTACCAAATTTATGACAGAGAACTGCTTGCAATCATCAAAGGACTTGCAGTATGGCGCCATCTATTACATGGCTCTCCTCACACGATCATCATCCATTGTGATCACAAGAACTTGTCCTACTACTGAACTGCTCAACGCTTAACACCCCGACAAGCTCGGTGGTCATCATTGTTATCTGAATTTGATCTTCGTATTGAACATATACCTGGAACAAAAATGTTCGAAGCAGATGCATTATCCAGACGACCAGATCACATGGGAAACGATGAAGAACAAACCACTGTCACTGTTCTGCCAAATGACCGATTTATTCGACTAATCAATAATGATCTTGCCAGTGAATTAAAGAAATATATGGCAAATGATGATTTTGGACGCATCCTTATTGAAGTTATCACTAAACAAAGGGCGCCGCCGATTAAATCGAAACTGCAAGACTGGACATATACTCATGGCATCGTCTACTACTTAGGCAAGATCTATGTTCCTGATCGCATTGAGTTGCGCGCTCGGTTAATCAAGGAAATACATGAAGCATTATCTTCTGGACATCCTGGACAATTAAAGATGCTAGCGCTTTTAAAGCGTGATTACTGGTGGCCTGGAATGTATAGACATGTCAAAGAATGGGTTGAAGGTTGCGCACTTTGCCAACAAATGAAAGTCAATACTCACCCAAATTCACCGGCATTAATCCCTATTCCATCAAAAGCTACACGCCCATTTCAGCAGGTCACACTCAATTTCATCACTGATCTTCCTCTTTCCAAAGGCTTTGATTCCATATTGGTCACGGTGGACCATGGCCTTACGAAGGGGGTAATTTTCACCCCTTGCAATAAGACGATCGATGCTTTAGGAACTGCAGATCTTTATATCTCTGAAATATTTAAACGCTTTGGACTCCCCGACATCCTAATCTCTGATAGAGGACCACAATTCTCCGCTAAAGTATTTCAAGAAATACGAAAAGCTTTAGGAATCGACCACAGGATGAGCACAGCCTATCATCCTCAGACAGATGGAGAAACTGAACGTGTAAATCAAGAACTCGAGATCTATCTTCGAATGTTCTGCACAAATGAACCCCATAAATGGAAGCCACTATTACCCATTGCTGAATTTGCACACAATAACCGATATCACGACACAATAAAAACATCCCCATTTCAACTCATGTATGGATCAGATCCGATCGCTATCCCTACAGCAGCAATCAAGATGACTGCACCAGCAGCAGAAGAACGCCTTCAAATGCTTCGAAAAGCCAGAGAAGAAGCTCTAGCTGCTCATGAACTTGCTAGACAAATGGTCGCTCATAGATACAGAGACAAGTCAATCAGATTCGAAAAAGGTGACAAAGTCTGGCTGGAAAACAAGAATCTCCACATTCCGTATCAATCAAGAAAACTAGCACCAAAACGAGAAGGACCCTTCCAGGTTGAACAAGTCATGGGACCAGTGACTTATAAATTGAAATTACCAAAACAATGGCGCATTCATCCTGTGTTTCATGCATTGCTCCTCACCCCATATAAGGAAACCTCAATGCATGGTCCGAATTTCACTATGCCACCTCCCGATATAGTAAATGGGCAGGAGGAGTTTGAGATTGAGGCTATCCTTGGACATCGGAAACGTGGAGCCGGTTATCAATACCTAGTCAAATGGAAAGGCTATGGAGCAAATGATAATACCTGGGAACCAGAACGACACTTAGGCAATGCTGCGGATATTCTGGTAGAATATAAAAGCAGAAGAAACCTCTGAAACAGTCAAACACAATGACTTATTATCGCACCAACCTCCAATTAAAGCATAATATCCGTTATGCCAAAAGATTCTGCAGAACTGTTGGACGATACACTCCTACTGTCAAAACCAGATACTCTGTTAGGCAGATGTTTGTTCCTGCCTTTAAACACCCTTCCAAACGAACGCTCTCTATATATCAAAAACTGAAATATGTTCCAATGATGTCAAAACCGCCCAAAGTATCGCGACTACACCCTCATAAGCGAACACATCCGCAAGGACACACAGAGATTCCATATAACGCCTTACCAAAATATCTCCCTCAGTACCACCGCCTCTCTTTTGATCTAGGGGAATTACCCACGTTTCAGGAAGCCGAATCACATTACCTTCCAACGTCAGTTCACCCTTGTTTTCAATATGACAACGTTTATCACAGGGTTTGGATACGACGAACCTTCCCTGAATTATCAGAAGCTTTACAAAGGATTATTCAGCTTGGCAGAGACATCTCCGCGGAACAATGGCAATATGAATGGCAAATGAATATAAGGGGAAGTGAAAATTTTAACCGTGCACAAGCGCAAATGGAAATAGCACTTGCAACCGAGCAATATTATGTTCTCCTGAACCAAGCAATACAGGACAGCATGGATAACCCAGAAATACGCGTTACACGGCATGAACGCCCTGATCAAATTCGTATTCAACATCCTGATGATGCAGGAACTCGATCAGAACAAGAAGAAATGGCCAGAAATTCTCGTGAGAACTTTCTCAGGACCAGAGCACCAGAGATCGAAGAGATCTTAGCTTTGGACTCCGATGATGAGATTTGGGATATTTAAACTGCACCCAAAAGTCTTGTCCTTTCCCATCCTATTGATACAACATGTCCGCCGTCGTCATCATCGCCTACCTTGTCACTTTTGCTTTTGCACTCCTGGTCACAGCCTGTGGCCATTGTTACGACCCCTCCTTTGCCACTGCCTCCCCATTCCTCGCCACCGCCCACGACCTCCCCATTGAGGTCTTTGTTACCACCACCACCATCATCGACGAATATCTTTTCCCGGATTGGCCCGCCTCCCCTTCCTCTACCGTCGCCGCCTTACATCAGCATCCGGACGAACTCGTTGACTTCCTTATTGAGGAAGAAGCACCCCTACCCGCTCTACCAGCACCATCTCTCGCCCGAACCCCCAACGCTACTCTTCTTCGGGCTCAGGAAGCCCTCGCCACCTTCATTGTTGACTACCAACTCTTCGCCGGACCTCTTGACGCCATGCTCAACACCGCCATCACCACCGATCCTCACACTGTCACAGATGAAGAACGCGATGCAATTCTCGAGCAAACAGTCCAGCTGGACTATATCATGAGGACTTTGCAATGGCGGTTTGAAACCGCTAACCATGATGTCAACACCATCGCCGAATGGTTGAAATCGCGAAGGGATCATGGGTGGACAAATGGTGGAAACCATGGTTGGGGAACAGGTTAAGAAGTTGGTGACTTCTTGCATACAAAGGGGGTAATGTTACAATTTCTTTCCCTTTCGTTGATGGACTTACTTCATTATATAATCATTGTTATGCGTTTCATGGACGCTCATCTCCTTTAGCTACTTTACCTTCACATTTCCTTTCTTAGGTATTTAGCTGTACGTTTCCTTTTATATTTCTCTTGTTCTTTTACCTATATAAACCTCCTTGTAAAGTGGCTAGACTCCAGTTCCAACTTAATCGAATTCTTCTCTCAACTTCTGAACGAAACTCCTCGCTCTCATCTCTTTGAGCTCGTCGTTTGTTTGACCTTTGTCATTGTTTGACTTAGTGTCCAGAACTCGTCCAGTAGGTTGGGAGCAGACCGAGACTCTGCTTGCCACTGTTGACTTAGAACAAACTGCGTTGAGAGCATCGATCCTAACACTCGTCATCTGATTTGTTGTTGAAGCTCTTCTTTTTAAGAAAAGTCTTTTTAAAGAAAGGACAAAAGTCTTTAACTTTCTTGACTCGACAGATTTGTTGAAATGCTTTATATGATCATTTGGGTGGAACAACATCCTTTTCACCTGGCCATAAGCCATCATCTTCCTTAAAAGGCCAATATGGATTATATGACTTTGGCGATGACTTATGTTCATTATCAGGCCAATTTTCAATTGCTTCTTTGAGTTGTTGATGTTCCAATTCATCCTTTGAAGGTTTATCTTCCTCCAACGGATAACTTTCCCAAGGACCATTCCAACCATTATCGTTATCATGATCTTTCTTTTTATCATGATTTTCTTCTTCAGTATTGGTAGCTTTTTGCTTCATAGCAATCCTTTCTAGACGTTGAATAACCATCTTAATCATATCTGTAGCCCAATCAGGTGCTTGAGGCTCAGGGGTATTATTAAGAGGTTTAGTCGTCTTTGGAAAATCTTGAACAACATTTTCATTGTGAATCATGAATGCTGATTGTTCTTCTCCCATAAAAGGATTTCCTGGGGGATAATACAATTCCTTAAATTTATCTTCAGGAACGTAAATAAATGTGCTACCATCTGAGGTGTGTGTGACTTTGTTTTGTCGAATGTCCTCATCAAACTTTATTAACTTGAGTTTTTTAGTTTGATTAACACACTCATTGCACAACTGAAAAGAATTTATATTTGGACCATTTTGGTCCACAACGGTACATATATATTTATCACAAGGTTTCATACCTTGTAATAACTCCTCTCAGATCCTTGATCCGAATCTTCCTTTGATATGCCCGATGGGGGCATTGACTCTGGGGATGACCGGAGTCGTCTCGGAGACCTTTCTCCTTCGACTGGGGATAAACTTTTCCCCAGACTGGTATAATTGAGGGGGTTGTGCCTCAATGATTTTCGTACAAGTGGGGTTCTTGTAACCCTGAAGAACGTACACTGTGACAAAATTATCAGCTTTTGGAAATAATAGCTGATTTTCATAAGTCACCTTTGGTTCTTCTTTTTGCATGACATCATGCAACTTAATCTGCGCCAACTGCATATCACGACGTAACTCATCGTCCATCTTCTGCAATTCCGCCTGCCTAACAGCCTCCTCATAATCGACGCGACTATGATAAACCTTCTCGTTAAGCATCCAGACAGGCAGACTTTCTGCTCTGCGTCTTTCTGCTAGCACTTCACTAAGTGCTTCTCCACAAAGGTCCCTAAGAGACTCATATTGTGGTCCTGGACGTCCACCAAGACCAAGCATGTGAACTGCTGGACCATCATAGTGAGGTTGGTTCATGAGAGGCGGTAACTCAGGGGCACTCTGAGTCATCATTGGAGGTGGCTGTGCAAGAAGATCATTATTGATGATCTCTTGATCATCAATCTCGATGCTATCATCATCGTCGCCATCATAATCGTTGGCGTCGCTGCCGCTGTATTCACCTTCTTCACTGCTATCCCCCTCTTCCTGTATTGGCAATTCAGAAGAAAGAGGGGGGTATACAACTTTGTTTGCCTCACTGGGTACGACGTATTCATTTACAACTATATCAATTTTTTCAGTTAATTGATTTGGATGAGTATAAATTTTCATACATAGACCATTTGCATTGACATATTTAACTCCCAACGTCTTTTCAGAGGAAGTACTATTAATGTCGTATGAAGGATGAAGGCGGACTTCCTCCTTGAGGAAACAATCGTAGACAAATACATGGACAGATGCATCAACTGCATTCCATATATGCGAGGCGGATCTATCATAGACCCTGGCAGGCAAGAAGAACTCCCGAGCTTCAGGAGAATTCTTGATACGATTATAACTGCAGGTGGTATTAATCATATATACCAACTTGGCCAGACAATGACCAGGATAGAGATAACACATGTTATCTGCATCATATTTTTTCATAATATTTTCAATGTCCTCAACCAGCAATCCATGGACTTCTCTCATTACATGACGAAGAATACCTGCATTGATATAATCAGGTTTATTCATAGTGGAATCCAAGTAGAGCATGGGGTGAACAGATTGAGACAAGAAACTGATTTGGAAAACTCGAGACATCTATTAAAATTTGCATTAGCCTAATTCATTTTCTCAAATGAAACATGAGAAAAAATGTGCTTATCAGGCTGTGCTGTTTATGTAACAACATGTTATAGGCTGCCAACAACGCAAACAACGTCTTGAAGTTTGGAATGTTGCATGCCAATAAGTGTACCTGGGGCTCCTTCAAATTCCCAGCATACAAAATCCACCAATTACAAGTATGCTACTGTGTGACTATAGTAAAAGTGACAATCTCGATCGTCCTAATCTAAGAGGGTCCTTAGGGGGTGCCCTCCACTAGTCTGCGTGTATGTGGAACAATGTCCACTCAGCACAACCTTTATACAGAATATCGATCCAAAATAAAGAAGTAACCAGGGGACGAAAACCCCTATAATGGTATAAAGGCATTAAATATTGGGCAAATGGGGGTGCATCAACCCTTTCAGATGTGGCTTCCACCACACCCTTATCCGTCGACTGGGACGGCCCGTAATCCGTGCCTTTTTGCTTTCTGGTATGGCAAAACCAGTGTCGTTAGGGTGACAAGCCCTTGTGAGAATTTTGATTTCGCTGTTTCACAACAGCGGGCGACTCCAAAACACCACTCCAGATTTTTAATCAGTGTTCCCACACTGTAGATCTCAAGGGAGATCTAAATGGGATCCCTGCTCCCATTAAGCGGATCATTATCCCATGATCATGGGTTAGCTATTCTGTATGGATGAGGGAAGATCGAGAAAGGTTAGTGTCACAGTCACAGTCACAGTAGATCGATCAGCTATCAGATCCCATCAGACCAGATAGAGGGCCATCAGCCATATCTGCTTGCCTGATCTTGAGTGAGATCTAGCCGATCTAACGTCTATCTAAAAATACATTGTATCTATTAATAACCAGCATCCTTCCCGCAGCATGTAACAACTCCGCACAGGTTGCTTTTGAGGCTGTTGCTAGCGGGGCCCATAAGCTATTGAAACAATAGACAGCAGCGCAGTAGCACTGACTAAGTAAGGTTTCAACTACTTACATTGTTAGTTAGTGTAGCTTATTCTGCCTGTGTGTTAGGTGGAAAAACTGGGGAGCTTAGCGTCCAAAACGCCCTCCTTATATACATTTCAGTAACCCTAATCTAGGTACAAAATATAATAATAAAAATACTATTAAACGAGTTTCTTTTATTATTATCTATTTTTAATCATTCTATGATGTTCTATATGACATCATTTCCTTCTAAATGACTCATGTGCACAGCTATATGACTCATGTGCAGCAGTATGAGTCATTGCACAGTCATTGCACAGCAATGCACAGTCATATGAGTCATTTCTGAGTCATGTTCTAAATATAAATGATTCTTATCAACTATTCAATTCAGTTGATAATTGTCCCATCAAACTCTATAATATCTGTCAAAGATATAAATATCTCTGAACTCTATAATTTCGTACACAAGTACAAATAAGAGTTTATTATTACTAATCAGAGTCTAAATGAGCCTATAGACATGTGACTAATCACATGACTAATCACATGACTAATCATGTGATATCACATAATCTGAATAGATATTTAGTTAAATATAAAACACTAATTAATTCTTAATTATCTAATCTAACTTTTAACAGTTACAACCTAACAATTTCTCTGAGGCTCTATGGACACATCTCTGGATATGGACAACAGCTCCTACCCCTAGTGGGAGACTCTGAGGGCTTAGATCAGCAAGGTGGCTGTATCATGGCATAGGGGCAAAGACTCTGGATGAGTCTAGGTAGTTCTAGATGGTAGATAAGTCAGGTATGGTTTATGTTAAGATGTACCATGACTGGGCAGACTAGGTGATGAGGTGCATCAAGGTGATTGTGGACAGTGTGTGGAGTGGCTGAGAGAGGTGTTACCTTGTTGGACATTGAATGGATGGTTTTTCTTTTTATCTAATGATTAATTTACATTTTGCAAAATAAAAGTTGCATATTGGCAATCAGAGTGTTATCAACTATGCCCTGATAAGTACTTGGAACAATATGAATTAGAATATATCCATTTATCACAGGGGTTTTTGAGTAGCAAGCCATAAATAAACTGGGTAAAAAATGTAGAAGATATAACAACAGTGTGGACATAAGCAAGGATTAAGTACATGCTATCAAATGTAAATGTGATTACACAAATATGGAATCAAATCAGCATGTGTAGATGGTAAAGACTGAGCAGTAATCTGAGTTTTGAGTTGATCCACATAATCTTGTTTTAAGAAGTGGTCACAAGCATTGGCCAAAGCTATCAGGACATCCTTTCTTTCCCAAAATGCTTGTTTAGCAATGATAACAAATGCTGAAATATGTCAACTTCAATCAGACTAATGAATGAAGGATAGTTTACCAACTAAAACTTGACAATGAGATGGCTGATAATGCTAAAGTCAAAAATGATTCTTGGAGAAAAGTTGAATGATCACCACATGGAATGAACATTGTTCATCTGCTGCTACCCCAAATGCATGAATCACAGAAAGCTAATGATAGTTATCATGAGAATTGAATCTGGTGCAAGGGAACAAGCATACAAACTGAACACAAATTATTGTACTTGAAGAAATCAAGTAATATCACTCACTTTCTGTTGGTCATGAAACAAAATGTCAGGAGAGTCCCTGGGATCAAATGGGCACTGTCACTCACATTCTGTTGGTCATGGGATCAGATGTCAGGAGAGTCCCTGGCATCAAATGGGCACTGTACTTACTCTCTGTTGACCATGGGATCAGATGTCAGGAGAGTGAGTCCCTGGCATCAAACGGGCACTGTTACTCACATTCTATTGGTCATGGGATCAGATGTCAGGAGAGTCCCTGGGATCAAATGGGCACTGTCACTCACATTCTGTTGGTTATGGGATCAGATGTCAGAAGAGTCCATCAAATGAGCACTGTCACTCACTGTCTGTTGGTCATGGGATCAGATGTCAGGAGAGTCCCTGCAATCAAATGGGCAGTGTCACTTACATACTATTGTCATGGGATCAGATGTCAGGAGAGTTCTTGGCATCAAATGGGCACTGTCACTCACATACTGTTGGTCATGGGATTGTATGTCAGGAGAGTCCCTGTCATCAAAGGGGCACTGTCACTCACATACTGCTGGTCATGGGATTGGATGTCAGCAGCCCCTGGGATCAAATGGGCACTGTCACTCACATTCTGTCATTCATGGGATCAGAGGTCAGGAGAGTCCCTGGCATCAAATGGGCACTGTCACTCACATACTATTGGTCATGAGATCAGATGTCAGGAGAGTCTTGTCATCAAATGGGCACTACTTACTTTCTGTTGGTCATGGGATCAGCTGTCAGGACCCTGGTATAAACCAGACCACATTCACTTACTTCCTGTTTGTTATGAGATGTCAGCAGAGCATCAGATGGGCACTGCTGCTCACTTCCTGTTGGTGAAGGGATCAGATGTCAAGACCCTGGCATAAAATGAACTACTGGCACTCACTCTCTGTCAATTACCTTTTGATAAGACTGATCATGCATTGCCAATATCACTGACCTCCTGTTCATCAAGCAAGTTGATCAACTCAACTCTTTAGCAAAATCTCAACATAACTTACTCCCTACATGTTCTTGCATTAGCCCAGGGAAAGAGTAACTGTAATACTACCACTCACTTGCTGTAACATCTATTAGACTGCTTATCAACATGATTTTTAGCATCATTCACCCACTATTTTTATATCAATAAACTTGAATGACAAAAATGTTTATCCCACATTTTCCAAATTCTATTAAAAAAAAGAGTACATGATAGTATTCATTGTAAGTTTCATTACCTTCCTGATTTCCCCTTTTCCAATGTTTCATCATTTTCATTTTATTGTGAGTAAAGAGAAGGAAAGAAAGGAAGAACTGCCATCGCTCTGCGTCCTGTCGTCTAGATATACGTCCTTTGTTGTATCCATTGTTTGGTTCTTCAATCCTATGACAACATATGACGATTGCGTTGTTGCCGTCTTGCTGTTTGTGGTAATCTCATTACACCCTCCCCCACCCCAAAAAAAGAAAAGAAAAAGGTAAGATATTGTAGCGGAGCACTCACACGGGTGCATCAAAAACCCCTTGGGGAAAAGCTACCGGTGGCAGAAAAAAGGAGAGAGAAAAAAAACAAAAAATTTTTTCAACCCCTTCCCTGTCCACCAACGTTCAAGTGATTGCGAGCAAGCCATCGATCGAGAGCAGCGTTCTCTCAGAGTAAGGATCCGGCCAGCCAACGGTCCTCGGATGGTGGTTGATCAACGAAATGGACTAGATATTTCATGCCGCGTCCGCAACACCGTTCATTGATAATATCTTCGACTGGCCATTCCTCAACGCCGTCGACAACGACAGGGGCTGGCCAGGGTTTGATTCGATCTGGAAACAAAGAGGAGTCAGAAGGGTGAAATGGTAAAAGATGAGACACATGAAATGTGGGGAAAATTTTCGTGTTAGGTAGCTCCAAGGTGTATGTGGAAAATTCCGGGTGGGCGGCAAGGATCTTATAGGGACCATCGTAACGAGGCATGAGTTTCGCCACACGATGTTCCCCCTTGGCCTTGTATTCGCAGCGACGATTGAGTGTGGACAGCCAGACACAGTCCCCAACGTGAAATTGGAGTTGTCTAGTGTGACCTGCATTTGCATGGAAAGCCTGCATGATCTTTGCCGTGCAAAGATTGTCCTGTGCCTTGAGCAGATCAAGTTCCAGGGTCTTCAATGCCAGAATAGCCTGTTTTGTCTCTAAATCAGCACGCGGAAAGTCAGGATTAATTAACGGAGGCAACACTCGGGGGGAGCGGCCCATTTTCAAGTGAAAACCGGAGAAACCCGTGGAGGCATTGAGGGTGTTCATCATGTGGAAATGGACGCGAGGCAGGGCCCGAACCCAACCCGTTTGATTTCGGGCAACGTGGAAACGCAGCGCTTGACACACCGTTTTATTCATGCGCTCGCTGCTACCATCAGTCTCGGGGTGAAACGCCGAAGACATTTTGATGCGTACACCGGTGAGGTTGTGCAAGGACCGCCAAAAACGAGAGACAAACTTGGGGTCGCAATTGCAAACAATTTCATGAGGAAGGCCATGTTCACAGTACCAATGATTGAAGAAGAGCATTGCTATGTCCTTTGCGGTCGCATCGGTGCGAGTGGGAATGAGGAGGATTTCGGAACCCAAGCGGTCCATCATAGTCAAAATACAATTAAAGCCATTTTCTTCAGGAAGGGGTCCGATGAAGTCCATAGCCACCAAGTCACCATGTTCGTCCAGGACTGGAAGGGGGTGAAGCGGCCCAGAAGGACCGTGATGAGCATCCTTATTCCGCTGGCAGTCAGGGCAG
The DNA here is from genome assembly GCA_023014435.1 of Amanita fuliginea. NCBI lineage: Eukaryota > Fungi > Basidiomycota > Agaricomycetes > Agaricales > Amanitaceae > Amanita > Amanita fuliginea. The sequence continues at coordinate 1,849,725 of JAEBUQ010000005.1, forward strand.
CTGGGGATAAACAGGCACTCGAGGGATTGATGCATGTTGGGCCAGAAAAAACTCTTTTGCAGGGCAGCATACGATTTGCAGCCCCCAAAATGTCCGAGGCAGTCATGAGCCCCTTGACACACCTTTGTCGACTGTTCATACTATAATCATCCTGTCATAAGGTAAAATGCCTTTTACTTACCCAAAAATATGGAAAATGTGAAAGCACAACCCCAGGAAGTAATTTAAGTGTACATTTTCTTCTCAAAACAGTTCTGCAATGCATTACATCATGTGCTGGTCATGATAATAGAGGATCTCACTCAAGTGCATTTTTAACACACAGATCCAAGTTGTTTGCCTGAGTTGAGACAAAGAGATCATGCAAACTGGCATTGTCAATTGCTTCAGCTGTTTTCTCAGTCAGCTCAGAACAATGTTTTTCAGCCTTGTCCATCCCTAGCAACACAGGCTCAATGGTCTATAATAAAGTTAAATATATCTTATTGATCACCTTCCAACCTCACAAATGCCTTTGGGGGGTGAGCTGTATTCATTACTTTATGCAGGTAAAATTCCTGAAAACTTTTTTCAGCATTTTCCTTGGCCATTTCCCACCTATCATTTTCATCTTTCATATCAGTAAGTTTACCCCATTCTTGTATGACTTGGCCATCAAATTTGGTGAAGACCAGCACCAAAGGAACTGAATTCTATGAATAAACTGAGATTTAAATGACTGCTGCTGTACCTCCAGTGCCCTTGCTGAAGAACTGAAGCTCTGCATCTGCTATGGGGCGAGGACTATCCATGGGGATGCAGTACCTATGGCAGCATACATCAGATGAAACACAAACAATTTGTAAAAGTACCAAATTGCATGTAATCAATCTTTGAGATGCATTTCCATTGACTTATTTTGGATGAATCTCCAAACAACCTCCATTTCACTCTTAGAACCAGCCTCAAAGCCCTGTGAGTCATGGAAAATGAAGTTGCTACCAGGATATGTAATCTGGTGCTCAATATCATGTATACCCCACTCAGAAGTGGTTTTGAAAATAGCAGTCAAAATGCACAAGCAAGCCCACCTCTATTGATGATTGCAAATGAGCATCAGGCTTCTTTCTCTGAAACCATTGCTTTAAATGTGCCAATCCCTTGGGCTTGAGTAGACTTCCATCATTGTTGTATTAATGATGGGTTTTGTACCCTGTGCCACACCACAAACTTTCTCAAGGATAGTTGTCTTGCCTGCATTAGCTCTTCCAATGACAAGGATGTGGAAATGAGGGCATGCATATTGATTCTTGAGTATCTCTGTCATTTCTAGATCTTCCACTATTGTAATTATGTCAGAATTCCATAGCTGTCAGTACAAGAGACCCACTGCATGTGCATCTTGAAGGTGTGCAGTATCAGACATGACTGAGTCGACAGTGGAATGGTATGTGAAATTGTATCTGGCCGAGGAGCGAGTTAAGATAAATGTATATAGGTGCCATAGATGTTACTTGTAATCTTACAAAGTCAAACAGTCAAAAACAGCGTAGTAGCCAGTACAGCCAAGCCTGGTATTGAAATGATGTGCAACGAAACAAGTTGACAAGGATGCCAAAAACTGTGCCGCGCGAAGACTCTGATACTTGTGCGTCAGAGAATTAGATGGCGGTGTGAGGTGAAGAGTGCGAGTCACGATGTCACACATTTGTGACTTGGGCCTTAGAGCCATCCATCGTCACACCGGGATTTTGCAATTCAAGGGCATATACTTATTTCCTAGCAGCCTCTTTGTGAGTTTCCTGCATTTCAAAAGGCACAATAGATCAAGCGCCATTTTTATAGGTTGACGCTCAGAAGCGTCAAGACCAACCATCCCTAAATCAAGCACGTCCGCAGACGGCACATTTGCCACTAACTGCAAACAAGAAATCTCACCACCAGTTTATAAAAGGAAGGATGGTTAGTTACAGTTCACAATTTAGGCAACTCGCGCGTAAGATAAATGATTAAGGTCTTCCTCAGTCAAATGGACCCTTGACTCCGCACACCGCATTCGAGCAGAATGTCCTTATTAGACATGGCATGCATCATCCTACCTATCCTAGAGTTGTCAAGGGGGTAGATATTCTGACTCCTACTCCAACTCTGGTTTTTGCTTAGGTTGGAACAGGCGTATACTTGTTGTCGGCTTCTTCTCCTTCTCATTGACAATCCCCGCTCGAGAACAAGGAAATGGGAACACAGATGCCAATGACTACGGAGGAGACCGTCCACTCGAACCGGGCATCGGAACCTGCACCGGGGGTGATTCAACAACAATCCTGAACCCCTTGTTCCGACCTTGACCGGTCTGGCTCAGACTCGCGTCCGTCTCGATCGCAGCCTGGACGGCCCGGGCCGCACACACACTTCACATCAAATCCGTCCACCGCTTCTCCTCATCCACTTTGGCAATGATCGCGCGCTTGATACTCTTATGCCGCAAACTCTCCCAAGGAACCCACACCTCGGGCTTATCATCGTCAGCCTCGTCTCCTTCCTCGTCGCTCAGGAATCCAGTAGCAGCCGGCACAAAAGAGGACGATAGCAAGTGCAGACCGACGGACATTGAGTTTGTCCCGTTTCTTTTACGTTTTGGAGGTGAGCCACTACTGGCATGGGCAGCCCAAGACGCGATGTCGAGTTTCTTGCTCTTCTCCTCCTCCGTCCTTGCCTAAGAAGTATCGGGCGTCCTCCTTCTCGACGCACCTGGACCCTTCGAGATCTTCTTCAACGCCGACATACTTTAGGCCAGGAACCGTCTCTTTAAATACGTCGCTGCACCTCTAAATAAACCGCTCCACCATCCTCCACTTCCTTCTGTATAAAAGGAAGGAGAGGCTCGAGTGCGACGACGGTGGTGACATATCAACCACAAGAGCAGGAACAAGACAATGGCTGTAGATACTGCGGCTATAAGCGGGACAAGAAAGTGCGGAGTCGCGACTTGGAAAGCCCAAGTTTACGTGGGGTGTAGTTGGAGATGACGAAACGGATGCGGATGGGGATGAGCTCGATATGGATGGGGACGAGCTCGACGGAACGGGTAGCGAGGTTTTCAATAAAGTCGTCGGAGGACTTGAAAAGGTAAGAATAGAGCTCGAATTGGGCGAAAGAACACAGTTTTCAGGATGCCGCCCTGAAGTGTAGAAGTTGGGGTGGGGGTAATAGGAATGGGAAGAATTGTTGGTAGTTGCCATCCCGGCCGTTGCAGCTGCCGGGGAGGTCGCCGCCGTGGCGATCCAAGCAGAATACGGCCACCAATAGTCGAACGTCGACGTTGACACGCCTGATCCATGCCTAACTGATGAGGCACTCGGTTCATGTAGCTTGTACCTTTACACAAGGTGGATGCCAGGCAAGTGTCGTCGCAGTCATAAATAGCAAGAAAAGACCGCTGGTTTGTAACCTTGCCATAGAAGGATGTCGATTATGCGAGAGTTGTATGATATTGAAGTGTGGGTATTGGTAGTGGTATTGGTATTCGAGGGGTATTTGGGACCAAGAAGTTGTTTGATTATTGGAGGGAATAGTCGGGAACGACGATGAATCCTATGTGGTTTTCGACGCTAAATGCGTTCAGATCGTGAACTGGGGAGTCGAAGTTGAGCCCTGCAACAATGAAAGTGGAGCGGCGTATGAGGTGATGAGAGAGAGAGTACGAGGCAGCTGTGATGCCCGACCTACGGGTTCTGCGCCAATGGCAGAGATAAACCTACAAAGTGGATGTGGTAGAGGGAGAAAATCTCCTGTTCCTGTTGTCCTCGCGACGCCTTCAGAGTAGGACGTCGTAAAACTCTTTCTGAGGAAGAACCTGTTCATGATGATAGCCGTCGACGGCCTGGCACGAACGGTTGAGGGTGAAGGTAACTATACAAGTCTAGCAGGAGGTGCACTTTGAGAACACGTCGGTCTATGTCTTTTTGGACGTGCTCTATGGGTGGTGAGAGTTTGGGTCGACGGCACGGCTGGCCTCTTCTTCTGGTCGACCGTCTGTGTATTAGGTCAGCATGTTTATTTGCATCAGTTTGGACGACGGGCCGCCAAATCAGAGGTGGCTCCTTCTGCGACCTATATCCGCAAATGCTCATCCTCACCATCCAGAACATATCCGGACCCAAGCGACCCCTCAATCCGTTTCCTTACGCACTAATGCCCAACACTCTCGCAGGACCCGGCCAATTACAGGGATGCTACAGTTGCCACCAAAGCCCTGCTCGAACGAAAAGGCCACAAACACGCACTCCTCATCACGCTCGTGGGGTACACCACCGACCCCTTATCTGAAGCTCACGCCGTCCAATATGAAGAGAAGGTAACGATGAAGCGAGGATACAGTCGAGTTTATGAGCAGCGATGGGGGGGTTGGTCGATTTTCGGGCTTGAAGAGTATTCTAAGCGGTCCAGCGGGAGGTGTGGTTGGTTATGCGTTGACGAGCTGGGATAAAGAAAATGGGAGACCTGTCATTGGGTACGTCGGTTTTTTTGAAAACCATTCTCTTCCACCTTGTTTCTTCTATAATGAATATCCCAGCTTAGATGTAGGCGGAACTTCGACTGACGTGTCTCGGTTCGATGGTCGCTATGAGCTCGTATACGAAACGACGACGCCGGTGTCACAATTCAATCACCTCAAATGGACATCAACACTGTCCAAGCTGGCGCAGAACCAGGTCCTGTTTGCTCCCGGTGCGTTGAGGAATGCGACCATAGTTATACATACCCTAATATTCGTCTTGGGCATGAAGCAGAAATGATGGCCCTCTCGCTCTCACCGATGCCAATCTCTTCCTCTATCCTGACTCATTACATGCATAGTGCCTTTGAACTTCAAGGACCCTCACCGACATTTTACACACCCTCCAACCTTCCCATGCTCCTCTCTCGCTTGAACAAGCCCGACGATGTTCGTGCCGAGCTGACACGACAGGGGTTCAAAGAGAGCCGGGTGCATATAGAGAGGATGCTCAATATGATATTTGAAGGGACCGATACTGCCCTGGTGGTTGTGCTATCATCATCACTGTTATCGGAGTCTGAGGAAGACTTTGATATCGCGTTAAAGAGAGAGTATAAAACTCAATTCGGGTTTTTACTCGACTAAGAACATCATCGTAGATGATATCAAGATTCAAGGATAAGTAAAACATCCGACACTCTCGGGCACTGCGAACTTGCCCAGCACCGTACCTCCAAAGACCCACTCGTCTCTTCGGAGGCCTCACGGGTAGAGCTACCGGAGCCCGATTCGTACCAGAGCGTGTACTTTGAGCAATTGGGAAGGATGGACAAGACTCCGGTGGAGGAGGGTCCGGCGGTAGTGATTGAAGATACGCAGACGATTTTGCTTACGCCAGATGCGACGACAGGGGAGGTGTAATGTGCACCCATATATATATGGCTACATAGTGCGGCCCAACTTTAGGTCGGAAACAGCATTAACCATTAATCGTTGCTGACTCGACTACCTTTGCTTCCTCCAGAACTCGTCATCGAACATAGCTTGCTCATAGAACCATTTTCTGTGGATCTCATAGTCTTCCAAAATTGTCTCATAAGCCAGCCAAAGCGGCTCCAGCTCCACCGTCTCCACTGCCAGTGACATTCCCAACATGCACCCCGACTTCAGCGCGGTAATAATCCCTTGGGACGACAATGGATCAAATGCCATGGCTGCATCTCCAACAGAAACCCATCTTTCCTCTTGACTTCCAAATGGCATGAGGCGGGAGCTACCTGCCGCAGTGGCCCTTGGCCATCGATCAACTCCATCCTCTTCTGCGTAATAGTTCTGATCTTCAATCACATTCCGAATGAAGGTGCTGTGTTCGTTGAGTATGTCCATGAATCCAGGTAACCTCCTTGCGACCTTTGCTGCGGGAGACGAACCAGAGGTATGGAACACGACAATTCGGCGCTGACGCGGCAGCTGTGCGGAGTAGAACCACCCCGGTGGAATTGCCTCGATCAGAGTTCGGTTGTCCAGGTCCGGAGTAAGGGGATCCCCGGCCCTGAAAACGACGTAGAAAGCGAGCAAATCGTCTGTCTTGACTGTCATGGCGCCGAGCTACAAATGATCAGTGGATGCCGTAGTCTTCAAGTACTAGTGAGCCTACGTACCTGGTGAGCGACGGATGCCTTCCTCCCGGTTGCGTCAACCAGCCATTTGGCGCGATATATCTTCTCCTCACTGGAACCTGAAGTCGTCATTCTTGCAACCCATAACCCACCCTCATTGGTCACTTTGGTGAATTTACCTTTGATAAACACATTCTTTCCAGTGGCAGAGACCGTATCTCTCAAAGCTTGGTCGAATAATGCTCGGTCCAGATGCCAGCCTAGTCCATAAGGATTCATCATCCCAAACCGTTCGTGAATCTCAGACGAATCCCATATGGAAGCATTCCCAGTACATTTGAGGTGGGAAGGTTCGGAGATAAGCTCGGAGAGAGCGGGGGAGAGATATCGTAATATTTGAACTGCTTTAGGTGGAAGGGATTCCCCGATCTGAGGAAATACTAACTGTCGGAACACAAATTTGTACTTTATCTCAACCCACCTTGCATGCGTTGGGAGCCGAATCATCGATGATAGCGAATGTCGCGTCTGGTTTGGACTTGAACAGCGAAAGTGCCGTTGCACAACCCGCAGGTCCGGCACCAATGATTAGGACTGCAGGAAATGTTCAACTCTGCAACTGGAGGCATGATTGGCCAGACGTACTACATACCATCTATGAGCATGGGGCTTATGGAAGAAGGGACGGTGTTTGCTTCAATTACTTACTTATTTACATAAATATGCCGCCTGCCATCCGTCATAGTGACATGCATGTCACTTTTACTTATCGGATAAGTTTTGGGAAATGGCTTGAGCAGTGGGAGTGAGCGGTGGGTAACCGGCGAACATCAATCTTCCAGCGCTTCGGCCGCCGGTGACTCGGACGGGTTCAGCGATGGACCCAATTTGGTCGAAGACCAGCAGGTGACGGCTCTAGGCTGCGTATGCGTTCAGCATTGCATTGGAGGTGTTGGTGTTCCTCTTCCCCAATTCCACCTCTGATCCCAACACCTTTTACGCCTCAAGCGACCATCTCATGACCAGGCGTCTCCAGCCAGAGACGGCATAGGGCTCTGGGTCGTGCAGGTGGGCCATGACAACATGAGTGACATTCCATGCCCTGCGATCGGGATTCAAGTTGCAGCTGACAATGAAGTTGCGGGCAACGTACGAGTCAGCGTCTCTCATCCCTGGGGTCCTGTTGCTAACCTTTCCTCCAATATGAATATGGAACTCAATACCGAAAAACGAGAATACCAAGCGTTTCCCTGCCAAGCCCGTGCACAAAATGCAAAAAGCGAATATGGTCTTGGCTACGGTCCGAGGTACAAGTGACAGGCCTTATTTTTTCACATCACGCGATCACACTCTTGGCATAGAATTAACTGCGGACACCGGCGGTATTCAGCCATTTCGCTGAACCCTTGTATAAGTTGTATTCTGTTATCATTTCTGATTGTACTGATCACCCAGTTCGTGTTTCTGCGCCAGCGCTAACAACTGTCGACAAGGATAGGATCGGAAAGGAACGCCCATCTTGCCATTCTAGTTGCTGAGCGCTGAGCGCTTGTGTGGTGCTTCTGCTCTAAGTTTATCTTTGCTTCAAATTTCTGCGCGCTGAGGCCTTACTCACGGTTGTCACGGATTCAAAATTGCTGAACCAAAGGACGCGGCACGGTGCATTCCGTTGTTTGGACTGAATTCTTGATACATGTACATATTCAGTATGTCATGGCATGAAAGCCAGCACAATGCTGCCACGCTCAAGTGACACTTTCTTCATTCTCGAGTCTGAATCTCACATGCTACTATTAACGCCTTGAGGTTGGCATTTTCGGTCCGATGTACACTGCGTTCAGCAACTTCTGCCATCGATAAGAGCCGCTAGCCCCATGAGTATGATACGTGCCACCATTCCCTTCAAATTTATTGATATTGCCGTTTTCTACCGAAATTCATAAATTCTAGTTTCGGATCTTGCAAGAGCACAATGCAGGGTTGCCATTTCGTAGCTTTGAATGCCGATCCAAGTTAAGGTACAGGGATTGTGTATGCTTCAACAATGCACGCATTTCGAAGGTTTGCGAGGAGATTTGCGCAAAACGTCTCTCTGTCATCTCCGCCAAAAATCGGCTCATTGGCAGGAAACTTGCATGAGGCTCGAAGAGTAGGTTGTGCAGCACGGAGAATACAGGTAACGAATCTACAATTGAATGGATAGGCTTATCTAGGCCACTGTCATTTATACGAGCATTTCTCACGTACTGAGGAAATGAACTCGAGATCAATAATCGCACTGAACCAAATCTGCTTTGCCGCTAAGAAGCTTGTTTGATACCCACACACAAAGACAGGTAACGAGTGTGAAGGCGCCAAATGGTCAGATACATCGAATGGGGTTGAATGAATGCGGATAACTGTTGAAAATGAAAGCCTTGACAAGATTGTAGCTGAATTGGACGATGCCCATTCGAAGTGGCGCCGCCGCTCTAGTTGTGAAACTCGGAAGCCCTCAGTCGCCCTAGTCGCCCTCATCGTCTCCTGTCATTGGTTGGAGCATTGACAATGAACGTGCGGGTGAAGACAGGAATGCGTGAGAAAGCACCGGGACGCACCAGATCCAACTTACATGTGATACTGATCGGTCGCCGGAGCAACCCGAATAGGCTACTTATCTTGTCGACCGGAAAGCATTTCTGTCGTCCTTCCGTGCCACTCTCACTACATCACAAGTGGCATACAATCATCTTGTGATGAATACTATATCTTGCCATATAAAAGAGGCCAAGAGTCTTACAATCCAATCAACCCAATCTTACTCTCTTGTGCGCTGTTTCACAAACAATGGCTAGTGGACAATTCCGTTATGAAATCTACCCACCTGTTGGGGTTGCTCGCGTCGGCAGTGCGTAGTAACTGCCCTAGGTATGACCTCTGGCTGACAATTGCACGTCAGATGCAGTTTCCTCGCAACATGATCCCCAATATTGGTTCATAGGCCCCGAGATTCCAGGGATAGACCCCGTCCCTGTGGGCGGGTTCAAAAATAATCAGGGATTAATCAAGCGATCCGTCAGCTTTGTTCTTGTGCAAAGTTGGTCGTCGTCTCATATTTTCTCTGTTCCTCCTTACAGGCCCAGCGTTTTCGTATCTATGAATTCAATGGTGACAAGGTCGTGCGCGAAATAACTCACGCTCAGGGCAAGATCGAGTGGACTGTTCATGTCGCCAATCAGAAGGCCGCATGGGTCACATTTCGCGGGCAATACGATGACGAAAGTTGGACATTGAGGAATGCTAATGTTCAAGGATGGGTATGTCTTTTTAGTCCTACTTCACTTCCGCACTCACTGACAGTGGGGCTACTTACTAACCTCTGCCCCGCTGGTAACTAGCCCAATAATACTCATTCCTATGCCCACACCGATACGCGTAACAAACTCATCGTCGATTCTGGCGATGTGTCAATTTCCGGAACAGATGCCAAACAAGTCCTACTCAAAGGCCAATTTTACGGATCGAAAACGACACCTATAGACGTGCAGCTTGGGGCATTGTGCACCGATGATGCTGGCAGGTTAATTGTGATTCCAGGGGATGGAAAAGCGTACAATATGCCAGGAGCAATGCAACCGGATGGGATGGATAACGATGACTGGGTATGATCGCCTTTTTTATGGCCTTGGTTCAGAATTTACCAACGCAAAGATTGATGCCGTGTTTGACGGCCATATCAATGCCACTGTCACCATTAATGGGTATTTTTATCCATTATCTCTTCCACCTTGCCTTTCTGAGAATTCGTGTACACAGTGCCCCGAACAAATGCACTTGTGCTACGGTCATTTCTGCACCGCCACACTTTGGGAATGGATTGCAGGGCCCCGTTAGCCTCCACGACCTCATTGAAGATATCTACGACCGGCAAAAGAGATCTAACTCTAATTACAGCGTCGGCGACGTGGTCTACTATGATCATATTTATCCGTTATTCAGGTGCCTTTACATGCTGTCCTGGACGTCGAGTGCTAAGAAGGGTCATGGTACGTTTGCCTTTGCAAAATTCGTCCTTGAGCAAGAATGACTCTTGCACAGATACAGAGAGGATGGACAGATGGTTTAATCCTCAGAGAAAACTTCATGACCCAAATGGTCCCCCTGAACATCGTCGGAATATCTTCAAGTATGTCCGTCTTTACGTGGTCAGGGAGCAACCGGAAAAAGTTCCCACCGATGCCCGGCCAGTAATGGAAGTCAACAAACAAAATGCGGAAGCACGTCGTAAACAAGAGGAAAATTTGCCAAACAAGTTGATGCCCAAATTGAATGGAGACGGCGACGAACCGGGACTATCACTCACGCAGTTGCAATATGAACGCCTCAAGAAATGGTCAGATGGAAATTTTACGACGGGCTCCCCATATAAACCACCTAAGAAATTTGATGATATTCCCCTTAAAGATCAACCTGGTGCACTCGGCCTTGCTGCGCTACAGTGGTCGGTTGGTGGTAGCTTCTTCCCAGGCATCGAATGTTACTGGATCGTCCAGTTTGGCGAAATGTATGACTTGACGAAGACATTTAGATTTGGCAACAAAGCGCTTCCGGGACATATAACACGGGCTTGTCGCTTCCTTGGCATACGGATTTCTCCGCGTGCGGCGAGGGTTGGAAAGTTTGATATTCCTTGACTGAGATGAGAATCTGCTTACCATCATTCAGGTGGCCCTCGGCCCGTCTAAATGATGTTGTCGATCTGGCGTATTTCACCCAAGTGCAATCAGCTACGCCGCCGAACAGATTGGCTTATAGCCTCCCGGAGCGCAAAAGTTGGACACGTGGGCTCGATGGTGATACCTTGCGTTCTCTCGTGCCAGTGGTTTCGTTCTGTGCTTACTTCCTCGAACAGATATGGTTCAAAACTGGTACAAACTGGGCTTCGTCTCGTCCATAAAATATGATCACTCAGACGAGAAGCCCATTCTTGTTGAGGCAGAAAGAGATCTCCCTGACACAGTGGGCGATAGTGGTGATGGGTTGGTTGGGGAAAAAAAGGCTCCATCCAAACTTAAGTAATGCTTGAGCGAAGTGTACAACTATGCAATAACGCTGAGCATGATATGATGTAGTATATAATATATTCTGCTTCTACGCTTCGGCCTGCATGTGAGGGAAGTGGGTCATGGTTCAAGCTCAAGTTTGCCCACTACTTTGACAGCTCATCTTCAAGCCCGGCAGCGAAGAAAACAAGAGCTGTGAAAGCTGCCAGGCTATTACTAAACGTACTAGTTCCATCACCTGGACCAACACTACTCTCTCATCAACGAAATGGAGTTGGCCGTCGAGAGGCGCACAGCCATGATTCTATACCCGATCTGAGTCGCATGTACGCGAGACTCGAATGAAACACAGTTACTGCGTCGATACGATTCCAATAACATCTTTGGTTGATGAGGTATGTACATGTGGTCCGCAACGCCGGAAGGAGGCCCTGAGATACGGTCGATGGAACAGAGGGAACGAAGGATCCGTTGTGCCATAGGATGTTTCCCAGATCTACACCCTTCTTCAATTGGGATGAAGAGCTCAATGCACCATGTCAAATTCGGGGAGAATGAAGTTCACCTTCGTCGTGTCGGTATCGTAATCGAAAACAATCACTACGCGTTTTCCGGAATCAATCATATCACCCAACGGGTGTGTGGCATGACGTAGATGTACGACATGAGACCTTTGGTTGTATATAAACATCAATAACTTGAATAGAATGACCAGAACGCACCCACCTACAGTAACGACCGCCGGTTGGCTTTCCGGGTTGGTGTAAAGGAACGTGAGAACCTTTGTTCGGATTTTGGTCGAGAAACAACTTGGATTTGGTCGAATAGTCTAGCACGGATCCACCGTCGTAGAGAACTGAGAACCTACGATGGTAAGTTCAGAAGAAGATAGAATCGAGTGTTGGATGGGCTTACGCAGCCTATACGACGAGTAAAACGTGAGCATAAAAAATGACGCTATGTTAGTGTAACTCTCCATTTCACCTATCAAGCGTCAGTATCCCGAGGAAGATGGCACGGCGCAACGCGTACCAGTGAGATTGGGCCTGAAGAAACCAAAAACCCTTATTTAGTTGGATTAGAATATCTACGCCTTGCTCGCGGGAGGCTACGACGGGTTGACCTGTTCGTCCGTCATCCAAAGGGTAAGATGAGACAGATACGAACCATATCGTGAATCACCGGTATATGGTATACAATGAACGTCACGTTCCCGTAAAAGCATGAGGATAGCTCTGCGTGTCGGAGGAGGCAACCTGCCGCAGTGTCGATGTTCTAGGAGTATTTTTGGTCCAAGAAGTTGGTAAATTATTGGAGGGAATAGTCAGGGACGACGATGAATCCCACGCGGTTTTCGACGCTGAATGCGCTCAGATCATGCAATGGGGAGTCGAAATCGAGCCCTGCGGTAATAAAGGTTGGAACGGCGTATCTATGAGGTGGTGAGAGGGAGAGTGCGGGCAGTTGTGACGCCCGGCCTACGTGCTCTGGCCCCTAGGGAAAAAGACGGTTGGGCAGACCAGATAGAGTTGCATGTGCTGAGTACAGGGGGGAAGGTGGAGGTGGATGTGTCGGTTTGGTGATGAGGTTTGTTTGTCGGTGCTTGTGCCGACGGCGGAGTCGGCGGTGAGGCTCTCCGGTCTCTTCTCTTCCGCAAAGGGTTTACAAACTGGTCCCAGAAGCGCTGGGGCGGAACCAGGTCCTGTATGCTAGTGCGCGCTGTCCATTCTTTGTGTCGTTTCCTTTTTTTAAAAAGAAAACCTTATGCCCGTTTATCAAAGTCACCTTGAACAAGTCAATGTATAGGCCTAGGCCCATTCGTGCGTTGACAGAAGCAAACTGGAGATGGAGACTCGTCTGCCTACGGTCTTCACCTCGCTGATCGGTGTGTACTATTTTCCCTCTCGCACTGACTCATTTCCATTGACATATATACCCCTCATGGACGTTTTACACACCTACCAACCTCACTCCTCTATCGCTTGAACAAGCTCTTGGTGCAGAGCTGACGCGACAGGAGTTTGAAGGGAGTCAGGTGCATATAGTGAGGACGATCAATAAAGGACCGATACTACCCTGATGGTTCTGTCGTCATCGTCAGGAGGACTTTGAAATCGCGTTCAAAAAAGAGTATAAAACTCAATTCGGGCAAACGTGGGCGGCCCTGCCATAGTGTGAAGGAACGACATGGCGCGAGAAGCGTTCAAAGTGTTCACAGAGGAGATTAATACGGGGTGAAGAAAGACAAAATTGTCCGCCGGTGCGCACCCTCTCCATTCTCCCTTTTTTAAAAAAAAAACCTTATGCAACCCGCAGTGTCCAAGCATACGTGTACCCGCCAATTATTTTTTATACAGGATATGAAGACTCGCGTCTTTTGGAGGTCCAGCGACCTGCATGCTTGCGAAATCGCGGAAATAGTTATACGATATCAGAATATGATGTTAAAAACGAGGCGATGTGATTAAAATCGTACATAATTCTACAGAGGTGAACTAGTGACGGATTCCAGTTGGGTCGCAAAACATGTTAAGCCGAAACGTGGTCGTCGTCATTCTCGACTAGCTTCCTGCAGACGATATACCTGTTGGCAAAGTGATCGTATCATAGGTTGCTGTCGCGTGTGAAGGATACAGTCGACAAGGAATATCCTGGAAGCTTGCCCGTCTCGAACGATGCCATGTTCAGCCACGCCATGCGGCACCAGACCCATAGAAACTGCTCCTTCCCTCGTCTTTCCCATCAAACTCTGCCAACATCCTGGGGGGTAGGTAGGATTTGGGCCTCCATGTGTACCTTTACTTGAACTGAGATGAATGATATGGTGAATGGAGCGAATTTGGAAGGCCCGAGTCACAAGTGTGTGACATCGTGACTCGCACAGCCTTGCCCTCACCGCCGTCTAACAGCTTACAATTGCGTAACTCTCGGACGCACAAGTATTAATCAGAGTCTTCTCGCGGCACGCTTTTTGGTATCCTTGTCAACTTGTCTCGTTGCACCTCATTTCGATACCGGGCTTGGCTGAACTGGCCACTACGCTGTTTTGACTGTTTGACTTTCTGAGATTACAAGTAACATCTGCAGCGTCTATATTCTCAACTTGCTCTTAGGCCAGATACCATTTCACATACCATTCCATTGTCAACTCAGTCATGTCTGATACTGCACATCCTCAAGATCCACATGCAGTGGGTCAGTTTGAACTCTTGGACTGACAGCTATGGAATTCTGACATAATTACAATAATTGAAGATCCAGAAATGACAAAGATGCTCAAGAATCGATATGCATGCCCTCATTTCCGCATCCTTGTCATTGGAAGAGCTAATGCAGGCAAGACAACTATCCTTGAGAAAGTTTGTGGTGTGGCTCAGGGCACAAAACCCATCATATATGATAAGGATGGAGGTCTATTTAAGCCCAAGGGATTGGCACAATTGAAACAATGGTTTCAGAGAAAAAAGCCTGATACTCATTTGCAATCATCAATAGAGGTGGGCTTGCTTGTGCATTTTGACTGCCATTTTCATAACCACTTTTCAGCGGGGCTTACATGATATTGAGCACCAGATTACATATGCTGGCAGCAACTTCATCTTCCATGACTCACAGGGCTTTGAGGCTGGTTCTAATAATGAAATGGAGGTTGTTTGGAGGTTTATTCAAAATAAATCAATGGCAATGCATCTCAAAGATCAATTACATGCAATTTGGTACTTTTCCAATTTGTTTGTGTTTCATCTGATGTATGCTGCCATAGGTACTGTATCCCAATGGATAGTCCTCACCCCATAGCAGATGCAGAGCTTCAGTTTTTCAGCAAGGGGACTGGAGGTAACTTGGCACTTATTCCAATCACAGCTTATTGATACAAATACAGTTCCTTTGGTGGTAGTCTTCACCAAATTTGATGGCCAAGTCATACAAGAATGGGGTAAACTTACTGACATGAAAGATGAAAAGGATAAGTGGGAAATGGCCAAGGAAAATGCTGAAAGAACTTTTCAGGAATATTATGTGCATAGAGTAATGAATACAACTCACCCCCCAAAGGCATTTGTGAAGCTGGAAGGTGAGCAATAAGATCTATTTAATTGTATTATAAGTCATTGAGCATATATTACTAGAGATGCACAAGGCTGAAAAGGACTGTCCTGAGCTGACAAAGAGAACAGCTCAAGCAATTGACAATGCCAGTTTGCATGATCTCTTTGTCTCAACACAGGCAAACAACTTAGATCTGTGTGTTAAAAATGCTCTTGAGTGAGATCCTCTACTATCATGACCAGCACATGGTCAATGATGTGACACATTGTAGAATTGTTTTAAGAAAATACATATTCAAATCACTGCCTCAGATTGTGCTTTCACAGTTTCCATATTTTTGGGTAAGTAAAGGGCATTCTAGCATATGACAGGATGATTATAGTATGAACAGTCCCGAAAGGTGTGTAAATCTCACAATAAAATAACAATGATCAAACATTGGAAAAGTGGAAAGTCAATGTGAGATATCTGCAGTATCATGTTATATATTGCATTTATTGTTTATAGGATGTGAGTATATTCATATGGAAGGTAATGAAGCTTACAAGGAATACTATCATTTCATCTTTTAATAGAATTTGGAAAATGTGGGTGATAAACATTTTTGTCACTCAAGTTTATTGAAATGAAAATAGTGGGTAAATAATGCTAAAATTCAAGTTGATAAGCAGTCTGATGGATGTTACAGCAAGTGAGTGGTAGTATTACAATTACCCTTTCCCTGGGCTAATGTGAGAACATGTAGGGAGTAAGTTATGTTGAGATTTTGATAAAGAGTTGAATTGATAAACTTGCTTGATGAACAGGAGGTCAGTGACATTGGCAATGCATTATCAGTCTTATCAAAAAGTAATCAACAGAGAGTGAGGGACAATGGTTCATTTTATGCCAGGGTCCTGACATCTGATCCCATGGCCAACAGGAAGTGAGTAGCAGTGCCCATCTAATGTCAGGGACTCTCCTGACATCTCCTGACATACAGAAAGTAAGTAATTGTGGTTCAGTTTATACCAGGGTCCCAACAGCTGATGCAATGACCAACAGAAAGTGAGTGACAGTGCCCATTTGATGCCAGGGACTCTCCTGACATCTGATCCCATGACCAACAGGAAGTGAGTGACAGTGCCCATTTCATGCCAGGGACTCTCCTGACATCTGATCCCATGACTAACAGGATGCAAGTGACAGTGCCCATTTCATGCCAGGGACTCTCCTGACATCTGATGCCATGACCAACAGGATGTGAGTGACAGTGCCCATTTGATGCCAGGGACTCTCCTGACATCTGATCCCATGACCAACAGGATGTGAGTGACAGTGCCCATTTCATGCCAGGGACTCTCCTGACATCTGATCCCATCACCAACAGTATGTCAGTGACAGTGCCCATTTCATGCCAGGGACTCTCCTGACATCTGATCCCATGACCAACAGAAAGTGAGTGGCATGCCCATTTGATGCCAGGGACTCTCCTGACATCTGATCCCATCACCAACAGATCGTGAGTGACAGTGCCCATTTGATGCCAGGGACTCTCCTGACATCTGATGCCATCACCAACAGAGAGTGAGTGACAGTGCCCATTTCATGCCAGGGACTCTCCTGACATCTGACCCCATGACCAACAGGATGTGAGTGACAGTGCCCATTTCATGCCAGGAACTCTCCTGACATCTGATCCCATGACCAACAGTGGGTGAGTGACAGTGCCCATTTCATGCCAGGGACTCTCCTGACATCTGATCCCATCACCAACAGAGAGTGAGTGACAGTGCCCATTTGATGCCAGGGGCTCTCCTGACATCTGATCCCATCACCAACAGGATGTGAGTGACAGTGCCCATTTGATGCCAGGGACTCTCCTGACATCTGATCCCATCACCAACAGTATGTGAGTGACAGTGCCCATTTCATGCCAGGGACTCTCCTGACATCTGATCCCATGACCAACAGGATGTGAGTGACAGTGCCCATTTGATGCCAGGGACTCTCCTGACATCTGATCCCATCACCAACAGTGGGTGAGCAACAGTGCCCATTTCATGCCAGGGACTCTCCTGACATCTGACCCCATGACCAACAGAGAGTGAGTGACAGTGCCCATTTGATGCTGGGGGCTCTCCTGACATCTGATCCCATGACGAACAGGATGTGAGTGACAGTGCCCATTTCATGCCAGGGACTCTCCTGACATCTGATCCCATGACCAACAGGATGTGAGTGACAGTGCCCATTTGATGCCAGGGACTCTCCTGACATCTGATCCCATCACCAACAGTTTGTGAGTGACAGTGCCCATTTGATGCCAGGGACTCTCCTGACATCTGATCCCATGACCACAGAAAGTGAGTGACAGTGCCCATTTGATGCCAGGGACTCTCCTGACATCTGACCCCATCACCAACAGTATGTCAGTGACAGTGCCCATTTGATGCCAGGGACTCTCCTGACATCTGATCCCATGACCAACAGCATGTGAGTGACAGTGCCCATTTGATGCCAGGGACTCTCCTGACATCTGATCCCATCACCAACAGTTTGTGAGTGACAGTGCCCATTTGATACCACTCTCCTGACATCTGATCCCATGACCAACAGGATGTGAGTTACAGTGACCATTTCATGCCAGGGACTCTCCTGACATCTGATCCCATCACCAACAGTATGTGAGTGACAGTGCCCATTTGATGCCAGGGACTCTCCTGACATCTGATCCCATTACCAACAGTATGTGAGTGACAGTGCCCATTTCATGCCAGGGACTCTCCTGACATCTGATGCCATGACCAACAGAGAGTGAGTGACAGTGCCCATTTGATGCCAGGGACTCTCCTGACATCTGATCCTATCACCAACAGTATGTGAGTGACTGCCCATTTGATGCCAGGGACTCTCCTGACATCTGATGCCATGACCAACAGATTGTGAGTGACAGTGCCCATTTGATGCCAGGGACTCTCCTGACATCTGATTCCATCACCAACAGAAAGTGAGTGACACCCATTTCATGCCAGGGACTCTCCTGACATCTGATCCCATGACCAACAGAAAGTGAGTAACAGTGCCCATTTCATGCCAGGGACTCTCCTGACATCTGATCCCACGACCAACAGATTGTGAGTGACAGTGCCCATTTCATGCCAGGGACTCTCCTGACATCTGATCCCATGACCAACAGAGAGTGAGTGACAGTGCCCATTTGATGCCAGGGACTCTCCTGACATCTGATCCCATGACTAACAGAATGTGAGTGACAGTGCCCATTTGATGCCAGGGACTCTCCTGACATCTGATTCCATCACCAACAGAAAGTGAGTGACAGTGCCCATTTCATGCCAGGGACTCTCATGACATTTTTATCCATGGCCAACAGAAAGTGAGTGATATTACTTGATTTTTACAAGTACAAAAATTTATGTTTAGTTTGTATGCTTGTTCCCTTGCACCAGATTCAATTCTCATCATACATGTCATTAGTTTTCTGTTATTCATGCATTTGGGGTAACACCAGATGAACAATGTTCATTCCATATAGTGATCATTCAACTTTTCTGCAAGAATCATTTTTGACTTCAGCATTATCAGCCATCTCATTGTCAAGTTTTAGTTGGTAAAGCATCCTTTATTCATTAGACTGATTCAAGTTGACATATTTCAGCAATTGTTATCATTGCTAAACAAGCATTTTGGGAAAGAGACCATGCTTCCACAGTTTTGCTCAATGCTTGTGACCACTTCTTAAAACAAGATTATGTCAATCAACTCAAAACTCAGATTACTGCTCAGTCTATGCCATCTAAACATGCTGATTTGATTCCATATTTGTGTAATCAAATTCAAATGTGATAGTATGTACTTAATCCTCACTTATGTCCTCACTGTTATCTTCTACATTTTTTACCCAATTTATTTATAGCTTACTTCTCAAGAACTCCTGTGATAAATGGAAATGCAATATATTCTGATTCATATTGTTTCAAGTACTTACTATGTATATGATACAGGAATACTTTGCATATTTCCATTAGGGCATAGTTGATAACACTCTCATTGCCAATATGCAACTTTTATCTTGCAAGAGGTAAATTAACCATTAGATAAAAACAAAAACCATCCATTGTCCAATATTGTTTTTGTTCAATGTCCAAAAAGCCTAACACCTCTCCCGGTCGCTCCACGCACTGTCCACGATCGCGTCGACTCGCCTCATCGCCCGGTCAGCCCGGTCACGGTAGGTCTTGGTATAAACCGTACCCGACTTCTCCTCTTCCTCCTCCATCCTCGCACTCGCCTCAACAACGGGAGTGAAACACAGCGCACTCTCCATCTGGGGCGTCATTACGCTTGGAGGACTCCGCATCCGCAAGACAGAGGGCGACGGTCGGTATGCCGGCCGTGCGCGGCTCGGGCTCGGTTCCTCTCCTTGCATCTGCTTCTGCCTCTGGCGGTGCAGGTGGCGATCCTGGCGCAGCGAAGACCGCCGACTTCGACTCCGACTCCGGTTTTCGCTCGGGCTAAGAACACGCGTATACTTGTCGTCGGCTTCTTCTCCTTCTCGTTGACGATCCCCGCTCGAGAACAAAGGAAATGGGAACGCAGATGCCAGAGACCACGGGGGAGGCCGTCCACTCGAACCAGGCGTCGGAATTCGTACCGGGGGCGATTCAACCACGATCCGGAACCCCTTGTTCCGACCTTGACCGGTCTGGCTCAGACTCGCGTCCGTCTCCTCTAATCCTCCGATCGCAGCCTGGACGGCCCGGGCCGCACGCACGCTTCGCATCGAATCCGTCCACCGCTTCTCCTCATCCACCTTGGCAATGATTGCGCGCTTGATACTCTTATGCCGCAGACTCTCCCAAGGAACCCGCATCTCGGGCTTGTCCTCGTCATCCTCGTCTCCTTCCTCGTCGCTCAGGAATCCAGTAGCAGCCGGCGCAAAAGGGGAGGATAATAACGGCAGACCGACGGACATCGACGCGCCCCTCTTTCGTGAGTAGCGCGACCCGCGAGACGATTTCGTCCCGTTTCTTTCACGCTTTGGAGGTGGGCCACTACTGGCTTGGGCAGCCCAGGACGCGATGTCGAGCTTTCCGCCTTGCTCGTCTCTTCCTCCGTCCTTACCTAGAAAGTATCGCGCGTCCTCCTTCTCGACGCACCTGGACCCTTCGAGATCTTCTTCAACACCGACATACTTTGGGCCAGGAACCGTCTCTTCAAATACGTCGCCGCGCCCTCCAAACAAGCCACTCCACCACTCTCCTCTTCCTTCTGTATAAAAGGAAGACGATGTTCGAGCACGACGACGGTGGCGGCATATAAACCATAAGAGCAGGGAGAGGACGGCTGTAAATACCGCGGCTATAAGCGGGACAAGAAAGTGTGAGGAGCTGAAAAAGCCGCGATTTGGAAAGCCCGGGTCCGAGTGGGGTGCAGTTGGAGACGACGGAACGGATGCGGATGTGGATGCGGACGTGTATGAGCTCGATGCGGATGTGGATGAGCTCAATATGGATCGAAGAGGACAGAACGGGTAAGGAGGTGTCCGATAAAGTCGTCAGAGTACCCGAAAAGGTAAGGATGGAGCTCGAATCGGGAGAAGCAACACTCAGAGTTGCCAAGACGCCGCCATGAAGTGGGTGAGGGTCATAGGAATGGGGGAAAACGCTATAGTTGCCATCCCGGCCGTTGCGGCTGCCGGGTCGCCGCCGTGGCGATCCAGCAGAATAAGGCCACCAATAGTTGAACGTTGATGTTGACACACAGTTGGCCTACTCCTAACTGACGAGGCACCTATTGTACGTAGCTTGAATGCGCTCAGATGGTGAACCGGGGAGTCGAAATTGAGTCCTGCGGCAATAAAAGTGGAGTGGCGTATGAGGTGGTGAGAGGGAGAGTACGAGGCAGCTGTGACGCCCGACCTACGGGTTCTACGCCAAAAGGTGGTTGGGCGGACTGAAGAAAGGGTCTTCGCGGGGGAAGGACTTATTCATGTTGATAGCCGTCGACTGCCTGGCACGAACAGTTTTGGGATGAGGGTGAGTCGAGAAATGAGGTTCGTTTGTCGGTGTTTGTGCAGTTCTTCCAAGGTTTTGACGACAAACTGAATGTGGCGGAGTGGCCATGGGGGGTTGGTCGATTTAAAGAATTTTTCGGGCTCTAAGCGGCCCAGAGGGAGGTGTGGTTGGTGATGCGTTGACGAGTTGGGATAAAGAGGACGGGAGACCTGTTATTGGGTGCGTCAGTTCTATGGCCGCTATGAACTTTGGGTTCACAATTCAATCACCTCAGATTTCTCGTCTCTTCTTCCGCATGGGCTTTTTCAAACTGGCCCGGAAAGTGCTGGGGCGGAACCAGGTCCTGTATGCTACCGGTGCGTCGAGGAACGCGATCAATTAGTTATGCTAATATTCGACTTGCCGCTCTCATTGATGTCAGCCTGCTCTTGGGAAGACTTATCCCAGACTATTTTTTGGTCAATCCGAGAAGGAACCCCTGGACGTCACTGCGACGCGCAAAGCGTTCAAAGAGGAGATCGATGCAACAATAAAGGGCGACGAAAAGAAGACGACGGACGAGATTGTTTATGGGTACGCGCCATCCTTCTTTGTGTCGTTTCCTTTTTTTAAAAGATATCTTATACACCCACCATCGTAGTTTTACCAAAACGAGTCGATGTGTGGCCCATTCGTGCATTGACAGAATCAAGAGGGCATGCGGCATCTAAACATATGTATGTACCCTCAATCTTTTTTATACCTGTATTCACTGGAGATGAAGACTTGGAGGTGCAGGCGGTCAGCATGCTTGCGAAATTACGCGGTTGTTAGGCATTACCACCATCATGATATGCCGGTATAGCTCCATCTTGTCTGCATACGGCCTTCACCTAGGCGACCGGTGTGTTCTGTCCTCCCCGCACTGACCCGTTTCACATATATATGTAGTGCCTTTGAGCTTCAAGTACCCCAATCGACGTTTTACACACCCGCCAACCTCCCCGCACTCCTCTCTCACTTGAACAAGCTGTACATTGACAGCGTGTTCAAGACCGAGTATAAAACTCAATTCGGGTTCTTAAGACACCAAGAACATCATCTTAGACGGTATCAAGGTTCGCAATCCCTCTTTTTTTTTTTTTTTTTTTTTTTTTCATTTTGTTTTACATAATCCTCTGATGCTATTGCATGACTTGCGTAGGTTTGAGGGGTAGGTAAAACACTCCACACCCTTCCATCCACTCCGAACTTGCCCAGCTCCGTGCCTCCAAAGATCCGCTTGTCCCGTCTGGGGTAGGGCGATCGGAGCCCGATTCGTACCAGGGCGTGCCCTTTGATCAGTTGGGGAGGATGGACAGGACTCCGGTCTATCTATTAGACCAGTTGGTTGTAGGGGCAGAGGTAGAGGGTCCGGCGGTGGTGATTGGCGACGCGCAGACGATTTTGCTTACGCCGGATACGACGGCTGTGTTGACGACCAAAGGGTTGTATATTGCATTGGAGTTGGGTGTCACGGAGGTGTAATGTAGCCCATATATGTATGCTAGTGTGAGACTGCATTGCTTTGCAATTAGGGCTTCTCAATTCTTAGTTCGTGAGTTTGCGAGTTCGAGTTCGCTGCCCAGGGTGTGATTGCTGAGGGCTAAGTGAGCAGGGTCAGGGGGGCTGTGAGAGATTCTGGGTTGGATGGCTGCGACAGGCCAAGCGTGACGTGACAATACATCACGCATGTCGAAATTTCGGCGCTCCTGCCATTTTGGTGCTCCTGCCACTACACTCCTGTCCCCATGCCTAGAGCATTTCATTCCAAGCACAAAATACAGGAGTTGCTTATCCTTGCAGCATCTCAGTCAAATGCCATTGCTATTACTCAAGCAGCTCAGATAGTAGTCCTTGCTCTGATTCTGATGCAAGTGAAGGGTTAGAAACAAATGAAGAGATGCTTTACAAGTCCATGCTGATATCTGGGATTGGAGTACTTGGCTTTGCTGCATCACTCTCAGGGGATGGTTCACAGGGGCCATATGATCAGTTTGAGAAGTGTCATCTATTCTTTGACATTGCTCTTCAATGGCCTGATAAACATTTTCGGCATAAATTCAGGTTAGTCTAATGTAATTAAACTATTCTTTGATGCTCAAGTAATGCTAAAGAATTGGACTTCAAACATTTTGTCATCTTGTCAACCTCCTTGAGTTAAACCCTTTATTTCAATCCACTGGGAAGAAGCCCCAACGACCTGTACGCTATCAGCTAGCATGTTTTTTAATCAGATATGGGATTCAGGGGTCTGATTTACTGCAGCCTGCCTATGACTTGGCCCTTGGAACAGGCACTGTTTTTCTTTATTGCCAGCGTGTCTCAAAGGCTCTAAGACAGTTGGGGCCTTCCACTCTCAGTTGGGGAGATGAACATAGACAGGAAACAGTGTCTGATTACATTTTGGAGCATCATGGATTTCCTGATTGCCTTGGTGCTGTGGATGGCACTCTTATTCAATTGACCAGTGCTCCAAAAAATAATGGTCACCTGTTTTATTATAGAAAGAAATTCCCAGCAGTGAGTAGTTTGGATCACCTGTAATAATTGTTTTTTAACTTTCCTAGATCAATGTTCAAGGAATTGTTGATCATGAAAAGTGTTTTATTGCTTATGAATTGGGTTGGCCTGGATCTGTGTCTGATGTAACTATCTGGAAACAGTCCCATGTCTACAAGCATAGGGCAATCTACTTCCAAGGCGGAAAATATGTGATGGCTGATAAAGGTATGTGTAAATGCTCTCAACATCACATTTCACTGAAGAAGGTCAGGATATCCATCCTCACCCTATGTTCTACGACCATTTACTGAGCCAGACTTGCAGAAATTCCAGGCACAACCCTCTGAGAAGAAACATCATCAAGAGTTTAACAAGCATCTCTCATCATTTCGCATATGTGTTGAGCATGCTTTTGGAATGCTCAAGGGTCGATTTCCAGCACTCAAGGCCCTCAGTCCTGCTGAGGATATACAAGAGACATATCGAGATGTGGCTGCATTGATGGTGATCCATAACATTTGCATAGATCTGGGTGATCATCCAGAAAGCATTCTAAATTATGCACCAGTGGATCCTGTGGAGGAGCCACTTGAATTGATTAGTTATGGTGGGAATGTTGGGGATGATATTGAAGCCAATGTCCCTGAAGGAGAGACAGATGTTATGCTCAAGAAAGCAGGATTTGCACTAAGGGAGAAACTATTAAATGAATTGTTTCCAGAGATGTAAGATAATGTAGCCAAAGAGTGTGTTATTAAATGTCAGCCATGGTATAGTAAACATGAGCAAGAAAATGCAGGTTAGAAGCTGAGGTAATGCATGAGGAAGTCAGATGCCCTCTTCTTCAGTTCCTCAGGCATATTACCATTAGCAAGGATCTTCTGTGCCTGCCTTACCTTCACTTCTTTCTCCTTCATTTCTCTCTCCAATCGAGCACTTTACTCTTAGCCCCCTAAGATTCTTGGACTCCACTCGGAGTCCGAGTTTTTTTGGTGAGCATGGATATTTGGCAGGGAGCTCACCAAAAATTGAGCTCAGAGTCCAAGCTCAGTCCGAATACACTCCGAACTGGCTCTGAGACTGGGCTCAGAAATCCTAGGACTCATAGCACTCAGAGTCCGAGTGGACTCTGAGCTGTGTTGGGGGGAGTGTGGCCAGCTACAGCCATATATAACCAATGTGACACTGCATCACGTGCAATCTTGGTTGTGCATCACGCACTCTGTTGATCGTCACGTGCACTCTACACGTGACAATCAACAAAGTGCGTGACGCACAACCATGACTGCACGTGACAATCAACAGAGTGCCATCAATCTTCCCATCCCCTCTTCGACTCACGCCATGCCCGCCAACACCAGATTGAACCAGCGCGCCACCGCTACTGCAAAACCGAACAAGAGAAGCCACACATCATCATCCATTTCCACAAAGGAGACAAAGAGAGCAAGGTGAGTGGAGTTCCATGAGACGAGCTTGGCGCTGACGAATCTCGCAGGAAGACATCGAGTGCTCGAGCGAAAGAAGACGCGGCTGTGGTCAATGATATGCAAGCGCCCATCCCATAAGCAGTTTTTCTCCGTTTTTCTACCCTGTCACTCATGAATCCACCAACTGCCCCCCCCACGTCAACGCCCTCACCATTTCGACTGTACAACCATGCAACTGTACCCACCCACCCATCGACCATGTCACCCTCACCCAACGCACATGTGCCCTATGCCCTCGCCATTTTGACTGTACGACCACGCAACTGTACCCACCCACCCATCGACCATGTTACAATGTTACAATTTCTTTCCCTTTCATTAACGGACTTTTACAATTACATAACCATTGTTATGCGTTTCATGGACGCTTAATTCCTTTAGCTATTGACCTTCACATTTCCTTTCTTAGGCAATTAGCTGTACAGTTCCTTTTATATTTTCTTTGTTCTTGTTACAGTTTCTTTTCCTTTCGTCAACAGACTTACTTTATTATATAATCATCGTTATGCGTTTCATGGACGCTCATCTCCTTTAGCTACTTTACCTTCACATTTCCTTTCTTAGGTATTTAGCTGTACGTTTCCTTTTATATTTCTCTTGTTCTTTTATGTATATAAACCTTCTTGTAAAGTAGCTAGACTCCAGTTCCAACTTAATCGAATTCTTCTCTCAACTTCTGAACGAAAACTCCTCGCTCTCATCTCTTTGAGCTCGTCGTTTATTTGACCTTTGTCATCATTTGACTTAGTGTCCAGAACCTGTCCAGTAGGCTGGGAGCAGACCGAGACTCTGCTTGCCACTGTTGACTTAGAACGAATTGCATTGAGAGCATCGATCTTAACACAAGTTGGAACTCACAGAACCGCTCAGTGTTTCTACACTAGCCAAACACCATTGATACCAGAACCTCGAACCTCAGACCCCCGAACGGCTCTGCCCGTTTTAGACGAAAGTATTATCTAGATCGACGAGAAGTTTTTCCATCGACTACTGGAACAGGGTGGTATTTCCGCTCAGGAACTAAGAAGAAGCACGAACCAGTACCAGCATCCCTCTTTGAAGGTGATTATATTGAAGGAGACGGAAAGGAAGTCTTCCCAGATAACGTTTGGATCGAGTGGATCAACGAAGATCTAAAAGAGGACTTTTATTCTCTATTTTATCCACCCACTGAAGAACCAGAATCCTCCTGGTGGAACGAATTCATCAGTCTCTCTGGAGCACCACCACAGGATAGATACGCACTTCAAGACAAAGGGATACAGCCTTGGAGAGACTTCCTAGAACAGAAACAGATCGAACAAAGTCTATTTGGAGATCCAGAATCAGGAAAGAAGAAAGACGAAACAGGAGAACCTACAGATCCGAAAGAAGAAGCAGAAAAGATGGCATCCGACGTAGCAGCACCTGCCTCTAAAGGAGATATCAAACCGCAGCCTATGCGCGTTTTTACAGGAAAACGAACCGAAGCGAAGGCTTTCATTGGAAGTCTTGAAGATTACTTTGTTTTGAATGATGATAACTATAAAAACAAAGCACAGAAGCAGATTCGATTTACTCTTGCCTGTCTTGGGCAGGAACTTGATGATTGGAAAGTCCTGATCAAGGATGAATTGGACGATGAAGAAGAAACAACCCTTACTTGGACGAATTGGGCAGAATTCAAGAAACGTTTCTTAGCCGATTGGGGGGAAGTTAATAGTGCTCTCAGAGCGCTGAACAATCTAGCCAATCTCAGAGTAGGGGGCGACATTTCAGTCCCTGAATATATCAGAAAATTTCGCATGGAAATCGGTACTTCAGGATTGAAAGGAACTACTGCGCAGCTCCAGGCCTTTGTCAAAGGACTCCCCGAAAGTATTGCTACAAAGATACTTGAAGCAAACGTTCTATCCATGAAAGAAGCGTATGAAAAGGCAGAACAGCTTCATGGCGCTTGGGAAATGATGCGAGCGCTTGGAAGAAAACCAGGACAAGGGAATTGCTCCAATTTTAACCGAAACACCAATAATAGGGGCGGATCAACCCGATCAGTAAATGCGATGCCCACTGGACGTTTGACAGATGAACAAAAGGAGGAATACATGAAATCTGGAAAATGTTTCAGATGTGGAAACCAGGGGCATGTTTCAAGGAATTGTCCCAAACGAAACACCACGTCAAACGCCTCCTTCAGGGCCTCCTCATCGTTTCAGAATAAGGGGATCAGATCCATCCCTGAAGATGCGCCCAAGGAAAAGAAAGATGACCCAGTTGCAAGCATCAGAGCGATCCTTGCTGGGATGAAGGCCGATGAACGAGAAGGTCTTCTCAATGAACTCGAGAACGAGGGTTTTTAACCCGGAAGCGTCATACAGCGGTTGGCACTTCCATAACAAATGGACATTCACAGTTAGCGCTTGATTCTGTAATAGTAAGATCGAATAATGACAAGCGCCTTTCAATTTCTGTGGAGACGTCCGATTTACCCGCTGAAACTTCGGCTCTAATCGATTGTGGAGCAGAAGGGAATTTTATTGACGAAGAAGTAACCACCAAGTTATCAAAAGGAAAATTGCGAAAACCAATCAAAGTCAGAAACGCAGATGGAACGGTTAACACTAATGGAATAATCACACATCGAGTCCATATTCAATATTCGATTGGAGGAAAACGATACAGCAACTGGTTTCTAATCACTAAATTAGGAGATCAACGATTAATTTTGGGGATCCCTTGGTTAGAAGAAAACAATCCTACTATTGATTGGAGAGATAAAACGATACACCTCATCGATGAACAACGGAATGAAGGAACTATCTGGCAAATGGCATTGGACAATCAACAATGGGGAGAAGACGATTACTGGATCAGAGTTAAGACGTCAGCATCTCAAGCGTTAGAACATCAGTTGAAAAAGGATGAACCAAAAACGGAATTACCATCAGAATATGGGAAATGGCGCTCAGTCTTTGAGAAAAAGGCATCAGAACGATTCCCAACTTCCAGAACTTGGGATCACGCTATCGATTTGAAAACCGGTTTTAGTCCTAAAGTTAGCAAAATCTATCCGTTATCAATCAAAGAACAGTCGTCGCTGGACGAATGGATTGAAGAACAGCTAGCTAAAGGCTACATCAAACCGTCGAAATCTCCTCAAGCATCGCCATTCTTCTTTGTCTCAAAGAAGGAAAGTGGTGCGCTTCGGCCATGTCAAGATTATAGATATTTAAACGATTGGACAATCAAGAATGCATACCCATTACCCCTAGTATCTGACCTCCTTACAAAACTCGCTGGTGCACAATATTTCACCAAATTAGACCTCCGATGGGGATATAATAACGTCAGGATCAAGAAAGGGGACGAATGGAAAGCTGCTTTCATTACCAACAGAGGATTATACGAACCAACTGTTATGTTCTTCGGTTTATGCAATTCGCCATCTACATTCCAAACTATGATGAACGAATACTTCAGAGACATGATTAATGAAGGATGGCTCATTATCTACATGGACGACATCTTGATATGTTCTCAGAATTTGAACGAACTAGAAGAACGAACAAAAAGGGTTCTCGATCGATTAGAAGAGAACGATCTGTTCCTGAAGTTAGAAAAATGTAAATTTGCTGTTCAAGAAGTTGAATTTTTGGGCATGATCATCTCACCCGGAAAAATACGAATGGATCCTATCAAACTCGCAGGAATAGCTGATTGGCCAGTACCATCAACGGTTAAACAAGTCCGATCATTCCTAGGTTTTGGAAACTTTTACAGACGTTTTATTGGAAACTTTGCAGCAATCGCAAAACCACTCACCAATCTAACCAAGAAAACGGAACCATTTGACTGGAATAATGAGCGCCAACTTGCCTTTGACACCCTAAAGCAACGGTTCGCCTCTATGCCAGTATTGTTAATGCCAAATCCTGCAAAACCATTCATCCTTCAAACCGACGCCTCCAATAAAGCAATTGGAGCGGTACTGAAACAGGCTGATGAATCTGGAGCACTCCATCCGTGTGGATTTATATCCCATGCGTTAACACCAACGGAACAGAATTATCAAATTTATGACAGAGAACTGCTTGCAATCATCAAGGGACTTGCAGTATGGCGCCATCTATTACATGGTTCTCCTCACACGATCATCGTCCATTGTGATCACAAGAACTTGTCCTACTATCGAACTGCTCAACGCTTAACACCTCGACAAGCTCGGTGGTCATCATTACTATCTGAATATGATCTTCGTATTGAACATATACCTGGCACAAAAATGTTCGAAGCAGATGCATTATCCAGACGGCCAGATCATATGGGAAATGATGAGGAACAAACTACGGTCATGGTTTTGCCGAATGACCGATTTATTCGACTAATCAATGATGATCTTGCCAGCGAATTAAAGAAATACATGGCAAACGACGATTTTGGACGCATCCTTATTGAAGTTATCACTAAGCAAAGGGCACCACCAATTAAATCCAAACTACAAGACTGGACATACACTCATGGTATCGTTTATTACTTGGGCAAGATCTATGTGCCTGATCGAATTGAGTTGCGCACTCGATTAATTAAG
The DNA here is from genome assembly GCA_023014435.1 of Amanita fuliginea. Lineage (NCBI taxonomy): Eukaryota > Fungi > Basidiomycota > Agaricomycetes > Agaricales > Amanitaceae > Amanita > Amanita fuliginea. The sequence continues at coordinate 1,879,513 of JAEBUQ010000005.1, forward strand.
GAGATACATGAAGCATTATCTTCAGGACACCCTGGACGATTGAAAACACTAGCACTTTTGAAGCGTGATTATTGGTGGCCTGGAATGTATAGACATGTCAAAGAATGGGTTGAAGGTTGTGCACTTTGCCAACAGATGAAAGTCAATACCCACCCAAATTCACCGGCATTAATCCCTATTCCATCAAAAGCTACTCGGCCATTTCAACAAGTCACACTGGATTTTATCACCGATCTTCCTATATCTGACGGTTATGACTCCATTCTGGTCACGGTGGACCATGGCCTTACGAAGGGGGTAATTTTTACTCCTTGCAATAAGACGATCGACGCCTTAGGAACTGCAGACCTCTATATCTCTGAAATATTCAAACGCTTTGGACTCCCTGACATCTTAATCTCGGATAGAGGACCGCAATTCTCCGCCAAAGTATTTCAAGAAATACGAAAAGCTCTAGGAATCGATCATAGAATGAGCACAGCCTACCATCCTCAGACAGATGGAGAAACTGAACGTGTAAATCAAGAACTCGAAATTTATCTTCGAATGTTCTGCGCAAATGAACCTCATAAATGGAAACCACTACTACCCATCGCTGAATTTGCACATAATAATCGATATCACGACACAATAAAGACATCACCATTTCAACTTATGTACGGATCAGATCCAATCGCTATCCCTACAGCAGCAATCAAGATGACCGCACCAGCAGCAGAAGAACGACTTCTGATGCTCCGAAAAGCTAGAGAAGAAGCCCTAGCCGCTCACGAACTAGCTAGACAAATGGTCACTCATAGATACAGAGACAAGTCAATCAGATTCGAAAAGGGTGACAAAGTCTGGCTCGAAAACAAGAATCTCCACATTCCATATCAATCAAGAAAGTTAGCACCAAAACGGGAAGGACCCTTCCAGGTTGAACAAGTCATGGGACCAGTTACTTACAAATTGAAATTACCGAAACAATGGCGCATTCACCCTGTGTTTCATGCATCGCTCCTCACTCCATATAAGGAAACCTCAATGCACGGCCCGAATTTCACTATGCCACCTCCCGATATGGTTAATGGACAAGAAGAGTTTGAGATCGAGGCTATCCTTGGACATCGAAAACGCGGAGCCAGTTATCAATATTTAGTCAAATGGAAAGGCTATGGAGCAAATGACAATACCTGGGAACCAGAACGACATCTGGGCAATGCTGCGGATATTTTGGTAGAATATAAAAACAGAAGAAATCTTTGAAGCAATCAACACTATGACTTATTATCGCACCAACCTCCAATTAAAACATAATATCCGCTATGTCAAGAGATTTTGCAGAACTATTGGACGATACACTCCTACTGTCAAAACCAGATACTCTGTCACGCAGATGTTCGTTCCTGCCTTTAAACACCCTTCCAAACGAACACTCTCTATATATCAGAAACTGAAATACGTCCCAATGATGTCAAAACCGCCTGAAGTATCACGATTACCTCCTCACAAACGAACGCATCCACAAGGCCATACAGAGATCCCATATAATGCTTTATCAAAGTACCTTCCCCAGTATCATCGTCTCTCTTTTGATCTAGGGGAGTTACCCACGTTTCAGGAAGCCGAATCACATTACCTTCCAGCATCAGTTCACCCTTGTTTTCAATATGACAACGTTTATCACAGAGTTTGGTTACGACGAACCTTCCCTGAATTATCAGAAGCTTTACAATGGATTATCCAGCTTGGCAGAGACATTTCCGCGGAACAATGGCAATATGAACGACAAATGAACATAAGGGGAAGTGAAAATTTTAACCGCACACGAGCGCAAATGGAAATAACACTTGCAACCGAACGATATTACGATCTTCTGAACCAGGCAATACAGGCTAGTATGAACAATCCAGAAATACGTGTCACACGACATACACACCCTGAACAAATCCGTATTCCACACCCTGACGATGCAAGAACCCGATCAGAACAAGAAGAAGCAGCTAGGAACTCTCGTGAGAACTTTCTCAGAACCAGGGAACCTGAGATCGAAGAGATCTTAACTTTGGACTCCGACGATGAGATTTGGGATATTTAAACCACACTCAATGGTCTAAACCCCTCATCTTATCGATACAGCATGTCCGCCATCGTCGTCATCGCCTACCTCGTCGCTTTCGCCTTCGCGCTCTTGGTCACAGCCTGTGGCCATTGTTATGATCCCTCTCTCGCCGCTGCTTCCCCGTTCGTCGCCACCGCCCATGACCTCCCTATTGAGGTCTTCGTCACCGTCACCACCACCATCGACGATTATCTTTTCCCGAATTGGCCTGCCTCCCCTTCGTCCACCGCCGCCGACCTCCACCAACATCCAGATGAGCTCGCGGACTTCGTCATTGAAGAAGAAGCACCTTTACCCGCTCCACCCGCACCACCTCTCGCCAGGATCCCTAACGCCACCCTTCTTCGGGCTCAGGAAGCCCTCGCCACCTTCATCGTTGACTATCAACTTTTTGCCGGACCCCTAGATGCCATGCTCAACACCGCCCTCACCACTGACCCTCACACCATCACGGATGAAGAACGCGATGCGATCCTTGAACAAACGGTCCAGCTCGACTATATTACAAGGACATTGCAATGGCGGTTCGAAACCGCTAACCATGATGTCAACACCATCGCCGAATGGTTGAAATCGCGAAGGGATCATGGGTGGACAAATGGAGGAAACCATGGTTGGGGAACAGGTTAAGAAGTCGGTGACTTCTTACATACGAAGGGGGTAATGTTACAGTTTCTTTTCCTTTCGTCGACAGACTTACTTTATTATATAATCATCGTTATGCGTTTCATGGACGCTCATCTCCTTTAGCTACTTTACCTTCACATTTCCTTTCTTAGGTATTTAGCTGTACGTTTCCTTTTATATTTCTCTTGTTCTTTTATGTATATAAACCTTCTTGTAAAGTAGCTAGACTCCAGTTCCAACTTAATCGAATTCTTCTCTCAACTTCTGAACGAAAACTCCTCGCTCTCATCTCTTTGAGCTCGTCGTTTATTTGACCTTTGTCATCATTTGACTTAGTGTCCAGAACCTGTCCAGTAGGCTGGGAGCAGACCGAGACTCTGCTTGCCACTGTTGACTTAGAACGAATTGCATTGAGAGCATCGATCTTAACAGTTCTTCTAGTATATAAAGCCTCCCATGTATGCCTATATTCCTTAGTTCCAACTTAATCAAATAATTCTCTCAACCTCTGAACGAAACTCCTCGCTCTCATTTTCTAGAGCTCATTGTTTATTTGACCTTTGTCATCGTTTGACTTAGCGTCCAGAACTTGTCCAGTAGGCTGGGAGCAGACCGAGACTCTGCTTGCCACTGTTGACTTAGAACGAACTGTGTTGAGAGCATCGATCTTAACACAAGTTGGAACTCCCAGAACTGCTCAGTGTTTCTACACTAGCCAGACACCATTGATACCAGAACCTCAAACCTCAGACCACCGAACAGCTCTGCCCATTTCAGACGAAAGTATTATCTAGATTGACGAGAGGTTTTTCCGTCGACTACAGGAACAGGGTGGTTTTTCCGCTCAGGAACTAAGAAAAAGAATGAACCAGTACCAGCATCCCTCTTTGAAGGTGATTATATTGAAGGAAATGGAAAGGATGTCTTCCCAGACAACATTTGGATTGATTGGGTCAATGAAGATCTAGAAGAGGATTTTTACTCTCTATTTTACCCACCCACTGAAGAACCAGAATCCTCTTGGTGGAACAAATTCCTCAGTCTCTCTGGAGCACCACCACAGGACCGATACACACTCACAGACAAAGGGTTACAGCCCTGGAAAGATTTCCTGGAACAGAAACAGATCGAACAAAGTCTATTTGGAGATCTAGAAACAGGAAAGAAGAAAGACGAAACAGGAGAACCAGAAGAACCAAAAGGAGAAACAGAAAAAATGGCAACCGACACAGCAGCACCTACCTCTAAAGGAGATATTAAACCGCAGCCTATGTGTGTTTTTACAGGAAAACGAACCAAAGCAAAGGCTTTCATTGGAAGTCTTGAAGATTACTTTGTTTTAAATGATGATAACTACAAAGGCAAAGCACAGAAACAGATTCGATTCACTCTTGCCTGTCTTGGGCAGGAACTCGACGATTGGAAGGTCCTGATCAAGGACAAATTAGATGACAAAGAAACAACTCTCACTTGGACAAGTTGGACCAAGTTCAAAAAGCGTTTCTTAGCTGATTGGGGAGAAGTTAATAGCGCTCTCAGGGCACTGAAAAATCTAGCCAATCTCAGAGTAGGGGGCAATGTTTCGGTCCCTGAATATATCAGAAAATTTTGCATGGAGATCGGTACTTCAGGTTTAAAGGGAACAACCGCACAGCTTCAGGCATTTGTCAAAGGACTCCCTGAAAGTATTGCTACAAAGATCCTTGAGGCGAACGTGCTATCCATGAAAGAAGCATATGAGAAGGCAGAACAGCTTCATGGCGCTTGGGAAATGATGCGAACGCTTGGGCGAAAACCAGGACAAGGGAATCGCTCCAATTTTAATCGAAACACCAATAATAGGGGTGGATCAACCCGATCAGTAAATGCAATGCCCACCGGACGTTTGACTGATGAACAGAAGGAGGAATACATGAAATCTGGAAAGTGTTTCAGATGTGGAAACCAGGGGCATGTTTCAAGGAATTGTCCCAAACGAAACACCACGTCAAACGCCTCCTTCAGGGCCTCCTCATCATTTCAGAATAAGGGGATTGGATCTATCCCTGAAGATGCGCCCAAGGAGAAGAAAGATGACCCAGTTGCAAGCATCAGAGCGATCCTTGCTGGAATGAAGACCGATGAGCGAGAAGGTCTTCTCAATGAACTCGAGAATGAGGGTTTTTAACCCGGAAGCGTCACACAGCAGTTGGCACTTCCATAACAAACGGACATTCACAGTTAGCGCTTGATTCTGTAATAGTAAGATCAAATAATGACAAGCGCCTTTCAATTTCTGTGGAGACGTCCGATTTACCAGCTGAAACTTTGGCTCTAATTGACTGTGGAGCAGGGAAATTTTATTGACGAAGAAGTAACCACCAAGTTACCAAAAGAAAAATTGTGAAAACCAATTAGAGTCAGAAACGCAGATGGAACGGTTAACACTAATGGAATGATCACACATCGAGTCCACATTCAATATTCAATTGGAGGAAAACAATACAGCAACTGGTTTCTAATCACCAGATTGGGAGATCAACGATTAATTTTGGGAATCCCCTGGTTAGAAGAAAACAATCCTACTATCAACTGGAGAAATAAAACGATACACCTTATTGATGAACAACGGAATGAAGGAACTATCTGGCAAATGGCATTGGACAATCAACAATGGGGAGAAGATGATTACTGGATCAGAGTCAAGACATCAGCGTCTCAAGCATTAGAACATCAGTTGAAAAAGGATGAACCAAAAACGGAATTACCATCGGAATATGGGAAATGGCACTCAGTCTTTGAGAAAAAGGCATTGGAATGATTCCCAACCTCCAGAACTTGGGATCATGCTATCAATTTGAAAACCGGTTTTAGTCCTAAAGTTAGCAAGATTTATCCGTTATCAATCAAAGAACAGTCATCATTAGACAAATGGATTGAAGAACAGCTAGCTAAAGGATACATCAAACCGTCAAAATCTCCTCAAGCATCGCCGTTTTTCTTTGTCTCAAAGAAGGAAAGTGGGGCGCTCCGGCCGTGCCAAGATTATAGATGTTTAAACGATTGGACAATCAAGAATGCATACCCATTACCCCTAGTATCTGATCTCCTTACAAAACTTGCTGGCGCACAATATTTCACCAAATTGGACCTCCAATGGGGATATAATAACGTCAGAATCAAGAAGGGAGACGAATGGAAAGCTGCTTTCATTACCAACAGAGGATTATATGAACCAACTGTTATGTTCTTTGGTCTATGCAATTCGCCATCTACATTCCAAACTATGATGAACAAATACTTTAGAGACATGATTAATGAAGGATGGCTCATCATCTATATGGATGATATCCTGATATGTTCTCAGAATTTGAACGAACTAGAAGAATGAACAAAAAGGGTTCTCGATTGATTGGAGGAGAATGATCTGTTTTTGAAATTAGAAAAATGTAAATTCGCTGTTCAAGAAGTCAAATTTCTGGGCATCATAATCTCGCCTGGAAAGATACAAATGGATCCTATCAAACTTGCAGGAATAGCTGATTGGCCAGTACCATCTACAGCTAAACAAGTCCAATCATTCCTAGGCTTTGGAAACTTTTACCGACAATTTATTGGGAATTTTGCAGCAATCGCAAAACCACTCACAGATTTAACCAAGAAAGCGGAACCATTTGACTGGAATAATGAACGACAAATTGCCTTTGATACTCTAAAACAACGGTTTGCCTCTATGCCAGTTCTGTTAATGCCAAATCCTGCAAAACCATTCATCCTTCAAACCGACGCCTCTAACAAAGCAATTGGAGCAGTACTGAAACAAGCTGATGAATCAGGAGCACTCCATCCATGTGGATTTATATCCCATGCATTAACACCAACAGAACAGAATTACCAAATCTATGACAGAGAACTGCTTGCAATCATCAAAGGACTTGCAGTTTGGCGCCATCTATTACATGGTTCTCCTCACACGACCATTATCCATTGTGATCACAAGAACTTGTCCTATTACTGAACCGCTCAACGCTTAACACCTCAACAAGCTCGATGGTCATCACTGTTATCTGAATTTGATCTTCGTATCGAACATGTACCTGGAACAAAAATGTTTGAAGCAGACGCATTATCCAGACGACCAGATCATATGGGCAATGATGAAGAACAAACTACTGTTACAGTTCTGCCAAATGACTGATTTATGCAACTAATCAATAATGATCTTGCCAGCGAATTAAAGAAATATATGGCAAATGATGATTTTGGATGCATCCTTATTGAAGTTATCACTAAACAAAGGGCACCACCAATTAAATCGAAACTGCAAGACTGGACATATACTCATGGCATCGTTTATTACCTTGGCAAGATCTATGTTCCTGATCGAATCGAGTTGCGAACTCGGTTAATCAAGGAAATACATGAAGCATTATCTTCTGGACATCCTGGACAATTGAAGACACTAGTGCTTTTGAAACGTGATTACTGGTGGCCTGGGATGTATAGACATGTTAAAGAATGGGTTGAAGGATGTGCACTCTGTCAACAAATGAAAGTCAATACTCACCCCAATTCACCAGCGCTACTCCCTATTCCATCAAAAGCTACACGACCTTTTCAGCAGGTTACACTCGATTTCATCACTGATCTTCCTATATCTGATGGATACGATTCCATATTGGTCACAGTGGACCATGGCCTTACAAAGGGGGTAATTTTCACTCCTTGAAACAAGACAATCGATGCTCTAGGAACAGCAGACCTTTATATCTCAGAAGTTTTTAAACGTTTTGGACTTCCAGATGTCCTGATCTCTGACAGAGGACCACAATTCTCTGCTAAAGTATTCCAAGAAATACAAAAGGCCTTAGGAATCGACCACAGGATGAGCACCGTGTACCATCCTCAGACTGATGGAGAAACCGAACGTGTCAATCAAGAACTGGAGATCTATCTTTGAATGTTTTGCACAAATGAACCACATAAATGGAAACCGTTGTTATCCATCGCTGTTAGGATCGATGCTCTCAACGCAATTCGTTCTAAGTCAACAGTGGCAAGCAGAGTCTCGGTCTGCTCCCAGCCTACTGGACAAGTTCTGGACACTAAGTCAAATGATGACAAAGGTCAAACAAACGACGAGCTCAAAGAGATGAGAGCGAGGAGTTTCGTTCAGAAGTTGAGAGAAGAATTCGATTAAGTTGGAACTAAGGAATAGAGACATACATGAGAGTCTTTATATACTAAAAGAACAAGGAAAATATAAAAGGAGTTGTACAGCTAATTGCCTAAGAAAGGAAATGTGAAGGTCAATAGCTAAAAGGAAATAAGCGTCCATGAAACGCATAGCAATGATTATGTAATTGTAAAAGTCCGTCAACGAAAGGGAGAGAAATTGTAACATTACCCCCTTTGTATGCAAGAAGTCACCGACTTCTTACCCTGTACCCCAGCCATGGTTTCCACCATTCGTCCATCCATGATCCCTTCGTGACTTCAACCATTCGGCGATGGTATTGATATCATGGTTAGCGGTCTCAAACTGCCATTGCAAGGTCCTTGTGATATAATCTAACTGGACTGTTTGCTCCAGGATCGCATCGCGTTCTTCGTCTGTGACAGTATGGGGATCGGTGGTGAGGGCGACGTTAAGCATGGCGTCGAGGGGGCCGGCAAAGAGTTGATAGTCAACGATGAAAGTGGCAAGGGCTTCCTGAGCCCGAAGAAGGGAGGCGTTAGGAGTGCAGGTGAGAGGTGGTGCTGGTGGAGGGGGTAGGGGTGCTTCCTCTTCAACAAGGAAGTCGGCGAGTTCATCTGGATGCTGATGTAAATCAGCGATGGTGGAGGTAGGAGAGGCGGGCCAGTTCGGAAAGAGATAATCGTCGACGGTGGTGGTGGTGGTGATGAAGACCTCAATGGGGAGGTCGTGGGCAGTGGCGAGAAAAGGGGAGGCGGTGGCGAGGAGTGGGTCATAGCAGTGGCCACAGGCTGTGACCAGGAGTGCGAAGGCGAAGGCGACGAGGTAGGCGATGACGACAATGGCAGACATTTGTTGTATCGGTAAGATGGGAAGACAAGACTGCTGAGTGTGGTTTGTATTGCTTGGTTCAGAAGAACGTAATATTGCTCGGTTGCAAGTGCTGTCTCCATTTGCGCTCGTGTGCGGTTAAAATTTTCACTTCCCCTTATATTCATTCGTCGTTCATATTGCCATTGTTCCGCGGAGATGTCTCTGCCAAGCTGAATAATCCTTTGTAAAGCTTCTGATAGTTCAGGAATGGTTTGTTGTAACCAAACCCTGTGATAAATGTTATCGTATTGAAAACAAGGGTGAACCAACGCTGGGAGATAATGTGATTCAGCCTCTTGGAATGTGGGTAGTTCTCCTAGATCAAAAGAGAGGCGATGATACTGGGGAAGATACTTTGGTAAAGCATTATATGGGATCTCTGTGTGTCCTTGCGGATGCGTTCGTTTGTGAGGAGGTAATCGTGATACTTTAGGTGGTTTTGACATCATTGGAACGTATTTCAGTTTTTGATAGATGGAGAGCGTTCATTTGGAGGGATGTTTAAAGGCAGGAACGAACATCTGTGTGACGGAGTATCTAGTTTTGACAGTAGGGGTATATCTTCCAATGGTTCTGCAAAATCTTTTGACATAACGGATATTATGCTTTAGTTGGAGGTTGGTGCGGTAGTAAGTCATTCTCTTCTGAATTGTTTCAGAGGTTCCTTCTGCTTTTATTTTCAGTCAAGATATCCGCAGCATTGCTTAAGTGTCGTTCTGGTTCCCATGTATTGTCATTTGCTCCATAGCCTTTCCATTTGACTAAGTATTGATAACCGGCTCTGCATTTTCGATGTCCAAGGATAGCTTCGATCTCAAACTCTTCTTGTCCATTGACCATATCAGGAGGTGGCATTGTAAAATTCGGTCCATGCATTGAAGTTTCCTTATATGGAGTGAGGAGCGATGCATGAAACACAGGGTGAATGCGCCATTGTTTTGGTAATTTCAATTTATAAGTAACTGGTCCCATGACTTGTTCAACCTGGAAGGGTCCTTCTCGTTTTGGTGCTAGCTTTTTTGACTGATACGGAATGTGGAGATTCTTGTTTTCGAGCCAGACTTTGTCACCTTTTTCGAATCTGATTGACTTGTCTCTATATCTATGAGTGACCATTTGTCTAGCAAGTTCATGAGCAGCTAGAGCTTCTTCTCTAGCTTTTCGAAGCATCTGAAGACGTTCTTCTGCTGCTGGTGCGGTCATCTTGATTGCTGCTGTAGGGATAGTGATTGGATCTGATCCGTACATAAGTTGGAATGGTGATGTCTTTATTGTGTCATGATATCGGTTATTATGTGCAAATTCGGCGATGGGTAATAATGGTTTCCATTTATGGGGTTCATTTGCGCAGAACATTCGAAGATAAATTTCGAGTTCTTGATTTACACGTTCAGTTTCTCCATCTGTCTGAGGATGATAGGCTGTGCTCATCCTGTGGTTGATTCCTAGAGCTTTTCGTATCTCTTGAAATACTTTAGCGGAGAATTGCGGTCCTCTGTCAGAGATTAAGATGTCAGGGAGTCCAAAGCGTTTAAAGATTTCAGAGATGTAGAGGTCTGCAGTTCCTAGAGCATCGATCGTCTTGTTGCAAGGGATGAAAATTACCCCCTTCGTAAGGCCATGGTCCACTGTGACCAATACAGAATCAAAACCATCAGAAATAGGAAGATCAGTGATGAAATCGAGTGTGACCTGCTGAAATGGGCGTGTAGCTTTTGACGGAATAGGGATTAATGCCGGTGAATTCGGGTGAGTATTGACTTTCATCTGTTGACAAAGTGCGCAACCTTCAACCCATTCTTTGACATGCCTATACATTCCAGGCCACCAGTAATCACGCTTCAAAAGCACTAGCGTTTTCAATCGTCCAGGATGTCCAGAAGATAATGCTTCATGTATCTCCTTGATTAACCGAGTGCGCAACTCGAAACATAGATCTTGCCTAAGTAATAAACGATGCCATGAGTATATGTCCAGTCTTGCAGTTTTGATTTAATCGGTGGCGCCCTTTGTTTAGTGATAACTTCAATAAGGATGTGTCCAAAATCATCATTTGCCATATATTTCTTTAATTCACTGGCAAGATCATCGTTGATTAGTCGAATAAATCGATCATTTGGCAGAACTGTGACAGTAGTTTGTTCTTCATCATTGCCCATGTGGTCTGGCCGTCTGGACAATGCGTCTGCTTCAAACATCTTTGTTCCTGGTACATGTTCAATCCGGAGATCAAATTCAGATAATAAAGATGACCATCTGGCTTGTCTAGGTGTTAATCGTTGAGCCGTTCTGTAATAGGACAGGTTTTTGTGATCGCAGTGCACAATGATAGTGTGAGGTGATCCATGCAGAAGGTGACGCCAAACTGCCAACCCTTTAATGATGGCAAGTAATTCTCTATCATAGATCTGATAGTTCTGTTCCGTTGGTGTTAGGGCATGGGAAATAAAACCACAGGGGTGCAGTGCACCAGAGTCATCTGCTTGTTTTAATACCGCTCCTATTGCCTTGTTAGAGGCGTCGGTTTGGAGGATAAATGGTCTTGCTGGGTTTGGCATTAAGAGAACTGGCATAGAGGCAAATCGTTGTTTCAGGGTATCAAAAGCGGTTTGACGCTCTGTGTTCCAGTCAAATATCTCCGTCTTCTTTGTTAAATCAGTGAGCGGTTTTGCTATAGCCGCAAAATTTCCAATGAATCGTCGGTAGAAGTTCCCAAAGCCTAGGAATGATCGAACTTGTTTGACTGTTGTTGGTACTGGCCAATCGGCTATCCCTGCTAGTTTAATAGGATCCATCTGTATTTTTCCAGGTGATATGATCATTCCTAAAAACTCGACTTCTTGCACAGCGAATTTACATTTTTCCAACTTCAGGAACAAGTCATTCTCCTCTAATCCGTCTAGAACTCGTTTTGTTCATTTTTCCAATTCTGTCTTGCTTTGAGAACAGATCAGAATGTCGTCCATGTAAATGATGAGCCATCCTTCATTAATCATATTTCTAAAATATTCGTTCATCATGGTTTGGAACGTAGATGGCGAATTGCATAATCCAAAGAACATAACAGTTGGTTCATATAATCCTTGATTTGTGATGAAGGCTGCTTTCCATTCATTGCCTTTCTTGATTTGGACGTTATTGTATCCCCAGCGAAGATCTAATTTGGTGAAGTATTGCGCTCCAGCAAGTTTAGTAAGGAGATCGGATACTAGGGGCAGTGGGTATGTGTTTTTGATTGTCCAATCATTCAGGTACCTGTAGTCTTGGCATGGCCTTAACGCTCCGCTCTCCTTTTTTGAAACAAAGAAGAATGGTGAAGCCTGGGGTGATTTCGACGGTCTAATGTATCCTTTAGCAAGTTGTTCTTCAATCCATTCATCCAAGGACGACTGCTCCTTAATTGACAACGGGTAGATTTTGCTAACTTTGGGGGTGAAACCATTTTTCAATTCGATCGCATGATCCCAAGTTCTAGAGGTAGGAAATCGTTCTGAAGCCTTTTTCTCAAAGACTGGTCGCCATTTCTCATATTCCACAGGTAATTCTGTCTTTGGTTCATCTCTTTTCAGTTGATGTTCTAGTGCCTGAGATGCTGATGTTTTGACCCTAATCCAATAATCGTCTTCTCCCCACTGTTGATTGTCTAATGCCATTTGCCAGATAGTTCCTTCATTCCGTTGTTTGTCCATAAGGTGTATGGTTTTATCTCTCCAGTTGATAGTAGGATTGTTTTCTTCTAGCCAAGGAATTCCCAAAATTAATCGTTGGTCTCCCAATCTAGTGATTAGAAACCAGTTGCTGTATTTTTTTCCTCCAATTGAATATTGAATATGGACTCGATGTGTGATCATTCCATTAGTGTTAACCGTTCCATCAGCGTTTCTGACTCTAATTGGTTTTTGCAGTTTTTCTTTTGGTAACTTGGTGGTTACTTCTTCGTCAATAAAATTCCCTTCTGCTCCACAGTCAATTAGAGCCGAAGTTTCAGGGGGTAAATCGGACATTTCCACAGAAATTGAAAGGCGCTTGTCATTATTTGATCTTACTATTACAGAATCAAGCGCTAACTGTGAATGTCCATTTGTTATGGAAGTGCCAACCGCTGTATGACGCTTCCGGGTTAAAAACCCTCGTTCTCGAGTTCATTAAGAAGACCTTCTCGTTCATCGACCTTCATTCCAGCAAGGATCGCTCTGATGCTTGCAACTGGATCGTCTTTCTTCTCCTTGGGCGCATCTTCAGGGATAGATCTAATCCCCTTATTCTGAAATGATGAGGAGGCCCTGAAGGAGGTGTTTGACGTGGTGTTTCGTTTGGGACAATTCCTTGAAACATGCCCCTGGTTTCCACATCTGAAACATTTTCCAGATTTCATGTATTCCTCCTTTTGTTCATCTGTCAAACGTCCAGTGGGCATCGCATTTACTGATCGGGTTGATCTGCCCCTGTTATTGGTGTTTCGATTAAAATTAGAGCGGTTCCCTTGTCCTGGTTTTCGCCCAAGTGCTCGCATCATTTCCCAAGCGCCATGAAGCTGTTCTGCCTTCTCATATGCTTCTTTCATGGATAGAACGTTCGCTTCAAGGATCTTTGTAGCAATACTTTCAGGGAGTCCTTTGACAAAAGCCTGGAGCTGTGCGGTTGTTCCTTTCAATCCTGAGGTACCGATCTCCATGCGAAATTTTCTGATGTATTCAGGGACTGAAACATCGCCCCCTACTCTGAGATTGGCTAGATTGTTCAGCGCTCTAAGAGCGCTATTAACTTCGCCCCAATCAGCTAAGAAACGCTTCTTGAATTCTGCCCAGTTCATCCAAGTAAGGGTTGTTTCTTCTTCATCATCTAATTCATCCTTGATCAGGACTTTCCAATCATCGAGTTCCTGCCCAAGACAGGCAAGAGTGAATTGAATCTGTTTCTGTGCTTTGCTTTTATAGTTATCGTCATTTAAAACAAAGTAATCTTCAAGACTTCCAATGAAAGCCTTTGCTTCGGTTCGTTTTCCTGTAAAAACTCGCATAGGCTGCGGTTTGATATCTCCTTTAGAGGCAGGTGCTGCTGCGTCAGATGCCATCTTTTCTTTTTCTTCTTTTGGGTCTGTAGGTTCTCCTGTTTCGTCTTTCTTTTTCCCTGATTCTGGATCTCCAAATAGATGTGTTTCGATCTGTTTCTGTTCTTGGAATTCTATCCAAGGCTGTAGCTCTCCTTCCCTAAGTGCGTATCGCTCTTGTCCTGCAATATCAGCAAGGTCAAGATATTCGTTCCACCAGGAGAGTTCTGGTTCGTCTGTAGGTGGTTTGAATAATGAAAGAAATCCTTCTTTGTGTTCTTCGTTTATCCAATCAATCCAAACGTCGTCTGGGAAGGCGTCCTCTGGTCCTTCAGTGTAATCACCTTCAAAGAGGGATTCTGGTACTGGTTCGTTCTTTTTCTTAGTTTTTGAGCGGAAAAACCACCCTGTTCCTGTAGTTGATGGAAAGACTTCCTTTTGATCTAGATAATACTTTCGTCTGAAACGGATGGAGCCATTTGGGGGTCTGAGGTTTGAGGTTCTGGTATCAATGGTGTCTGGCTAGTGTAGAAACACTGAGCGATCTGGGAGTTCCAACTTGTGTTAGGATCGATGCTCTCAACGCAATTCGTTCTAAGTCAACAGTGGCAAGCAGAGTCTCGGTCTGCTCCCAGCCTACTGGACAAGTTCTGGACACTAAGTCAAACGATGACAAAGGTCAAACAAACAACGAGCTCAAAGAGATGAGAGCGAGGAGTTTCATTCAGAAGTTGAGAGAAGAATTCGATTAAGTTGGAACTAAGGAATAGAGACATACATGAGAGTCTTTATATACTAAAAGAACAAGGAAAATATAAAAGGAGTTGTACAGCTAATTGCCTAAGAAAGGAAACGTGAAGGTCAATAGCTAAAAGGAAATAAGCGTCCATGAAACGCATAGCAATGATTATGTAATTGTAAAAGTCCGTCAACAAAAGGGAGAGAAATTGTAACAATCGCTGAATTTGCACACAATAACCGATATCATGACACAATAAAGACATCCCCATTTCAACTTATGTATGGATCAGATCCGATTGCTATCCCTACAGCAGCAATCAGGATGACTGCACCAGCAGCAGAAGAACGCCTTCAGATGCTTTGAAAAGCCAGAGAAGAAGCTTTAGCCACACATGAACTAGCTAGACAAATGGTTGCTCATAGATACAAGGACAAGTCAATCAGATTTGAAAAAGGTGACAAAGTCTGGCTTGAGAACAAGAATCTTCACATCCCGTATCAGTCAAGAAAGCTAGCACCAAAACAAGAAGGACCCTTCCAGGTCGAACAAGTCATGGGACCAGTTACATATAGATTGAAATTACCAAAACAATGGCGCATTCACCCTGTGTTTCACGCATCACTTCTCACTCCATATAAGGAAACTTCAATGCATGGACCAAATTTTACAATGCCACCTCCCGATATGGTCAATGGACAAGAAGAGTTTGAGATTGAGGCTATCCTTGGACATCGGAAATGCGGAGCCGGTTATCAATACCTAGTCAAATGGAAAGGCTATGGAGCAAATGACAATACATGGGAACCAGAACAACATCTGGGCAATGCTGTGGATATTCTGGTCAAGTATAAAAGCAGAAGAAACCTCTGAAACAATCAAAGCAATGACTTACTATCGCACCAACCTCCAACTAAAACATAATATTCATTATGTCAAAAGATTTTGCAGAACCGTTGGAAGATATACTCCTACTGTCAAAACCAGATATTCTGTCATGCAGATGTTTGTCCCTACCTTTAAACACCCTTCCAAACAAACGATCTCTATATATCAAAAACTGAAATACATCCCAATGATGTCAAAACTGCCTAAAGTAGCATGATTACCTCCTCACAAACGAATGCATCCACAGGGACACACAGAGATTCCATATAACACCTGATCAAAGTATCTTCCTCAGTATCACCGCCTCTCTTTTGATCTAGGAGAGTTACCCACATTTCAGGAAGCCGAATCACATTATCTTCCAGCATCAGTTCACCCTTGTTTTCAATATGACAACGTTTATCACAGGGTTTGGTTACGACGAACTTTTCTGGAACTATCAGAAGCCTTACAAAGGATTATTCAGCGTGGCAGAGAAATCTCCGTGGAACAATGGCAATACGAACAGCAAATGAATATAAGGGGAAGTGAAAATTTTAACCGCACACGAGCACAAATGGAAATGACAATTGCATCCAAGCGATATCACTTTCTTCTAAACCAAGCAATACAAAATAGCATGAATAATCTGGAAATACATGTTACACGTCATGCACACCCTGAGCAAATCCATATTCCACCCCCTGACAATGCAAGAACCCGATCAGAACAAGAAGAAGCAGCTAGGAATTCTCGTGAGAACTTTCTCAGAACCAGGGAACCTGAGATTGAAGAGATCTTAGCTTTTGACTCCGACGATGAGATCTGGGATATTTAAGAAGCCACATTTGACGAATTCATTTTCCCCATCTTATTGATACAACATGTTCGCTGCCTTCGTCACCATCGCCTATCTTGTCGCTTTTGCTTTTGCTCTTCTGGTCACTGCATGTGGCCACTGTTATGTGGAACCCCTTGCCGCTGCCTCCCCCTTCCTTGCCACCGCTCATGACCTCCCCATCGAGGTCTTTATCACCACCACCATCACTGTCGACGAATACCTCTTCCCGGACTGGCCCACTTCCCCCTCCTCCACCACCACCGATCTTCATCAGCACCTGGCTGAGCTACATAACGCTCTCCTCTTAGAAGAAGATCCCACACCTGCTCCTCAGCCTCCACCTCTCACCCGGACCCTTTATGCCATCCTCCTCCGAGCTCAAGAAGCCCTCGCCACTATTATAGTGGATTATCAACTGTTCACCGGACCCCTCAACGCCATGCTCAGCACAGTCCTCACCACCGACCCTCATACAGTCACCGACAAGGAATGCAATAGTATACTGGAGCAGACGACCCAGCTGGATTATGTCACAAGGACTTTGCAATGGCGGTTTGAAGCCGCTAATCAGGACATTAACACCATCGCTGAATGGTTGAAGTCACAAAGGGACCATGGGTGGACAAATAACGGGAATCACGGATGGGGAACAGGGTAAGAAGTCGGTGATTTTTTGCATACGAAGGGGGTAATGTTACAATGTTACAATTTCTTTCCCTTTCGTTAATGGACTTTTACAATTACATAACCATTGTTATGCGTTTCATGGACGCTTAATTCCTTTAGCTATTGACCTTCCCATTTCCTTTCTTAGGCAATTAGCTGTACAGTTCCTTTTATATTTTCTTTGTTCTTCTAGTATATAAAGCCTCTCATGTATGCCTATATTCCTTAGTTCCAACTTAATCGAATAATTCTCTCAACCTCTGAATGAAACTCCTCGCTCTCATTTTCTAGAGCTCGTCGTTTATTTGACCTTTGTCATCGTTTGACTTAGCATCCAGAACTTGTCCAGTAGGCTGGGAGCAGACCGAGACTCTGCTTGCCACTGTTGACTTAGAACGAACTGTGTTGAGAGCATCAATCTTAACAGACCACGTCACCCTCACCCAACGCACTTGCCCTCACCCAATGCACATGCGCCCTCACCTGCACCCTCATCCAACACACCTCGCCCTCGCCCTCACCCAACACACGACTGTACAACCACGCAACTGTACCCACCCACCCACCGACCACGTCGCCCTCACCCAACGCACATGCGCCCTCACCCATGCCCTCATCCAACACACCTCGCCCTCACCCAACGCACACATCACAACCCACCCCACTCATGCTGTGCCCACACCCACACCCACCACCCCGACTTATCGACTGCGCCCGAACCAACCACCACTGCTCCCTATCAATTGATTGCGCCTGCACCCTCACCCATCAACTATGCGCCCATCAACCACCTCACCCTCACCCAACAAACATGTGCCCTCACCCCTGCCCTCATGTAATGCACCTCGCCCGCGCCCTCACCCAACGCACACACCACCAACCACCCAACTTATCAACTGCGCCCGCACCAATCACCACCACTCATTATTGATTGTACCGTGCCCACCACCACCCTGCCCATGTTATCAACAACACCCACACCCACTTGTCATGCAAATCACACCTTTTGCTGATTGACTATGCTGACACCCTTGTCTAAATACCTGTATTTATATAATAATAGAACTGAGCAGATCTTGAATGCAAGTGGAATATCTGTATGTCCTCCAAGACGTTCTGGGACTGTTGTACCTGCTGCAACTGCCATTCCTGGACCTGGTCGCCTGTGTTGCTCTGACAGGAAAGCTGATGATATAGAGGAGGAACAGAAGGAAAGTGTTGTATGTGAAAATCTTAGCCATTTTGAATTTTGCTAAATAACAAGGTTAGACTGACAACAGTGGTGATGGCAGTGATGAGAAAGAGGATGAGGAAGGAAGTAATATTGATGAATCTGTGAGTTAAACCTATTGCATTATTGTCAACATTTCTAAATGGATCAGGATGATAAGAAGGTGGAGGACAACATGAATGAGGAGCAGAAAATTGATAAGGGTGAGAGTGAAGATGAAGAGCAGAAGAGTGATAAGGACAAGAGGAGTGGTGGTGAAATTGTAATTTCAGTATGTCTGAACTGCTCATGCCTGTTATTATTTCTAAGTATGAGCCAGGATGAGAATATTGAGGTGGAAGAAGGATGTGAGAATGACAACAATATTCCAGCTGGAAGCACACCTGACATTGGGAATGATGTTAGTTAATTTACCTTACAATCCTCTGCTATTAACCAAAAAAAATCATATCAGCCAGCTGCATTTGACAATGATGAACCCTTACAGGGTGCATCTAGAACAACTGGAGGCTTTATCAGGGTCAATGCCACTGGAAATGTCTTTAGCCTTGCTGATAGTCCTGATTTCATGCCTGGAATTATTAAACCACAGGGCTTGGTGAAGGTGTTCAAGTCTTGTGTTGATATATCCAATGATCAGATCAAGCCAATGGTCCTTAAGACACAGGTAACACCCTCCCTTGTTAATATTCTCCAGGACTTGAGTGCCAAATACTCCCCAGTCAAGAGTAAGTATGGTTCACTTAGACTAAATTCTCAATGTGTTCACCACTTGCACAGAACAGAGGATATATGTGAATGAAGAGGGTAACTGGGTTGTGAAAGGCAAGTACCAAGATGTTGTTGCAAATGACACAGAGGAGGTTGAATGGTCCATTGCTAATGGAAGATATGAACTAAACATCTGTGCTGTAAGCCTCTCTAATTTATTATCTTCTGTTGGACTCACATGCAATGTTGCAGGAGGAAAAAGTTGAGCCTGCTGTTGAGACAACCAGTGCAGGTCCTATTGTCTATGTCTCTGGAACATCTGGTATTCCTGCCACCTCTGGTGCTAGTGCTGTGCCCTCCCAGCTGTCAACTGAAGAGCTGGTGATCTTTCTTGAAATTGATAAGCACTTGGTGGAGAAGGATGATACTTCCCTAAAGACATACTATAAAAAGTACAAAGCCTGCATTCAGGCTCAGCACAAGGTTGATGATTTGGCTTCAACTGGCAAATGGCCTGCACAAAAGAAGCCAAGTTTCACTGATTTGATCAAAATTTTTGTGTCACCCTCTATGTGGCACTCCCATGTCAAGAAAATGTCCAGGGTCCCTAATTATCCCCTCATGCAAGAATGGTTAGAAGGTGGAGAGGATGGAGAGAGTGCCCCTGATGACATGGAAGTCTGGGGCTTCACAAAGACAAACTACAACTTTGTTGACCTAATGGCATATTTTGATGGGCAGGACAAAACAAGGGCTAAGAAGGGAAAAGGCAGTGGGTCTAAGCAGAAGAAGAAGAATGTAGATAAAGGTGAGGGAAGTAGCAAGAGGGATAAGAAGGCTTCCAAGTAAGCTCTATATGACATTGTGCTCTGTACCTATGCAAATCTTTGTAGTGCTGGTGTTTTTATAATGTTACTCTGCAACATGCTCCCAAATTGTGTTTGGATTTTGATTTTCATGCTATTCATTCCAGTGGTTGCAGCAACAAATGAACAACCCTTCCCAGAAATACCTTTTTCAACATTCTCCCAGTTTATTAAAAATAATTTCCATCCTGGAATTTCTCTTTCAACAGTTCTTATGGTCTTGTTTTCAATCACTGAAAATACTACCCTCCTAAGCCTGCATGCACATCAACAAAAGCCAGAATATAGAGGGGAAATATCAGGAATGGCCACTGGCTGGATAAGGTGCCTAACTCGTGCAGTGTTGCAGCAGGTGAGAGACAAGGGAGACAGACTTTTTTCTGAAAATCAGGTGGAGAATGATGAAGATGATGAGAATTTTACTGTAAAAACCAGCCTCAAGCTTGTTGCCATGGCAAAGCTATTGAAATTGTATCCTTATGACAAGAAAGGAAAATTTACAGGAAAGCTCAAACCAGTGTCACTTAATGAGATATCTCCTGTGCATGTCATTTGTCCAGATTCAGTTGTTTGTGAATCCATGAGCTGTAATCCAAGGTCATTGTTGCAACATACAAAACCAAGGGATATTCCACTTGTGACATTAGTGAAAAAATTTGCATCTTACAAACAAGTCCCAGTACTCAGTGGATACTGCCCAGATTGCAAGACAATTTACTATGCAGATCATGAAAGAATACCAAATGAAACAAACAACAAGTATGATAGGCTGTACTTGAATTCTGCCACATGTATTAAGATTGGACAGAACTTGTGGGTTGATAGATTATTCACTTCATGTGTCATGAGTGGCATTTATAACTTCCATGCATCAGCAGCCACTTATGCTGAGTTTTGGAACATGGCATTTGGGTCTGTGAAGGTTGCAAGAAGGCAGATATGGCAGGCATTTATACAAGAGTCAATATGTATGCAGGCTACTGAGTCCAGAGTTAATTTTACTGTTGAAGATGGCCTACCAATAGATGATGTTACAAAAGGAGCATTTCAATTTCTGGGAAACAGTGGTATCATTGTTGGATCATTACAACATAGTTGTGATGAATGCACACAAAAGTACAGAGAGAGGTCTGAGAACATAGAACCTGCAGATATAGATCCATCTGCTACTATTGGCATGGAAGATGTTGCAATTCCACTTCCATTCCAAACAACCACCATTGAGGACTGTGCACATGTAAAAATGGTTGTTTTAGATGGGATTGTAATGGGGCACACAGTAAGTCTTAAAAGATTCAGGTTGTTTATTCATTGTTTGACATTACTACAGCATTGTGGATATCCAGATTGTACAGGTGACCTGTTGAATGCATGTGGTGGTGTATATTGTGCATATCATGAAAACCTATTTGGAAGATTCTGCCATGTTAGTAATTGCAGCAATACTAAAATACAAGGTGCCCAAGCTTGTGCACATCACCAAGGAAGGTGGCAGAGACATGTCATAAACCATAGAGCCAATGTTTTGGGAGGATATAGAAGGGCAATGAGAAGATCAGATGAGACATGGCCTTGGATGCCAACTTTTGATCTAGCACAACAACCCCATGATGCTGAAGAGACTGTTGAAAGAAGAAATGCAGAACTCTTCACTCCTCCAAGAACATATTGTGTTGAAACAATTTGTGCACCTTGTGGTGTTGTTATTGCATGGGACAAATTTACAAAGGCAGAATCACCTACAAACATTCTAAATTTCCTGGAACATGTATATCCAGATGATGAGAGCAGACCTTCATATATATGCATTGACAAAGCCTGCATGTTGCTTCGTACAAGTGTCTCAAAGGGTACATGGGATAGGTGGAAGAATACTAGTAGGTTTATTGTGGACTCATATCACTATGTGAATCATCGTGCAAGTGATTCATTGTGTCGTCAGTGGTGCAACCCTGCACCATTGGATGGGTCAGCTCCTAACTTGGTCATTGTGGAGAGAGATGATAATGGCAGGCTTTATCACAAGCGTGCATTCAATACACAAGTTTGTGAGCAATTGAATGCCTGGTTGGGTGGTTTTGATCATATTTTGAGGAGAATGACATCATGGAACTTCAACTGGTTCTTACATAGCATGCTATTCTATCACACAAAACATGTCATTGGAAGGCAAGGTCAAGAAGTTGCAGAAAGTCTGGATGAAGATGATCTGTAGATGCCCCACATGTATTTATTATCTGATGCCTAAATGTACTTGTTTTCTTGCCTTGATTTCCTTGCTCTTATAATTTATCTAATATGAATCTGCTATGGAATAGTAGAAGGAACTAAGTAGATCAAATGAAGTCACCCATCAAACACAGTTCATGTGAATAACAGGCATGGTAACATGGCAAGGAGGGTAGAATTATGTCAGTGCTTACAACAGGAGGAAATGAGAGAAGACAACAGTGCATGGGAAGAGGCAAGGTCAGATGTTGCATAAAGTTTGAATGAAGATGATCTGTAGATGCCCTACATATATTTATTATCCAATGCCTAAATGTACTTTTTTTCTTGCCTTGATTTTCTTGCTCTTAAAATTCATCTAATATGAATCTGCTATGGAAAAGTAGAAGGAACCAAGCAGATTAGATGAAGTCACCCATCAAACACAGTTCAGGTGAATAACAGGCATGGTAGCATGGCAAGGAGGGTAGAATTATGTCAGTGCTTACAACAGGAGGAAATAAGAGAAGACAACAGTGCATGGGAAGAGCAGAGGTCAGATGTTGCATAAAGTTTGAATGAAGATGATCTGTAGATGCTCAACATATTTATTATCTGATCTACAAATATTAATATTCTGTTTAACATGCTCAGATGAATAACAGGCATGGTAATATGGCAAGGAGGTAGGGTAGAATTATCTCAGTACTTACAACTGCAGGAAATGAGAGAAGACAATGAATGCACAGGAAGAACTGGGAGTGTGGACAGATGTGTGGGAATGTGGACTGTATGTATGAGTATAGTAGAAATATCTATACTGTGTGGAAGTGTTGAGGGAGCATGGTGGGAATGTGTAAAAATATGGTGGGAATGTGTGGGCATATATACAGGTGTGGGAATGTGGACACTATGTAGGAACTTTGTATATATGTGTGGGAATGTGAACTAGCATGTGAGGATAAGATGGGAATATGTACACTGTGGAATCACCATGTAAAAAAGATGATAGTAATATTAGGCAGGTGGAAGGTGGACAAGTGTGCCATACAAGGTGGTGATGCTGTCAGTGTGTGTGGGAACAGGGTGAAATGTGGTGGGGAGTGTGGGAACAAGATGAGTTGTTAGGTGAGGCATAATGAAGATGGTGGGAATGTGTGGGAAGCTGGTGGGAATGTGTGGGAAGATGGTGGGAATGTGTGGGAAGATGGTGGGAATGTGTGGGAAGATGGTGGGAATGTGTGGGAATGTGTGGAAAGATGGTGGGAATAAGTCTGGGTGTGTGGGAAAGTGGAGTTTAGTTTGAAACATGGTAGGATTGCTGACAGGTTTGTGGGAAGGTGGACAAGTGTGTGTATGTGTAAAGTGGGAATATGGTTGAGTGTGTGAGTATATAGTGAGAGCAAAGGTGGGAATGTGTGAAGGGTGTGGGAATAAGGTGTGTTGTTGTGTGAGTGGGGAGGTAGGTGTGATAGCACTGTTAGGAAGAGTGTGGGAAAGTGGGAAAGTCACAGGTGAATCATCACTCAAATGGACTCAGATTGAACTCAGAGTCCGAGCTCAGTCTGAGCTCAACTAGGATTTGGTGGTTATATGCTTCAGCTCGGACTGGGCTCGGACTGAACTCAGACTCTGCTTGGATTCCTAATACTATTATATCACACTCGGAGTCAACTCGGACTGGACTCGGATTTTACTTGGAGTCCTCAGACTGAGCTCGGATTCCACTCGGACAAGGGGGGCAGTGTAAACTGCTGCTCCAATCTGGCACTCCCCTCCTTGAATCTTAATTCTCTCCTCCCTGTCCTGCTTGGACTGAAGCATCTCTAGGTGAGCATTGTCAGCTTCTTGTGATGCCTTCAGGAACTGAGAATTACTGGACAGCAACTCTGCTGCCATATTACCAATGCCTGGAGATGAATGGGCCCTGTTATGTGCTTTTGAAACAGGTTTGGTCACAGAGGGTGGAATTGGAGGGTTGGATGGAGGTGGTGGACTGTCATCATCTGAGATAGTTGCTGAATGAAATGGTTTTTCCCTTATGACATTGGGATGTTGGGAATATCTGGATAGATAATGTATAAAAGCAGGCCTATACATATATTGCAAGAAATACCTGGCAGCAAACATGCTATCCCACCCTTTCTCCTTCCATTGCTTATATGTGCTGTAGGTGAGCATGCCCAGTACTTTCCCTGCTTGAAGGGCCCCATCAAATCTGGTGGAAAAAGTCTCTTCAGACATATCAGGATCCCCACCACCATTTCCTGTCCAGGAATCAAACTCAGTCATTTGTTTGTAAGTCTTCTTCAACCTCTCAAATTTCCCCTTGATTGATTCCCAGGTATGCCCAGGAAATAGTTCAGCCTGAAGCTACATTGGGAATTAGACATTAATATAAAAGGATGGATATTTACATACCTTTTTTGTTACAATTTCTTCCTCCTTCGTTAACGGACTCTTTTATTACATAATTATCATTATATGTTTCATGGACGTTCATCTCCTTTAGCTATTTTACCTTCACCTTTCCTTTCTTGGGTATTTAGCTGTATGTTTCCTTTTATATTTCTCTTGTTCTTTTATGTATAAAAACCCTCTTGTAACGTAGCTAAAACTTCAGTTCCAACTTAATCGAATAATTCTCTCAACCTCTGAACAAAACTCCTCGCTCTCATCTTCTAGAGCTCGTCGTTTATTTGACCTTTGTCATTGTTTGACTTAGCGTCCAGAACTTGTCCAGTAGGCTGGGAGCAGATCGAGACTCTGCTTGCCACTGTTGACTTAGAACGAACTGTGTTGAGAGCATCAATCATAACACAAGTTGGAACTCCCAGAACCGCTCAGTGTTTCTACACTAGCCAGACACCATTGATACCAGAACCTCAAACCTCAGACCACCAAATGGCTCTGCCCGTTTCAGACGAAAGTATTATGCAGATTGACAAGAAGTTTTTCCGTCGACTACAGGAACAGGGTGGTTTTTCCGCTCAGGAACTAAGAAAAAGAACGAACCAGTACCAGCATCCCTCTTTGAAAGTGATTATATTGAAGGAAACAGAAAGGACGTCTTCCCAGACAACATTTGGATTGATTGGGTCAACGAAGATCTAGAAGAGGATTTTTACTCTCTATTTTACCCACCCACTGAAGAACCAGAATCCTCCTGGTGGAACGAATTCCTCAGTCTCTCTGGAGCACCACCACAGGACCGATACGCACTCACAGACAAAGGGTTACAGCCTTGGAAAGACTTCCTAGAACAGAAACAGATCAAACAAAGTCTATTTGGAGATCCAGAAAAAAAGAAAGATGAAACAGGAGAACCAGAAGAACCAAAAGGAGAAACAGAAAAGATGGCAACAGACGCAGCAGCACCTGCCTCTAAAGGAGATATTAAACTGCAGCCTATGCGTGTTTTTACAGGAAAACGAACTGAAGCAAAGGCTTTCATTGGAAGTCTTGAAGATTACTTTGTCCTGAATGATGATAACTAAAAGAACAAAGCACAGAAACAGATTTGATTCACTCTTGCTTGTCTTGGGCAAGAACTTGATGATTGGAAAGTCCTGATCAAGGACGAATTAGACGATGAAGAAGAAACAACTCTCACTTGGACAAATTGGACTGAGTTCAAAAAGCGTTTCTTAGCCGATTGGGGGGAAGTTAATAGCGCTCTCAGGGCGCTGAACAATCTAGCCAATCTCAGAGTAGGGGGCAATGTTTCGGTCCCTGAATATATCAGAAAATTTTGCATGGAGATCGGTACTTCAGGTTTAAAGGGAACAACCGCACAGCTTCAGGCATTTGTCAAAGGACTCCCTGAAAGTATTGCTACAAAGATCCTTGAGGCGAACGTGCTATCCATGAAAGAAGCATATGAGAAGGCAGAACAGCTTCATGGCGCTTGGGAAATGATGCGAGCGCTTGGGTGAAAACCAGGACAAGGGAATCGCTCCAATTTTAATCGAAACACCAATAATAGGGGCGGATCAACCCGATCAGTAAATGCGATGCCCACCGGACGTTTGACTGATGAACAGAAGGAGGAATACATGAAATCTGGAAAGTGTTTCAGATGTGGAAACCAGGGGCATGTTTCAAGGAATTGTCCCAAATGAAACACCACGTCAAACGCCTCCTTCAGGGCCTCCTCATCGTTTCAGAATAAGGGGATTAGATCTATCCCTGAGGATGCGCCCAAGGAGAAGAAAGATGACCCAGTTGCAAGCATCAGAGCAATCCTTGCTGGAATGAAGGCCAATGAGCAAGAAGGTCTTCTCAATGAACTCGAGAATGAGAGTTTTTAACCCAGAAGCGTCACACAGCAGTTGGCACTTCCATAACAAACGGACATTCACAGTTAGCGCTTGATTCTGTAATAGTAAGATCGAATAATGACAAGCGCCTTTCAATTACTGCGGAGACGTCCGATTTACCCACTGAAACTTTGGCTCTAATCGACTGTGGAGCAGAAGGAAATTTTATTGACAAAGAAGTAACCACCAAGTTACCAAAAGAAAATTTGTGAAAACCAATTAGAGTCAGAAACACAGATGGAATGGTTAACACTGATGGAATGATTACACATTGAGTCCACATTCAATATTCAATCGGAGGAAAACGATACAGCAACTGGTTTCTAATCACCAAATTGGGAGATCAACAACTAATTTTGGGAATCCCTTGGTTAGAAGAAAACAATCCTACTATCAACTGGAGAAATAAAACGATACACCTTATTGATGAACAATGGAATGAAGGAACTATCTGGCAAATGGCATTGGACAATCAACAATGGGGAGAAGACGATTACTGGATCAGAGTCAAGATATCAGCGTCTCAAGCATTAGAACATCAGCTGAAAAAGGATGAACCAAAAACGGAATTACCATCGGAATATGGGAAATGGCACTCAGTCTTTGAGAAAAAGGCATCGGAATGATTCCCAACCTCCAGAACTTGGGATCATGCTATCAATTTGAAAACCGGTTTTAGTCCTAAAGTTAGCAAGATTTATCCGTTATCAATCAAAGAACAGTCGTCGCTAGACAAATGGATTGAAGAACAGCTAGCTAAAGGATACATCAAACCATCGAAATTCCCGCAAGCATCGCCGTTTTTCTTTGTCTCAAAGAAGGAAAGTGGTGTGCTCCGGCCATGCCAAGATTATAGATATTTAAACAATTGGACAATCAAGAACACATACCCATTACCCCTAGTATCTGATCTCCTTACAAAACTTGCTGGCACACAACATTTCACCAAATTGGACCTCCGATGGGGATATAATAACGTCAGAATCAAGAAGGGGGACGAATGGAAAGCTGCTTTCATTACCAACAGAGGATTATACGAACCGACTGTTATGTTCTTTGGTCTATGCAATTCGCCATCTACATTCCAAACTATGATGAACGAATACTTCAGAGATATGATTAATGAAGGATGGCTCATCATCTATATGGACGACATCCTGATATGTTCTCAGAACTTAAACAAACTAGAAGAACGAACAAAGAGAGTCCTCGATCAGTTGGAAGAGAATGATCTATTCCTGAAATTAGAAAAATGTAAATTCTCCTTTCAAGAAGTCAAATTTCTGGGCATGATCATCTCACCTGGAAAGATACGAATGGATCCTATCAAACTCGCAGGAATAGCTGATTGGCCAGTACCATCCACGGTTAAACAAGTCCAATCATTCTTAGGTTTTGGGAACTTTTACCAATGTTTTATTGGGAATTTTGCAGCAATCGCAAAACCACTCACAGATCTGACCAAGAAAGCAGAACCATTTGACTGGAATAATGAACAACAACTTGCCTTTGACACCCTAAAGCAGCAGTTTGCCTCTATGCCAGTTTTGTTAATGCCAAACCCTGCAAAACCATTTATCCTTCAAACCGATGCTTCTAACAAAGCAATTGGAGCAGTACTGAAACAAGCTGATGAACCAGGAGCACTCCACCCATGTGGATTTATATCCCATGCATTAACACCAACAGAGCAGAATTACCAAATCTATGACAGAGAACTGCTTGCGATCATCAAAGGACTTGCAGTCTGGCGCCATCTGTTACATGGTTCTCCTCACACGATCATTGTCCACTGTGATCACAAAAACTTGTCCTATTACCAAACCGCTCAACGCTTAACACCTCGACAAGCTCGGTGGTCATCACTATTATCTGAATTTGATCTTTGTATTGAACATGTACCTGGAACAAAGATGTTTGAAGCAGACGCGTTATCTAGATGACCAGATCATATGGGCGATGATGAAGAACAAGCTACGGTCACAGTTCTACAAAATGATTGATTTATTCAGCTTATCAATGATCATCTTGCCAGTGAATTAAAGAAATATATGGCAAATGATGATTTTGGACGAATTCTCATTGAAGTAATCACAAAACAAAGGGCGCCGCCGATTAAATCAAAACTGCAGGACTGGACGTACACTCATGGCATCGTTTATTACCTTGGCAAGATCTATGTTCCTGACCAAATTGAACTTTGAACTCGGTTGATCAAAGAAATACATGAAGCATTATCTTCAGGACATCCTGGATGATTGAAGACGCTAGCGCTTTTGAAGCGTGATTACTGGTGGCCTGGAATGTATAGACATGTTAAAGAATGGGTTGAAGGATGCGCACTCTGTCAACAGATGAAAGTCAATACTCACCCGAATTCACCAGCATTAATCCCTATTCCATCAAAAGCTACCCGGCTGTTTCAACAAGTTACACTCGATTTTATTACAGACCTTCCTATATCTGACGGCTATGATTCCATCATGGTCACGGTGGACCATGGCCTTATGAAGGGGGTAATCTTCATCCATTTAAACGCTATCGACGATAAAAGTGGTGAGGGCTTCTTGAGCCCGAAGAAGGGAGGCGTTAGGGGTCCGGGTGAAAGATGGTACCGGGAGAGCAGGTAAAGGAGCCTCCTCTTGGAGGATCTGAAGATCGTCAAGTTCAGCTGGATGCTGATGAAGATCGGCGGTGGTAGAGGTAGGGGAGGCAGGCCAGTCTGGGAAGAGGTAGTCGTCGACAGTGGTGGTGGTGGTGATGAAGACCTCAATTGGGAGGTCATGGGCGGTGGCAAGGAAGGGGGAGGCGGCGACGAGCGGTTTGACATAGCAGTGGCCACATGCTGTGACCAGGAGAGTGAAGGCGAAGGCGATGAAGTAGGTGATGGTGATGAGGACAGCAGACATGTTGTATCAATGGGATGGAGGAGGTGAGACCATTAGGCATGATTTAAATATCCCAGATTTTGTCGTCGGATTCTAAAGCTAAGATCTCTTCGATCTCAAGTTCTCTAGTTCTGAGAAAGTTCTCATGAGAGTTCCTTGCTGCTTCTTCTTGTTCTGATCAGGTTCTTGCATTGTCAGGGGGTGGAATACGGATTTGCTCAGGGTGTGCATGATGTGTAACATGTATTTCTGGGTTATTCATGCTATTTTGTATTGCCTGGTTTAGAAGAAAGTGATATCGCTCGGATGCAAGTGTCATTTCCATTTGTGCTCTTGTGCGGTTAAAATTTTCACTTCTCCTTATATTCATTTGCCGTTCATATTGCCATTGTTCCGTGGAGATTTCTCTGCCTCACTGAATAATCCTTTGTAAGGCTTCTGATAGTTCCGGGAAAGTTCGTCATAACCAAACCCTGTGATAAACGTTGTCATTTTGAAAACAAGGGTGAACTGATGCTGGAAGATAATGTGATTCAGCTTCCTGAAACGTGGGTAACTTTCCTAGATCAAAAGAGAGGTGGTGATACTGAGGAAGATACTTTGATAAGGCGTTATATGGAATCTCTGTGTGTCCCTGCAGATGCGTTTGTTTGTGAGGAGGTAATCATGCTACTTTAGGCAGTTTTGACATCATTTCAGTCTTTGATATATAGAGATCATTTGTTTGGAAGGGTGTTTAAAGGTAGGGACAAACATCTGCATGACGGAATATCTGGTTTTGACAGTAGGAGTATATCTTCCTACGGTTCTGCAAAATCGTTTGACATAACGAATATTATGTTTTAGTTGGAGGTTAGTGCGATAGTAAGTCATTGCTTTGATTGTTTCAGAGGTTTCTTCTGCTTTTATACTCGACCAGAATATCTGCAGCATTGCCCAGATGTTGTTCTGGTTCCCATGTATTGTCATTTGCTCCATAGCCTTTCCATTTGACTAGGTATTGATAACCGGCTCCGCGTTTCCGATGTCCAAGGATAGCCTCAATCTCAAACTCTTCTTGTCCATTAACCATATCAGGAGGTGGCATAGTGAAATTCGGACCATGCATTGAGGTTTCCTTATATGGGGTGAGGAGCGATGCATGAAACACAGGGTGAATGCACCATTGTTTTGGTAATTTCAATTTATAAGTAACTGGTCCCATGACTTGTTCAACCTGGAAGGGTCCTTCTCGTTTTGGTGCTAGCTTTCTTGATTGATATGGAATGTGGAGATTCTTGTTTTCGAGCCAGACTTTGTCACCTTTTTCGAATCTGATTGACTTGTCTCTGTATCTATGAGTGACTGTTTGTCTAGCAAGTTCGTGAGCAGCTAGAGCTTCTTCTCTAGCTTTTTGAAGCATCTGAAGGCATTCTTCTGCTGCTGGTGCAGTCATCTTGATTGCTGCTGTAGGGATAGCAATCGGATCTGATCCATACATAAGTTGAAATGGTGATGTCTTTATTGTGTCATGATATCGGTTATTGTGTGCAAATTCAGCAATGGGTAATAGTGGTTTCCATTTATAGGGTTCATTTGCGCAGAACATTCAAAGATAAATTTCGAGTTCTTGATTTACATGTTCAGTTTCTCCATCTGTCTGAGGGTGATAGGCTGTGCTCATCCTGTGGTCGATTCCTAGAGCTTTTCATATCTCTTGAAATACTTTGGCAGAGAATTGTGGTCCTCTATCAGAGATTAAGATGTCAGGGAGTCCAAAGCATTTAAATATTTCAGAGATATAGAGGTCTGCAGTTCCTAGAGTGTCGATCGTCTTGTTGCAAGGGATGAAGATTACCCCCTTCATAAGGCCATGGTCCACTGTGACCAATATGGAGTCAAAGCCATCAGAAATAACCACCACCACTGTCGACGACTACCTCTTCCCAGACTGGCCTGCCTCCCCTACCTCTACCACCGCCGATCTTCATCAGCATCCAGCTGAACTTGACGATCTTCAGATCCTCCAAGAGGAGGCTCCTTTACCTGCTCTCCCGGTACCATCTTTCACCCGGACCCCTAACGCCTCCCTTCTTCGGGCTCAAGAAGCCCTCACCACTTTTATCGTCGATAGCGTTTAAATGGATGAAGATTACCCCCTTCATAAGGCCATGGTCCACCGTGACCATGATGGAATCATAGCCGTCAGATATAGGAAGGTCTGTAATAAAATCGAGTGTAACTTGTTGAAACAGCCGGGTAGCTTTTGATGGAATAGGGATTAATGCTGGTGAATTCGGGTGAGTATTGACTTTCATCTGTTGACAGAGTGCGCATCCTTCAACCCATTCTTTAACATGTCTATACATTCCAGGCCACCAGTAATCACGCTTCAAAAGCGCTAGCGTCTTCAATCATCCAGGATGTCCTGAAGATAATGCTTCATGTATTTCTTTGATCAACCGAGTTCAAAGTTCAATTTGGTCAGGAACATAGATCTTGCCAAGGTAATAAACGATGCCATGAGTGTACGTCCAGTCCTGCAGTTTTGATTTAATCGGCGGCGCCCTTTGTTTTGTGATTACTTCAATGAGAATTCGTCCAAAATCATCATTTGCCATATATTTCTTTAATTCACTGGCAAGATGATCATTGATAAGCTGAATAAATCAATCATTTTGTAGAACTGTGACCGTAGCTTGTTCTTCATCATCGCCCATATGATCTGGTCATCTAGATAACGCGTCTGCTTCAAACATCTTTGTTCCAGGTACATGTTCAATACAAAGATCAAATTCAGATAATAGTGATGACCACCGAGCTTGTCGAGGTGTTAAGCGTTGAGCGGTTTGGTAATAGGACAAGTTTTTGTGATCACAGTGGACAATGATCGTGTGAGGAGAACCATGTAACAGATGGCGCCAGACTGCAAGTCCTTTGATGATCGCAAGCAGTTCTCTGTCATAGATTTGGTAATTCTGCTCTGTTGGTGTTAATGCATGGGATATAAATCCACATGGGTGGAGTGCTCCTGGTTCATCAGCTTGTTTCAGTACTGCTCCAATTGCTTTGTTAGAAGCATCGGTTTGAAGGATAAATGGTTTTGCAGGGTTTGGCATTAACAAAACTGGCATAGAGGCAAACTGCTGCTTTAGGGTGTCAAAGGCAAGTTGTTGTTCATTATTCCAGTCAAATGGTTCTGCTTTCTTGGTCAGATCTGTGAGTGGTTTTGCGATTGCTGCAAAATTCCCAATAAAACATTGGTAAAAGTTCCCAAAACCTAAGAATGATTGGACTTGTTTAACCGTGGATGGTACTGGCCAATCAGCTATTCCTGCGAGTTTGATAGGATCCATTCGTATCTTTCCAGGTGAGATGATCATGCCCAGAAATTTGACTTCTTGAAAGGAGAATTTACATTTTTCTAATTTCAGGAATAGATCATTCTCTTCCAACTGATCGAGGACTCTCTTTGTTCGTTCTTCTAGTTTGTTTAAGTTCTGAGAACATATCAGGATGTCGTCCATATAGATGATGAGCCATCCTTCATTAATCATATCTCTGAAGTATTCGTTCATCATAGTTTGGAATGTAGATGGCGAATTGCATAGACCAAAGAACATAACAGTCGGTTCGTATAATCCTCTGTTGGTAATGAAAGCAGCTTTCCATTCGTCCCCCTTCTTGATTCTGACGTTATTATATCCCCATCGGAGGTCCAATTTGGTGAAATGTTGTGTGCCAGCAAGTTTTGTAAGGAGATCAGATACTAGGGGTAATGGGTATGTGTTCTTGATTGTCCAATTGTTTAAATATCTATAATCTTGGCATGGCCGGAGCACACCACTTTCCTTCTTTGAGACAAAGAAAAACGGCGATGCTTGCGGGAATTTCGATGGTTTGATGTATCCTTTAGCTAGCTGTTCTTCAATCCATTTGTCTAGCGACGACTGTTCTTTGATTGATAACGGATAAATCTTGCTAACTTTAGGACTAAAACCGGTTTTCAAATTGATAGCATGATCCCAAGTTCTGGAGGTTGGGAATCATTCCGATGCCTTTTTCTCAAAGACTGAGTGCCATTTCCCATATTCCGATGGTAATTCCGTTTTTGGTTCATCCTTTTTCAGCTGATGTTCTAATGCTTGAGACGCTGATATCTTGACTCTGATCCAGTAATCGTCTTCTCCCCATTGTTGATTGTCCAATGCCATTTGCCAGATAGTTCCTTCATTCCATTGTTCATCAATAAGGTGTATCGTTTTATTTCTCCAGTTGATAGTAGGATTGTTTTCTTCTAACCAAGGGATTCCCAAAATTAGTTGTTGATCTCCCAATTTGGTGATTAGAAACCAGTTGCTGTATCGTTTTCCTCCGATTGAATATTGAATGTGGACTCAATGTGTAATCATTCCATCAGTGTTAACCATTCCATCTGTGTTTCTGACTCTAATTGGTTTTCACAAATTTTCTTTTGGTAACTTGGTGGTTACTTCTTTGTCAATAAAATTTCCTTCTGCTCCACAGTCGATTAGAGCCAAAGTTTCAGTGGGTAAATCGGACGTCTCCGCAGTAATTGAAAGGCGCTTGTCATTATTCGATCTTACTATTACAGAATCAAGCGCTAACTGTGAATGTCCGTTTGTTATGGAAGTGCCAACTGCTGTGTGACGCTTCTGGGTTAAAAACTCTCATTCTCGAGTTCATTGAGAAGACCTTCTTGCTCATTGGCCTTCATTCCAGCAAGGATTGCTCTGATGCTTGCAACTGGGTCATCTTTCTTCTCCTTGGGCGCATCCTCAGGGATAGATCTAATCCCCTTATTCTGAAACGATGAGGAGGCCCTGAAGGAGGCGTTTGACGTGGTGTTTCATTTGGGACAATTCCTTGAAACATGCCCCTGGTTTCCACATCTGAAACACTTTCCAGATTTCATGTATTCCTCCTTCTGTTCATCAGTCAAACGTCCGGTGGGCATCGCATTTACTGATCGGGTTGATCCGCCCCTATTATTGGTGTTTCGATTAAAATTGGAGCGATTCCCTTGTCCTGGTTTTCACCCAAGCGCTCGCATCATTTCCCAAGCGCCATGAAGCTGTTCTGCCTTCTCATATGCTTCTTTCATGGATAGCACGTTCGCCTCAAGGATCTTTGTAGCAATACTTTCAGGGAGTCCTTTGACAAATGCCTGAAGCTGTGCGGTTGTTCCCTTTAAACCTGAAGTACCGATCTCCATGCAAAATTTTCTGATATATTCAGGGACCGAAACATTGCCCCCTACTCTGAGATTGGCTAGATTGTTCAGCGCCCTGAGAGCGCTATTAACTTCCCCCCAATCGGCTAAGAAACGCTTTTTGAACTCAGTCCAATTTGTCCAAGTGAGAGTTGTTTCTTCTTCATCGTCTAATTCGTCCTTGATCAGGACTTTCCAATCATCAAGTTCTTGCCCAAGACAAGCAAGAGTGAATCAAATCTGTTTCTGTGCTTTGTTCTTTTAGTTATCATCATTCAGGACAAAGTAATCTTCAAGACTTCCAATGAAAGCCTTTGCTTCAGTTCGTTTTCCTGTAAAAACACGCATAGGCTGCAGTTTAATATCTCCTTTAGAGGCAGGTGCTGCTGCGTCTGTTGCCATCTTTTCTGTTTCTCCTTTTGGTTCTTCTGGTTCTCCTGTTTCATCTTTCTTTTTTTCTGGATCTCCAAATAGACTTTGTTTGATCTGTTTCTGTTCTAGGAAGTCTTTCCAAGGCTGTAACCCTTTGTCTGTGAGTGCGTATCGGTCCTGTGGTGGTGCTCCAGAGAGACTGAGGAATTCGTTCCACCAGGAGGATTCTGGTTCTTCAGTGGGTGGGTAAAATAGAGAGTAAAAATCCTCTTCTAGATCTTCGTTGACCCAATCAATCCAAATGTTGTCTGGGAAGACGTCCTTTCTGTTTCCTTCAATATAATCACCCTCAAAGGAGCACTTTACTCTCCCCCCCCCCCAAATCTCGGAATCCGAGCTGCCATTCCGAGCTCAGAATGTTGGCAGGCAGCCCACTCAAAATGAAACTCGGACTGAATTTCAGTCCGAGCCCATTCCGAGCCCATTCCAAGCCCATTCCGAGCTCTACTAGGACCACTCTGACCAGTCCTAGGACTGGTCAGCCTCGGAGTGGGCTCGGACTACTAGTAGTCAAAATATTTTCTTTCTACAATAGCCACGCGCCCTCGCCCATTCACCCAGCCACCGCCACCTGCTCACTTCTCACCTCCTCGCCCTCGCCCTTGCCCTCTCTCGCCTCTCACCCTTACGCCCTCGCCTTCGCCCTCTCGCCCCTACGCCCACGCCCTCTTGCCTTCCCGCCCTCTCGCCCTTCCGCCAACGCCAACGCCCACGCCCTCTCGCCCTCTCGCCTTCTCGCCTTCTCGCCCTTCTCGCCCTCGCCCTCGCCCTCTCACCCTCTCGCCTCTCACCCTTGCGCCCTCGCCTTTGCCCTCTCACCCTCACGCCCTCACCCTCGCCCTTGCCCTCTCGCCTCTCACCCTTACGCCCTCGCCCTCGCTCTCTCGCCTCCCACCCTTACGCCCACACCCTCTCGCTCTTACGCCCACGCCCTCTCGCCTTTTCTGCCATCACCCTTACGCCCACGCCCTCTCGCCTTCCCGCCCTCTCGCCCTTCCGCCAACGCCCACGCCCTCTCGCCCTTCCGCCAACACCCACGCCCTCTCCCCCTTCCGCCAACGCCAACGCCCACGCCCACGCCCTCTCGCCCTTCCGCCCTCGCCCGCGCCCTCTCGCCTCTCACCCTTGCGCCCACTCCCTCTCACCCTTTCACCCTCTCGCCCTTTCACCCTCTCACCCTTATGCCCATGCCCTCCCGCCCCTCGGCCTCTCGCCCTTGCCCTTGCCCTCACCCTCTTGCCATTGCCCTCTTGCCCTCACCCTCCTCTTTGCCCTCTGATTTGTGTATAGTTTTGTAATAAATAAATTAAATTAAAATTAAAATTAAAATATTTTCAATCTTAAATGAATAAGGCAACAATGATATATGTCTTTCTCACATCAGTTGACCTTGTGAGGAAAAATTGAAAAATGCATGCCAGAAAGAAATCAGTGTAACTCACCAAGTTTTGGGTTGAATAATGTTGGTATTGTGTTAGAACCAGAATAAAGTGTGCTTTTTGTCTATGATGCACCAAGTACATGAGAATGGATTTTTGGGGTTCTGTATACATGGCATCAGAGATGGAGAAAAACAGCAATAAATGTTTTGACAATCATGGAATTACAAAAAGCATTTAGATTATTCAAAGATGCAGGGGATAACTGAAATCTTTGAAACTTGATCTTTGTATGCTTGGACCATTACAGGCAAAGAATACACTTTATTCCAGTTCTAATGCACCAGTAGTCATGTTATTTCACCCAAAACTTGGTGAGTTACACTGATTTCTTTCTGGTGCATGTTTTTTCAATTTTTTCTCACAAGGTCAACTGATGTGAAAAAGACAGTAAACATGTGGATGGTGCTGAGTGTTGCAGAGCATGAGTGCAAAGGTAAAAGCTACTATGCTCTTCTCCTTCAATAAGCCATTGCACCCTACTGATGCCATAGTCACCTATTTTGTACCATAAAACATATTCATTTGCCTGTGCACATGTCTGAGGTGTAGCAAACTCAATCTGACTCAGTCGTATGTGCAAACGACTATATTCACCTGTAGCAAACTCAATCTGACTACAGGTATGTAAGTATCATAAATAAAGTAAAGATAAATGGATTCTCACCTCAGTTGTACATGCAAACGACTGAGGTACAATGTGTATAATGTCCATGTAATAAAGGTAGAACTGTATAGTTCAATCAAGCCTCAACGGAGGCAGAAGCGAAAGTAAATGCGTTGAAATGATGCTTGGAAATTGAAACAGATAATGTTACTAAATAAGGAAACTGCACTTCTGCACCCAACATGCGCTTGCTCTTTCAACATGAGGTGAGGCCACTACTCACCTACCTTCATATAGTTTTCATTAGTGTTCTCAACATAGGGAGTTTGGTTTGTCCATGCCTTAGTCAGTTTGAGTTTGCACAGTTCCAAAAAACTGACTATCACCTACCATTGCTTATTTACTGCCTGCCAACAGCCATTATGACATACCCAACACCCACCAATGCCATCCACTTACCTGTGATCACCCAAGTTTACCACTCTCCACCAGCCAACCTCACCAACACTCCAACCTCTTGTGATTGCTGTCAATAGCCATGCACCAATCTCCAGTAATTATTTCCCACTTCTACCTGCTTATAACACCAGTGCTACATGCACAACCTGTTAAGCACACTACCAACCTTCCACCCCCAACATCACCTAAAATTTGGATTTTCCATTGCCAAATCAACTGCAGTTTGGGTTTACCTGTGGTCACCCAAGATCTCTATTTACCAGGCAACATTATCTCACAGTGTCTTATCATGGCCAACCTCATTTGGCACCTACCTTCCCCCAGTCCTGTATAGGTCTGGGTGGAAATATCAACACATGGTGGGAAAATGAACAGGAGGATATAAAGTGTTGCCTCAAGAGAATATGGGAAAATAGTGTGTGAGAATATGGTCAGAGACATGGTAAATATTGGAACAGCTAGTTGGAATGACTAAGAGGAGTGGTGTGTGAACATGGTGGAGAATGAACAGGAGCATGTAGAGTCCCTGGAGTCTACCTGGAGACTCCCAGAACACATGGGGCAGTGTAAAGTGTTGAGGAAATGGGAGAGATATGAGGATATCAAAATTACATTTGGAGCATCCAAACACTCTTGGCTAGTCTATTTTACACTCATTGGCTAAACCAACATCACCAATGAATTCAGCAACCCAAAAAACCCCAGTCAACACATGTGAAGTTATTAACCTGTGATTGAGCTTGCAAGTTTCCAAAATGGGTGTGGGATAGTGTGACATTTGCCAGTGCATGTTACACCATGATAAATGGCTTACAAGAGGTAGATGGCATATATGTACTTGTACTTGGTCATAATAAACCTTCTATGGCACCAAGAATGGATCAAAATGAGTATTCTCTGAGTCCATTCCGAGCCCATTCCAAGCCCATTCCGAGTCCATTCCGAGTTCACCTCGGAATCCAGTGAGCTCGGAATGGACTCGGAATGGGCTCGGAATGGGCTCGGAATTCCGAGCATTTTTGGTACAACTCAGAATGAACTCGGAATGGGCTCAGATTCTGCTCGGATTCCGCTCGGAATACTCGGAATGAGCTCAGAATCCACTCGGAAGGGGGGGGAGTGTTAAGTGCTGCCTCAAAGAGGGATGCTGGTACTGGTTCGTTCTTTTTCTTAGTTCCTGAGTGGAAAAACCACCCTGTTTCTGTAGTCGATGGAAAAACTTCTTGTTGATCTAGATAATTCTTTCGTCTGAAATGGGCCGAGCCGTTCGGTGGTCTGAGGTTCGAGGTTCTGGTATCAATGGTGTCTGGCTAGTGTAGAAACACTGAGCGGTTCTGGGAGTTCCAACTTGTGTTAAGATCGATGCTCTGAACACAGTTCGTTCTAAGTCAACAGTGGCAAGCAGAGTCTCGGTCTGCTCCCAGCTTACTGGACAAGTTCTGGACGTTAAGTCAAATGATGACAAAGGTCAAATAAACGACGAGCTCTAGAAGATGAGAGTGAGGAGTTTCGTTCAGAGGTTGAGAGAATTATTCGATTAAGTTGGAACCGGAGTCCAGCTACTTTACAGGAAGGCTTATATATGTAAAAGAACAAGAGAAATATAAAAGGAAACGTACAGCTAAATACCTAAGAAAGGAAAGGTGAAGGTAAAGTAGCTAAAGGAGATGAGCATCCATGAAACACATAACAATGATTGTATAATAAACAAGTCCGTCAATGAAGGGAAAAGAAAACTGTAACAGATCACAGGTGGACAAATAATGGAAACCATGGTTGGGGAACAGGATAAGAAGTTGGTGACTTCTTGCATAAGAAGAGGGTAATGTTACAATTTCTTCCTCCTTCGTTAACGGACTCTTTTATTACATAATCATCATTATACGTTTCATGGACGTTCATCTCCTTTAGCTATTTTACCTTCACCTTTCCTTTCTTGGGTATTTAGCTGTATGTTTCCTTTTATATTTCTCTTGTTCTTTTATGTATAAAAACCCTCTTGTAACATAGCTAAAACTTCAGTTCCAACTTAATCGAATAATTCTCTCAACCTCTGAATGAAACTCCTCGCTCTCATCTTCTAGAGCTCGTCATTTATTTGACCTTTGTCATCGTTTGACTTAGCGTCCAGGACTTGTCCAGTAGGCTGGGAGCAGACCGAGACTCTGCTCGCCACTGTTGACTTAGAACAAACTGTGTTGAGAGCATCGATCATAACATTTTTGAACACATGCTTAGCATTTTTTTCAAGTTTCTCAAAAAACCCATCATCTTCAGTGCCTAGGAGGGCCTCCAGAAGCAGTGTGACATCAACAGGAGTCCAGTCCACACCAGCTTTATTTTGGGCAGCCACAGAAACCCCAGAACTGGAACTTGTCTTTTTACCCTTCTTCTTAGTGGGAGGGGAAAGGAGAGTGGGAGACATGGCTCTCTGACGCTTCTTGGATGTTGGCTGAGCAAGATTTACAGGGGACATGGAGGAACTGGTCCCAGTTGGCAGTGGAGAAGGGTAGAATGCCTATATCTTCTGTTTAGGCCATGAAAATGTAAAAAAATAACTTCTTACTGGCTGAGTTTGGGATGAACAAGCAGTAGTGGTGCCTGGGGTAGAGGGGGATGATCCAGGGTGCAAGGTCTGTGTCTGAGCATGTGAAAACATCAATAAGGAAAGCATGCTTACTCACTGTTGAATTCTGGGATGGAACATAGGATTCTGACAACTCAGAGAATAGAGTCATGTCACTAAAACAATATCAGCACTCCTAGCAATTTTTCTCTTTTTTTTGAATTTATATAGACAGCTTACTATGCTGGGTCTAATGCCAACAAGTAGTCAAAGCTATCCATGGCTTAATAAATGTTTCTGTAATGACAGAGGGGAGCTAGATGCTTTTATTGAAACAATTGACAGCAGTGCAGACACTAGCTAAGTAAGGTTTCAATGATACTTACATTTGTTAGTTAGTGCTTATCTGCCTATGTGTTAGGTGGAAAAAAACTGGGGAGCTTAGCGTCCAAAACGCCCTCCTTATATACATTTCAGTAACCCTAATCTAGGTACAAAATATAATAATAAAAATACTATTAAATGAGTTTCTTTTATTATTATCTATTTTTAATCATTCTATGATGTTCTATATGACATCATTTCCTTCTAAATGATTCATGTGCACAGCTATATGACTCATGTGCAGCAATATGAGTCATTGCACAGTCATTGCACAGCAATGCACAGTCATATGAGTCATTTCTGAGTCATGTTCTAAATATAAATGATTCTTATCAACTATTCAATTCAGTTGATAATCGTCCCATCAAACTCTATAATATCTATCAAAGATATAAATATCTCTGAACTCTATAATTTCATACACAAGTACAAATAAGAGTTTATTATTACTAATCAGAGTCTAGATGAGCCTATAGACACGTGACTAATCACATGACTAATCATGTGATATCACATAATCTGAATAGATATTTAGTTAAATATAAAACACTAATTAATTTTAATTCTAATTATCTAATTAATTCTTAATTATCTAATCTAACTTTTAACACTCCCCCTTGTTGAATATTTTACTAAATGTGTATTCCACATAATTTAAGCATTCTACTATGCTTATTCAACAATAAGTTTTTAGTTAGTATGTCAGCAGCTTGATCTTCAGTTTTAATATAATAAAGATCAACTAAATCATCTTTGACACATGATCTTATATAATGATATCTGACATCCATATGTTTCGTTCAATGCCATTCTCTGTTCATTTAACATATATTCCTGTATCGGCATATAATCTTCTAAATCCTAATTTAGTTATACTGTTATGAGCTTGAATATTCCAAGCTAATGATGCTTGTTTCAAACCATATAAAGCTCTATTTAATTTATAGACTTTATTTTTATCATTGG
Source organism: Amanita fuliginea (assembly GCA_023014435.1). NCBI lineage: Eukaryota > Fungi > Basidiomycota > Agaricomycetes > Agaricales > Amanitaceae > Amanita > Amanita fuliginea. Next base: position 1,920,744 of record JAEBUQ010000005.1, read on the forward strand.
TTTTGAAACCATCCAGTTGTTCCATATATATCTCCTCTTCTAATTGGCCATATAGAAAAGCAGTTTTAACATCTAGTGCTTTGAGTACCCATCCTTCTAAAGCTGCTAATGCTAATAAGATTCTAACAGTTTCGAATCTTGAAACCGGGCTAAATGTGGCTCCAAAGTCTATTCCTGGTACTTGTGAAAAGCCTTGAGCAACTAATCGCGCTTTATATCTATTATCTTGTTGCTTTATGGTGTAAACCCATCTACAACCTATAGGTTTACGATCTTTAGGTCTATCAACTAATTCCCATACATTTCTTTTCTGTATAGATTTAATTTCTTCTTTCATAGCTTCTACCCATTTTGAATATGATTCAGGATCTTTATCTTTAATTTTTAAAAGATCTCTGTATACAACAGGTATACCCTTTTTCCTATTCTCTTGATCTACAAGTTTTGCTGCTGCTTTAGATAATAAGAATTTATCCATTCTTTTCTGTCTTTGTTTATGTCTTTCCTTCCAATCTTCATTACTGATTTCTGAACTTGGAGAACTAGGAATTGGTGTAATCACATTATCAGAAGGTGCTGGTGTTACTGTTCTCTCCAGATCTTCTTCTGATTTTTCTGGTTTATCATCAACCTTTTTATCATCAGATTTTATATCTAATTTTGGTTCAACAATAATTTCCTTTCTAGGTTTTCTACCAAAGAGTTTATTAAGACGATCTCTTTCATGCTTAGACTTATCTATTGGCATGAGATCTTCTAAGGTTAATTCAGGTTGAACAACTCGTTGTTCTTTAGCTGATTTAGTATCTAACTCTTGTAGCTTTGATATGTTAATTGGTTTCTTAAGCATATCACGCCATTCTTTTTCTTTTTGATTTTGTTGTTTAACAATTTTTTCAAAATCTTTATCTGTTTGAATTTCTGCTTGTATTTTAGCAGGATGTTTATCTCCATAAACATTATTATCAATAATTCTAACTTTTGGTTTCCTAGACGATTTTCTAGTAGCAAGTTTTTGTTGTATAACTTTTCTTTCTTGCTCTCTAAAACCAAATGGATGAGTTATTGGATCTTGTATGATTTTTGGTCTATCATTATCAAGTTTTCCTCTTTTAGCTGCCTGCAGGTCTAACTTTTTTCCAATATGTTTAGAACCTGTAGTAACATTATCTCTAATGCTAACAGTAGGATCCCAAAAATCTCCAGTATTCAATTCAAACTTAGATTTAAGAAGAGGTTTATCAAAGATCTCTTTAACTCTTTTCTTAATATCTTCTTTAATAGATTTTTCATCTATTTTAAGATTTTTATTACGTCCAGAAAGATTATCAAGTTCTGCAAGTCTTTCTTTTTCATGTTTATCAAGTATTTTATATATCCTTGATAAATCTATTTGTTTAACTTTTGATGTTGAAGGAGAATTATTAGAAAGTTCTGCAACTTGTTTACTAATATTATTGAATTTTCCAAGTCTGGAACATCTCTTATTAATTTCTTCAGAATCCTTTTTGAATTGTTCAACTTGTCGTTGAATCTCTGAAGAAGTTAATCTCTTAGTATCATCTTTCTGTTTTCCTTTATCAACCTTTGTAGGAATATTATCTTTGTGTGATTTATTACTTTGTGATTTGAAATATTTATCATTTGCATCATGATAAGTATTATTAGAAGAATCACTGTCTTCTGATTGATTGTCTGATGGTTTTCTTTTTGTGTCAGACTTATGATCATCTGTATCCGATGAATCACTATCATCAGAATTATTTGAATCATGAAATGATTGCCTTTTATCATTTTTTGTAGTGTCATGATTATAATAATTATGTGTTATGGGAATTTTATCTAGATCTAAAATTGGGTATTTATCTTTATGGATAATCTTATCTTTAGATAATTTAGGAAATATGTTTTCATCAAATATGGCATGTGAGGCAATGACTATAGTATTTTTATCATTCATGAACTTATATGATTTACTTTCATATCCAATGAACGTCATTGGTTCAGCTCTTGGTGATAACTTATCTTTACGTCTTTCTTTGACTATATAGACATATGCCAAACATCCAAATATTTTAAAATATGACATATCAGGTTTTTTACCCATCATAGTTTCATAAGGTGTTTTCCATTTAGTTCTTCTTAATGGTGTACGATTATATATATGAACTGCAGTCTCAAATGCAAAAGACCACCAGGATTTTGGGCATCCTGATTCTAATAAAAGTGTATAAGCTTTCTTTAGAATAGTTTCATTCAATCATTCTGCACGACCATTTTGCTGATGAACATGTGGAGCACTTAGTTCATGTTTTATACCTTTATCTTGAAAATAGTTATTTAACTTTTGATTTACAAATTCTCCCCCTCGATCTGAACGCATACTTTTGACTTTTAAGTTCAACTGATTTTCAATAAAGACAATGTAGGCTTTAATTGAATTAAAAGTATCAGTTTTAGATCGAAGTAATGCTACATAAGCAAAAGAAGAATAGTCATCAAGAATTAATAAAGCCCATTTCTGTTTATGATACGATTGTATCAGCATTTCAATTAAATCAACATGTATTAATTCGAGCAACTGAGTTGCTCTACTAGATGAAACATGATACGGTTTATTATCAAGTTTACCCATTATACATGTTTTGCAAATGCTCTTCATATGGGGTTTAATAAGTTTGGAACTATTTTCAGTATTTCTGAACATATGGTTTAACACATTATCACTAGGATGTGCCATCCTTCTATGCCAAATAAAATAATCAATAGTTTTAGAACTATTATTGATTAATAAATGATGAGAAGGTCTTTTAATTATAGTAGATAGCCAATGTACAGAATTGGCTTCAGTTGGGTGTCCAATAAGAGTTATGTTTCCCTTATGTATTATAGTTTTGGTTTTACCATGATAGACATGATAATCCATACTTGTTAATTGTGGTACAGATATAATTCTGTATGGTAGCATCGGCATATAGCATACATTCCAATTCATAACATGTTTATTATGTCTGAAGCAGATTTGTCCTTCTCCTTCAATAAATGTCTGATTGTGTTTATTAGCAGTGGTAACCTTCAATATTTCTTATATGATGTAAAATCACTTAAGAATGGTGTACAATGTCTTGTCGCTCCAGAGTCAATGACCCATCGATCATTCTTATTTAAGAGCATAATTTGTTCACCAGGAACTTTATTCTCATAATTACTACATACAAACTTGTAACTACTGTTATTTATGTCTTGATTTGACATATTCAATATGCCATTATTAGTAATATCATCAAGCACTAAAACAGTATTAGATAAGTAATTATTTGAAGAATTCAATCCATACCCAATGTTAAGGTTAGCCATGTTGTTATCATTTCCAGTTCCATCAATATATTCTAATCCATGATCAGAATAATCACTTTTAAATGGATCTGATTCATCTCCACTGTGATATTGTTCTTCCTCCTCAGGAGAACCATCACTGGAAATTGGTGTTAAAGGTGTTAAGGGTGAAGAGTCTGTTTTGAATAACCGACGAATACTATCATCATGAAAGTATTCATAATCTATCCTATCTTCAATAAGAGTATCATCGTCATCCATCTGAATTTCTCCAATCCTATCCAATAAAGAACTATTGTGTTGTACATCAGGTACAAGTTCTTCTATAAATCCAGCAGATTCTTCCAATGGATATTGTTTATAATACCCAGGAGCTGTATCTACTATCATTGGATTTGCAAAGTGGATCGTAGTTGATGAATCCTTCTTCTTCCCTTTCAATTCTCATAATTCATTGATTAGAGCTTTATTCTTCAATTTCTTGTTAGCCCTATTGATTTCATTACGTTTCTTCTTGTCATCTCTTGACATAGAAGATGCATTTCCTCTGTTAGGAAATTTATTGTAACTCTGTCAAGGTACAAATGTCTTGCTTTTATTGAAATGTCCTCTAAAAGAACCTCTTCCCCTGTTATTATTGTTATAACTGTTATTGGAATGTTGATCTTTCCAATTTGGGTTTGTGTTTGGATTCTTTTGAATGTTTGATCCAATATTAGCAATTTGAGCATGATGATGCATCTTGCCCTTTGATATGAGTAAATTATACTCATTCTGAATGCAAGGAATAATGTTATCTATCGTAAAATCTGCAACCTTGGTATCTATCAAATTAGTAACTAGAGTACCATATGATTGACCAAGATTATGTAAGATAAAGAAAAGTACTACAAAATCAGGAATTTTGTAATTATCTTCAGTACCTAAATCAGCAACTAATTTCATTAATTTGGATATAGCTATGATAGGATCTTGTCCAGGTTTCATAGACCAATTAAATATATTCTTATAAAGAATAAAATATTTAGCTATTCCTTTTAATCCAAATATTTTATCTAGTTCAGCTAGAGTTTCTTTAGGAGTTGCTTTAATATAAACATGAAGATTCGTAGCAAGCAACATTTGAAAAATCGCATTTGCTCTTGCAGAATATTCATTCCAATCTTGTAATTCTTGCCAGATTTTCTTATATGACAATTCATATTCAAGTTTAGTAGCTGCAGAAGCTCTTTCTGAAGCAGTGTTGGTATACATCGATGGAAGTACTGGTATTTCTCCTTTGACATATTTGGTGTATCCCTTCATGGCCATGTATGACATAATATTGGTACGCCATTTTTGAAAATCAGAAACACCATTGAAGATAGAAACCATCTTCTCAAGCGAATCTTTATCATCTTTGCCACCACAAAGGTATGAATTAAATCTAGAATTAGATTTCACCATGTCATCTAAATTCCACCATTTGCAAGTTCCTCTTTGAATAACTTCAAAATGCAAATATCGTCGTCCTTCAGATTTATAGACAAAATTTGTATCTTGTCTCCATATTTTCGGTAATGCTACTATTTCCCATAGAGCAGGATACATTTCCCATATTCGTTTGAAGAAGTGAGCTTGTTTGAATAATGCCATATAGCATAATCCAGGTTTATTCCAAATAGGATGCTCATTGGTATGAATAACCGTTTTTACTTCTCCAAATTCTCTATATTTGACTTGAGTAGCTCCAGAAAAATCATTGTAATCATGATCATATCTGTGTTTCTTAATCAATGGATAAATCTTTCTCTCAGATTTCTCTTCATCTGATTTGTTATTGAAGCTCTTCTTTTTAAGAAAAGTCTTCTTAAAGAATGGACGAAAGTCTTTGACTTTCTTAACTTGATGAATTTGTCGAAATGCTTTGTATGATCGTTTGGGTGGAACAACATTCTTTTCCTCTGGCCATAAACCATCATCTTCTTCGATAGGCCAGTATGAATTGGACGATCTAGGCAATGATTTATGCTCATTATCAGGCCAATTTTCAATCGCTTCTTTTAGTTGTTGATGTTCCAATTCGTCTTTTGAAGGTTTATCTTCCTCTAGTGGATAACTTTCCCAAGGACCATTCCAACCATTATCATTATCATGATCTTTCTTTTTATCATGATTTTCTTCTTTAGTATCAGTAGCTTTTTGCTTCATAGCAATCCTTTCTAGACGTTGAATAACCATTTTAATCATATCTGAAGCCCAATCTGGTGCTTGAGGCTCAGGAGTATTATTAAGAGGTTTAGTCGTCTTTGGAAAATTTTGAACAACATTTTCATTATGAATCATGAATGCTGATTGTTCTTCTCCCATAAAAGGATTTCCTGGGGGATAATACAATTCCTTAAATTTATCTTCAGGAACGTAAATAAATGTGCTACCATCTGAGGTGTGTGTGACTTCGTTTTGTCGAATGTCCTCATCAGACTTTATCAACTTGAGTTTTTTAGTTTGATTAACACACTCATCGCACAACTGAAAAGAATTTATATTTGGACCATTTTGGTCCACAACGGTACATATATATTTATTACAAGGTTTCATACCTTGTAATAACTCCTCTCGGATCCTTGATCCAAATCTTCCTTCAATGTGCCTGACAGGGGCATTAACTCCGGGGATGACCAGAGTCGTCTCGGAGACCTTTCTCCTTCGACTGGGGATAAACTTTTCCCCAGACTGGTATTGTTACAGTTTCCTTTTCCTCTTCTATGACGGACTTTTATTACATCATCATTACTATACAGTTTAGTGGACGTTTATCTCCTTTAGCTAACACTTTCATATTTCCTTTCATAGGTAGTTAGCTGCGCTTACTGCACATTCCCTTTATAGTTTTCTTTGTTCTCAAAACGTATATAAACCTTAGAATACCCTGTACAATTTCCAGTTCCAACTTAATCGAATCATACTCCCAATTTTGACTCGAACTCCTCGTTCTCTTTCTCTTGAGCTCGTCGTCGACTTAGAGACCTTTGTCATCGTTTGACTTAGTGTCCAGAACTTGTCCAGTAGGTTGGGAGCGGACCGAGACTCTGCTTGCCACTGTTGACTCAGAATGAACTGCATTGGGAGCATCGATCTTAACACAAGTTGGAACTCTCAGACTGCTCAGTGTTTCTACACTAGCCAGACACCATTGATACCGGAACCTCGACCCTCAGACCCCCCAACGGCTCTGTCCGTTTCAGACGAAAGTATTATTTAGATCGAAGGGAAGTTTTTCCATCAACTACAGGAACAGGGTGGTTTTTTCGCTCAGGAACCAAGAAAAAGAACAAACCAGTACCAGAATCCCTCCTTGAAGGTAATTACATTGAAGGACAAGAGGACGCCTTCCCAGACAATGTTTGGATTGATTGGATAAACGAACACAAAGAAGGATTTCATTCTTTATTCAAACCGCCTACAGACGAACCAGAACTCTCCTGGTGGAACGAATATCTCAACCTTGCTGATATTGCAGGACGAGAACAATATGCACTTAGGGATGGAGAACTACAGCCTTGGATAGAATTCCAAGAACAGAAACAGATCGAAGTAAATCTATTTGGAGATCCAGAATCAGGAAAGAAGAAGGACGAAACAGGGGAACCTACAGACCTGAAAGAAGAAACAGAGAAGATGGCATCTGACGCAGCAGCACCTGCCTCTAAAGGAGATATTAAGCCGCAGCCCATGCGCATTTTTATTGGAAAACGAACCAAAGCAAAGGCTTTCATTGGAAACCTAGAAGACTATTTCGTTTTGAACGATGACAATTATAAAAACAAAGGCCAGAAACAGATTCAATTCGCTCTTGCCTGTCTAGGACAGGAACTCGACGATTGGAAGGTTCTAATCAAGGAGGAACTAGACAATGATGAAGAAACGACCCTCAACTGGACGAGTTGGGCCGAATTCAAGAAGCGCTTTTTAGCAGATTGGGGCGAAGTTAACAGTGCACTCAGGGCCCTGAACAATTTGGCCAATCTTAGAGTAGGGGGCAATGTTTCAGTCCCTGAATATATCAGAAAATTCCGCATGGAGATTGGAACTTCAGGATTGAAAGGGACAACCGCACAACTTCAGGCATTTGTTAAAGGACTCCCTGAAAGTATCGCCACCAAGATCCTCAAGGCGAACGTTCTATCAATGAAAGAAGCATATGAAAAAGCAGAACAGCTTCATGGCGCTTGGGAAATGATGCGAGCGCTTGGATGCAAACCAGGACAAGGGAACCGCTCCAATTTTAACCGAAACACCAACACTAGGAGTGGATCAACTCGATCAGTTAATGCTATGCCCACTGGACGTCTGACAGACAAACAAAAGGAGGAATACATGAAAACTGGGAAGTGTTTCAGATGTAGAAACCAGGGACATGTTTCAAAAAATTGTCCGAAACGAAACACCACTCCAAACGCCTCCTTCAGGTCCTCTTCATCGTTTCAGAATAAAGGGATCAGATCCATCCCTGAGGACACGCCCAAAGACAAACAAGACGATCCAGTTGCGAGTATCAGAGCAATCCTTGCTGGAATGAAGGCCGATGAACGAGAAGGTCTCCTTAATGAACTTGAGAATGAGGGTTTTTAACCAGGAAGCGTCACACAGCGGTTGGCACTTCCACAGCAAATGGACTTTCACAGTTAGCGCTTGATTCTGTAATAGTACAATCAAATAATGACAAGCGCCTTTCAATCACTGTTGAAACAATAGATTTACCCGCTGAAACCTCTGCCCTCATCGATTGCGGAGCAGAAGGGAACTTTATTGATGAAGAAATAACAACAAAACTACCAAAAGAAAAACTAAGAAAACCAATTCGAGTCAGGAATGCAGATGGAACAATCAACACGAATGGAATGATCACCCATCGAGTATTAATTCAATATTCAATTGGAGGAAAGTGTCACAGTAACTGGTTCTTAATCACCAAGTTAGGGGACCAACGACTAATCTTGGGAATTCCTTGGTTAGAAGAAAATAACCCGACTATTGATTGGAGAGACAAAACGATTCACCTCATTGATAATCAACGACAAGATGGGACGATCTGGCAACTTGCACTGGACAATCAATGGGGAGAAGACGACTATTGGATTAGGGTCAAAATGTCAGCATCTCAAGCACTGGAACATCAACTGAAAAAGGACAAACCAAAGACAGAACTACCTGTGGAATATGAGAAATGGCGATCAGTCTTTGAGAAAAAGGCTTCAGAACGATTTCCTACCTCTAGAACTTGGGATCATGTGATCGAACTGAAAAGCGGTTTTACTCCTAAAGTTAGCAAAATCTACCCGTTATCAATTAAAGAGCAGTCGTCCTTGGACGAATGGATTGAAGAACAACTTGCTAAAGGATATATCAAATTGTCGAAATCACCTCAGGCCTCACCATTTTTCTTTGTTTCAAAAAAAGAAAGCAGAGCATTACGGCCATGTCAAGACTACAGATACCTAAATGATTGGACGATCAAGAACGCATACCCACTGCCCCTAGTATCCGATCTCCTTACTAAACTTGCTGGAGTGCAATACTTCACCAAATTAGATCTTCGCTGGGGATACAATAACGTCCGAATCAAGAAAGGCGACGAATGGAAAGCAGCCTTCATCACAAATCGAGGATTATATGAACCAACTGTTATGTTCTTTGGATTATGCAATTCGCCATCTACGTTCCAGACCATGATGAACGAATATTTCAGAGATATGATTAATGAAGGATGGCTCATCATTTACATGGACGACATTTTGATCTGTTCTCAAAACAAGACAGAATTGGAAAAACAAACAAAACGAGTTCTAGACTGATTAGAGGAGAACGACTTGTTCCTGAAACTGGAAAAGTGTAAATTCGCTGTACAAGAAGTCGAATTTCTAGGAATGATCATATCGCCTGGAAAAATACAGATGGATCCTATTAAACTAGCAGGGATAGCTGATTGGCCAGTACCAACAACAGTCAAACAAGTTCGGTCATTCCTAGGATTTGGGAACTTCTACCGACGATTCATTGGAAATTTCGCGGCTATAGCAAAACCGCTCACCAATTTAACAAAGAAGACGGAGATATTTGACTGGAACACGGAACGTCAAGCTGCGTTTGATACCTTGAAACAACGATTTGCCTCTATGCCAGTTCTCCTAATGCCAAACCCAGCAAAACCATTTATCCTCCAAACTGACGCCTCTAACAAGGCCATAGGAGCAGTATTAAAACAAGCAGATGACTCTGGCGCATTACATCCTTGTGGTTTTATTTCCCACGCCCTAACATCAACAGAACAGAACTACCAGATTTATGATAGAGAATTACTTGCCATCATTAAAGGATTGGCAGTTTGGCGTCACCTGCTGCATGGATCACCTCATACCATCATTGTGCACTGTGATCACAAGAACCTGTCCTATTACAGAACGGCTCAACGACTAACACCTAGACAAGCCAGATGGTCATCCCTATTGTCCGAATTTGACCTCCGGATTGAACATGTACCAGGAACGAAGATGTTTGAGGCAGATGCCCTATCTAGACGACCAGATCATATGGGAAATGACGAAGAACAGACCACAGTCACTATGTTACCAAATGATCGCTTCATTCGCCTCATCAATAACGATTTAGCTGATGAATTGAAGAAGTATATGGCAAATGACGATTTCGGACGAATTCTGGTTGATGTCATTAAAAGACAGAGAGCGCCACCAATCAAATCAAAGCTACAAGACTGGACATATACCCATGGCATCGTCTACTATCTTGGGAAGATCTATATCCCTGATTGGATCAAACTGAGGACTAGATTAATTAAAGATATGCACGAAGCTCTATCTTCTGGACACCCTGGACGATTGAAAACTTTGGCACTTCTAAAACACGACTACTGGTGGCCAGGAATGTACAGACATGTCAAGGAATGGGTAGAAGGATGTGCATTATGCCAACAGATGAAGGTTAACACCCATCCAAATGCGCCAGCATTAATTCCTATTCCATAGAAAGCAACACACCCCTTCCAACAAGTAACCCTTGATTTCATTACTGATCTTCCTATCTCGGATGGATATGACTCAATATTGGTCACAGTGGACCATGGCCTTACGAAGGGGGTAATTTTCACCCCTTGTAACAAGACAATCGATGCTTTAGGGACAGCTGACCTCTACATCTCTGAAATCTTCAAGCGCTTTGGACTCCCTGACATCTTAATCTCTGATAGAGGACCACAGTTCTCCACCAAAGTATTCCAAGAGATACGAAAAGCATTAGGAATTGACCACAGAATGAGCACTGCCTATCATCCTCAAACAGATGGGGAAACTGAACGGGTTAATCAAGAGCTTGAGATCTATCTTCAGATGTTTTGTACCAATAAACCCCACAAATGGAAACCACTCTTGCCTATCGCCGAATTTGCACACAATAATCACTATCATGATACAATAAAAACATCTCCATTCCAACTTATGTACGGAACAGATCCGATCGCCATCCCTACAGCGGCGCTCAAGATGACTGCCCCAGCAGCAGAAGAACGTCTTCAGATGCTTCGAAGAGCAAGAGAAGAGGCATTAGCAGCACATGAACTCGCCAGGCAAACAGTCGCTCAAAGATTCAAAGACAAGTCAATTAAATTCAAGAAAGGCGACAAGGTCTGGCTCGAAAACAAGAACCTACACATTCCATATCAATCAAGAAAGCTTGCGCCAAAACGAGAAGGACCCTTTCAGGTTGAACAAGTCATGGGACCAGTTACATACAAGCTGAAATTACCGAAACAATGGCGCATCCACCCGGTATTTCATGCATCGCTTCTCACTCCATATAAGGAAACATCTATGCATGGACCAAACTTTACCACACCACCTCCCAATATAGTAAATGGACAGGAGGAGTTTGAAATCGAAGCTATCCTTGGACATTGAAAACGCGGAGCAGGCTATCAATATTTGGTTAAGTGGAAAGGCTATGGATCAAATGACAATACTTGGGAACCTGAACGCCATTTGGGAAATGCTGCGGACATTCTGATAGAATATAAGAACAGGAGACGCCTATAGAACTTCATCCATGGTGTTACAATTTCTTTCCCTTTCGTTGACGGACTTACTTCATTATATAATCATTGTTATGCGTTTCATGGACGCTCATCTCCTTTAGCTACTTTACCTTCACATTTCCTTTCTTAGGTATTTAGCTGTACATTTCCTTTTATATTTCTCTTGTTCTTTTACGTATATAAACCTCCTTGTAAAGTAGCTAGACTCCAGTTCCAACTTAATCGAATTCTTCTCTCAACCTCTGAACGAAACTCTTCGCTCTTTGAGCTCGTCGTTTGTTTGACCTTCGTCATCATCTGACTTAGCGTCCCGAACTTGTCCAGTAGGCTGGGAGCAGTTGACTCAGAACGAATTGCATTGAGAGCATCGATCTTAACACAAGTTGGAACTCCCAGAACCGCTCAGTGTTTCTACACTAGCCAGACACCATTGATACCAGAACTTCGAACCTCAGACCCCCCAACGGCTCTGTCTGTTTCAGACGAAAGTATTATCTAGATTGAAAGGAAGTCTTTCCATCGACTACAGGAACAGGGTGGTTTTTCCGCTCAGGAACTAAGAAAAAGAACGAACCAGTACCAGAATCCCTCTTTGAAGGTGATTACATTGAAGGACCAGAGGACGCCTTCCCAGACAACGTTTGGATTGATTGGGTAAATGAAGAACACAAAGAAGGATTTCTTTCGTTATTCAAACCGCCCACAGACGAACCAGAACTTTCCTGGTGGAACGAATATCTCAACCTTGCTGATATTGCAGGATGAGAGCGATACGCACTCAAGGAAGGAGAACTACAGCCTTGGATAGAATTCCAAGAACAGAAACAGATCGAAACAAATCTATTCGGAGATCCAGAATCAGGGAAGAAGAAAGACGAAACAGGAGAACCTACAGATCCGAAAGAAGAAACAGAGAAGATGGCATCTGATGCAGCAGCACCTGCCTCTAAAGGAGATATCAAACCGCAGCCTATGCGTGTTTTTACAGGAAAACGAACCAAAGCAAAGGCTTTCATTGGAAGTCTTGAAGATTACTTTGTTTTGAATGACGATAACTATAAAGGCAAAGCACAGAAACAGATTCGATTTACTCTTGCCTGTCTTGGGCAGGAACTTGATGATTGGAAAGTCCTGATCAAGGATGAATTAGAGGATGAAGAAGAAACAACCCTTACTTGGACGAACTGGGCAGAATTCAAGAAGCGGTTCTTAGCTGATTGGGGCAAAGTTAATAGCGCTCTTAGAGCGCTGAACAATCTAGCCAATCTCAGAGTAGGAGGAGATGTTTCAGTCCCTGAATATATCAGAAAATTCCGCATGGAAATCGGTACTTCTGGATTGAAAGGAACTACTGCACAGCTCCAGGCTTTTGTCAAAGGACTCCCTGAAAGTATTGCTACAAAAATCCTCGAAGCGAATGTTCTATCAATGAAAGAAGCATATGAAAAGGCAGAACAGCTTCATGGCACTTGGGAAATGATGTGAGCGCTTGGGCGAAAACCAGGACAAGGGAACCGCTCTAATTTTAATCGAAACACCAATAACAGGGGTGGATCAACCCGATCAGTAAATGCGATGCCCACCGGACGATTGACAGATGAGCAAAAAGAGGAATACATGAAATCTGGGAAATGTTTCAGATGCGGAAACCAGGGGCATGTTTCAAGGAATTGTCCCAAACGAAATACCATGTCAAACACCTCCTTCAGGGCCTCCTCATCGTTTCAGAATAAGGGGATCAGATCTATCCCTGAAGATGCGCCCAAGGAAAAGAAAGACGATCCAGTTGCAAGCATCAGAGCAATCCTTGCTGGAATGAAGACCGATGAACGAGAAGGTCTTCTTAATGAACTTGAGAACGAGGGTTTTTAACCTGGAAGCGTCACACAGCGGTTGGCACTTCCATAATAAATGGACATTCACAGTTAGCGCTTGATTCTGTAATAGTAAGATCGAACAATGACAAGCGCCTTTCAATTTCTGTGGAGACGTCCGATTTACCCGCTGAAACTTCAGCTCTAATTGATTGTGGAGCAGAAGGGAATTTTATTGATGAAGAAGTAACCACCAAGTTACTAAAAGAAAAATTGCGAAAACCAATTAAAGTCAGAAACGCAGATGGAACGGTTAAGACTAATGGAATGATCACACATCGAGTCCACATTCAATATTCAATCGGAGGAAAACGATACAGCAACTGGTTTTTAATCACTAAATTGGGAGATCAACGATTAATTTTGGGAATCCCTTGGTTAGAAGAAAACAATCCTACTATTGATTGGAGAGATAAAACGATGCACCTCATTGATGAACACCGAAATGAAGGAACTATCTGGCAAATGGCATTGGACAATCAACAATGGGGAGAAGATGATTACTGGATCAGAGTCAAAACATCAGCGTCTCAAGCATTAGAACATCAGTTAAAAAAGGATGAACCAAAAACAGAATTACCATTGGAATATGAGAAATGGCGTTCAGTCTTTGAGAAAAAGGCATCGGAACGATTCCCAACCTCCAGAACTTGGGATCATGCTATAGATTTGAAAACCGGTTTTAATCCTAAAGTTAGCAAGATTTATCCATTATCAATCAAAGAACAAACGTCGTTAGATGAATGGATTGAGGAACAGCTAGCCAAAGGATACATCAGACCGTCAAAATCTCCTCAAGCATCACCGTTTTTCTTTGTCTCAAAAAAGGAAAGTGGTGCGCTTCGGCCATGCCAAGATTATAGATATTTAAACGATTGGACAATCAAGAACGCATACCCATTGCCCCTAGTATCCGATCTCCTTACAAAACTTGCTGGATCACAGTATTTCACCAAATTAGATCTCCGTTGGGGATATAATAACGTCAGGATCAAGAAAGGTGATGAATGGAAAGCTGCTTTCATTACCAACAGAGGACTATACAAACCAACTGTTATGTTCTTTGGCCTCTGCAATTCACCATCTACATTTCAAACTATGATGAACGAATACTTCAGAGATATGATTAATGAAGGATGGCTCATTATCTACATGGACAACATCCTGATATGTTCTCAGAACTTAAACGAGCTAGAAGAACGAACAAAGAGAGTCCTTGATCGGCTGGAAGAGAATGATCTGTTCCTGAAATTAGAAAAATGTAAATTCGCTGTTCAAGAAGTTGAATTTCTGGGCATGATCATCTCGCCAGGAAGAATACGAATGGATCCTATCAAACTTGCAGGAATAGCTGATTGGCCAGTACCATCAACGGTTAAACAAGTCCGATCATTCCTAGGTTTTGGGAACTTTTATCGACGTTTTATTGGAAATTTTGCAGCAATTGCAAAACCGCTCACAGATCTAACCAAGAAAGCGGAACCATTGGACTGGAATAATGAACGTCAAATGGCCTTTGACACCCTAAAGCAACGGTTCGCCTCTATGCCAGTTTTGTTAATGCCAAATCCTGCAAAACCATTTATCCTTCAAACTGATGCCTCTAACAAAGCAATTGGGGCAGTACTGAAGCAGGCTGATGAATCTGGAGCACTCCATCCATGTGGATTTATATCCCATGCGTTAACACCAACGGAACAGAATTACCAAATTTATGACAGAGAACTGCTTGCAATCATCAAGGGACTTGCAGTATGGCGCCATCTATTACATGGCTCTCCTCACACAATCATCATCCATTGTGATCACAAGAACTTGTCCTACTACCGAACTGCTCAACGCTTAACACCCCGACAAGCTCGGTGGTCATCATTGTTATCTGAATTTGATCTTCGTATTGAACATATACCTGGAACAAAAATGTTCGAAGCAGATGCATTATCCAGACAACCAGATCACATGGGAAATGATGAAGAACAAACCACTGTCACTGTTCTACCAAATGACCGATTTATTCGACTAATCAATGATGATCTTGCCAGTGAATTAAAGAAATATATGGCAAATGATGATTTTGGACGCATCCTTATTGAAGTTATCACTAAACAAAGGGCGCCACTGTTACAATTTCTTTCCCTTTCGTTGACGGACTTACTTCATTATATAATCATTGTCATGCGTTTCATGGACGCTCATCTCCTTTAGCTATTTTACCTTCACATTTCCTTTCTTAGGTATTTAGCTGTACGATTCCTTTTATATTTCTCTTGTTCTTTTACGTATATAAACCTCCTTGTAAAGTAGCTAGACTCTAGTTCCAACTTAATCGAATTCTTCTCTCAACTTCTGAACGAAAACTCCTCGCTCTTATCTCTTTGAGCTCGTCGTTTATTTGACCTTTGTCATCGTTTGACTTAGTGTCCAGAACCTGTCCAGTAGGCTGGGAGCAGACCGAGACTCTGCTTGCCACTGTTGACTTAGAACAAATTGCGTTGAGAGCATCGATCTTAACACAAGTTGGAACTCACAGAACCGCTCAGTGTTTCTACACTAGCCAGACACCATTGATACCAGAACCTCGAACCTCAGACCCCCGAACGGCTCTGCCCGTTTTAGACGAAAGTATTATCTAGATCGACGAGAAGTTTTTCCATCGACTACTGGAACAGGGTGGTATTTCCGCTCAGGAACTAAGAAGAAGAACGAACCAGTACCAGCATCCCTCTTTGAAGGTGATTATATTGAAGGAGACGGAAAGGAAGTCTTCCCAGATAACGTTTGGATCGAGTGGATCAACGAAGATCTAAAAGAGGACTTTTATTCTCTATTTTATCCACCCACTGAAGAACCAGAATCCTCCTGGTGGAACGAATTCATCAGTCTCTCTGGAGCACCACCACAGGATAGATACGCACTTCAAGACAAAGGGATACAGCCTTGGAGAGACTTCCTAGAACAGAAACAGATCGAACAAAGTTTATTTGGAGATCCAGAATCAGGGAAGAAGAAAGACGAAACAGGAGAACCTACAGATCCAAAAGAAGAAACAGAAAAGATGGCATCTGACGCAGCAGCACCTGCCTCTAAAGGAGATATCAAACCGCAACCTATGCGTGTTTTTACAGGAAAACGAACCGAAGCAAAGGCTTTCATTGGAAGTCTTGAAGATTACTTTGTTTTAAATGACGATAATTATAAAGGCAAAGCACAGAAACAGATTCGATTTACTCTTGCCTGTCTTGGGCAGGAACTCGATGATTGGAAAGTCCTGATCAAGGATGAATTAGATAATGAAGAAGAAACAACCCTTACTTGGACAAATTGGGCAGAATTCAAGAAACGTTTCCTAGCCGATTGGGGTGAAGTTAATAGCGCTCTCAGAGCGCTGAACAATCTAGCCAATCTCAGAGTAGGGGGTGACGTTTCAGTCCCTGAATATATCAGAAAATTCCGCATGGAGATCGGTACTTCTGGATTGAAAGGAACTACTGCGCAGCTCCAGGCTTTTGTCAAAGGACTCCCTGAAAGTATTGCTACAAAGATACTTGAAGCGAACGTCCTATCCATGAAAGAAGCATATGAAAAGGCAGAACAGCTTCATGGCGCTTGGGAAATGATGCGAGCGCTTGGGAGAAAACCAGGACAAGGGAACCGTTCTAATTTTAATCGAAACACCAATAACAGGAGCAGATCAACCCGATCAGTAAATGCAATGCCCACCAGACATTTGACAGATGAACAAAAGGAGGAATACATGAAATCTGGAAAATGTTTCAGATGCGGAAACCAGGGGCATGTTTCAAGGAATTGTCCCAAACGAAATACCACGTCAAACACCTCCTTCAGGGCCTCCTCATTGTTTCAGAATAAGGGGATCAGATCTATCCCTGAAGATGCGCCCAAGGAAAAGAAAGACGACCCAGTTGCAAGCATCAGAGCGATCCTTGCTGGAATGAAGGCCGATGAGCGAGAAGGTCTTCTCAATGAACTCGAGAACGAGGGTTTTTAATCCGGAAGCGTCACACAGCGGTTGGCACTTCCATAACAAATGGACATTCACAGTTGGCACTTGATTCTGTAATAGTAAGATCAAATAATGACAAGCGCCTTTCAATTTCTGTGGAAACGTCCGATTTACCCGCTGAAACTTCCGCTCTAATTGATTGTGGAGCAGAAGGGAATTTTATTGACGAAGAAGTAACCACCAAGTTACCAAAAGAAAGATTGCGAAAACCAATTAGAGTCAGAAACGCAGATGGAACGGTTAACACTAATGGAATGATCACGCATCAAGTCCACATTCAATATTTAATTGGAGGAAAACGATACAGCAACTGGTTTCTAATCACTAGATTGGGAGATCAACGATTAATTTTGGGAATCCCTTGGTTAGAAGAAAATAATCCTACTATTGATTGGAGAGATAAAACGATACATCTCATTGATGAACAACGAAATGAAGGAACTATCTGGCAAATGGCATTGGACAATCAACAATGGGGAGAAGATGATTACTGGATCAGAGTCAAAACATCAGCGTCTCAAGCATTAGAACATCAGTTGAAAAAGGACGAACCGAAGACAGAATTACCATTGGAATATAGGAAATGGCACTCGGTCTTTGAGAAAAAGGCATCGGAACGATTCCCAACCTCCAGAACTTGGGATCATGCCATCGACTTGAAAACCGGTTTTAATCCTAAAGTTAGCAAGATTTATCCATTATCAATCAAGGAACAATCGTCGTTAGACGAATGGATTGAGGAACAGCTAGCTAAAGGATACATCAGACCATCGAAATCTCCTCAAGCTTCGCCGTTTTTCTTTGTCTCAAAGAAGGAAAGTGGCGCGCTTCGGCCATGCCAAGATTATAGATATTTAAACGATTGGACAATCAAAAACGCATACCCATTGCCCCTTGTATCCGATCTCCTTACAAAACTTGCCGGTTCACAGTATTTCACCAAATTAGATCTCCGTTGGGGATATAATAACGTCAGGATCAAGAAAGGTGACGAATGGAAAGCTGCTTTCATTACCAACAGAGGATTATATGAACCAACTGTTATGTTCTTCGGATTATGCAATTCGCCATCTACATTCCAAACTATGATGAACGAATACTTCAGAGACATGATCAATGAAGGATGGCTCATTATCTACATGGACGACATCCTGATATGTTCTCAGAATTTGAACGAACTAGAAGAACGGACAAAAAGAGTCCTAAATCGATTGGAAGAAAACGATCTATTCCTGAAATTAGAAAAATGTAAATTCGCTGTTCAAGAAGTTGAATTTCTGGGCATGATCATCTCACCTGGAAAAATACGAATGGATCCTATCAAACTCGCAGGAATAGCTGATTGGCCAGTACCATCAACGGTAAAACAAGTCCGATCATTCCTAGGTTTTGGGAACTTTTATCGACGATTTATTGGAAATTTTGCAGCAATTGCAAAACCACTCACAGATCTAACCAAGAAAGCGGAACCATTTGACTGGAATAACGAGCGCCAACTTGCCTTTGACACCCTAAAGCAACGGTTCGCTTCTATGCCAGTGTTGTTAATGCCAAATCCTGCAAAACCGTTCATCCTTCAAACCGACGCCTCTAACAAAGCAATTGGAGCGGTACTGAAACAGGCTGACGAGTCTGGAGCACTCCACCCATGTGGATTTATATCCCATGCGTTAACACCAACAGAACAGAATTACCAAATTTATGACAGAGAACTGCTTGCAATCATCAAGGGACTTGCAGTATGGCGCCATCTATTACATGGTTCTCCTCACACGATCATTGTCCATTGTGATCACAAGAACTTGTCCTACTACCGAACTGCTCAACGTTTAACACCCCGACAAGCTCGGTGGTCATCATTGTTATCTGAATTTGATCTTCGTATTGAACATGTACCTGGAACAAAAATGTTCGAAGCAGACGCATTATCCAGACGACCAGATCACATGGGAAATGATGAAGAACAAACTACTGTCACTGTCCTGCCAAATGACCGATTTATTCGACTGATCAATGATGATCTTGCCAGTGAATTAAAGAAATATATGGCAAATGATGATTTTGGACGCATCCTTATTGAAGTTATCACTAAACAAAGGGCGCCGCCGATTAAATCGAAACTGCAAGACTGGACATATACTCATGGCATCGTTTATTATCTAGGCAAGATCTATGTTCCTGACCGAATTGAGTTACGCACCCGGTTAATCAAGGAAATACATGAAGCATTATCTTCTGGACATCCTGGACGATTGAAGACGCTAGCGCTTTTGAAGCGTGATTACTGGTGGCCTGGAATGTATAGACATGTCAAAGAATGGGTTGAAGGTTGCGCACTCTGCCAACAAATGAAAGTCAATACTCACCCAAATTCACCAGCATTAATCCCTATTCCATCAAAAGCTACACGCCCATTTCAGCAGGTCACATTAGATTTCATCACTGATCTTCCTATTTCTGAAGGCTTTGATTCCATATTGGTCACGGTGGACCATGGCCTTACGAAGGGGGTAATTTTCATTCCTTGCAACAAGACGATCGATGCTTTAGGAACTGCAGATCTTTATATCTCTGAAATATTTAAACGCTTTGGACTCCCCGACATCCTGATCTCTGATAGAGGACCACAATTCTCCGCTAAAGTATTTCAAGAAATACGAAAAGCTTTAGGAATCGACCACAGGATGAGCACAGCCTATCATCCTCAGACAGATGGAGAAACTGAACGTGTAAATCAAGAACTCGAGATCTATCTTCGAATGTTCTGCACAAATGAACCCCATAAATGGAAGCCACTATTACCCATTGCTGAATTTGCACACAATAACCGATATCATGACACAATAAAAACATCCCCATTTCAACTCATGTATGGATCAGATCCGATTGCTATCCCTACAGCAGCGCTCAAAATGACTGCCCCAGCAGCAGAAGAACGCCTCCAGATGCTTCGAAGAGCAAGAGAAGAGGCATTAGCAGCACATGAACTCGCCAGGCAAACAGTCGCTCAAAGATTCAAAGACAAGTCAATTAGATTCGAGAAAGGCGACAAGGTCTGGCTCGAAAACAAGAACCTACACATCCCATATCAATCAAGGAAGCTTGCACCAAAACGAGAAGGACCCTTTCAGATTGAACAAATAATGGGACCAGTTACATACAAGCTGAAATTACCGAAACAATGGCGTATTCATCCTGTATTTCATGCATCGCTTCTCACTCCATATAAGGAAACGTCAATGCATGGACCAAACTTTACCACACCACCTCCCGATATAGTAAATGGACAGGAGGAATTTGAGATCGAAGCTATCCTTGGACATAGGAAACGCGGAACAGGCTATCAATATTTGGTTAAATGGAAAGGCTATGGAACAAATGACAACACCTGGGAACCGGAAAGACATCTAGGCAATGCTGCGGATATCTTGGTTGAGTATAAAAACAGAAGGAACCTCTGAAACGACTCAGAAGAAAATGACTTACTATCGCACCAATCTCCAATTAAAACATAATATCCGTTATGTCAAAAGATTCTGCAGAACTGTTGGACGATACACTCCTACTGTCAAAACCAGATACTCTGTCACACAGATGTTTGTTCCTGCCTTTAAACACCCTTCCAAACGAACGCTCTCTATATATCAAAAACTGAAATACGTTCCAATGATGTCAAAACCGCCCAAAGTATCGAGATTACCTCCTCACAAACGAACGCATCCGCAAGGACACACAGAGATTCCATATAACGCCTTACCAAAATATCTTCCTCAGTATCATCGCCTCTCTTTTGATCTAGGGGAGTTACCCACATTTCAGGAAGCCGAATCACACTACCTTCCAGCATCAGTTCACCCTTGTTTTCAAAATGACAACGTTTATCACAGGGTTTGGTTACGACGAACCTTCCCTGAATTATCAGAAGCTTTACAAAGGATTATTCAGCTTGGCAGAGACATCTCCGCGGAACAATGGCAATATGAACGGCAAATGAATATAAGGGGAAGTGAAAATTTTAACCGTGCACAAGCGCAAATGGAAATAGCACTTGCAACCGAGCAATATTATGTTCTCCTGAACCAAGCAATACAGGACAACATGGATAACCCAGAAATACGCGTTACACGCCATGAACGCCCTGATCAAATTCGTATTCAACATCCTGATGATGCAGGAACTCGATCAGAACAAGAAGAAATGGCCAGAAATTCTCGTGAGAACTTTCTCAGGACCAGAGCACCAGAGATCGAAGAGATCTTAGCTTTGGACTCCGACGATGAGATTTGGGATATTTAAATCACACCCAAAAGTCTTGTCCTTTCCCATCCTATTGATACAACATGTCCGCTGTCATCATCATCGCCTACCTCGTCGCTTTTGCCTTTGCACTCCTGGTCACAGCCTGTGGCCATTGCTACGACCCCTCCTTTGCCGCTGCCTCCCCGTTCCTCGCCACTGCCCACGACCTCCCCATTGAGGTCTTTGTTACCACCACCACCACCATCGACGAATATCTTTTCCCGGATTGGCCCGCCTCCCCTTCCTCTACCGTTGCCGCCCTACATCAGCATCCAGACGAACTTGTTGACTTCCTTATTGAGGAAGAAGCACCCCCACCCGCTCCGCCAGCACCATCTCTCGCCCGAACCCCCAACGCTACTCTTCTTCGGGCTCAGGAAGCCCTCGCCACCTTCATTGTTGACTACCAACTCTTCGCCGGACCTCTTGACGCCATGCTCAACACCGCCCTCACTACCGATCCTCACACTGTCACAGATGAAGAACGCGACGCAATTCTCGAACAAACAGTCCAGCTGGACTATATCACGAGGACTTTGCAATGGCGGTTTGAAACTGCTAATCATGATGTCAACACCATCGCCGAATGGTTGAAATCGCGAAGGGATCATGGGTGGACAAATGGTGGAAACCATGGTTGGGGAACAGGTTAAGAAGTCGGTGACTTCTTGCATACGAAGGGGGTAATGTTACAATTTCTTTCCCTTTCGTTGACGGACTTACTTCATTATATAATCATTGTTATGCGTTTCATGGACGCTCATCTCCTTTAGCTATTTTACCTTCACATTTCCTTTCTTAGGTATTTAGCTGTACGATTCCTTTTATATTTCTCTTGTTCTTTTACGTATATAAACCTCCTTGTAAAGTAGCTAGACTCTAGTTCCAACTTAATCGAATTCTTCTCTCAACTTCTGAACGAAAACTCCTCGCTCTTATCTCTTTGAGCTCGTCGTTTATTTGACCTTTGTCATCGTTTGACTTAGTGTCCAGAACCTGTCCAGTAGGCTGGGAGCAGACCGAGACTCTGCTTGCCACTGTTGACTTAGAACGAATTGCATTGAGAGCATCGATCTTAACAGCCACCGATTAAATCGAAAATGCAAGACTGGACATATACTCATGGCATCGTCTACTACTTAGGCAAGATCTATGTTCCTGATCGCATTGAGTTGCGCACTCGGTTAATCAAGGAAATACATGAAGCATTATCTTCTGGACATCCTGGACGATTAAAGACGCTAGCGCTTTTAAAGCGTGATTACTGGTGGCCTGGAATGTATAGACATGTCAAAGAATGGGTTGAAGGTTGCGCACTTTGCCAACAAATGAAAGTCAATACTCACCCAAATTCACCGGCATTAATCCCTATTCCATCAAAAGCTACACGCCCATTTCAGCAGGTCACACTCGATTTCATCACTGATCTTCCTATTTCTGAAGGCTTTGATTCTATATTGGTCACGGTGGACCATGGCCTTACAAAGGGGGTAATTTTCACTCCTTGCAACAAGACGATCGATGCTTTAGGAACTGCAGATCTTTATATCTCTGAAATATTTAAACTGTTAAGATCGATGCTCTCAACGCAATTTGTTCTAAGTCAACAGTGGCAAGCAGAGTCTCGGTCTGCTCCCAGCCTACTGGACAGGTTCTGGACACTAAGTCAAACGATGACAAAGGTCAAATAAACGACGAGCTCAAAGAGATGAGAGCGAGGAGTTTTTGTTCAGAAGTTGAGAGAAGAATTTGATTAAGTTGGAACTAAGGAAAAGAGACATACATGAGAGTCTTTATATACAAAAAGAACAAAGAGAACGTAAAAGGAAATGTATAGCTAATACCTTGGAAAGGAAAAGTGAAAGATAAAGCTAAAAGGGAATAAGCGTCCATGAAACGCATAGCTATGATTATATAATAAAGGAGTCCGTTAAACGAAAGGGAAAGAAATTGTAACATTACCCCCTTCGTATGCAAGAAGTCACCGACTTCTTATCCTGTTCCCCAGCCATGGTTTCCATTATTCGTCCACCCATGATCCCTGCGCGACTTTAACCATTCGGCAATGGTATTGATGTTGTGATTAGCGGTCTCAAACCGCCATTGCAAAGTCCTTGTAATATAGTCAAGTTGGACCGTTTGTTCAAGGATTGCGTCGCGCTCTTCGTCTGTGACAGTGTGAGGGTCGGTGGTGAGGGCGGTGTTGAGCATGGCATCGAGGGGTCCGGCGAATAACTGATAGTCGACGATGAAGGTGGCGAGGGCTTCCTGAGCCCGAAGAAGGGTGGCGTTAGGGGTCCTAGCGAGAGGTGGTGCGGGTGGAGCGGGTAGAGGTGCCTCTTCCTCAATAAAGGCGTCCATGAGCTCGTCTGGATGCTGATGAAGGTCAGCGATGGTGGAGGAAGGGGAGGTGGGCCAATTCGGGAAGAGGTAGTCGTCGATGGTGGTGGTGGTGGTGACAAAGACCTCAATAGGGAGGTCATGAGCGGTGGCGAGGAACGGGGAGGCAGCGACGAAGGTAGGATCATAACAATGGCCACAGGCTGTGACCAAGAGCGCGAAGGCGAAAGCAACGAGGTAGGCGACGACGACGATGGCAGACATGTTGTATCGATAAGATGAGAGAGGACAAGACCTCTGGGTGTGGTTTAAATATCCCAAATCTCATCGTCGGAGTCCAAAGCTAAGATCTCTTCAATCTCAGGTTCTCTGGTCCTGAGAAAGTTCTCATGGGAGTTTCTAGCCGCTTCTTCTTGTTCTGATCGGATTCTTGCATTGTCAGGGTGTGGAATACGAATTTGGTCAGGGTGTTCATGTCGTGTAACGTGTATCTCTGGGTCGTTTATGCTGTCCTGTATTGCTTGGTTCAGAAGAATGTAGTATTGCTCGGTTGCAAGGGCGATTTCCATTTGCGCTCTTGTGCGGCTAAAATTTTCACTTCCCCTTATATTCATTCGTCGTTCATATTGCCATTGTTCCGCGGAGATGTCTCTGCCACATTGAATAATTCTCTGTAAAGCTTCTGATAATTCAGGGAAGGTTCGTCGTAACCAAACCCTGTGATAAACGTTATCATATTGAAAACAGGGATGGACTGATGCTGGAAGATAATGTGATTCGGCTTCCTGGAATGTGGGCAGTTCTCCTAGATCAAAAGAGAGGCAATGGTATTGGGGAAGATACTTTGGCAAGGCATTATATGGAATTTCTGTATGTCCTTGCGGATGAATTCGTTTATGAGGAGGTAATTGTGATACTTTGGGTGGTTTTGACATCATTGGGACGTATTTCAATGTCTGATATGTAGAGAGCGTTCGTTTAGAAGGATGTTTAAAGGCAGGAACAAACATCTGCGTGACAGAGTATCTGGTTTTGACAGTAGGAGTGTATCGTCCAATGGTTCTGCAGAATCTTTTGACATAGCGGATATTATGTTTTAATTGGAGGTTGGTGCGATAATAAGTCATTGTGCCGAATATTTCAGAGGTTTCTTCTGTTTTTATACTCTACTAGAATATCCGCAGCATTGCCCAAATGTCGTTCTGGTTCCCAGGTATTGTCATTTGCTCCATAGCCTTTCCACTTGACTAAGTATTGATAACCGGCTCCACGTTTTCGATGTCCAAGGATAGCCTCAATCTCAAACTCTTCTTGTCCATTAACCATATCGGGAGGTGGCATAGTGAAATTCGGACCATGCATTGAGGTTTCCTTATATGGAGTGAGGAGCGATGCATGAAACACAGGGTGAATGCGCCATTGTTTCGGTAACTTCAATCTATAGGTAACTGGCCCCATGACTTGTTCAACCTGGAAGGGTCCTTCTCGTTTTGGTGCTAGCTTTCTTGATTGATATGGAATGTGGAGATTCTTGTTTTCAAGCCAGACTTTGTCACCCTTTTCGAATCTGATTGACTTGTCTCTGTATCTATGAGCGACCATTTGTCTAGCAAGTTCATGAGCAGCTAGAGCTTCTTCTCTGGCTTTTCGAAGCATCTGGAGGCGTTCTTCCGCTGCTGGAGCAGTCATTTTGAGCGCTGCTGTAGGGATAGCGATCGGATCTGTTCCATACATAAGTTGGAATGGAGATGTTTTTATTGTATCATGATAACGATTATTGTGTGCAAATTCGGCGATAGGCAAGAGTGGTTTCCATTTGTGGGGTTCATTGGTACAAAACATCCGAAGATAGATCTCAAGTTCTTGATTGACGTGTTCAGTTTCGCCATCTGTTTGAGGATGATAAGCAGTGCTCATCCTGTGATCAATTCCCAATGCTTTTCGTATTTCTTGGAATACTTTAGCAGAGAATTGTGGTCCTCTATCAGAGATTAAGACATCTGGGAGTCCAAAGCACTTGAAGATTTCAGAAATATAAAGATCGGCTGTTCCTAAAGCGTCGATTGTCTTGTTGCAAGGGGTGAAAATTACCCCCTTCGTAAGGCCATGGTCCACCGTGACCAATATGGAGTCAAAGCCTTCGGAAACAGGAAGATCAGTGATGAAATCGAGTGTGACCTGCTGAAATGGGCGTGTAGCTTTTGATGGGATAGGGATTAATGCCAGTGAATTTGGGTGAGTATTGACTTTCATTTGCTGGCAAAGTGCGCAACCTTCAACCCATTCTTTGACATGTCGATACATTCCAGGCCACCAATAATCACGCTTCAAAAGTGCTAGTGTTTTCAATCGTCCAGGGTGTCCTGAAGATGATGCTTCATGTATCTCCTTAATTAATCGAGTGCGCAACTCAATTCGATCAGGCACATAAATCCTGCCCAAGTAATAAACGATACCATGAGTGTATGTCCAGTCTTGTAGTTTGGATTTAATTGGTGGTGCTCTTTGCTTAGTGATAACTTCAATAAGGATGCGTCCAAAATCGTCGTTTGCCATGTATTTCTTTAATTCGCTGGCAAGATCATCATTGATTAGTCGAATAAATCGGTCATTCGGCAAAACCGTGACAGTAGTTTGTTCCTCATCATTTCCCATATGATCTGGTCGTCTGGATAATGCATCTGCTTCGAACATTTTTGTGCCGGGTATATGTTCAATACGAAGATCATATTCAGATAGCAATGATGACCACCGAGCTTGTCGAGGTGTTAAGCGTTGAGCAGTTGGGTAGTAAGACAAGTTCTTGTGATCACAATGGACGATGATCGTGTGAGGAGAACCATGTAATAGATGGCGCCATACTGCAAGTCCCTTGATGATTGCAAGCAGTTCTCTGTCGTAAATTTGATAATTCTGCTCTGTTGGTGTTAACGCATGGGATATAAATCCACATGGATGGAGTGCTCCAGATTCATCAGCCTGTTTCAGTACCGCTCCAATTGCTTTGTTGGAGGCGTCGGTTTGAAGGATGAACGGTTTTGCAGGATTTGGCATTAACAATACTGGCATAGAGGCGAACCGTTGCTTTAGGGTGTCAAAGGCAAGTTGGCGCTCATTATTCCAGTCAAATGGTTCCGTTTTCTTGGTTAGATCTGTGAGTGGTTTTGCGATTGCTGCAAAGTTCCCAATAAAACGTCTGTAAAAGTTTCCAAAACCTAGGAATGATCGGACTTGTTTAACCGTTGATGGTACTGGCCAATCAGCTATTCCTGCGAGTTTGATAGGATCCATTTGTATTTTTCCAGGTGAGATGATCATGCCCAGAAATTCAACTTCTTGAACAGCGAATTTACATTTTTCTAATTTCAGGAATAGATCGTTCTCTTCTAATCGATCGAGAACCCTTTTTGTTCGTTCTTCTAGTTCGTTCAAATTCTGAGAACATATTAAGATGTCGTCCATGTAGATAATGAGCCATCCTTCATTAATCATGTCTCTGAAGTATTCGTTCATCATAGTTTGGAATGTAGATGGCGAATTGCATAAGCCAAAGAACATAACAGTTGGTTCGTATAATCCTCTGTTGGTAATGAAAGCAGCTTTCCATTCGTCCCCTTTCTTGATCCTGACGTTATTATATCCCCATCGGAGGTCTAATTTGGTGAAATATTGTGCACCAGCGAGTTTTGTAAGGAGGTCAGATACTAGGGGTAATGGGTATGCATTCTTGATTGTCCAATCGTTCAAATATCTATAATCTTGGCACGGCCAAAGCGCACCACTTTCCTTTTTTGAGACAAAGAAGAATGGCGATGCTTGAGGAGATTTCGACGGTTTGATGTAGCCTTTAGCTAGCTGTTCTTCAACCCATTTGTCCAGCGACGACTGTTCTTTGATTGATAACGGATAGATCTTGCTAACTTTAGGACTAAAACCGGTTTTCAAATCGATAGCATGATCCCAAGTTCTGGAAGTTGGGAATTGTTCTGATGCCTTTTTCTCAAAGACTGAGCGCCATTTCCCATATTCTGATGGTAGTTCCGTTTTTGGTTCATCCTTTTTTAACTGATGTTCTAACGCTTGAGATGCTGATGTTTTAACTCTGATCCAGTAATCGTCTTCTCCCCATTGTTGATTGTCCAATGCCATTTGCCAGATAGTTCCTTCATTCCGTTGTTCATCGATGAGGTATATTGTTTTATCTCTCCAATCAATAGTAGGATTGTTTTCTTCTAACCAAGGGATTCCCAAAATTAATCGTTGATCTCCTAATTTAGTGATTAGAAACCAGTTGCTGTATCGTTTTCCTCCAATCGAATATTGAATATGGACTCGATGTGTGATTATTCCATTAGTGTTAACCGTTCCATCTGCGTTTCTGACTTTGATTGGTTTTCGCAGTTTTTCTTTTGATAACTTGGTGGTTACTTCTTCGTCAATAAAATTCCCTTCTGCTCCACAATCGATTAGAGCCGAAGTGTCAGCGGGTAAATCGGACGTCTCCACAGAAATTGAAAGGCGCTTGTCATTATTCGATCTTACTATTACAGAATCAAGCACTAACTGTGAATGTCCATTTGTTATGGAAGTGTCAACCGCTGTATGACGCTTCCGGGTTAAAAACCCTCGTTTTCGAGTTCATTGAGAAGACCTTCTCGTTCATCGGCCTTCATTCCAGCAAGGATTGCTCTGATGCTTGCAACTGGGTCGTCTTTTTTTTCCTTGGGCGTATCTTCAGGGATAGATCTGATCCCCTTATTCTGAAACGATGAGGAGGCCCTGAAGGAGGCGTTTGATGTGGTGTTTCGTTTGGGACAATTCCTTGAAACATGCCCCTGGTTTCCACATCTGAAACATTTTCCAGATTTCATGTATTCCTCCTTTTGTTCATCTGTCAAACGTCCAGTGGGCATCGCATTTACTGATCGGGTTGATCCGCCTCTATTATTGGTGTTTCGGTTAAAATTGGAGCGATTCCCTTGTCCTGGTTTTCTTCCAAGCGCTCGCATCATTTCCCAAGCGCCATGAAGCTGTTCTGCCTTTTCATACGCTTCTTTCATGGATAGAACGTTTGCTTCAAGTATCTTTGTAGCAATACTTTCGGGGAGTCCTTTGACAAAGGCCTGGAGCTGCGCAGTAGTTCCTTTCAATCCTGAAGTACCAATTTCCATGCGAAATTTTCTGATATATTCAGGGACTGAAACGTCGCCCCCTACTCTGAGATTGGCTAGATTGTTCAGCGCTCTGAGAGCGCTATTAACTTCACCCCAATTGGCTAAGAAACGTTTCTTGAATTCTCCCCAATTCGTCCAAGTAAGGGTTGTTTCTTCTTCATCGTCCAATTCATCCTTGATCAGGACTTTCCAATCATCGAGTTCCTGCCCAAGACAGGCAAGAGTAAATCGAATCTGCTTCTGTGCTTTGTTTTTATAGTTATCATCATTCAAAACAAAGTAATCTTCAAGACTTCCAATGAAAGCCTTCGCTTCGGTTCGTTTTCCTGTAAAAACGCGCATAGGCTGCGGTTTGATATCTCCTTTAGAGGCAGGTGCTGCTATGTCAGATGCCATCTTCTCTGTTTCTTCTTTCGGATCTGTAGGTTCTCCTGTTTCGTCTTTCTTTTTCCCTGATTCTGGATCTCCAAATAGACTTTGTTCGATCTGTTTCTGTTCTAGGAAGTCTCTCCAAGGCTGTATCCCTTTGTCTTGAAGTGCGTATCTATCCTGTGGTGGTGCTCCAGAGAGACTGATGAATTCGTTCCACCAGGAGGATTCTGGTTCTTCAGTGGGTGGATAAAATAGAGAATAAAAGTCCTCTTCTAGATCTTCGTTGATCCACTCGATCCAAACGTTATCTGGGAAGACTTCCTTTCCATCTCCTTCAATATAATCACCTTCAAAGAGGGATGCTGGTACTGGTTCGTTCTTCTTCTTAGTTCCTGAGCGGAAATACCACCCTGTTCCAGTAGTCGATGGAAAAACCTCTCGTCGATCTAAATAATACTTTCGTCTGAAACGGACAGAGCCGTTCGGTGGTCTGAGATTTGAGGTTCTGGTATCAATGGTGTCTGGCTAGTGTAGAAACACTGAGCAGTTCTGGGAGTTCCAACTTGTGTTAAGATCGATGCTCTCAACGCAATTCGTTCTAAGTCAACAGTGGCAAGCAGAGTCTCGGTCTGCTCCCAGCCTACTGGACAGGTTCTGGACACTAAGTCAAATGATGACAAAGGTCAAATAAACGACAAGCTCAAAGAGATGAGAGCGAGGAGTTTTTGTTCAGAAGTTGAGAGAAGAATTTGATTAAGTTGGAACTAAGGAAAAGAGACATACATGAGAGTCTTTATATACAAAAAGAACAAAGAGAACGTAAAAGGAAATGTATAGCTAATACCTTGGAAAGGAAAAGTGAAAGATAAAGCTAAAAGGGAATAAGCGTCCATGAAACGCATAGCTATGATTATATAATAAAGGAGTCCGTTAAACGAAAGGGAAAGAAATTGTAACATAAACGCTTTGGACTCCCCGACATCCTAATCTCTGATAGAGGACCACAATTCTCTGCTAAAGTATTTCAAGAAATACGAAAAGCTTTAGGAATCGACCACAGGATGAGTACAGCCTATTGTCCTCAGACAGATGGAGAAACTGAACGTGTAAATCAAGAACTCGAGATCTATCTTCGAATGTTCTGCACAAATGAACCCCATAAATGGAAACCACTATTACCCATTGCTGAATTTGCACACAATAACCGATATCATGACACAATAAAAACATCTCCATTTCAACTTATGTATGGATCAGATCCGATTGCTATTCCTACAGCAGCAATCAAAATGACTGCACCAGCAGCAGAAGAACGCCTTCAAATGCTTCGAAAAGCCAGAGAAGAAGCTCTAGCCGCCCATGAACTTGCTAGACAAACGGTCGCTCATAGATACAGAGACAAATCAATCAAATTCGAAAAAGGTGACAAAGTCTGGCTCGAAAACAAAAATCTACATATCCCATATCAATCAAGGAAGCTTGCACCAAAACGAGAAGGACCCTTTCAGATCGAACAAATAATGGGACCAGTTACATACAAGCTGAAACTACCAAAACAATGGCGCATTCACCCTGTATTTCATGCATCGCTTCTCACTCCATATAAGGAAACGTCAATGCATGGACCAAACTTTACCACACCACCTCCCGATATAGTAAATGGGCAGGAGGAATTTGAGATTGAAGCTATCCTTGGACATCGGAAACGCGGAACAGGCTATCAATATTTGGTTAAATGGAAAGGCTATGGAACAAATGACAACACCTGGGAACCGGAAAGACATCTACGCAATGCTGCGGATATCTTGGTTGAATATAAAAACAGAAGGAACCTCTGAAACGACTCAGAAGAAAATGACTTACTATCACACCAACCTCCAATTAAAACATAATATCCGTTATGTCAAAAGATTCTGCAGAACTATTGGACGATACACTCCTACTGTCAAAATCAGATACTCCGTCACGCAGATGTTTGTTCCTGCCTTTAAACACCCTTCCAAACGAACGCTCTCTACATATCAAAAACTGAAATACGTTCCAATGATGTCAAAACCGCCCAAAGTATCGCGATTACCTCCTCACAGACGAACGCATCTGCAAGGGCACACAGAGATTCCATATAACGCCTTACCAAAATATCTTCCTCAGTACCATCGCCTCTCTTTTGATCTAGGGGAGTTACCCACATTTCAGGAAGCCGAATCACATTACCTTCCAGCATCAGTTCACCCTTGTTTTCAATATGACAACGTGTATCACAGGGTTTGGTTACGACGAACTTTCCCTGAATTATCAGAAGCTTTGCAAAGGATTATTCAGCTTGGCAGAGACATCTCCGCGGAACAATGGCAATATGAACGGCGAATGAATATAAGGGGAAGTGAAAATTTTAACCGCACACAAGCACAAATGGAAATAGCGCTCGCAACCGAACAATATTATGTTCTTCTGAACCAAGCGATACAGAACAGTATAAACAACCCAGAAATACATGTCACACGACATGAACGCCCTGATCAAATTCGTATGCCACACCCTGATGATGCAAGAACCCGATCAGAACAAGAAGAAGCAGCTAGGAACTCTCATGAGAACTTTCTCAGGACCAGGGAACCTGAGATCGAAGAGATCTTAGCTTTGGACTCCGATGATGAGATTTGGGATATTTAAACCGCACCCAAAAGTCTTGTCCTTTCCCATCTTATTGATACAACATGTCCGCCGTTATCATCATCGCCTACCTTGTCGCCTTTGCCTTTGCACTCCTGGTCACAGCCTGTGGCCATTGCTACGACCCCTCCTTCGCCGCTGCCTCCCCGTTCCTCGCCACCGCCCACAACCTCCCCATTGAGGTCTTTATTACCACCACCACCACCATCGACGAATATTTTTTCCCCGATTGGCCCGCCTCCCCTTCCTCTACCGTCGCCGCCCTACATCAGCATCCAAACAAACTTGTTGACTTCCTTATTGAGGAAGAAGCACCCCTACCCGCTCCGCCAGCACCATCTCTCGCCCGAACCCCCAACGCTACTCTTCTTCGGGCTCAGGAAGCCCTCGCCACCTTCATTGTTGACTACCAACTCTTCGCCGGACCTCTTGACGCCATGCTCAACACCGCCCTCACCACCGATCCTCACACTGTCACAGATGAAGAACGCGATGCAATTCTCGAGCAAACAGTCCAGCTGGACTATATCACGAGGACTTTGCAATGGCGGTTTGAAACTGCTAACCATGATGTCAACACCATCGCCGAATGGTTGAAATCGCGAAGGGATCATGGGTGGACAAATGGTGGAAACCATGGTTGGGGAACAGGTTAAGAAGTCGGTGACTTCTTGCATACGAAGGGGGTAATGTTACAATTTCTTTCCCTTTCGTTGATGGACTTACTTCATTATATAATCATTGTTATGCGTTTCATGGACGCTCATCTCCTTTAGCTACTTTACCTTCACATTTCCTTTCTTAGGTATTTAGCTGTACGTTTCCTTTTATATTTCTCTTGTTCTTTTACGTATATAAACCTCCTTGTAAAGTAGCTAGACTCCAGTTCCAACTTAATCGAATTCTTCTCTCAACCTCTGAACAAAACTCTTCGCTCTTTGAGCTCGTCGTTTGTTTGACCTTCGTCATCATCTGACTTAGCGTCCAGAACTTGTCCAGTAGGCTGGGAGCAGACCGAGACTCTGCTTGCCACTGTTGACTCAGAATGAATTGCGTTGAGAGCATCGATCTTAACACATAGGATCTACATGGTTATGAGCACATAATCCAAACATCAACTGGACCACCGGAGAAATAAAGTTGACCAGATGCCCACGATCATGTGGACATAAACAAAGGGAATGGACGAAAGAAAGAGAAAACAAAACAAAAAAGGCAGAACATTGGGAGTCCAATATGTACATATGGGACAAGGAGAGGGAATTAGATTTTGCTTACTGGCTTGAGCAAAAGGAGAAGGAAAAAGAAAATGAAGATTTCTGGATGGAGCTAAAACATCCCCATTGGTACAAATATGGAGATAAATATTCATTCCTTCCATCATTGCCAACACAAGGAGTAGACAATAAATGGATTAGGGAATTGAAAAAACCAGAAACCAGGGACTGGGTACCATCAAAGTACCATAATTATCTTCATTTATTCGAAAAGAAAGCATCAGAACAAATGCCGGTTAGGAAACCATGGGATCATGCCAGTACTTCACACTCCCCCCTGTGTTCCACCGGACTCCTGGTCAGTCCTGGACAGTCCTGGTCAGCCACAGGACTCAACCAGGACTCAACCAGGACTCAACCAGGACTCAACCAGGACTCAACCATACCACAACTCCTGTACATACAAATAACAACAAATCCACCCTTGACTGAATTCTCACCCTCATCTCACTACACTTCCTACTGCATTCTTACCCACTTGTCCATTTTCCCACACCCCAGTACTTCTTCACATGTTCCTACACTTCCACCCATGTTCCCACACCTCTTCCCATGTTCCCACACTTCCTGCCATATTCCTACCCACTTGTCTGATTCTTACCACACTCCCACACCCCTCATTGCATTTCCCACACCCCAGTACCTCTTCCTATGTTCCCACACTTCTACCCATGTTCCCACACTTCTACCAATGTTCCTACACCTTTTGCCATGCTTCAACATATATCTGTCTTATCATATTCCCACAACCTATGTACAACATTTTCACATCCCTGTTATCCCTACCACATTCCCACAGTTGACCTGTCTACCTTCTCACCATATTCCCACACCCCCATATCCATTCCTATCATTTTCCCACACACTGTTGCATTCTTGCCACATTCTTACACCCCCAATTCTTACTACCACATTCCCACATTTCCTGGCAAGTTGCTATGTTACAATAGTCCATGATATGTTTGAATGTGTTGTCAGCTCCTTTTCATTGATTCTGTGATAAATGTTCTTATAAAATCCTTCAGCTAATGGTCCACAACTTGTTTGAATGTATTGTTACCTTCTTTATAAATGTTTTTAGCTACAATGGTCCATGACTTACTTGAATGTATTGTTACCTTCTTTGTTATAAAATTCTTTAGCTACGATAGTCCATGACTTGTTTGAATGTATTTTTACCTTCTTTTCATTGATTTTGCAATAAGTGTTCTTATAAAATGAATTGATTTGTCCATAACTCATATTTTCTTAATCTCGTTCAAATGTATTTTATTTTGCAATGGCAAATGTCAGTAGGATTATTTTTATTCAACACAAAGTAACTACAACTAAAATTAAATATCTATTCTTCATTCATTTCCTCAGCTGTTATCCCTTTTATTTCTTGCTCTTCAATGACTCATTTAGTGTGGTAGCAAAGCATGGCATGTGAAAACTAATTGAAATTTGCAGAGGTCATTCTATTGAATATCTGCTCAAATCCACCCAGCCATGCATTCAACTGTTCACATGCTTGTGTATTGTCTGAGTGCCCTTCTGTAACCTCCTAGTGCTTGTTGTCAATGGTTTCTAATACATCTCTCCCAGATTCCTTCAATGCTATAACCCATGAGTCATCCTATTAAAGACTTCACACATCACATATGTATTTCCAAAAGCACTTATCAGCCTTCCTAGAATGTTCCCATTGCCCATTATTCACTACACCTTTCAGCCTTCCCACCCCTTTTTCCCACCCTTATATGTGTTACAGTTTTCTTTTCCCTTCATTGACGGACTTGTTTATTATATAATCATTGTTATGCATTTCATGGACACTCATCTCCTTTAGCTACTTTACCTTCACATTTCCTTTCTTAGGTATTTAGCTGTACATTTCCTTTTATATTTCTCTTGTTCTTTTACATATATAAACCTTCCTGTAAAGTAGCTAGACTCCAGTTCCAACTTAATTGAATCTTTCTCTCATCTCTTGAATGAAACTCCTCACTCTCTTCTCTTTGAGCTTGTTGTTTATTTGACCTTGGTCACCACTTGCCTTAGAATCTAGAACTAGTCCAGTAGGCTGGGAGTAGACTGAGATTCTGCTTGCCACTGTTGACTTAGAACGAACTGTGTTGAGAGCATCAATCTTAACACAAGTTGGAACTCCCAGACTGCTCAGTGTTTCTACACTAGCCAGACACCATTGATACCAGAACCTCGAACCTCAGACCACTGAATGGCTCTGCCCGTTTCAGACGAAAGTACTATCTACAGGAACAGGGTGGTTTTTCTGCTCAGGAACTAAGAAAAAGAATGAACCAGTACCAGCATCCCTCTTTGAAGGTGATTATATCAAAGGAAATGGAAAGGACATTTTCCCAGACAACTTTTGGATTGATTGGGTCAACAAAGACCTAGGAGAGAATTTCTACTCTTTATTTCACCCACCTACTGAAGAACCAGAATCCTCCTGGTGGAACAAATTTCTCAGTCTCTCTGGAGCACCACCAGTGTTAAAAGTTAATTAAGAATTAATTAGATAATTAGAATTAGAATTAATTAGTGTTTTATATTTAACTAAATATCTATTCAGATTATGTGATATTACATGATAAACATGTGGTTAGTCATGTGATTAGTCATGTGATTAGTCATGTGATTAGTCATATGATTATAGGCTCATCTAGACTCTGATTAGTAATAATAAACTCTTATTTGTACTTGTGTACAAAATTATAGAGTTCAGAGATATTTATATCTTTGACAGATATTATAGAGTTTGACAGATATTATAGAGTTTGATGGGACAATTATCAACTGTATTGAATAGTTGATAAAAATCATTTATATTTAGAACATGACTCAGAAATTGTTACAATTTCTTCCTCCTTCGTTAATGGACTCTTTTATTACATAATCATCATTATACGTTTCATGGGCGTTCATCTCCTTTAGCTATTTTACCTTCACCTTTCCTTTCTTGGGTACTTAGCTGTATGTTTCCTTTTATATTTCTCTTGTTCTTTTATGTATAAAAACCCTCTTGTAACGTAGCTAAAACTTCAGTTCCAACTTAATCGAATTCTTCTCTCAACTTCTGAACGAAACTCCTCGCTCTCATCTCCTTGAGCTCGTCGTTTATTTGACCTTTGTCATCGTTTGACTTAGTGTCCAGAACTTGTCCAGTAGGTTGGGAGCAGACCGAGACTCTGCTTGCCACTGTTGACTTAGAATGAACTGTGTTGAGAGCATCGATCTTAACAGAAATGACTCATATGACTGTGCATTGCTGTGCAATGACTCAGATTGCTGCGCATGAGTCATATAGCTGTGCACACGAGTCATTTAGAAGGAAATGATGTCATATAGAACATCATAGAATGATTAAAAATAGATAATAATAAAAGAAACTTGTTTAATAGTATTTTTATTATTATATTTTGTACCTAGATTAGGGTTACTGAAATGTATATAAGGAGGGCGTTTTGGATGCTAAGCTCCCCAGTTTTTCCACCTAACACTTAGGCAGATGAGCAACACTACTAACAAAATGTAAGTCATTGAAACCTTACTTAGTCAGTGCAACTGCGCTGCTGTCTCTTGTGTTACAGTTTCTTTTTCCTCTTCTATGACAGATGC
Organism: Amanita fuliginea; assembly: GCA_023014435.1. Classification (NCBI taxonomy): domain Eukaryota; kingdom Fungi; phylum Basidiomycota; class Agaricomycetes; order Agaricales; family Amanitaceae; genus Amanita; species Amanita fuliginea. The sequence goes on from JAEBUQ010000005.1 coordinate 1,957,823, forward strand.
TCTATTATTACATCATCATTACTATACGATTTGGTGGACGTTTATCTCCTTTCTATCGCCACCAAAATCCTTGAGGTGAATGTTCTATCGATGAAGGAAGCATATGAAAAAGCAGAACAGCTTCATGGCGCTTGGGAAATGATGCGAGTGCTTGGACGCAAGCCAGGACAAGGGAACTGCTCTAATTTTAACCGAAACACCAACACTAGGAGCGGATCAACTCGATCAGTTAATGCTATGCCCACTGGACGTCTGACAGATGAACAAAAAGAGGAGTACATGAAGACTGGGAAGTGTTTCAGATGTGGAAACCAAGGACATGTTTCAAAAAATTGTCCGAAACAAAACACTACTCCAAACGCCTCCTTCAGGTCCTCCTCATCTTTTCAGAATAAAGGGATTAGATCCATCCCTGAAGATGCGCCCAAGGACAAGCAAGACGACCCAGTTGCGAGTATCAGAGCGATCCTTGCTGGAATGAAGGCCGATGAACGAGAAGGTCTTCTTAATGAACACGAGAATGAGGGTTTTTGATCAGGAAGCGTCACACAGCGGTTGGCACTTCCACAGCAAATGGATTTTCACAGTTAGCGCTTGATTCTGTAATAGTACGATCAAATAATGACAAGCGCCTTTCAATCACTGTTGAAACAATCGATTTACCCGCTGAAACCTCTGCCCTCATCAATTGTGGAGCAGAAGGGAACTTTATAGACGAAGAAATAACAACAAAATTACCAAAAGAAAAGCTAAGAAAACTGATTCAAGTTAGGAACGCAGATGGAACAATCAATACAAATGGAATGATCACCCATCGAGTATTAATTCAATATTCAATTGGAGGAAAGCGTCACAGTAACTGGTTCTTAATCACCAAGTTAGGGGACCAACGATTAATCTTGGGAATTCCTTGGTTAGAAGAAAATAACCTGACTATTGATTGGAGAGACAAAACGATTCACCTCATTGATGATCAATGACAAGATGGGACGATTTGGCAACTGGCACTGGACAATCAATGGGGAGGAGACGATTATTGGATTAGAGTCAAAACATCAGCATCTCAGGCACTGGAACATCAACTGAAAAAGGACGAACCAAAGACAGAACTACCTGTGGAATACGAGAAATGGCGATCAGTCTTTAAGAAAAAAGCTTCAGAACGATTTCCTACCTCTAGAACTTGGGATCATGCGATCGAACTGAAAAACGGTTTCACCCCCAAAGTTAGCAAAATCTACCCGTTATCAATTAAGGAGCAGTCGTCCTTGGACAAATGGATTGAAGAACAACTTGCCAAAGGATACATCTGACCGTCGAAATCACCTCAGGCCTTGCCATTCTTCTTTGTTTCAAAAAAGGAAAGCGGAGCATTAAGACCATGTCAAGACTACAGGTACCTGAACAATTGGACAATCAAGAACGCATACCCACTGCCCCTAGTATCTGATCTCCTTACTAAACTCGCTGGAGCACAATACTTCACCAAATTAGATCTTCGCTGGGGATACAATAATGTCCAAATCAAGGAAGGCAACGAATGGAAAGCAGCCTTCATCACAAATCGAGGATTATACGAACCAACTGTTATGTTCTTTGGACTATGCAATTCACCATCTACGTTCCAAACCATGATGAATGAATATTTCAGAGATATGATTAACGAAGGATGGCTCATCATTTACATGGATGACATTTTGATTTGTTCTCAAAACAAGACAGAATTGGAAAAACGAACAAAACGAGTTCTAGACCGATTAGAGGAGAACGACTTGTTCCTGAAACTGGAAAAATGTAAATTTGCTGTGCAAGAAGTCGAGTTTCTAGGAATGATCATATTGCCTGGAAAAATACAGATGGATCCTATTAAACTAGCAGGGATAGCCGATTGGCCAGTACCAACAACAGTCAAACAAGTTCAATCATTCCTAGGCTTTGGGAACTTCTACCGACAATTCATTGGAAATTTTGTGGCTATAGCAAAACCACTCACCGATTTAACAAAGAAAACGGAGATATTTGACTGGAATGCAGAACGTCAAGCCGCTTTTGATACCCTGAAACAACCATTTGCCTCTATGCCAGTTCTCTTAATGCCAAACCCAGCAAAACCGTTTATCCTCCAAACTGACGCCTCTAACAAAGCAATAGGAGCGGTTTTAAAACAAGTGGACGACTCTGGTGCACTGCATCCCTGCGGTTTTATTTCTCACGCCCTAACACCAACGGAACAGAACTACCAGATCTATGATAGAGAATTACTTGCCATCATTAAAGGGCTGGCAGTTTGGCGTCACCTTTTGCATGGATCACCTCATACTATCATTGTGCATTGCGATCACAAGAACCTGTCTTATTATAGAACGGCTCAACGACTAACACCTAGACAAGCCAGATGGTCATCTTTATTATCTGAATTTGACCTCCAGATTGAACATGTACCGGGAACGAAGATGTTTGAAGCAGATGCTCTATCTAGACGACCAGATCATATGGGTAATGACAAAGAACAGACCACAGTCACTATGTTACCAAATGATTGCTTCATTGGCCTCATCAATAATGACCTAGCCGATGAATTAAAGAAGTATATGGCAAATGACGATTTTGGACGAATTCTGATTGATGTTATTAAAAGACAAAGAGCGCCACCAATCAAACCAAAGTTACAAGACTGGACATATACCCATGGCATCGTCTATTATCTTGGAAAGATCTATATCCCTGATAGGATCGAATTGGGGACTAGATTAATCAAAGATATGCATGAAGCGTTATCTTCTGGACACCCAGGACGATTAAAAACATTGGCACTTCTAAAACACGACTACTGGTGGCCAGGAATGTACAGACATGTCAAAGAATGGGTAGAGGGATGTGCATTATGCCAACAGATGAAGGTTAATACCCACCCAAATGCGCCAGCATTAATTCCTATTCCATCAAAAGCAACACGCCCGTTCCAACAAGTAACCCTTGATTTCATCACCGATCTTCCTATCTCAGATGGATATGACTCCATATTGGTCACAGTGGACCATGGCCTTACGAAGGGGGTAATTTTCACCCCTTGCAACAAGACAATCGACACTTTAGGGACAGCCAACCTCTACATCTCTGAAATCTTCAAGCGCTTTGGACTCCCTGACGTCTTAATCTCTGATAGAGGACCACAGTTCTCTGCCAAAGTATTCCAAGAGATATGAAAGGCACTAGGAATCGACCACAGAATGAGCACTGCCTATCATCCTCAAACAGATGGGAAACCGAACGCGTCAATCAAGAACTCGAGATCTACCTTCGGATGTTTTGTACTAATGAACCTCACAAATGGAAGCCACTCCTACCTATTGCCGAATTCACACACAATAACCGTTATCATGATACAATAAGAACATCCCCATTCCAACTCATGTATGGAACAGATCCGATCGCCATTCCCACAGCAGCGCTCAAGATGACTGCCCCAGCAGCAGAAGAGCGTCTTCAGATGCTTCGAAAAGCAAGAGAAGAGGCTTTAGCAGCACATGAACTCGCCAGGCAAACAGTTGCTCAAAGATTCAGAGACAAGTCAATTAAATTCAAGAAAGGCGACAAGGTTTGGCTTGAGAACAAGAACTTACACATTCCATATCAATCAAGAAAGCTTGCGCCAAAACGAGAAGGACCCTTTCAGGTTGAACAAGTCATGGGACCAGTTACATACAAGCTGAAATTACCGAAACAATGGCACATTCACCCTGTATTTCATGCATTGCTTCTCACTCCATATAAGGAAACATCTATGCATGGACCAAACTTTACCACACCACCTCCTGATATAGTAAATGGACAGGAGGAGTTTGAGATTGAAGCTATCCTTGGACATCGAAAACGCGGAGCAGGCTATCAATATTTGGTTAAGTGGAAAGGCTATGGATTGAATGACAATACTTGGGAACCTGAACGCCATTTGGGAAATGCTGCGGACGTTCTGATAGAATATAAGAACAGGAGACGCCTATAGAACTTCATCTATGGCCTATAACCGATCAAAGAAATTCTGGAAAACCCTTTATGCGCTCAAAGGACGATTCCTTCCTCCTCGGACTATGGATTGAATGACAATACTTGGGAACCTGAACGCCATTTGGGAAATGCTGTGGATGTTCTGATAGAATATAAGAACAGGAGACGCCTATAGAACTTCATCTATGGCCTATAACCGATCAAAGAAATTCTGGAAAACCCTTTATGCGCTCAAAGGACGATTCCTTCCTCCTCGGACTTGTGTATTACCACATCATCACAACAAGAAACACCTAGTACGACTCCCACACGCACGACGCTATCCAATCACCAGTAGACATATACTCTTCATTTCACCAAGGCGACCACTATCATCATCAAAAGCTATTCAGCCGAACCCTACTACACCAAGAACAAGAGAACAGGAACAAGAATTCCAAAACCAACAGCAATGGATCCTTCACAAAATGAATATATGGATATTAGATCGACGACGAGACCTACAAGAACATGGGTGCAACTGTTTCATGCAATTTTACCATCTCTTCCCACAGAAAATTGAATTCCCCATCGACAACCCTGATGCAACCATTCCACCACCATACGACTCGTTAATATGGGAACGCATTCCCCCTCCCTACCCGCCAAAACCTCCACACTATCCTACTTATGACTTCGAACCAGGATATCCAAAGATTACCATCAGAGTCACAGCTCAAGGAGCGTTCATTAGAGAAGACGAATTCACTTGACCAAATACCCCTGAATCACCATCAGACGATGCGCTGTATCACGCCATTCTTGCTCACTCCACAGAATCAGATGGTAATGAAACAGAAGATTCTATGGAAGACCTTTACGTTTGAAGCTTTAGGATAAAAGACGATCCACCACTACCCATTTTCCTCATCCTACTCGATATACAATGTTCACCTTTGCCATCACCCTTGCCTACCTCGTCGCTTTTGTCCTCGCCCTCTTGATCACTGCTTGTGGTCATTGTTACATTGAACCCGTTGCCGCTGCCTCCCCCTTCCTCTCCACGGCCCATGACCTCCCTCTTGAGGTCTTTGTCACCACCACCACCACCATTGATGACTTTGTCTGGGCAGATCTCCCAGAACTTCACCAGCATCCAGAAGAACTCGCCCCCATGACCTTCGCCAACCCCATCGTCCAGGACCCTGTCACCCACATCCCACCGCCCTCGCCACTCCGTCCTCTCTCCTGTCTCAGAAGCCCTTGGTACCCTCGTCGTCGACTTTAATCAACTATCTGCGCCCCTCGACTCCGTCACCAACCTCATGCTCTCTACCGACCTGCAGTGTCTCACATAAGAAGAACGGGACAACCTCTGGGAGCACGCCAAACAACTGGAGTGCGTCACAAAAAACCCTCCAATGGCGCATTGAGGCTGCCAACAAAGACCTGGACTCCATCATCAAATGGATCGAATCCAGGAAGGACCATGGCTGGACCACAGATGCACAGTGGTAGAAGTCGGTGACTTCTCGCATACAAAGGGGGTAATGTTACAGTTTCTTTTTCCTCTTCTATGACGGACGCTCTATTATTACATCATCATTACTATACGATTTGGTGGACGTTTATCTTCTTTTGCTAACGCTTTCATATTTCCTTTCATAGGTAGTTAGCTGCGCTTACTGCGCATTCCCTTTATAGTTCTCCTTGTTTTCCAAACGTATATAAACCCTAGAATACCTTGTACATTCCCCAGTTCCAACTTAATCGAATCATACTCCCAATTTTGACTCGAACTCCTCGCTCTCTTTCTCTTGAGCTTGTCATTGACTTAAAGACCTTCATCATCGTTTGACTTAGTGTCCAGAACTTGTCCAGTAGGCTGGGAGCGGACCGAGACTCTGCTTGCCACTGTTGACTTAGAACAAACTGCGTTGGGAGCATCGATCTTAACATCTTGTTTCAATAGGTTATGGGCCCAGCTAGCAACAGCCTCAAAAGCAACCTGTGCAGAGTTGTTATATGCCACGGGAGGATGCTGGATATATATAGAATGTATTTTTAGATAGATGTTAGATCGGCTAGATCCCACTCAAGATCAGGCAAACAGATATGGCTGATGGCCCTCTATCTGGTCTGATGGGATCTTGATAGCTGATCGCTTCACTGTGACTATGACTGTAACACTAACCTTTCTCAATCTCTCCTCATCCGTACAGAATAGCTAACCCATGATCATGGGATAATGATCTGCTTAATGGGAGTAGGGATCCCATTTAGATCACCCTTGTGGTCTACAGTGTGGGAGCACTGATTAAATATCTGGAGTGGTGCTTCGGAGTCACCCACTGTTGTGGAACAGCAAAATCAAAATTCTCACAAGGGCTTGTCACCCTAATGACACTGGTTTTGCCACACCAGAAAGCAAAAAGGCACGGATTACAGGTCGTCCCAGTCGACGGATAAGGATGTGGTGGAAGCCACATCTGAAAGGGTTGATGCACCCCCGTTTGCCTGATATTTAATGCCTTTATACCAATATAGGGGTTTTCATCCTCTGGTTACTTCTTTATTTGGATCGATATTCTGTATAAGGGTCATGCTGAGTGGACATTGTTCCACGTACACGCAGACTAGCGGAGGGCACCCCCTATGGACCCTCTTAGATTAGGACAATTGAGATTGTCACTTTTACAATAGTCACACAGTAGCATACTTGTAATTGGTGGATTTTGTACACTGGGAATTTGAAGGAGCCCCAGGTACACTTATTGGCATGCAACATTCCAAACTTCAAGACATTGTTTGCGTTGTTGGCAGCCTATAACGTGTTGTTACATAAACAGCACAACCTGATAATCACATCTTTTCTCATGTTTTATTCGAGAAAATGAATTAGGCTAATGCAAATTTTAATAGATGTCTCAAATTTTCCAAATCGGTTTTTTTCTCAACAAGTCCACCCGATGATCTATTTGGATTCTGCCATGAATAAACCTGACTACATCAATGCTGGGATTATTCATTGTGTAACATAGTGACTGTGGTCTGTTCTTGGTCATTACCCATATGATCTGGTCGTCTAGATAGAGCATCCGCTTCAAACATCTTTGTTCCCGGTACATGTTCAATCCGGAGGTCAAATTCGGACAATAGAGATGACCATCTGGCTTGTCTAGGTGTCAATCGTTGAGCCGTTCTGTAATAGGACAGGTTCTTGTGATCACAGTGCACAATGATGGTATGAGGTGATCCATGCAGAAGGTGACGCCAAACTGCCAACCCTTTAATGATGGCAAGTAATTCTCTGTCATAAATCTGATAGTTCTGTTCTGTTGGTGTTAGGGCGTGGGAAATGAAACCACAAGGATGTAGTGCGCCAGAGTCGTCTGCTTGTTTTAATACTGCTCCTATTGCCTTGTTAGAGGCGTCGGTTTGGAGGATAAACGGTTTTGCTGGGTTTGGCATTAAGAGAACTGGCATAGAAGTGAATTGTTGTTTCAAGGTGTCGAAAGCAGTTTGACGTTCAGTATTCCAGTCAAATATCTCCGTCTTCTTAGTTAAATCGGTGAGCGGTTTTGCTATAGCTGCAAAATTCCCAATGAATCGTCGATAAAAGTTCCCAAAGCCTAGAAATGATCGAACTTGTTTGACTGTTGTTGGTACTGGCCAATCAGCTATCCCTGCTAGTTTAATAGGATCCATCTGTAGTTTTCCAGGCGATATGATCATTCCTAGAAACTTGACCTCTTGTACAGCGAATTTACATTTTTCCAGTTTCAAGAACAAATTGTTCTCCTCTAATCGGTCTAGAACTCGTTTTGTTCATTCTTCCAATTCTGTCTTGCTTTGAGAACAGATCAAAATGTCGTCCATGTAAATGATGAGCCATCCTTCATTAATCATATCTCTGAAATATTCATTCATCATGGTTTGGAACGTAGATGGCGAATTGCATAGTCCAAAGAACATAACTGTTGGTTCGTATAATCCTTGATTTGTGATGAAGGCTGCTTTCCATTCGTCGCCTTTCTTGATTCGGACGTTATTGTATCCCCAGTGAAGATCTAATTTGGTGAAGTATTGCGCTCCAGCAAGTTTAGTAAGGAGATCGGATACTAGAGGCAATGGGTATGCGTTCTTGATTGTCCAATCATTCAGGTACCTGTAGTCTTGACATGGCCTTAACGCTCCGCTTTCCTTTTTTGAAACAAAGAAGAATGGCGAGGCCTGGGGTGATTTCGACGGTCTTGTTAGGACAGATCCCACCACAACCACAAGCCTCGTGAAAAGATGATAAGATAGTAAGGGTAATGAAAACACAGTAGACTAGTGACCTGGTAAGAGGAAACTATCTAGAGTCTTAGAGACTCGTACCTACAAGACACCCTCCTTATATACCCCAACGCCTGGTCTGTGCACACAGACTGCGCAGCCGCTAGGCTGTGCATGTGCAGCTACAAGACCCAGGCCTACCATCCAGAACCGCCCGGACTCGCCCAGAGTCTTAGCCCCTATAACCCCATATGCCGCGGTACAGCCACTTGCTGATCTAAGCCCTCGGAGTATTCCATTAGGGGTGGGAGTCGTTGCCCGTATCCAGAGAAGTGTCGATAAAGCCTCAAGGAAAATAGATAAAAATATAGAAAAATCCGGAGAAAATCGTAAGGTCGTAACATAGCCCTCTCTTCAAGACTTCACGTCCCGGGAAGTCGACGCTATGGGTTGTGCCATAGGGGAATGAAGCGCAGGTTTAACTGGCCTGCCACGCTCAAGGTCTCTTGAGAACGCCCCATCCGTGTCTTTTTCCGCGTATATGTCCCGCCGATCCCCTTTCCATCTCTGCCAGTTCCGCTTCAACTTCTCGAGGTATTCCCGCTCGAATTTTCCGTCTTCCCACCCAAATAACCGCTTGGGCGCGTGTGTGTCTGTATGATTCTGCCACTTGCGGTAATGCAAGTCCCGTGCGTTAACAAGTTGTCATGGTGCGGCAGGATTAGCCTTATGGAATTTTTGAACCTCCTTCCTAGCGTTTTCAAGGTTTTCTGCAGGTTCCCAAGTAGAATCCTCCACAGGATAGTTCTTCCATTTGACTAAGTATTCTAATTGTCCGCCACCACGTCCGCTCACTCGACTATCCATGACCTCCTCGACTTTGTACTCGTTGTCCAAGGACTCCTCAACCATCTGCGCTTCTTGTCTCTGCGCGACTTTTTCCTTTTGATTGGGAAACCCCAGTTCCCTGTATGGTTTTAGGAGAACCTCGTTAAACACGTTGTAGACCTTCCAGGAGGCTGGGACTTTCAACCGGTATGCTGACTCGCCGACCTTTTCAACCACTTCCAAGGGGCCCACAAATTTGCCATCTAACTTTTTGGTCGCGCGAATGACAGGTAAATTCTCCGTGCTGAGGTAAACCTTGTCACCAGGTTTATATTGCCGAGCCTGCGACTTGCCTGCGTCGTACCGCGTTTTCATCATAGTGGCCGTCTTTTCTAGAGCTGCCCGTGCCTGGGAATGAACATCCTTTATTTCGTCCACCAGCATTTCAACTGCTACTACTTTTGGCTTATATGTGGGACTGAGACCCTTGTGCGGATGACGTCCGTAGTTCATAAAGAACGGCGAGAATCCTGTAGAGGCATGCACTCGGTCGTTATGGCAAAATTGCGCCACTGATAGCCAATCGCTCCAGTTGTCCTGTCTATGATTGACAAACATCGTCAGGAACTCCTTGACCTCCTGATTGACGCGCTCTGTCTGTCCATCAGTCTGCGGGTGGTAGGCGGTCGATCGATTAGGTTTGATTCCCAACATGCCATAAAGATCGTCCATGAACTTTGATGCGAACTGAGGTCCTCAATCACTGATGACCTTGCGCGGTAATCCATGGTCCCTGAACACGTTGTCCCTTATCAGAACGGCTACCCCTTGTGATGTGATGGATGACGTAGTTGGTAAGAAGTAAGCTTTCTTAGTGAAGCGATCCACTACTACCATTATCATGTCGTTGCCCTTGGATTCCGGAAGCGGTCCCATCAAGTCCACTGATATCACCTCCCATGGTTCTTGAGGTATTTCATTTGGTACAAGCGGTGCGGCCCTCGGCTGACGATCTGGTTTGGCGCGCTGACAGGTTTCACAACCGGCGATGTATTCCTCGACGTCCCGGCGCATGTTTGGCCACCAATAATTGCGGGTAAGCTGTTCCACAGTTTTGACGATTCCCGAGTGTCCCCATGAATGATGAATTTGGATGATCTCTCCTCGGATGCGTTTGACAGCGGGTACGTACACGCGGCCCTTCCATTCTACTAATCCCTTATCCACCTTGTAGTCTCTGTCACCTTCTTCCAACCCTTTTAAGACCTGTTTTTCCCACTGGCGCTTAGGAATCTTCCTGATGCGGTCTACAATTTCTTCCAGCCCTCTATCATCGTTGAAAATCCTGACAAACAAATGTTCTTTTAACAGGATGACGCCTTCGTTGTCATTTTGGCCTCGCTCATGTCCTGCTCTTCGTGACAGCAGATCAGCCTTGGAGTTGGATTTGCCTGATCGATGTTTAATGACAAAGTTGTACTCCTGCAGATCTGTCACCCAGCGTGCTTGTCGCCTGTTCAGATTTTGTGGTTTTCGGAAATACGTAAGGTTCTGGTGATCCGTTAAAACCTCCACTATCTCTTTGGTGCCCTTGAGGTAATGAGACCATTCGTAAAAGGCGTGCATAACCGCCAACATCTCCTTATCGTAGATCTCGTAATTCCGTTCCGCATCGTTAAGCGATTTTGAGATAAACGCTACCGGTCGCCACAGGTTATCTTTTCCTTGCTGTGACAAAATTCCACCTATTGCAAAGTCCGACACATCTACTTCCACCCGAAATTGTCCCTCATCGTCTGGAATTTTCAAGGTTACCTCCCTCGCCACAAGGTCTTTCAGTCCCTGAAAGGCCGTAGTTTCGAGCTCCGTCCACAACCAGTCAACCTTGCCCGTCAAACAAGTTAACGGTTTTGCCACGCGCGCAAAACCCTCCACAAATCGTCGATAAAAATTAATAAAGCCCAAAAATTGTTGCAACTCCCTTTTTGACATCGGAGTAGGCCATTCAGCCAGTGCTTTGACTTTACCCTGTTCCATCTTTATAGAATCCTGACTAATGACCAGTCCCAGGAAGTCAATTTGTGGTTGATCAAACCAACATTTTTCCGGCTTTAACGACAACTTATGTTTCTTCAATTTTGCCAAGATGCGGTTGACATGACAAATATGGTCCTGTTGATTATCCGAAAAGACCAATATATCATCCATGTAGATGACCACCCATCCCTCGGCAATTTCAACTCGGAAGATATCGTTCATCATGGTCTGGAATGTGGCCGGCAAATTTGTGAGGCCGAAGAACATGACCAAGGGTTCAAACAGCCCCCTATTTGTTCGAAATGCCGCCTTCCACTCGTCACCTTCCTTGATTCTGACATTGTTATATCCCCAACAAATATCCATCTTGGAAAATATTCGCGCCTTGGACAACTTGTCCACCAATTCACCAATGAGTGGGAGCGGGTACCGATTTTTTATGGTCATTTCATTTAATCTCTGATAATCCTGTACCGGTCTCAGCTTTCCATCCTTTTTCTTAACAAAGAAAAAAGGTGACGCCATAGGGGACTTGCTAGGTTGGATTCGTCCAGACTCCAGATTCTCCTTCAGGAACTCGTCCAATTGAGCCTGCTCCTCACGGTTAAGGGGGTAAATTTTACAGTCCACCGCTTTGGATCCCGGGATTAATTCAATGGCATGGTCCCATGGATGCCTTGGCGGTAGCTCGTCAAAAGTCTCTTTTTCGAAGACTTTTCGATGTCCTAGATAATGCTTAGGGACTACCTCCTCTAAGGTGCGCTTTACTGCTACACCGGCTTCCCTCGCCGCAATGTCCATTGCCACTGATCGAACTCGAAGTTCAGGGTCGCCAATGTGAACAGCTAACAACCGTTCTCCCGATTCCAACGGTTGCATCAGATCAACTTCCCCTTCCGGCTCTGTCACTTCAGATCGATCCCAACACGTTCCTGGACACCTGCTAAAACGTACTTCCTGCTTTTTCCAGTCTGTCACTGGATTATGATGCTGGAGCCAGTCATGCCCTAAAAACAGGTCCATCTTTCCCAATCGAGCCACTCCGCACTCCACCACTTCCTTGTGATCACCGATACACAATTTGAATTGCACCATGTACTCCAGACTGCCCATTACATTATGCGTGCCATCAGCGTTGTAGACTGCCATTGGTCGAAGCATCTTTCGTTTGTTTAGTCTATGACGTTCCACAAACTCATCATTGACACAAGACCCTGTACATCCAGAATCTACTAGCGCTGTGACATTGATCATATGGCCCATGTCCATGGTAGTGATCACGCCCTTCAAGTTCATTTCTTGCTTCCCAGAAGCTTTTACCAACTGCCCCCGCAGTTGTACTAAGTTCCATAATGCTTCTTCTTCAGGTAACTTATTTAAGTCTGCGACAAGTGCTTTGTCTACTTGTTGAACCCATTTATTATGGACCCATTCTTTTAAACACCACACAGCGGCGTCATTGTCTTGTTGCCATATGCGTCTTAAGACCCACGCCGGAGTCCAAGTCTTTAGTCGGGGTTTTGCGCTCACACTCAGGTTCCGAATATGATGAACAAAGGATGAACATTCATATAATAATTCCAGAATACTAATACACGAGTCCTTGTGTACATCTGAGTCCTTTTGTGTCAATAGCGCTGAGCGCCCGCCTATTGACCCTTGCCAAAACCCTTCTCCTTTCCGTACTCCTTCCACATCTCCTCCGTGAGATCTTCTGTTTGCTTTACGGTAGGCTCGTGCCAATTCAATCGCCCTCTTTTGGGTTTGATCCAGGGTAGCATCCTCTGGTAGATTTCCATATCGGATCAGATCTCTTCCTAGTGCAGGGTGAATGTGTCCTAAGAAATGCGCTAGCAACACCCGATCATCCCAGTTGACCAATGGCTTTAGAGCGTTAAACTTGATGATATAATCCTCCACTGGTTGTGTTCCCTGCTTTAGTACCAAGATAGCGTCCGTCACCTTTTCCCTAGTTTCAGTGGACATAAAGAAATGATGCATTTCTTCCTTGAATCCCGTCCATGTGGTAAAGGGGTATTGGTTTTGGAGAGGTCGTTGTAGTAAGGTGGGTGGCTGCATTAAGTGGTTGTACTGTCCGATATTCAGCTCCTCCCACGTGAGGCCCGGTACCCAAAACGGTGATGCATTGTCCATCTTGTCTTGATACTCTTGGTCCGCCTCTAGCGCCTGTTTTAGCTGTACTCTGGCCCAGTCTCCCGCCCAATTGTCCTTTTCTTTCCGGATTCGGTATAAACACAGCAAGATCTTCCTATCAGCGCGTGTTTCTCTGGCCAATTGGAAATAGATCTCCATCTGTCTCAGCCACCCATCAACCATGCGGGGATCCCCTTCATAATGATCTGGCATCTCGGTCTTTGTGAGAGGCTGCAGTTCCGGTCTTGGGTTCACACGGTGGTATTCGTTAATTAAATCTGCGATTGCTCCACCAATTGCCGCCGCTGCATCAAGCCGCTGCTCATTTTGTAAAATCACTGCATTCTCATGTGCGTTTAAGGCAGCTTGATCCGCGTTTGCTGCTGGTTGAGGGATATCTTGGCTATTTTGCAAATTACGCCATCCCCATATGCCGTGCAGAAGTCGAGTGATCGTGTTAGCCATGTACTGGAAAGCTCCCATACGCATGTACCCCCTTCGTTGGGTTACTAAAATCGCCATCCTATCCCAACCAGCTTCCCCCCATGGAGTAGCAATAATGTGAAGACAGTTCCTTTGTCCGTATGTAGATCTTAAGATAATTCGGACTTCCGTGTTTCGAAGTTCCGAATCCCATTGCATCATTTCCTGGACTTGTGGGTACTGTGGCCAGTTGTATTCGGGCCAGTACTGTTGTCGAATCAGGTGTAAATAGCAGTAACCCAGCATTGATGGATTAACCGTCTCTACGACACTGGCCAGTCTAGGATATGGGTACGGGATGTCTATTTCTTTGCCAACAGTCCTTCTCCATTGGTCTATCTCCATGCGTTTATGATCCCGTTCCCCTTTGTTGGGTGTCGTGGGATCCGTTGCTACCCAATCCTCCACACGTTGCACCAGTCCTCCCCACCATGTCAAATCTGCCCCTTGTGTCCTCGTTTTCGCCTTACTAGGACCAACCGCCTGTTCCAACGTTTGCGCATAGGTTAGTTTAGTAACTGTGACCAGGGAAGGGTTTTTTGACGGCCCTTGTATGAATGAGGAGATCGTGGGAGTTGGTGAACGCTTAAGTTTGGATTTCCCATGTCCTCCAAATTCCGCCTGGAGCCGATGGTCTGGGAGACGTTCTAACCGCATTAGTTCCTCCCATGTGTAGATCTCATCGTCGAATTCCCTGATAGCCGACTCTTCGATCACATGGAACTTTCGGGGGTCCCTATTGTCTTGTAACGCGAATCGAGCCGACAAATCCCTGAGTTCAGGGTCCCAGCTAAGAATATCCATAACGCGCGGCCACCGCGGCCAACAGTACTTGTCATGGTATTCTTGTTTGAATAGCACCATGTAGCACAGCCCGTCCTCGCGCCAAGGATATTTTTTCCCTTTGCCCTTTGCAGCCGGTCCTGGCATCACCGCCTGTCTACATGGCACATTTTCCCTCCATGCGTTTAGCCTCTTGGCATGGTCTCTAAGGGTCTCATCGCCGCTGCATTCTTCCAATAGCTTATTCAATTCAATCTCCCCGAGCTCATTGAATACGTCGTTTACATAAGTCATTCCGTTTGCCAAAGATGGAGTGGGTGTCCCTGCCCCTGCTTTTCTTGATGTGCGCGTTCGCATGTACGGGTCATAGCGTAGTCCCTGATGACGCTGCTCTGTCTCTTCCCGCCTTTGCACCTTTCCCAGAAAGGTGCCTTTAATGTTTCCATTGAGAGCGTGCATTAAAGCATTCCAGTCCTGATGCAACATTTGCATTCCCTCGTTGAAATACAGTGTTCGCGCCCCTGCCTCATAATCTATTGCGGCTACGTCGATGTGATATTTTTCAAGCGCTTTTGCCGCATCTTCCACCACAAGGAGATACCAATTGTATGGCACCGCTAGTATTGCCTTGACGACTGCATTGTCGGGCCGTCCTCCGTATGCCTTTTCAATCAGACCCACCAGGGTCCCCTTATCTCGACGCGCCCGGATCAAAGCCTTGTCGAGACGCCTCTGCTCTAGAAGGGCTTGCCAAGCCTCTTCTTGTTCGCGGATCTGTTCCGCCTCCCTGATCTTGAGCTCATTAACGATCCTCTGTCGCTGGCGAGCTGCCACTGCCTTGAGATGTTTGCGCCATAGTCGAATATGGTTATCATGGCGCCTGATGACTGAGTCACCGATGAATGCTGCCGGCCTCAACTGCACCGGCTCGAGTGCTGCTGCCCAGTCCGCTTCGAAGATCCGACCAATCTCCTCTAGTGTTGCCTGGGCGTAGGGTAAAACGTATTTGAACAATTGTGCCATTGTTCCAGAAATAGATTCTTCAACCGAGCCAAGTACTCCTGACTTGCACCTTGGTCCGTTCGTGCGGCCTTTGTCGCCTAAGATCCCCGTCAGATGACAAGGACTGCTGTCTTTTCGTCGCGGACTACCCTTCCCAGCGTAGTCAGAGTATACTGCGGTCAACAATGCACCCGCACGTATATGTTCGATTTAATTCCGTCAAATGACCAAAAGGGGTGGTGCCCGGCTGTTCACTAGAGTGTCCTCGTGCTCAGGTAACTAGACCCGATACGTAATTGGTGTCTCTAGACTGTAGGCCTTGATACACGACACGCCTCCTGATTGTCTTCGACGGTTCCTCCGCCTATTCCGCAAGCACTAGTGTTGGTGCCAGTAAGACCCTGCCTGGTCGACTACTGCACGCCCCAACTCTCGTCTAGCACCTGTTGTATTGCCTAGTGTGGTCCCTACGCCAGTCGTGACGCAGTGTCACCTAGTCGATATCGAGAGTGATGATAACAAAATGAAATGATCTGTTCAACGCTGTGAGCGATGACGAGCAAGGCGTGCCTGTTACAATTTCTTTCCCTTTCGTTGACGGACTTACTTCATTATATAATCATTGTTATGCGTTTCATGGACGCTCATCTCCTTTAGCTACTTTACCTTCACATTTCCTTTCTTAGGTATTTAGCTGTATGTTTCCTTTTATATTTCTCTTGTTCTTTTACGTATATAAACCCTTTGTAAAGTAGCTTTCTTTAGTTCCAACTTAATTGAATTCTTCTCTCAACCTCTGAACGAAACTCCTCGCTCTCTCTCTTTGAGCTCGTCGTTTGTTTGACCTTCGTCATCATCTGACTTAGTGTCCAGAACTTGTCCAGTAGGCTGGGAGCAGACCGAGACTCTGCTTGCCACTGTTGACTCAGAACGAATTGCGTTGAGAGCATCAATCCTAACAGTGCCTGGCGCTGTGTGCAACGATGAAGGGTGTGGTTGAAAGACTCTAGATTATGTTAGGACGGATCCCACCACAACCACAAGCCTCGTGAAAAGATGATAAGATAGTAAGGGTAATGAAAACACAGTAGACTAGTGACCTGGTAAGAGGAAACTATCTAGAGTCTTAGAGACTCGTACCTACAAGACACCCTCCTTATATACCCCAACGCCTGGTCTGTGCGCACAGACTGCGCAGCCGCTAGGCTGTGCACGCGCAGCTACAAGACCCAGGCCTACCATCCAGAACCGCCCGGACTCGCCCAGAGTCTTAGCCCCTATAACCCCATATGCCGCGGTACAGCCACTTGCTGATCTAAGCCCTCGGAGTATTCCATTAGGGGTGGGAGTTGTTGCCCGTATCCAGAGAAGTGTTGATAAAGCCTCAAGGAAAATAGATAAAAATATAGAAAAATCCGGAGAAAATTGTAAGGTCGTAACAGGTCTGATGTATCCTTTAGCAAGTTGTTCTTCAATCCATTCATCCAAGGACAACTGCTCTTTAATCGATAATGGGTAGATTTTGCTAACTTTGGGGGTAAAACCATTTTTCAGTTCGATCGCATGATCCCAAGTTCTAGAGGTAGGAAATCGTTCTGAAGCCTTTTTCTCAAAGACTGATCGCCATTTCTCGTATTCCACAGGTAGTTCTGTCTTAGGTTCGTCTCTTTTCAGTTGATGTTCCAGTGCCTGTGATGCTGATGTTTTGACCCTAATCCAATAATCATCTTCTCCCCATTGATTGTCCAGTGCCAGTTGCCAGATCGTCCCATCTTGTCATTGATCATCAATGAGGTGAATCGTTTTGTCTCTCCAATCAATAGTCAGGTTATTTTCTTCCAACCAAGGGATTCCTAAGATTAATCATTGGTCCCCTAACTTGGTGATCAAGAACCAGTTACTGTGACACTTTCCTCCTATTGAATATTGAATTAATACTCGATGGGTGATCATTCCATTTGTGTTGATTGTTCCTGTTACAATTCTCTTCTCTCTTCGTTAACGGACTTGTTTATTACATAACCATTACTATGCGTTTCATGGACGCTCATCTCCTTTAGCTACTTTACCTTCATATTTCCTTTCTTAGGTATTTAGCTGTACGTTTCCTTTTATATTTCTCTTGTTCTTTTACGTATATAAACCCTGTGTAAAGTAGCTTTCTTTTGTTCCAACTTAATCGAATTCTTCTCTCAACCTCTGAATGAAACTCCTCATTTTCTCTCTCTCTCTTTGAGCTCGTCGTTTGTTTGACCTTCGTCATCATCTGACTTAGTGTCCAGAACTTGTCCAGTAGGCTGGAAGCAGACCGAGACTCTGCTTGCCAGTGTTGACTCAGAACGAATTGCGTTGAGAGCATCGATTTTAACAGTTCCATCTGCGTTCCTGACTCGAATCGGTTTTCTTAGCTTTTCTTTTGGTAGTTTTGTTGTTATTTCTTCATCAATAAAGTTCCCTTCTGCTCCACAATCGATGAGGGCAGAGGTTTCAGTGGGTAAATCGATCGTTTCAACAGTGATTGAAAGGCGCTTGTCATTATTCGATCGTACTATTACAGAATCAAGCGCTAACTGTGAAAGTCCATTTGCTGTGGAAGTGCCAACCGCTGTGTGACGCTTCCTGATCAAAAACCCTCATTCTCGAGTTCGTTAAGAAGACCTTCTTGTTCATCGGCCTTCATTCCAGCAAGGATCACTCTGATACTCGCAACTGGGTCGTCTTGTTTGTCTTTGGGCGCGTCCTCGGGGATGGATCTGATTTCTTTATTCTGAAACGATGAGGAGGACCTGAAGGAGGCGTTTGGAGTGGTGTTTCGTTTCGGACAATTTTTTGAAACATGTCCCTGGTTTCCACATCTGAAACACTTCCCAGTTTTCATGTACTCCTCCTTTTGTTCATCTGTCAGATGTCCAGTGGGCATAGCATTAACTGATCGAGTTGATCCGCTCCTAGTGTTGGTGTTTCGGTTAAAATTAGAGCTGTTAGGATCGATGCTCTCAACGCAATTCGTTCTAAGTCAACAGTGGCAAGCAGAGTCTCGGTCTGCTCCCAGCCTACTGGACAAGTTCTGGACACTAAGTCAAACGATGACGAAGGTCAAACAAACGACAAGCTCAAAGAGATGAGAGCGAGGAGTTTCGTTCAGAAGTTGAGAGAAGAATTCGATCAAGTTGGAACTAAGGAATAGAGACATACATGAGAGTCTTTATATACTAAAAGAACAAGGAAAATATAAAAGGAGTTGTACAGCTAATTGCCTAAGAAAGGAAACGTGAAGGTCAATAGCTAAAAGGAAATAAGCGTCCATGAAACGCATAGCAATGATTATGTAATTGTAAAAGTCCGTCAACGAAAGGGAGAGAAATTGTAACATTACCCCCTTCGTATGCAAGAAGTCACCGACTTCTTACCCTGTACCCCAGCCATGGTTTCCACCATTCGTCCATCCATGATCCCTTTGCGACTTCAACCATTCGGCGATGGTATTGATATCATGGTTAGCGGTCTCAAACCGCCATTGCAAGGTCCTTGTGATATAATCTAACTGGACTGTTTGCTCCAGGATCGTGTCGCGTTCTTCGTCTGTGACAGTATGGGGATCGGTGGTGAGGGCGACGTTAAGCATGGCGTCGAGGGGGCCGGCAAAGAGTTGATAGTCAACGATGAAAGTGGCAAGGGCTGCCTGAGCCCGAAGAAGGGAGGCGTTAGGAGTGCGGGTGAGAGGTGGTGCTGGTGGAGGGGGTAGGGGTGCTTCCTCTTCAACAAGGAAGTCGGCGAGTTCATCTGGATGCTGATGTAAATCAGCGATGGTGGAGGTAGGAGAGGCGGGCCAGTTCGGAAAGAGATAATCGTCGACAGTGGTGGTGGTGGTGATGAAGACCTCAATGGGGAGGTCGTGGGCAGTGGCGAGAAAAGGGGAGGTGGTGGCGAGGAGTGTGTCATAGCAGTGGCCACAGGCTGTGACCAGGAGTGCGAAGGCGAAGGCGACGAGGTAGGCGATGACGACAATGGCAGACATTTGTTGTATCGGTAAGATGGGAAGACAAGACTGCTGAGTGTGGTTTAAATATCCCAAATCTTGTTGTCAGAATCCGAAGCTAAGATCTCTTCGATCTCAGGTTCTCTGGTCCTGAGAAAATTTTCACGGGAGTTCCTAGCCGTTTCTTGTTCTGATCGGGTTCTTGCATCGTCAGGGTGTGGAATACGAATTTGGTCAGGGCGCTCGTGTCGTGTGACATGTATCTCTGGGTTGTTTATGCTGTCCTGTATTGCTTGGTTCAGAAGAACGTAATATTGCTCGGTTGCAAGTGCTATCTCCATTTGCGCTCGTGTGCGGTTAAAATTTTCACTTCCCCTTATATTCATTCGTCGTTCATATTGCCATTGTTCCGTGGAGATGTCTCTGCCAAGCTGAATAATCCTTTGTAAAGCTTCTGATAGTTCAAAAAGGTTCGTTGTAACCAAACCCTGTGATAAATGTTATTGTATTGAAAACAAGGGTGAACCAACGCTGGGAGATAATGTGATTCAGCCTCTTGGAATGTGGGTAGTTCTCCTAGATCAAAAGAGAGGCGATGATACTGGGGAAGATACTTTGGTAAAGCATTATATGGGATCTCTGTGTGTCCTTGCGGATGCGTTCGTTTGTGAGGAGGTAATCGTGATACTTTAGGTGGTTTTGACATCATTGGAACGTATTTCAGTTTTTGATAGATGGAGAGCGTTTGTTTGGAGGGATGTTTAAAGGCAGGAACGAACATCTGTGTGACGGAGTATCTAGTTTTGACGGTAGGGGTATATCTTCCAATGGTTCTGCAAAATCTTTTGACATAACGGATATTATGCTTTAGTTGGAGGTTGGTGCGGTAGTAAGTCATTCTCTTCTGAATTGTTTCAGAGGTTCCTTCTGCTTTTATATTCAGTCAAGATATCCGCAGCATTGCTTAAGTGTCGTTCTGGTTCCCATGTATTGTCATTTGCTCCATAGCCTTTCCATTTGACTAAGTATTGATAACCGGCTCCGCGTTTTCGATGTCCAAGGATAGCTTCAATCTCAAACTCTTCTTGTCCATTGACCATATCAGGAGGTGGCATTGTAAAATTCGGTCCATGCATTGAAGTTTCCTTATATGGAGTGAGGAGCAATGCATGAAACACAGGGTGAATGCACCATTGTTTTGGTAATTTCAATTTATAAGTAACTGGTCCCATGACTTGTTCAACCTGGAAGGGTCCTTCTCATTTTGGTGCTAGCTTTCTTGATTGATACGGAATGTGGAGATTCTTGTTTTCGAGCCAGACTTTGTCACCTTTTTCGAATCTGATTGACTTGTCTCTATATCTATGAGTGACCATTTGTCTAGCAAGTTCATGAGCAGCTAGAGCTTCTTCTCTAGCTTTTCGAAGCATCTGAAGACGTTCTTCTGCTGCTGGTGCGGTCATCTTGATTGCTGCTGTAGGGATAGTGATTGGATCTGATCCGTACATAAGTTGGAATGGTGATGTCTTTATTGTGTCATGATATCGGTTATTATGTGCAAATTCGGCGATGGGTAATAATGGTTTCCATTTATGGGGTTCATTTGCGCAGAACATTCGAAGATAAATTTCGAGTTCTTGATTTACACGTTCAGTTTCTCCATCTGTCTGAGGATGATAGGCTGTGCTCATCCTGTGGTTGATTCCTAGAGCTTTTCGTATCTCTTGAAATACTTTAGCGGAGAATTGCGGTCCTCTGTCAGAGATTAAGATGTCAGGGAGTCCAAAGCGTTTAAAGATTTCAGAGATGTAGAGGTCTGCAGTTCCTAGAGCATCGATCGTCTTGTTGCAAGGGATGAAAATTACCCCCTTCGTAAGGCCATGGTCCACCGTGACCAATACAGAATCAAAACCATCAGAAATAGGAAGATCAGTGATGAAATCGAGTGTGACCTGCTGAAATGGGCGTGTAGCTTTTGATGGAATAGGGATTAATGCCGGTGAATTTGGGTGAGTATTGACTTTCATCTGTTGACAAAGTGCGCAACCTTCAACCCATTCTTTGACATGCCTATACATTCCAGGCCACCAGTAATCACGGTTCAAAAGTGCTAGCGTTTTCAATCGTCCAGGATGTCCGGAAGATAATGCTTCATGTATCTCCTTGATTAACCGAGTGCGCAACTCGAAACATAGATCTTGCCTAAGTAATAAACAATGCCATGAGTATATGTCCAGTCTTGCAGTTTTGATTTAATCAGTGGCGCCCTTTGTTTAGTGATAACTTCAATAAGGATGCGTCCAAAATCATCATTTGCCATATATTTCTTTGATTCACTGGCAAGATCATCGTTGATTAGTCAAATAAATTGATCATTTGGCAGAACTGTGACAGTAGTTTGTTCTTCATCATTGCCCATGTGGTCTGGCCGTCTGGACAATGCGTCTGCTTCAAACATCTTTGTTCCTGGTACATGTTCAATCCGGAGATCAAATTCAGATAATAGAGATGACCATCTGGCTTGTCTAGGTGTTAATCGTTGAGCCGTTCTGTAATAGGACAGGTTTTTGTGATCGCAGTGCACAATGATAGTGTGAGGTGATCCATGCAGAAGGTGACGCCAAACTGCCAACCCTTTAATGATGGCAAGTAATTCTCTATCATAGATCTGATAGTTCTGTTCCGTTGGTGTTAGGGCATGGGAAATAAAACCACAGGGGTGCAGTGCACCAGAGTCATCTGCTTGTTTTAATACTGCTCCTATTGCCTTGTTAGAGGCGTCGGTTTGGAGGATAAATGGTCTTGCTGGGTTTGGCATTAAGAGAACTGGCATAGAGGCAAATCGTTGTTTCAGGGTATCAAAAGCGGTTTGACGCTCTGTGTTCCAGTCAAATATCTCTGTCTTCTTTGTTAAATCAGTGAGCGGTTTTGCTATAGCCGCAAAATTTCCAATGAATCGTCGGTAGAAGTTCCCAAAGCCTAGGAATGATCGAACTTGTTTGACTGTTGTTGGTACTGGCCAATCGGCTATCCCTGCTAGTTTAATAGGATCCATCTGTATTTTTCCAGGTGATATGATCATTCCTAAAAACTCGACTTCTTGCACAGTGAATTTACATTTTTCCAACTTCAGGAACAAGTCATTCTCCTCTAATTGGTCTAGAACTCGTTTTGTTCATTTTTCCAATTCTGTCTTGCTTTGAGAACAGATCAGAATGTCGTCCATGTAAATGATGAGCCATCCTTCATTAATCATATTTCTAAAATATTCGTTCATCATGGTTTGGAACGTAGATGGCGAATTGCATAATCCAAAGAACATAACAGTTGGTTCATATAATCCTCGATTTGTGATGAAGGCTGCTTTCCATTCATTGCCTTTCTTGATTCGGACGTTATTGTATCCCCAGCGAAGATCTAATTTGGTGAAGTATTGCGCTCCAGCAAGTTTAGTAAGGAGATCGGATACTAGGGGCAGTGGGTATGCATTTTTGATTGTCCAATCATTCAGGTACCTGTAGTCTTGGCATGGCCTTAACGCTCCACTCCTTTTTTGAAACAAAGAAGAATGGTGAAGCCTGGGGTGATTTCGACGGTCTAATGTATCCTTTAGCAAGTTGTTCTTCAATCCATTCATCCAAGGACGACTGCTCCTTAATGGACAACGGGTAGATTTTGCTAACTTTGGGGGTGAATCCATTTTTCAATTCGATCGCATGATCCCAAGTTCTAGAGGTAGGAAATTGTTCTGAAGCCTTTTTCTCAAAGACTGGTCGCCATTTCTCATATTCCACAGGTAATTCTGTCTTTGGTTCGTCTCTTTTCAGTTGATGTTCTAGTGCCTGAGATGCTGATGTTTTGACCCTAATCCAATAATCGTCTTCTCCCCACTGTTGATTGTCTAATGCCATTTGCCAGATAGTTCCTTCATTCCGTTGTTTGTCCATAAGGTGTATGGTTTTATCTCTCCAGTTGATAGTAGGATTGTTTTCTTCTAGCCAAGGAATTCCCAAAATTAATCGTTGGTCTCCCAATCTAGTGATTAGAAACCAGTTGCTGTATTGTTTTCCTCCGATTGAATATTGAATATGGACTCGATGTGTGATCATTCCATTAGTGTTAACCGTTCCATCAGCGTTTCTGACTCTAATTGGTTTTCGCAGTTTTTCTTTTGGTAACTTGGTGGTTACTTCTTCATCAATAAAATTCCCTTCTGCTCCACAGTCAATTAGAGCCGAAGTTTCAGGGGGTAAATCGGACATTTCCACAGAAATTGAAAGGCGCTTGTCATTATTTGATCTTACTATTACAGAATCAAGCGCTAACTGTGAATGTCCATTTGTTATGGAAGTGCCAACCGCTGTATGACGCTTCCGGGTTAAAAACCCTCGTTCTTGAGTTCATTAAGAAGACCTTCTCGTTCGTCGGCCTTCATTCCAGCAAGGATCGCTCTGATGCTTGCAACTGGATCGTCTTCCTTCTCCTTGGGCGCATCTTCAGGGATAGATCTGATCCCCTTATTCTGAAACGATGAGGAGGCCCTGAAGGAGGTGTTTGACGTGGTGTTTCGTTTGGGACAATTCCTTGAAACATGCCCCTGGTTTCCACATCTGAAACATTTTCCAGATTTCATGTATTCCTCCTTTTGTTCATCTGTCAAACATCCAGTGGGCATCACATTTACTGATCGGGTTGATCCGCCCCTGTTATTGGTGTTTCGATTAAAATTAGAGCGGTTCCCTTGTCCTGGTTTTCGCCCAAGCGCTCGCATCATTTCCCAAGCGCCATGAAGCTGTTCTGCCTTCTCATATGCTTCTTTCATGGATAGAACGTTCGCTTCAAGGATCTTCATAGCAATACTTTCAGGGAGTCCTTTGACAAAAGCCTGGAGCTGTGCGGTTGTTCCTTTCAATCCTGAGGTACCGATCTCCATGCGAAATTTTCTGATGTATTCAGGGACTGAAACATTGCCCCCTACTCTGAGATTGGCTAGATTGTTCAGCGCTATTAACTTCGCCCCAATCAGCTAAGAAACGCTTCTTGAATTCTGCCCAGTTCATCCAAGTAAGGGTTGTTTCTTCTTCATCATCTAATTCATCCTTGATCAGGACTTTCCAATCATCGAGTTCCTGCCCAAGACAGGCAAGAGTGAATCGAATCTGTTTCTGTGCTTTGCTTTTATAGTTATCGTCATTTAAAACAAAGTAATCTTCAAGACTTCCAATGAAAGCCTTTGCTTCGGTTCGTTTTCCTGTAAAAACTTGCATAGGCTGCGGTTTGATATCTCCTTTAGAGGCAGGTGCTGCTGCGTCAGATGCCATCTTTTCTGTTTCTTCTTTTGGATCTGTAGGTTCTCCTGTTTCGTCTTTCTTTTTCCCTGATTCTGGATCTCCGAATAGATTTGTTTCGATCTGTTTCTGTTCTTGGAATTCTATCCAAGGCTGTAGCTCTCCTTCCCTAAGTGCGTATCGCTCTTGTCCTGCAATATCAGCAAGGTCAAGATATTCGTTCCACCAGGAGAGTTCTGGTTCGTCTGTAGGTGGTTTGAATAATGAAAGAAATCCTTCTTCGTGTTCTTTGTTCATCCAATCAATCCAAACGTCGTCTGGGAAGGCGTCCTCTGGTCCTTCAGTGTAATCACCTTCAAAGAGGGATTCTGGTACTGGTTCGTTCTTTTTCTTAGTTTTTGAGCGGAAAAACCACCCTGTTCCTGTAGTCGATGGAAAGACTTCCTTTCGATCTAGATAATACTTTCGTCTGAAACGGACGGAGCCGTTTGGGGGTCTGAGGTTCGAGGTTCTGGTATCAATGGTGTCTGGCTAGTGTAGAAACACTGAGCGATCTGGGAGTTCCAACTTGTGTTAGGATCGATGCTCTCAACGCAATTCGTTCTAAGTCAACAGTGGCAAGCAGAGTCTCAGTCTGCTCCCAGCCTACTGGACAAGTTCTGGACACTAAGTCAAACAATGACGAAGGTCAAACAAACGACGAGCTCAAAGAGATGAGAGCGAGGAGTTTTGTTCAGAAGTTGAGAGAAGAATTCGATTAAGTTGGAACTAAGGAATAGAGACATACATGAGAGTCTTTATATACTAAAAGAACAAGGAAAATATAAAAGGAGTTGTACAGCTAATTGCCTAAGAAAGGAAACGTGAAGGTCAATAGCTAAAAGGAAATAAGCGTCCATGAAACGCATAGCAATGATTATGTAATTGTAAAAGTCCATCAACGAAAGGGAGAGAAATTGTAACAAGAGCGGTTCCCTTGTCCTGGTTTGCATCTGAGCACTCGCATCATTTCCCAAGCGCCATGAAGCTGTTCTGCTTTTTCATATGCTTCCTTCATCGATAGAACGTTCGCCTCAAGGATTTTGGTGGCGATACTTTCAGGGAGTCCTTTAACAAATGCCTGGAGTTGTGCAGTTGTCCCTTTCAATCCTGATGTTCCAATCTCCATGCGGAATTTTCTGATATATTCAGGGACTGAAATGTCGCCCCCTACTCTAAGATTGGCCAAATTGTTTAGGGCCCTGAGTGCGCTGTTAACTTCGCCCCAATCCGCTAAAAAGCGCTTCTTGAATTTGGCCCAACTTCTCCAGGTAAGGGTCGTTTCTTCATCATTGTCTAGTTCTTCTTTGATTAGAACCTTCCAATCGTTGAGTTCCTGTCCTAGGCAGGCAAGAGCGAATCTAATCTGTTTCTGGCCTTTGTTTTTATAATTGTCATCATTCAAAACGAAGTAGTCTTCTAAGTTTCCAATAAAAGCTTTTGCTTTTGTTCGTTTCCCTGTAAAAATGTGCATGGGCTGCGGCTTAATATCTCCTTTAGAGGCAGGTGTTGCTGCATCAGATGCCATCTTTTCTGTTTCTTCCTTCGGGTCTGTAGGTTCCCCTGTTTTGTCTTTCTTCTTTCCTGATTCTGGATCTCCAAATAGATTTGCTTCGATCTGTTTCTGTGCTTGGAATTCTATCCAAGGCTGTAGTTCTCCTTCCCTAAGTGCGTATCGCTCTCGTCCTGCAATATCAGCAAAGTCGAGATATTCGTTCCACCAGGAGAGTTCTGGTTCGTCTGTAGGCGGTTTGAATAAAGAATGAAGTTTTTCTTTGTGTTCCTCGTTTATCCAATCAATCCAAACGTTGTCTGGGAAGGCGTCCTCTTGTCCTTCAATGTAATCACCTTCAAAGAGGGATTCTGGTACTGGTTCGTTCTTCTTCTTGGTTCCTGAGCGGAAAAACCACCCTGTTCCTGTAGTCAATGGAAAGACTTCCCTTCGATCTAGATAATACTTTCGTCTGAAACGGACAGAGCCGTCTGGGGGTCTGAGGGTTGAGGTTCTGGTATCAATGGTGTCTGGCTAGTGTAGAAACACTGAGCAGTCTGAGAGTTCCAACTTGTGTTAGGATCGATGCTCCCAACGCAGTTTGTTCTAAGTCAACAGTGGCAAGCAGAGTCTCGGTCCGCTCCCAGCCTACTGGACAAGTTCTGGACGCTAAGTCAAACGATGACAAAGGTCTCTAAGTCAACAACGAGCTCGAGAGAAAGAGAGCGAGGAGTTCGAGTCAAAATTGGGAGTATGATTTGATTAAGTTGGAACTGGAGAATGTAGAAGGTATTCTAGGGTTTATATACGTTTTGAGAACAAGGAAAACTATAAAGGGAATGCACAGTAAGCGCAGCTAACTACCTATGAAAGGAAACATGAAAGCGTTAGCGAAAGGAGATAAACGTCCACTAAACTGTATGGTAATGATGATGTAATAATAAAGCGTCCGTCATAGAAGAGGAAAAGAAACTGTAACAGTCTATACATTCCTGGCCACCAGTAATCACGCTTCAAAAGCGCTAACGTCTTCAATCGTCCAGGATGTCCTGAAGATAATGCTTTGTGTGTTTCTTTGATCAACCGAGTTCAAAGTTCAATTCGGTCAGGAACAGAGATCTTGCCAAGGTAATAAACGATGCCATGAGTGTATGTCCAGTCCTGCAGTTTCGATTTAATTGGTGGTGCCCGTTGTTTCATGATTACTTCAATAAGAATTCATCCAAAATCATCATTTGCCATATATTTCTTTAATTCACTGGCACGATCATCGTTGATAAGCCAAATATTGTTTCAGTACTGCTCCAATTGCTTTGTTAGAAGCATCGGTTTGAAGGATAAATGGTTTTGCAGGATTTGGCATTAACAAAACTGGCATAGAGGCAAACCGCTGCTTCAGGGTGTCAAAGGCAAGTTGTCGTTCATTATTCCAGTCGAATGGTTCTGCTTTCTTGGTCAGATCTGTGAGTGGTTTTGCGATTGCTGCAAAATTCCCAATAAAACGTTGGTAAAAGTTCCCAAAACCTAAAAATGATTGGACTTGTTTAACCGTGGATGGTACTGGCCAATCAGCTATTCCTGTGAGTTTGATAGGATCCATTTGTATCTTTCCAGGTGAGATGGTCATGCCTAGAAATTCAACTTCTTGAACGGCGAATTTACATTTTTCTAATTTCAGGAATAGATCATTTTCTTCCAACCAATCAAGGACTCTCTTCATTCGTTCCTCTAGTTTGTTTAAGCTCTGAGAACATATCAGGATGTTGTCCATATAGATGATGAGCCATCCTTCATTAATCATATCTCTGAAGTATTCGTTCATCATAGTTTGGAATGTAGATGGCGAATTGCATAGACCAAAGAACATAACAGTTGGTTTGTATAATCCTCTGTTGGTAATGAAAGCAGCTTTCCATTCATCCCCCTTCTTGATTCTGACGTTATTATATCCCCATCTGAGGTCTAATTTGGTGAAATGTTGTGTGCCAGCAAGTTTTGTAAGGAGATCAGATACTAGGGGTAATGGGTATGCATTCTTGATTGTCCAATCGTTTAAATATCTATAATCTTGGCACGGCCGGAGCACACCACTTTCCTTCTTTGAGACAAAGAAAAACAGCGATGCTTGAGGGGATTTCAACGGTTTGATGTATCCTTTAGCTAGCTGTTCTTCAATCCATTTGTCTAGTGATGACTGTTCTTTGATTGATAACGGATAAATCTTGCTAACTTTAGGACTAAAACCGGTTTTCAAATCGATAGCATGATCCCAAGTTCTGGAGGTTGGGAATCGTTCCGATGCCTTTTTCTCAAAGACTGAGTGCCATTTCCCATATTCCGATGGTAATTCCATTTTTGGTTCATCCTTTTTCAACTGATGTTCTAATGCTTGAGACGCTGATGTCTTGACTCTGATCCAGTAATCATCTTCTCCCCATTGTTGATTGTCCAATGCCATTTGCCAGATAGTTCCTTCATTCCGTTGTTCATCAATAAGGTGTATCGTTTTATCTCTCCAGTCGATAGTAGGATTGTTTTCTTCTAACCAAGGGATTCCCAAAATTAATTGTTGATCTCCCAATTTGGTGATTAGAAACCAGTTACTGTATTGTTTTCCTCTGATTGAATATTGAATGTGGACTCGATGTGTGATCATTCCATTAGTGTTAACCGTTCCATCTGCGTTTCTGACTCTAATTGGTTTTTGCAATTTTTCTTTTGGTAACTTGGTGGTTACTTCTTCATCAATAAAATTTCCTTCTGCTCCACAGTCAATTAGAGCCAAAGTTTCAGCAGGTAAATTGGACGTCTCCACAGAAATTGAAAGGTGCTTGTCATTATTCGATCTTATTATTACAGAATCAAGCGCTAATTGTGAATGTCCATTTGTTATGGAAGTGCCAACCGCTGTGTGACGCTTCTGGGTTAAAAACCCTCGTTTTCGAGTTCATTGAGAAGACCTTCTTGTTCATCGGCCTTCATTCCAGCAAGGATTGCTCTAATGCTTGCAACTGGATCGTCTTTCTTTTCCTTGGGCACATCTTCAGGGATAGATCTGATCCCCTTATTTTGAAATGATGAGGAGGCCCTGAAGGAGGCATTTGGCGTGGTGTTTCGTTTGGGACAATTCCTTGAAACACTTTCCAGATTTCATGTATTCCTCTTTTTGCTCATCTGTCAAACGTCTGGTGGGCATCGCATTTACTGATTGGGTTGATCTGCCCCTGTTACTGGTGTTTCGATTAAAATTAGAGCGGTTCCCTTGTCCTGGTTTTCGTCCAAGCACTCACATCATTTCCCAAACGCCATGAAGCTGTTCTGCTTTCTCATATGCTTCTTTCATAGATGGAACATTTGCTTCAAGGATCTTTGTAGCGATACTTTCAGGGAGTCCTTTGACGAAAGCCTGAAGCTGTGTGGTTGTTCCTTTCAAGCCTGAGGTACCAATCTCCATGTGGAACTTTCTGATATATTCAGGGACTGAAACATCGCCCCCTACTCTGAGATTTGCTAGATTGTTCAGCGCTCTAAGAGCGCTATTAACTTCACCCCAATCGGCTAAGAAATGCTTTTTGAACTCGGTCCAACTTGTTCAAGTGAGAGTTGTTTCTTCTTCATCATCTAATTCGTCCTCGATCAGGACTTTCCAATCATAAAGTTCTTGCCCAAGACAGGCAAGGGTAAATCGGATCTGCTTCTGTGCTTTGTTCTTATAATTATCGTGGTTCAAGACGAAATAATCTTCAAGACTTCCAATAAAAGCCTTTGCTTCGGTTCATTTTCCTGTAAAAACACGCATAGGCTGTGGTTTAATATCTCCTTTAGAGGCAGGTGCTGCTGTGTCGGTTGCCATTTCTTCTGTTTCTCCTTTTGGTTGTTCTGGTTCTCCTGTTTCGTCTTTCTTCTTTTCTGATTCTGGATCTCCAAATAGACTTTGTTCGATCTGTTTCTGTTCTAGGAAGTCTTTCCAAGGCTGTAACCCTTTGTCTGTAAGTGCGTATCAGTCCTGTGGTAGTGCTCCAGAGAGACTGAGGAATTCATTCCACCAGGAGGATTCTGGTTCTTCAGTGGGTGGGTAAAATAGAGAGTAAAAATCCTTTTCTAGATTTTCGTTGACCCAATCAATCCAAACATTGTCTGGGAAGATGTCCTTTCCGTTTCCTTCAATATAATCACCTTCAAAGAGGGATGCTGGTACCGGTTTGTTCTTTTTCTTAGTTCCTGAGCGGAAAAACCACCCTGTTCCTGTAGTCGACGGAAAAACCTCTCGTCAATCTAGATAATACTTTCGTCTGAAATGGGCAGAGCCATTCGGTGGTCTGAGGTTTGAGGTTCTGGTATCAATGGTGTCTGGCTAGTGTAGAAACACTGAGTGGTTCTGGGAGTTCCAACTTGTGTTAAGATCAATGCTCTCAACACGGTTCATTCTAAATCAACAGTGGCAAGCAGAATCTCGGTCTGCTCCCAGCCTACTGGACAAGTTCTGGACACTAAGTCAAACGATGACAAAGGCCAAAGTAAACGATGAGCTCAAGAAGATGAGAGCGAGGAGTTTCGTTCAGATGTTGAGAGAATAACTCGATTAAGTTGGAACTAAAGAAAAGAGGTGTACATGAGAGTCTTTATATACTAAAAGAACAAGGAAAATATAAAAGGAATTGTACAGCTAATGACCTAAGAAAGGAAATGTGAAGGTTATTAGCTAAAGGAAATAAGCGTCCATGAAACGCATAGCAATGGTTATGTAATTGTAAAAGTCTATCAATGAAAGGGAAAGAAATTGTAACAGTTATTACTTAATCATAGCTATGCATTTCATGGACGCTTATTTCCTTTCAGCTTTACCTTTCACTTTTCCTTTCTAAGGTATTTAGCTATACATTTCCTTTTACATTCTCCTTGTTCTTTCAGTATATAAAGACTCTCATGTATGTCTCTATTCTTTAGTTCCAACTTAATTGAATTATTCTCTCAACTTCTGAATTGAACTCCTCACTCTCGTCTTCTTGAGCTCGTTGTTTATTTTGACTTTCGTCAACAATTGACTTAATGTCCAGAACCTGTCCAGTAGGCTGGGAGCAGACCGAGACTCTGCTTGCCACTGTTGACTTAGAACAAACTGTGTTGAGAGCATTGATCTTAACACCTTCCCCTCTCTTCTCTACCCTCTCCTCTGCAAGGCTTGTGGTTGTTGTTGTGAGCGTGAGCTTGTAACAAGAAGCTTCAGATAATAAGAGATACAGAGATCTATTTATACCTTCAAGAACATATTGTGTAGAGACAGTTTATGCTCCATGTGGAGTTGTTATAGCCTGGGCAAATTTTTCCAGAGCTGAGTCACCAACCAACATATTGGACTTCTTGGCACAGGTATATCCAACAGAGGATCCAAGGCCAGACTATATTTGTATTGATAAGGCATGCCTAGTAGTGGAAACTTGCCTAAGTAATGGCAGCTGGGATATGATGTGGAGTAAGACAACTAGGTTTATTGTGAACTCATATCACTATACAAATCACTCTCAATATGATCATTTATGCCATACATGGTGCAACCCTACACCAAGGGATGGTTCTGCACCAAATCTTGTAGTGACAGGTAGAACCAGGGATGGGCAGACATATGACAAAAGTGCATTCAATACACAGGCCTGTGAACAACTAAATGCATGGTTGGGAGGCTATGATTCAATCCTTAGAAGGATGTCACCTGGGAACTTCAATTGGTTTTTGCACACAATACTTGTATATCATACAACTCAGTTATGCAAGAAGCTAACAAAAGCTCAGGTCCATGATTCAGATGATGACGGTGATAGTAGCTTGTAAATGACTACATATTATGATCAAAACATATGATTGATAGAAGTATGAAAAATAAGAGGAGAGAGATATAAAATGTGTCAACAGTCAAACACATTCCAACAGAACACAATGGACAACAAAATCAAGATGGAGCTCTCCAGGTGGATGGAGTGTATTCTTTGAGAGATCTGGTATTGTATAAATATAGCCAAATATATATAAATACTTGATCCAACAAGTTAGATAACTTTTTCCCCCAACTGTTGGACTACTGTCAGAATCCTATTGGACTCCTACTGGAAAGGAAGGGGGGGGGAGTGTAAAGTACTGAGATGTATTTGCTTTTGTTTTATCTAATGGTTAATTTACATTTTGCAATGAGATTATCAAGTATGCCCTAATGTTTAATTACACAATATGCCATGCACATACTTGAATACACAATTTTTGCTAGGGATTTCAATTTCTCATAGGTATTCTTAAGCAGCAAACCATATATAAAAAATGCAGAAAACACAAAAATATGGACATGAGCAATTTATGGATTACAAGAATTGAGTACATACTGTCAGATGCCAGTCTGATTACACAAATATTCAATCAAATCTGCATGTTTAGATGGCATAGACTGAGCAGTAATCTGAATTTTGAGTTGATCTACATAATCCTGTTTTAAGAAGTG
Organism: Amanita fuliginea; assembly: GCA_023014435.1. NCBI lineage: Eukaryota > Fungi > Basidiomycota > Agaricomycetes > Agaricales > Amanitaceae > Amanita > Amanita fuliginea. The sequence continues at coordinate 1,990,660 of JAEBUQ010000005.1, forward strand.
GTCACAAGCATTGACCAAAGCTTTCAGAACATGCTCTCTTTCCCAAAATGCTTGTTTAGCAATGATAACAATTGCTGGAATATGTCAACTTGAATCAGTCTAATGAATGAAAGAATAGTTTACCAACTAAGGCTTGACAATGAGATGGCTAATAATGCTAAAGTCAATAAATGATTATTGGAAGAAAGTTGAATGATAACCATATGGAATGCAGTTTGTTCATCTTCTGATACCCCAAATGCTTGAATCAGAGAAAGCTAATGACAGGTAGCATGAGAAGTGAATCTGGTGCACAGGAACAACTATACAAACTGAACATAAATATGTACTTGTAGAATCAAGCAATGCCACTCACTTTCTGTTGGCCATGGGATAAAATATTGGGTGGCATTAAGTGGGCACTGTCACTCACTGGCTGTGGGTCATGGGATCAGATATCAGGAGTTGCTGGCATCAAATGGGCACTGTCACTCACATCCTGTGAGTCATGGGAAGATATATCAGGAGAGTTCCTGGAATCAAACAGGCACACTCACCAACTATTGGTCATGGGATCAGATGTCAGGAGAGTCCCTGGCATCAAATGGGCACTGTCACTCACAATCTGTTGGTCATGGGATTAATGTCAGGAAAGTCCCTGCAGTGAAAGGGCACTGTTGCTCACAATCTGTTGGTCATGGAATCAGATGTCAGGAGAGTCCCTGGCATCACATGGGCACTGTCACTCACATACTGTTGGACATGGGATCAGATATCAGGAGAGTCCCTGGCATCAAATGGGCATGTCACTCACATACTGTTGGACATGGGATCAGATATCAGGAGGGTCACTGGCATCAAATAGACACTGTCACTCACATACTGTTATTCATGGGAACAGATGTCAGGAGAGTGCTTGGCATCAAATGGGGACTGTCACTCACAATCTGTTTGTCATGGAATCAGATGTCAGGAGAGTCCCTGACATCAAGTGGGGACTGTCACTCACATCCTGTTGGTCATGGGATCAGACTTCAGGAGAGTCCCTGCCATCAAATGGGCACAGGCTGTCACTCACCAACTGTTGGTCATAGATCAGATGTCAGGAGAGTCCCTGCCATCAAATGGGCACTGTCACTCACCAACTGTTGGTTATGAGATCAGATGTCAGGAGTGTCCCTGGCATCAAATGGGAACAGGGTGTTACTCACCTTCTGTTAGTCATGAGATCAAATGTCAGGAAAGTCCTTGCCATCAAATGGGCACTGTCACTCACTTCCTATTGGTCATGGAATTAGATGTCAGGAGAGTCCCTGTCATCAAATGGGTACTTGTCACTCACTTCCTATTTGTCATGGGATCAGATGGAGAGTCCCTGTCACCCTGGGCACTGACACTCACTTCCTTTTGGTCATGGGATCAGATGGAGAGTCCCTGTCATCAAATGGACACTGTCACTCACAATCTGTTGGTCATTGGATCAGCTGTCAGGACCCTGGCATAAACTAAACCACTGTCCCTTACTTTCTGCTTGTCATGAGATGTCAGCAGAGTCCCTGGCAGATGGGCACTGCCACTCACCAACTGTTGGCCAAGGGATTAGATGTCAAGACCTTGGCTAAAATGAACTACTGTCACTCACTCTCTGTTGGTCACCATTTAATAAAACTGATGAAGCATTTCCAATGACACTGACCAACTGTTCATCAAGCAAGTTTATCAACTCTTTAGCAAAATGTCAACATAACTCACTTCCTACATGCTCTTGCATCAGCCCAGGGAAAGGGTAACTGTACTACTACCACTCACATGCTATAACATCCATTAGACTGCTTATCAACATGCATTTTGGCATCATTTACCCACTATTTTTATATTGATAAGCTTGAAAAACAAAAATCTTCATCACCTACATTTTCCAAATTCTATTAAAAGATCACAAGTCATATTCCTTGTAAGCTTCATTACCTTCCATATAAATATACTCACACTGCATTCCCCCTTTCTAATGTTTTATCATTGTTACTCCATTGTGAGATTGACACACCTTTGTAGACTGTTCATACTACAATCATCCTGTCATGAGGTAGAAATGCCCTTTACTTACCCAAAAATATGGAAAAAATGAAAACACCACCCCAGGAATGAATTTAAATTCACATATTCTTTTCAAAATGTTTCTACAATCCATCACATCATGTGCTGGTCATGAGAATTCAGGATCTTACTTAAATGCATTTTTAACACAGAGATTCAAGTTGTTTGCCTGGGTTGAGACAAAGAGATCATGCAAACTGGCATTGTCAATTGCTTCAGCTGTTCTTTCTGTCAGCTCAGGACAATCCTTTTCAGCCCTGTGCATCTCTGGTAATATATTACTCAATGGCTTACAGTGCAATTAAATAAATCTCATTACTCACCTTCCAACTTCACATATGCCTTTGGGGGGTGAGCTGTATTCATGACTCTATTCAGATAAACTTCCTGAAAAGTTTTTTCAGCATTTTCCTTGGCCCTTTCCAATCTAGTCTTTCTATCTTTTATGTCAGTAAGTTTACCCCATTCTTGTATGACTTGGCCATCAAACTTGGTGAAGACCAGTACCAAAGGAACTGTATTTTTATCAATAAACTGTGATTGCAATAGCTGCTAACTTACCTCCAGTCCCCTTGCTGAAAAACTGAAGCTCAGAATGTGCTATGGGGCGAGGACTATCCATTGGGATACAGTACCTATGCCAGCATACATCAGATGAAAGATAAACAAATTTTAAAAAATACCAAATTGCATGTAATTGATTTTTGAGATGCATTGCCATTGATTTATTTTGGATGAACCTCCAAACAACCTCCATTTCATTCTTGGAACCAGCCTCAAAGCCCTGTGAGTCATGGAAGATGAAGTTGCTGCCAGGATATGTAATCTGGTGTTCAATATCATGTATACCCCGCTGAAAAGTTGTTCTGAAGTAATGAGTAAAATGTGCAAGGAAGCCCACCTCTATTGATGATTGCAAATGAGCATCAGGCTTTTTTCTCTGAAACCATTGCTTTAAATATGCCAATCCCTTGGGCTTAAGTAGACTTCCATCCTTATCATATATGATGGGTTTTGTGCCCTGTGCCACACCACAAACTTTCTCAAGGATAGTTGTCTTGCCTGCATTAGCTCTTCCAATAACCAGGATTCGGAAGTGAGGGCATGCATATTGATTCATGAGCATCTCCATCACTTCTGGACTTTCAACTATTGTAATTATGTCAGAATACCATAGCTGTCAGTACAAGGCTCATTGAAACTTGCCTACTCCATGTCCATCTTGAAGATGTACAGTATCAGACTCCATGACTGAGTTGACAGTAGAATTGTATGTGAAATGGTATCTGGTGGCAGCCCAAAGCAAGGTAAAATAATAAATGGATACAGGCACAACAGTCGAAAAACAGCGTTCAGCCAAGTCCCTGGAATCAAAACGATGTGTGAAGAAACAAGCATCTGGTACTATGATACCAAAAGTGCCGCAGGAAGACTCTGCTACTTGCGCAACCAAGTTAGATGACGGTGTGAGGCGAAGAGGGCTGTGTGTGCCATTCGTGACTCAGGTCATATCTGTCACACGACAGTACAACGTTCAAGCGACATCATAGGTTGACTCTCATAAGCGTCAAGACGAATGATACTCGAATAGAGCTACCATGTGTAATTTTGCCTGTGTGTGTACGATGACATGACGTTCAGTGCCAACCTCGTGATGGTGATCCCCGCACTGCTTCAACTCCGATACATTGTATACTCCATTCAACCGCATCATCCTTCCGTCTGTATCATCTCAACCATCAAACAACCCTGTCTCCTCCAAATTCATGCCAGGACACACATGGATGCCCAAATCCCACCCGCTCACCATGCTCTTCAAGAACTACACCCCCAAGATGTTGGCAGAGTTTTCAACCGCATCACGAAAAACCCAGATTCGTAATCATAGGAAAATTTCTAAACACCTCTTCAGGAGTAAAACCGCTATTAATTGCAGGTCCCGCCACCCGCAGAATACATCAACCTGCCCAGTTAAACTAATATATATGTGATTTACTCAAATTCTTGAAAGACCTGATAAGTGTGACTGTAATCACTAAACGAGTTTACAAGGAAGTTTCGGCATTCATCTAGTATATTCTGGCTGTTCCAATCAAGGGGAATAGCTGGTCCTGGAAGAGGAGAGAGGTGAATGCTTTGGACAATTTTGGTTATGGGTACAATGCTGACAACGCGAGAGTTTCCTTGAAGAGCGCGTGCTACTTTATATAACTTGCTATGTGGCTCCGGGTTTGCTAGAAATGGAGTGAACCACTCGACATATGCGAGGTGCTGCCGCAGAGGTTCAGATTGCCCAAAAAGGATTGTATGTGCTGCTGAGTTGATAGTGAATATAACACGAACCTGCGCTACACGATGCACTGCATATAGTAGGGACAAGAGTCAGTATTGAGCAATATGATATGGCACATTATATGCACCATGCAGGCCCATCTCGTCCTGTGCACCACAGTGGATGAGCACCGTATCAAATCAACCAGGAACCTTGCTATCCTGACGGTGTGGCTGGATATGAACCGAGTCGACAGTTTCTTGATTTTCATCTTCAAAACGCATGCGGTGGTATACAGAGACCGTTCTAAATGGGATATGGACATTCACTATGTCACGCTCCAATTGCGCACAAGTGATTTCTGGATTGCACACAAGCACCAGATACCGGGCAAAAGCATCATAAAAGTACGTAGCTCCGTACTTTGATACCAGCTCATTGACTGATACAGATTGTACTGTAGGGAAGCGGGTCATCTTGAGGTGGCGCTGACCTACAAACGGTGGAATAGGTGGTAGCTTCAAGTTGAGATCAGGATTATTGGGATGGCGCTGCTGTTGAATATAGTTGTCATGGTAGTAGACCTGTTCCCGCCGTTCTAACCATGACATCATTTGGGGATATTCATCTCTCATATTTGAGGCACGAAATGCCTCTTTTGTATAGTCGATGTGCAATCTTTCAGTTTGCTGCATATTGTAGTTGTCCGTCGTACCAAAGAGTTTAATTGAGGCCATATAATGCATGCAAGCATGCAGCTTAGGTATGTTGAAGTTGTCACGGATTCCAAGGTCAACAAATATTTGCTTGTTACAGTGGAACTTGTCAAGGGCATTCTTCATCAATAGGAGGTGGTGCGCAGAGAGAACAGGCTGTTGGAATATTTTATATTCAGTATCCAGACACTACAAGCATGACTGCATACATATATTACATATATGGTAGTTAGATTGTTTGTATGTATTGACACACACTTCTGGCATGATGAGTTGAACTCATCCTCGGAATGGGCACACCATTCGTCGTCCACACATGGACGCTTCCTGCTTAGTCCAGGTCACAAGATCTACACCTCGGAATCCAACACAGGCAGCTGAGCCATGAATATGAAATCAAGAAGTGCGCACACAGAGCGCACGAGGCGTGAGGAATCCATGCCACTGGGCAAGCGCATGTCGGCAATCACTCCTAAAATTATCCGACTGATAAAGTTATGTTCCTTGCCAGTAACACGAGAAAGACTTGTTATCCCATTTGGGAATAAATGGATATGATGGTTAGGTACAAGTCGTTGAGCACGCGCATCAATCTCTCGTGCACCATAGGCTTGCTTTAGCCATGAAACAAGGTGTTTGAACATGCCTTGATGGAGCTGATGCAAGACGTCAGGGGTAATTGCTTGGAATATGTCAACATATGGGAGGCTCTTCCAGAACGGCTGCAAGATGGGTTTGATGCCGGCTTTGCTACAGGCATCGATAAAGGTACTATAGTTGTTGGTTTGGTTAAGAGCACAGGAAACTGCGAGGATATCACGTGGGCTTGATGATGCTGGTTGACCCAAATGTTCTTTCGCTACGTTGCACTTTGGACATTGACCAGACTTCACACAAGTCACCAGTACTTGTTCAGGGTAATCCCCAACAAACGATGCAAGTATTGGATGCATGTGTCGTTCTGTTCCATCACCGTCCTTCATGTTGACTCCTTCAACTCCGAGGTTTTCCAATGGCTTAAGTATCTGGTGCAGACAGGAATGGAAAAGGTTTGATAACATGCGACGTCGAGCAGCATTATTGGTGACGGTCTTGAGCTTTGTAGTTGGCAAGTAGGCTAGAAGTATCTGGCCATGCCATGATGGTTTGCACCGTATTGCTTTAGGAAGATTCCCGATTGTCAGGTATAGTGGATATGCCGTTTTGGTTCCAAATGTCGTAACCTGAGTCCGGTCTGAAGAGATTATGATTGGCATGATGGTTGCACCCGGCTTTTGGGTCTCAAGGACATACTAAAAATACATAAGTCAGCTGGACATGGTGAATACTAGAAAGTATGAACCTGGACCTCCCACCACCAGTTACTGGTGTGCATATTGTTAAGATCGATGCTCTCAACGCAGTTCGTTCTAAGTCAACAGTGGCAAGCAGAGTCTCGGTCTGCTCCCAGCCTACTGGACAAGTTCTGGACGCTAAGTCAAACGATGACAAAGGTCAAATTAACGACGAGCTCGAAGATGAGAGCGAGGAGTTTCGTTCAGAGGTTGAGAGAAGAATTCGATTAAGTTGGAACTGAAGTCTAGCTACTTTACAAGACGGTTTATATATGTAAAAGAACAAGAGAAATATAAAAGGAAACGTACAGCTAAATACCTAAGAAAGGAAATGTGAAGGTAAAGTAGCTAAAGGAGATGAGCGTCCATGAAACGCATAACGATGATTATATAATAAAATGAGTCCATTAACGAAAGGGAAAGAAATCGTAACATTACCCCCTTCGTATGCAAGAAGTCACCGACTTCTTAACCTGTTCCCCAACCATGGTTTCCACCATTTGTCCACCCATGATCCCTTCGCGATTTCAACCATTCGGCGATGGTATTGATGTCGTGGTTAGCGGTCTCAAACCGCCATTGCAATGTCCTTGTGATATAGTCGAGCTGGACCGTTTGTTCAAGGATTGCATCGCGTTCTTCATCCGTGATGGTGTGAGGGTCGGTGGTGAGGGCGGTGTTGAGCATGGCGTCGAGGGGTCCGGCGAAAAGTTGATAGTCAACGATGAAGGTGGCGAGGGCTTCCTGAGCCCGAAGAAGGGTGGCGTTAGGGACCCTAGCGAGAGGTGGTGCGGGTAGAGCGGGTAGGGGTGCCTCTTCTTCAATGACGAAATCCGCGAGCTCATCTGGATGTTGATGAAGGTCGGCGACGGTGGATGAGGGAGAGGCGGGCCAATTCGGGAAAAGGTAGTCGTCGACGGTGGTGGTGGTGGTAACGAAGACCTCGATAGGGAGGTCATGGGCGGTGGCGAGGAACGGGGAGGCGGCGGCGAGAGAAGGGTCATAACAATGGCCACAAGCTGTGACCAAGAGCGCAAAGGCGAAAGCAACAAGGTAGGCGATGACGACGATTGTGGACATGCTGTATCGATATGATGGGGACTAGACCGTTGAGTGTGGTTTAAATATCCCAAATCTCATCGTCGGAGTCCAAAGCTAAGATCTCTTCGATCTCAGGTTCCCTGGTTCTGAGAAAGTTCTCACGAGAGTTCCTAGCTGCTTCTTCTTGTTCTGATCGGGTTCTTGCATCGTCAGGGTGTGGAATACGGATTTGTTCAGGGTGTGCATGTCGTGTAACACGTATTTCTGGATTGTTCATGCTAGCCTGTATTGCTTGGTTCAGAAGATCGTAATATCGTTTGGTTGCAAGTGTTATTTCCATTTGCGCTCGTGTGCGGTTAAAATTTTCACTTCCCCTTATGTTCATTCGTCGTTCATATTGCCATTGTTCCGTGGAAATGTCTCTGCCGAGCTGGATAATCCATTGTAAAGCTTCTGATAATTCAGGGAAGGTTCGTCGTAACCAAATCCTGTGATAAACGTTGTCATATTGAAAACAAGGGTGAACTGATGCTGGAAGATAATGTGATTCGGCTTCCTGAAATGTGGGTAGTTCTCCTAGATCAAAAGAGAGGCGATGATACTGGGGAAGATACTTTGATAAGGCATTATATGGGATCTCTGTATGGCCTTGTGGATGCGTTCGTTTGTGAGGAGGTAATCGTGATACTTTAGGCGGTTTTGACATCATTGGAACGTATTTCAGTTTCTGATATATAGAAAGTGTTCGTTTGGAGGGGTGTTTGAAAGCGGGAACAAACATCTGCATGACAGAGTATCTGGTTTTGACAGTGGGAGTGTATCGTCCAACAGTTCTGCAGAATCTTTTGACATAACGGATATTATGTTTTAACTGGAGGTTGGTGCGATAATAAGTCATTGTGTTGACTGTTTCAGATGTTTCTTCTGTTTTTATATTCTACCAGAATATCCGCAGCATTGTCTAGATGCCGTTCTGGTTCCCAGGTATTATCATTTGCTCCATAGCCTTTCCATTTGATTAGGTATTGATAGCCGGCTCCGCGTTTACGATGTCCAAGGATAGCCTCAATCTCAAACTCTTCTTGTCCATTAACCATATCGGGAGGTGGCATAGTGAAATTCGGACCGTGCATTGAGGTTTCCTTATATGGGGTGAGGAGCGATGCATGAAACACAGGATGAATGCGCCATTGTTTTGGTAATTTCAATTTATAAGTAACTGGTCCCATAACTGGTTCAACCTGGAAGGGTCCTTCTCGTTTTGGTGCTAGCTTTCTTGATTGATACGGAATGTGGAGATTCTTGTTTTCAAGCCAGACTTTGTCGCCTTTTTCGAATCTGATTGACTTGTCTCTGTATCTATGAGCGACCATTTGTCTAGCAAGTTCATGAGCAGCTAGAGCTTCTTCTCTGGCTTTTCGAAGCATTTGAAGGCGTTCTTCTGCTACTGGTGCAGTCATTTTGATTGCTGCTGTAGGGATAGCGATCGGATCTGATCCGTACATGAGTTGAAATGGGGATGTTTTTATTGTGTCGTGATATCGGTTATTGTGTGCAAATTCAGCAATGGGTAGTAGTGGCTTCCATTTATGGGGTTCATTTGTGCAGAACATTCGAAGATAGATCTCGAGTTCTTGATTTACACGTTCAGTTTCTCCATCTGTCTGAGGATGATAGGCTGTGCTCATCCTGTGGTCGATTCCTAAAGCTTTTCGTATTTCTTGAAATACTTTAGCAGAGAATTGTGGTCCTCTATCAGAGATTAGGATGTCGGGGAGTCCAAAGCGTTTAAATATTTCAGAGATATAAATATCTGCAGTTCCTAAAGCATCGATCGTCTTGTTGCAAGGGGTGAAAATTACCCCCTTCGTAAGGCCATGGTCCACCGTGACCAATATGGAATCAAAGCCTTCGGAAATAGGAAGATCAGTGATGAAATCAAGTGTGACCTGCTGAAATGGGCGTGTAGCTGTTGATGGAATAGGGATTAATGCCGGTGAATTTGGGTGAGTATTGACTTTCATTTGTTGGCAGAGTGCGCAACCATCAACCCATTCTTTGACATGTCTATACATTCCAGGCCACCAGTAATCACGCTTTAAAAGCGCTAGTGTTTTTAATCGTCCAGGATGTCCAGAAGATAATGCTTCATGTATTTCCTTGATTAACCGAATGCGTAACTCAATTCGATCAGGAACATAGATCTTGCCTAGGTAGTAGATGATGCCATGAGTATATGTCCAGTCTTGCAGTTTCGATTTAATCGGTGGCGCCCTTTGTTTAGTGATAACTTCAATAAGGATGCGTCCAAAATCATCATTTGCCATATATTTCTTTAGTTCATTGGCAAGATCATCATTGATTAGTCGAATAAATCGGTCATTTGGCAGAACAGTGACAGTAGTTTGTTCTTCATCATTTCCCATGTGATCTGGTCGTCTGGATAATGCATCTGCTTCGAACATTTTTGTCCCAGGTGTTACAGTTTCCTTTTCCCTCTTCTATGATGGACACTTCATTATTACAACATCATTACTATACGGTTTAGTGGACGTTTATCTCCTTTAGCTAACGCTTTCATATTTCCTTTCATAGGTAGTTAGCTGCGCTTACTGCGCATTCCCTTTATAGTTTTCCTTGTTCTCAAAACGTATATAAACCCTAGAATACCTTGTACATCCCTCAGTTCCAACTTAATCGAATCATACTCTCAACTCTGACCTGAACTCCTCGCTCTCTTCTTTTAAGCTCGTCGTCGACTTAAAAGACCTTCGTCATCGTTTGACTTAGCGTCCAGAATCTGTCCAGTAGGCTGGGAGCGGACCGAGACTCTGCTTGCCACTGTTGACTTAGAACGAACTGCGTTGGGAGCATCGATCTTAACACAAGTTGGAACTCTCAGACCGCTCAGTGTTTCTACACTAGCCAGACACCATTGATACCAGAACCTCGGCCCTCAGACCCCCAAACGGCTCTGCCCGTTTCAGACGAAAGTATTATCTAGATCGAAGGGAAGTCTTTCCATCGACTACAGGAACAGGGTGGTTTTTCCGCTCAGGAACCAAGAAAAAGAACGAACCAGTACCAGAATCCCTCTTTGAAGGTGATTACACTGAAGGACAAGGAGACGCTTTTCCAGACGACGTTTGGATTGATTGGGTAAACGAAGAACACGAAGAAGGATTTCGTTCATTATTCAAACCGCCTACAGACGAACCAGAACTCTCTTGGTGGAACGAATATCTCAGTCTCACTGGAACAGCAGGACGAGAACGATACGCACTTAGGGACGGAGAAGTACAGCCTTGGATAGATTTCCAAGAACAGAAACAGATCGAAGTAAATCTATTCGGAGATCCAGAATCAGGAAAGAAGAAAGACGAAACAGGAGAACCTACAGACCCAAAAGAAGAAACAGAAAAGATGGCATCTGATGCAGCAACACCTGCCTCTAAAGGAGATATTAAGCCGCAGCCCATGCGCATTTTTACAGGAAAACGAACCGAAGCAAAGGCTTTTATTGGAAACTTGGAAGACTACTTCGTTTTGAACGATGATAACTATAAGAACAAAGGCCAGAAACAGATTCGATTCGCTCTTGCCTGCTTAGAACAGGAACTCGACGATTGGAAGGTTCTAATCAAAGAGGAACTAGACAACGATGAAGAAACGACCCTTACCTGGACAAGTTGGGCCGAATTCAAGAAGCGCTTTTTAGCCGATTGGGGCGAAGTCAACAGCGCACTCAGGGCCCTAAATAATTTGGCCAATCTCAGAGTAGGGGGCGACGTTTCAGTCCCTGAATATATCAGAAAATTCCGCATGGAGATTGGAACTTCAGGATTGAAAGGGACAACCGCACAACTTCAGGCATTTGTTAAAGGACTCCCTGAAAGTATCGCTACCAAAATTCTTGAAGCGAATGTTCTATCAATGAAGGAAGCATATGAAAAGGCAGAACAGCTTCATGGCGCTTGGGAAATGATGCGAGCACTTGGACGCAAACCAGGACAAGGGAACCGCTCTAATTTTAACCGAAACACCAACACTAGGGGCGGATCAACTCGATCAGTTAATGCTATGCCCACTGGACGTTTGACTGACGAACAAAAGGAGGAATACATGAAAACTGGGAAGTGTTTCAGATGTGGAAACCAGGGACATGTTTCAAAAAATTGTCCGAAACGAAACACCACCCCAAACGCCTCCTTCAGGTCCTCCTCATTGTTTCAGAATAAAGGGATCAGATCCATCCCTGAGGACGCGCCTAAGGAAAAGCAAGACGACCCAGTTGCGAGTATCAGAGCGATCCTAGCTGGAATGAAGGCCGATGAACGAGAAGGTCTTCTTAACGAACTTGAGAATGAGGGTTTTTGATCAGGAAGCGTCACACAGCGGTCGGCACTTCCACAGCGAATGAACTTTCACAGTTAGCGCTTGATTCTGTAATAGTACGATCAAATAATAACAAGCGCCTTTCAATTACTGTCGAAACGATCGATTTACCCGCTGAAACCTCTGCCCTCATTGATTGTGGAGCAGAAGGGAACTTTATTGACGAAGAAATAACAACGAAATTACCAAAAGAAAAGTTAAGAAAACCGATTCGAGTCAGGAACGCAGATGGAACAATCAACACAAATGGAATGATCACTCATCGAGTATTAATTCAATATTCAATTGGAGGAAAGCGTCACAGTAACTGGTTCTTAATCACCAAGTTAGGAGACCAACGATTAATCTTGGGAATTCCTTGGTTAGAAGAAAATAACCCGACTATTGATTGGAGAGACAAAACGATTCACCTCATTGATAATCAACGACAAGATGGGACGATCTGGCAACTGGCATTGGACAATCAGTGGGGAGAAGACGACTATTGGATAAGGGTCAAAACATCAGCATCGCAGGCATTAGAACATCAACTGAAAAGAGACGAACCAAAGACAGAATTACCTACGGAATACAAGAAATGGCGATCAGTCTTTGAGAAGAAAGCTTCAGAACGATTTCCTACCTCTAGAACTTGGGATCATGCGATCGAACTGAAAAACGGTTTCACTCCTAAAGTTAGCAAGATCTATCCGTTATCAATTAAAGAACAATCATCTCTAGACGAATGGATTGAAGAACAACTTACTAAAGGATACATCAGACCGTCGAAATCACCTCAGGCTTCGCCATTCTTCTTTGTTTCCAAAAAGGAAAGCGGAGCGTTAAGGCCATGTCAAGACTACAGGTACCTGAACGATTGGACAATCAAGAACGCATATCCATTACCCCTAGTATCCGACCTCCTTACCAAACTTGCTGGAGCACAATACTTCACCAAATTAGATCTTCGCTGGGGATACAATAACGTTCGAATCAAGAAAGGCGATGAATGGAAAGCAGCTTTTATCACAAACAGAGGATTATACGAACCAACTGTCATGTTCTTTGGGCTATGCAATTCACCATCTACATTCCAAACCATGATGAACGAATATTTCAGAGATATGATTAATGAAGGATGGCTCATCATTTACATGGACGACATTTTGATTTGTTCCCAAAGCAAGACAGAATTGGAAGAGCGCACAAAACGAATTCTAGACCGATTAGAGGAAAACGACTTGTTCTTGAAACTGGAAAAGTGTAAATTTGCTGTACAAGAAGTCGAATTTCTGGGAATGATTATATCACCTGGGAAAATACAGATGGATCCTATTAAACTAGCAGGGATAGCCGATTGGCCAATACCAACAACAGTCAAACAAGTTCGATCATTCCTAGGCTTTGGGAACTTCTACCGACGATTCATTGGAAATTTTGCGGCTATAGCAAAACCACTCACCGATTTAACAAAAAAGACGGAGATATTTGACTGGAACGCAGAACGTCAAACTGCTTTTGATACCCTAAAACAACGATTTGCCTCTATGCCAGTTCTCTTAATGCCAAACCCAGCAAAACCGTTTATCCTTCAAACCGACGCCTCTAATAAAGCAATAGGAGCGGTTTTAAAACAAGCGGACGACTCTGGTGCATTACATCCCTGCGGTTTTATTTCCCACGCCTTAACACCAACGGAGCAGAACTACCAGATTTATGACAGAGAATTACTTGCCATCATTAAAGGGTTGGCAGTTTGGCATCACCTTCTGCATGGATCACCCCATACCATCATTGTGCACTGTGATCACAAGAACCTGTCCTATTACAGAACGGCTCAACGATTGACACCTAGACAAGCCAGATGGTCATCTCTGTTGTCCGAATTCGACCTCCGAATTGAACATGTACCAGGAACGAAGATGTTCGAGGCAGACGCTCTATCTAGACGGCCAGATCACATGGGAAATGATGAAGAACAGACCACAGTTACTATGCTACCAAATGATCGCTTTATTCGCCTCATCAATAACGATCTAGCCGATGAATTGAAGAAGTACATGGCGAACGATGATTTTGGACGAATTCTGATCGATGTTATTAAAAGACAAAGAGCACCACCAATCAAATCAAAGCTACAAGATTGGACATATACCCATGGCATCGTCTACTACCTCGGAAAGATCTATATCCCTGACCGGATCGAATTAAGGACCAGATTAATCAAAGATACGCATGAAGCGTTATCTTCTGGACACCCTGGACGATTAAAAACATTGGCACTTCTAAAACGCGACTACTGGTGGCCAGGAATGTACAGACATGTCAAAGAATGGGTAGAGGGATGTGCACTATGCCAACAGATGAAAGTTAATACTCACCCAAATGCGCCGGCATTAGTCCCTATCCCATCCAAAGCGACACGTCCATTTCAGCAAGTAACCCTTGATTTCATTACCGATCTTCCCATCTCAGACGGATATGACTCAATATTGGTCACGGTGGACCATGGCCTTACGAAGGGGGTAATTTTCACCCCTTGCAACAAGACAATCGATGCTTTAGGGACAGCCGATCTCTACATTTCTGAAATCTTCAAACGCTTTGGACTCCCTGACGTCCTAATCTCTGATAGAGGACCACAGTTCTCCACCAAGGTATTCCAAGAAATACGAAAAGCATTAGGAATTGATCACAGAATGAGCACCGCCTATCATCCTCAAACAGATGGGGAAACTGAACGCGTCAATCAAGAACTCGAGATCTACCTTCGGATGTTTTGTACTAATGAACCCCACAAATGGAAACTACTCCTACCTATCGCTGAATTTGCACACAATAACCGTTATCATGATACAATAAAAACATCCCCATTCCAACTCATGTATGGAACAGATCCAATCGCCATCCCTACAGCAGCGCTCAAGATGACTGCTCCAGCAGCAGAAGAACACCTTCAGATGCTTCGAAGAGCGAGAGAAGAAGCATTAGCAGCACATGAACTCGCCAGGCAAACAGTTGCTCAAAGATTCAAAGACAAGTCAATTAAATTCGAAAAAGGCGACAAAGTCTGGCTCGAAAACAAGAACCTACACATCCCATATCAATCAAGAAAACTTGCGCCGAAACGAGAAGGGCCCTTTCAGGTCGAACAAGTCATGGGACCAGTTACATACAAGCTGAAATTACCGAAACAATGGCGCATTCACCCTGTATTTCATGCATCGCTTCTTACCCCATATAAGGAAACATCAATGCATGGACCGAACTTTACCACACCACCTCCCGATATAGTAAATGGACAGGAGGAGTTTGAGATCGAAGCTATCCTTGGACATCGAAAACGCGGAGCAGGTTATCAATATTTGGTTAAATGGAAAGGCTATGGATCGAATGACAATACCTGGGAACCTGAACGCAATCTGGGAAATGCTGCGGACGTTCTGATAGAATATAAGAACAGAAGACGCCTATAGAACTTCATCTATGGCCTATAACCGATCAAAGAAATTCTGGAAAACCCTTTATGCACTCAAAGGACGATTCCTTCCCCCTCGGACTCGTCTATTACCACATCGTCACAATAAGAAACACCTAGTACGACTCCCACACGCACGACGCTACCCAATCACCAGTAGACACACACTCTTCATTTCACCAAGACGACCATTGTCATCATCAAAAGCTATTCAACCGAACCTTGTTGCACCAAGAACGAAAGAACAGGAACAGGAATTCCGAAATCTACAGCAATGGATCCTTTACAAAATGAATATATGGATATTAGATCGACGACGAGATTTACAAGAACATGGATGTGACCGTTTCATGCAATTTTATCATCTCTTCCCACAGAAAATTAGATTCCCCATCGACAATCCCGATGCAACCATTCCACCACCATACGATTCATTAACATGGGAACGCATTCCCCCTCCTTACCCTCCAAGACCTCCACACTATCCTACTTATAACTTCGAACCAGGATACCCAAAGATTACTAGCAGAGTCACAGCTCAAGGAGCGTTCATTAGAGAAGACGAATTCACTCGACCAAACACCCCTGAATCACCATCAGACGATGCGCTGTATCACGCCATTCTTGCTCACTCCACAGAATCTGATGGTAACGAAACAGAAGATTCTATGGAAGACCTTTACGTTTGAAACTTTGGGATAAAAGACGATCCACCAGCTATCCATTTCCTCATCCCACTCGATACACAATGTTCGCCTTCATCATCACCCTCGCCTACCTCGTCGCCTTTGCCCTCGCCCTCTTGATCACTGCGTGTGGTCATTGTTACATTGAACCCGTCGCCGCCGTCTCCCCTTTCCTCGCCACGGCCCATGACCTCCCCCTCGAGGTCTTCGTCACCACCACCACCACCATTGATGATTTCGTCTGGGCCGACCTCCCAGAACTTCACCAGCACCCAGAGGAGCTCGAACCCATGACCTTCGCCACCCCCATTGTCCAGGATCCCATCACCCACATTCCCTATGTCCACCGCCCTCGCCACTCTGTCCTCTCCCCCGTCTCTGAAGCCCTCAGCACCCTCGTCGTCGACTTCAACCAGCTCTCCATGCCCCTCGACGCCGTCACCCACCTTATGCTCTCCACCGACCCACAATGCCTCACATATGAAGAGCGAGACAATCTTTGGGAGCACGCCAAACAGCTGGAGCGGGTCACGAAGACCCTCCAATGGCGCATCGAGGCTGCCAATAAGGATCTGGACTCCATAATCAAATGGATCGAATCCAGGAAGGACCATGGCTGGACCACGGACGCACAATGGTAGAAGTCGGTGACTTCTCGCATACGAAGGGGGTAATGTTACAGTTTCCTTTTCCCTCTTCTATGATGGACACTTCATTATTACAACATCATTACTATACGGTTTAGTGGACGTTTATCTCCTTTAGCTAACGCTTTCATATTTCCTTTCATAGGTAGTTAGCTGCGCTTACTGCGCATTCCCTTTATAGTTTTCCTTGTTCTCAAAACGTATATAAACCCTAGAATACCTTGTACATCCCTCAGTTCCAACTTAATCGAATCATACTCTCAACTCTGACCTGAACTCCTCGCTCTCTTCTTTTAAGCTCGTCGTCGACTTAAAAGACCTTTGTCATCGTTTGACTTAGCGTCCAGAATCTGTCCAGTAGGCTGGGAGCGGACCGAGACTCTGCTTGCCACCGTTGACTTAGAACGAACTGCGTTGGGAGCATCGATCTTAACACCAGGTATATGTTCAATACGAAGATCAAATTCAGATAACAATGATGACCACCGAGCTTGTCGAGGTGTTAATCGTTGAGCAGTTCGGTAATAGGACAAGTTCTTATGATCACAATGGACAATGGTTGTATGAGGAGAACCATGTAATAGATGGCGCCAAACTGCAAGTCCCTTGATGATTGCAAGCAATTCTCTGTCATAGATTTGGTAATTCTGTTCTGTTGGTGTTAGCGCATGAGATATAAATCCACATGGATGAAGTGCTCCTGATTCATCAGCCTGTTTCAGTACTGCTCCGATTGCTTTGTTAGAGGCGTCAGTTTGAAGGATGAATGGTTTTGCAGGATTTGGCATCAACAAAACTGGCATAGAGGCGAACCGTTGCTTTAAGGTGTCAAAGGCAAGTTGTCGTTCATTATTCCAGTCGAATGGTTCCGCTTTCTTGGTCAGGTCTGTGAGTGGTTTTGCAATTGCTGCAAAATTTCCAATAAAACGTCGATAAAAGTTCCCAAAACCTAGGAATGATCGGACTTGTTTAACCGTTGATGGCACTGGCCAGTCGGCTATTCCTGCGAGTTTGATAGGATCCATTCGTATTTTCCCAGGTGAGATGATCATGCCCAAAAATTCGACTTCTTGAACAGCGAATTTACATTTTTCTAATTTCAGGAACAGATCGTTCTCCTCCAATCGATCGAGAACCCTCTTTGTCCGTTCTTCTAGTTCGTTCAAATTCTGAGAACATATCAGGATGTCGTCCATGTAGATAATGAGCCATCCTTCATTAATCATGTCTCTGAAGTATTCGTTCATCATGGTTTGGAATGTAGATGGCGAATTGCATAGGCCAAAGAACATAACAGTTGGTTCATATAGTCCTCTGTTGGTAATGAAAGCAGCTTTCCATTCATCACCTTTCTTAATCCTGACGTTATTATATCCCCATCGGAGGTCTAACTTGGTGAAATATTGTGCTCCAGCGAGTTTTGTAAGGAGATCAGATACTAGAGGTAATGGGTACGCATTCTTGATTGTCCAATCGTTTAAATATCTATAATCTTGGCACGGCCGAAGCGCACCACTTTCCTTCTTTGAGACAAAGAAAAACGGCGATGCTTGAGGAGATTTCGACGGTTTGATGTATCCTTTAGCTAGCTGTTCCTCAATCCATTCGTCTAGTGATGACTGTTCTTTGATTGATAATGGATAGATCTTGCTAACTTTAGGACTAAAACCAGCTTTTAAATCGATAGCATGATCCCAAGTTCTGGAAGTTGGGAATCGTTCTGATGCCTTTTTCTCAAAGACTGAACGCCATTTCCCATATTCTAATGGTAATTCCGTCTTCGGTTCCTCCTTTTTCAACTGATGTTCTAATGCTTGAGATGCCGACGTCTTGATTCTAATCCAATAATCGTCTTCGCCCCATTGATGATTGTCCAATGCCATTTGCCAGATAGTTCCTTCATTTTGTTCATCAATGAGGTGTATCGTTTTATCTCTCCAATCAATAGTAGGATTGTTTTCTTCTAACCAAGGAATTCCCAGAATTAATCGTTGATCTCCCAATCTAGTGATTAGAAACCAATTGCTGTATTGTTTTCCCCCAATTGAATATTGAATATGGACTCGATGAGTGATCATTCCATTGGTGTTAACCGTTCCATCTGCGTTTCTGACTCTAATTGGTTTTCGCAATCTTTCTTTTGGTAACTTGGTGGTTACTTCTTCGTCAATAAAATTCCCTTCTGCTCCACAATCGATTAGAGCCGAAGTTTCAGCAGGTAAATCGGACGTTTCCACAGAAATTGAAAGGCGCTTGTCATTATTTGATCTTACTATTACAGAATCAAGCGCTAACTGTGAATGTCCATTTGTTATGGAAGTGCCAACCGCTGTGTGACGCTTCCGGATTAAAAACCCTCGTTTTCGAGTTCATTGAGAAGACCTTCTCGTTCATCGGCCTTCATTCCAGCAAGGATCGCTCTGATGCTTGCAACTGGGTCGTCTTTCTTCTCTTTGGACGCATCTTCAGGGATAGATCTGATCCCCTTATTCTGAAACGATGAGGAGGCCCTGAAGGAGGCGTTTGACGTGTTGTTTCGTTTGGGACAGTTCCTTGAAACATGCCCCTGGTTTCCACATCTGAAACATTTTCCAGATTTCATGTATTCCTCCTTTTGTTCATCTGTCAAACGTCCAGTGGGCATAGCATTTACTGATCGGGTTGATCCGCCCCTATTATTGGTGTTTCGATTAAAATTGGAGCGGTTCCCTTGTCCTGGTTTTCGCCCAAGTGCTCGCATCATTTCCCAAGCGCCATGAAGCTGTTCTGCCTTCTCATATGCTTCTTTCATGGATAGAACGTTCGCTTCAAGGATCTTTGTAGCGATACTTTCAGGGAGTCCTTTGACAAATGCCTGAAGCTGTGCGGTTGTTCCTTTCAATCCTGAAGTACCGATCTCCATGTGGAATTTTCTAATATATTCAGGGACTGAAACATCGCCCCCTACTCTGAGATTGGCTAAATTGTTCAGCGCTCTGAGAGCACTATTGACTTCTCCCCAATCGGCTAGGAAACGCTTTTTGAATTCTACCCAGTTCGTCCAAGTAAGGTTTTTTTCTTCTTCATCATCTAATTCATCTTTGATCAGGACTTTCCAATCGTCGAGTTCCTGCCCAAGACAGGCAAGAGTAAATCGAATCTGTTTCTGTGCTTTGCCTTTATAATTATCGTCATTTAAGATAAAGTAATCTTCAAGACTTCCAATGAAAGCCTTTGCTTCAGTTCGTTTTCCTGTAAAAACACGCATAGGCTGCGGTTTGATATCTCCTTTAGAGGCAGGTGCTGCTGCGTCGGTTGCCATCTTTTCTCCTTTTGGTTCTTCTGGTTCTCTTGTTTCGTCTTTCTTCTTTCCTGATTCTGGATCTCCAAATAAACTTTGTTCGATCTGTTTCTGTTCTAGGAAGTCTCTCCAAGGCTGTATTCCTTTGTCTTGGAGTGCGTATCTGTCCTGTGGTGGTGCTCCAGAGAGACTGAGGAATTCGTTCCACCAGGAGGATTCTGGTTCTTCAGCGGGTGGAAAAAATAGAGAGTAAAAATCCTCTTTTAGATCTTCGTTGATCCACTCGATCCAAACGTTATCTGGGAAGACTTCCTTTCCGTCTCCTTCAATATAATCACCTTCAAAGAGGGATGCTGGTACTGGTTTGTTCTTTTTCTTAGTTCCTGAGCGGAAAAACCACCCTGTTCCAGTAGTCGACGGAAAAACCTCTTGTCAATCTAGATAATACTTTCGTCTGAAACGGACAGAGCCGTTCGGTGGTCTGAGGTTCGAGGTTCTGGTATCAATGGTGTCTGGCTAGTGTAGAAACACTGAGCGGTTCTGGCAGTTCCAACTTGTGTTAAGATCGATGCTCTCAACGCAGTTCGTTCTAAGTCAACAGTGGCAAGCAGAGTCTCGGTCTGCTCCCAGCCTACTGGACAAGTTCTGGACGCTAAGTCAAACGATGACAAAGGTCAAATTAACGACGAGCTCGAAGATGAGAGCGAGGAGTTTCGTTCAGAGGTTGAGAGAAGAATTCGATTAAGTTGGAACTGAAGTCTAGCTACTTTACAAGACGGTTTATATATGTAAAAGAACAAGAGAAATATAAAAGGAAACGTACAGCTAAATACCTAAGAAAGGAAATGTGAAGGTAAAGTAGCTAAAGGAGATGAGCGTCCATGAAACGCATAACGATGATTATATAATAAAATGAGTCCATTAACGAAAGGGAAAGAAATCGTAACACATATCATGGTAAGCCTGTTGGCATTCATGAGATCTTGATTGTGTATAGTGACGCACTGGCCTGTGGATGAGGTATCGAGTAAACATTGGGTCACCATACAGTTCTTGAATGCATTGGACAATGTCTCGTGTATATAGCGAAATATTTTCATGGGCAATTCGGATTTGGTGGTGGCGAAATTGCGGTCGCTTAGGCAAATGTTTGTCGATCAAGTTATTTGACTCCTGTGCATTTCTATACGATAAACCTAACAGCTCAGCAACCTTCAAGGGTCTTGTTAATCATTCGGCACTTGCTTCCATTGATAACAAAATGAACACTTATGCTGTCAATCTGCAACAGTTGGGTTAAAGCTGCTAAAGAGATACCACATGTCTTGGCCCATTGCGCTATCTCCCAATCCAGCTTGGACAAAAAAGGGGAATAGTCACCATCACCCTTGAGTTTTTGTTGATACGCACTGTACCTAGACGTGTTGCCAGAGGATGTGGGAGCTCCAGCCTGCACATGGGGAAATTCTTCTTTTTCATAACCATCCGGTACCAGCTGATTCAGAGGTGACCCAGTAGAACCGTTTTGTAGGCGCTCTTCATCAAGGGGTGGATGGACATAGCGAATCGGACTCTGTGTCAATTCTATTGTTTCTTCAGCATCTTCGTCTCCAAGTTCGTCCTCTTGGTAACTCTGAGTCACATTTCTGTCAGGACTCAGATAATCCCTGTCAAAACGAGGAGTTGTATCTGCTTGGTGATTAACTTGAGAGAGAAAGGCAGCTCGACAGCCTGAGGTTGATGTTCTGGTCACATGCAATGTGTATCCCTTTGCGCTGAACGTGCGGTTACACCCAGCGCACTGTGTCATGTCTTGGGGCCGTAGGAAAGGCTTGCAGCTGAAATGAGTGCTGACCCTGAATGAGCGCTGACCCTGAATGAGCGCTGACTGAATGAGTGCCGAGTGAGAGTGAGCACCAGCCAAGATTGAGCACCAACCGAGATTGAGCAATGAGCGCTGACCCGGAATGCCGCAAACCATGACATAGTAATGGGTAAACATTCTGTATGACATAGGTCTAGTTGCAGACCAGACGGGTGGTATGGGAGGACGTAAGGTTGGATAGACATCATCATCAGTTGTTTCAAGTTGAATAGATGTCGTCATGAGTTCCTGGGCTCCACTGCTGTGATTACCGACCGCAAAACTGTTCAGATCTTAAAACAATAAAAATTTGTGAGATAAGAATGAAACCGGGTACATGACAGGACATACCTAGTTCTAGCTACAGGCTCCACAAGGTTGCGGCACATCAGCTGTAACGGCAACATGCTCCACAAGGTGGTGCATTTGCAACTAGCTGTGGTAGCAACTAAGTGTGATGGTGACCAGCAGTAACGGCGACCAGCATTACTTGGAAAAATTCTGTGATGGAGTTCGACCATAAATACTGCATAAGACATTCAACTCGGCATCGACTCTCATCTTTCCCTACCTCTCATTTAATGGCCAAGCGCAAAGCATTGACTAAATCCAGAACTGCACCAGTATCGGATGACAAGGAGAATGTTGCAGTTCATGGCAACAAAGCCAATCCAATGCCTTCAGCTGAAAGTAAGTACAAATCAGTTTGACATATTAACGGTGAGAACTCACTTTGGATGGCAAGGTATGCGGTCATCTCAGGTGACTGCCAGCGGCATACATCCCCAAAGTGAAACAGAAGGTAAGGCCTGTTATAAGCTAGGAATAATTCTGATTGATCATTATATTGCAGTGAAGCACGCTCGACGAGCCAAAGTTGATGCACTTGATAAAGCAGGTCAGTGTGGTGGGTGTCAACAAGGATTAAATCTCACAGTATATGGCTAGTTTGGATGCATGCAGCTCCTGCTTCACGCAAGAGGCCTGCAGCAGTGACACCTCCGGATGCCGCCACACACATGGACAAGAAACACAAGTCGAGTGTGTGGTTCAGCTTGTATGTCCGTTGACACATACTCACGCACAGACCATGATCAACAGACAAGAACAATAAGAGTCAACGTGAGTTTCCCATCACCGTCGTACAGACCTCCCTCCCACTGTACTATCAAATATCTAACTTCTTGCTACGACATCAGAACCAGATGAAGGCAGTATTGCCAAGGAACATGTCAGCATCCCTCCAGTTCCAGGAGCACCAAAGAAGGCCCAGGTAGCGTCTTCCAAAATGAAAGACAAGGGTGAAGGTACATTCAAGTATAATGGTCGTCTGTTGTAGCTGACTATTTAAGATCTCATTGCAGATGAATCCGGTGTGACTGAGAGTGAAACTGAATCATATACCTCTTTCTCAGCTTCTGATGGCTCTGATGATGATAATTCCAAGCGTGATATGACAGCAGCTGAGAAACGCTTTGCCGATGAAGTAAGCCATAGTAACTCATTTGTTCATAGTTAAACTGATCATATCAAGCAACCTTTCTGGCTTGATGACAACGAACACAAATCCAACAAGGGTAAAGGGCCAACTAGTCTAATCATCCGTGGACAGGTCATTGAAATTTCCGACGATGAATTCCAGACACAACACCAACTAAGGACTTTGCTTGCACCACAGGACGTCTAGCCAAGCAAGGTGGGCAATCAAATTTGTTGGAGGCGCACATCAGTCAAGTCAAGAACGAGGTACAGTACTTCCATCATTTCACTAGCAATATAATTATATACACTAGCAGGATGATACAAACGAAAAGGCAACTCTTCCGCTCGACTTTTGGCCAAAATACACCGACCTCATTGAAGTAATGGCAAAACCTCTGTCGCTGTTGGCTCAGCGTATTGAGCTTAGGCTGATTATCCGCAAAGCCATGGACCTGATCGAAGAACGCGTCCGATTTGAAGATGCATTCCCAGAATTTACGTTGCGTACTAAGTGGAACCGGTCTGTTCTGATACAAGCATGTCAGGTAGTGGGGGATATGTCCTTTGGAACCGTAAAGGAGAAGTACATGAATTTTGGACAGCGTATGAAGGTTGACACCGAATATGTTGGCAAGATCTCTGCCTTGGTGAGTGTGTACGTCCAGTATTCAGTGATATATGCTTAAGACTCAAACAGTTGGATCCTCGTATAAGCGTGACCCATGGTAACACAAAGATTGCTGCTACTACTAATACCCGTGCCTTCTATGAACTTCAAGACGGATGCGCAGCCATTGTTCGACACCTCTTAGATGGCAATTACATATTTCCGAGAACGAAAGATGTGAGTGGTACCTCAAATTGCTGAGTGACAGCTACTGATATAGCTTTTTGCTAGAACAACGACGATTATCTTTACAAATACAACAAGCCGTTTGAGAACTGAGCGATCACAGCGACTCTCCACGTTGATTTATTCCCAGAGTCTTCTTCTTCAATTACACGCAAGTATGCTTATCGATTCCTGCCTGGGAAAGAAGGGGAATATATGTTAGAGCCGTCCATGGTTGCTTTGGCAGCGACAGCAGTACGATCCTTTATTAATTTCTTACCATTGAATGCTTGAGCTTGAGCACCGTAATAGGTATATGCATCACTCAAGGAGTGGGAGACTGGTACACGAGTCCCAGTGCCATTCACAATGAGTGCCTATGACTCTGTATACCGTAACCACCTTCGTCACTTAGAAACCATACAAGAGAAAAACGAGAAGGCATACAATTTCATGATGCGCCGTTTATTCCGTTTATCGATATCGTGTGTCACAAGCTTGTTCATGCTATTATGGCAACTAATCGTTCCTGCAGGACGTCTGACAATGACGTAGCCCGAGCCCCAGAACACAACCTTACTGATGTTACCAACATGCCTGTTGACAAATAATTGGAACCTGTCTTCTCATAACCTGAGTTGCCTATCTATACTAGTATCGTACATACTAACATACAAAAGCTGCTGAAAAAAACCATATACATATTGAAACCCACTGAAAAAAACCGTATACTTGATTAAAAAAGCCCTGGAAAAAACATTCCTGTACTGTCACCCGCTTGTATAACCATCGTAATGCGAATATGATTAGTTGAATTTTGTGTAACTGCGGGGTGATTAAGTTTTAAGCCATCTTAATTGTCTCTCACAAGTAACCGAATGTCGGGATGTAAGTTCTTGCTGATTACCTTAATTAACTGTAATAAATATTGTATCATGGATTGGGTTTTTCGTGATGCGTCAGCGTCCTTTCTTTCTTCTGGTCATACGTAGTTGCCCTGGGGCGAAGCAGTCATAAACTGGCTCAGCGGGCAGACCTACTTTTGACGGCGAGACTTGGATCGAAGTCAGAAACCGATATCGGGAGATCGGCCGTGGTAACCTTAATGTAAAAATCGGTTGGAACAATGACATAAATCTTTTGATTTATCTCTGAACTTGGACAGTCGATGAGCGCTGAGCGCCAGTGCAAACACTGGAAAGCTATGTAGTTTTACACCTCCGTGACACCCGACTCCAAAGTAATATACAACCCCTTAGTCGTCAACACCGCCTTCGCATCCGGCGTAAGCAAAATCGTTTGCGTGTCGTCAATCACCACCGCTGGACCCTCCACCTCTTCCCCTACAACCAACTTGTCCAACAGATAGACCGGAGTCCTGTCCATCCTCCCCAACTGCTCAAAGTACACGCTCTGGTACGAATCGGGCTCCGATCGCCCTACCCCAGAGGGGACGAGCGGGTCTTTGGACGCACGGAGCTGGGCAAGTTCGGAGTGGATGGAAGGCCCGAGAGTGTCGAATGTTCTGCCTATCCCTCGAACCTGCGCAAGTCGTGCAATAGGATCCATCAGATAAATAAAATAATAATAATAATAAAACAGAGGCATTGCGAACCTTGATATCGTCTACAATGATGTTCTTGGTATCGAGTAAGAACCCGAATTGAGTTTTATACTCTTTCTTGAACGCGTTTTCAAAGTCTTCCTCCTCAGACTCTGACAATAACGGGAGAACCATCAGGGCAGTATCGGTCCCTTCAAATCGCATATTGAGCATCCTCTCTATATGGACCCGGCTCCCTTCGAACCCTTGTCGCGTCAGCTCGGCACGAACATCGGATTCGAGCTTGTTCAGGCGAGAGAGGAGTGTGGGGAGGTTGGCATGTGTGTAAAACGTCGATGAGGGTTCTTGAAGTTCAAAGGCACTGTATATGTCGTCAATGGAAACGGGTCAGTGTGGGAGGAGGATAGTACGCACCGATCAGCGAGATGAAGACCGTATGCAGACAGGATAGAGCTATACCGATGTATGATGATGGTGGTAATTCCCAACAACCGCGCGATTTCGCAAGCATGCTGGCCACCTGCACCTCCAAAAGATGCGAGTCTTCATCTCCGGTGAATAGAGGTATAATAAAAACAATTGGGAGGGTACGTACATATGTTTAGATGCCGCATGTCCTCTTGCTTCTGTCAACGCGCGAATAGGCCTACACATCGACTCGTTGGCAACTTTGATAAAACTACGATGGTGGGTGTATATAAGATTTCTTTAAAAAAAAGGGAACGACACAAAGAAGGATGGCACGTACCCATAAACAATCTCGTCCATCGTCTTCTTTTCCTCGCCCTCTATTGTTGCGTTGATCTCCTCTACAAGCACTTTGAATGCTTTTCGCGTCGCATCAACGTCCAAGGGTTCCTTCTCGGATTTACCAAAGATTTTTGGGAAATAGTCTGGGATAAGTCTTCCCAAGAGGAGGTTGGCATCGGTGAGAGCGAGAGGACCGCCTTTTCTGTTTCGCGTCCAATTTGAATCAAGTTTTAGTCAGCAAGCTAACTGATCACGTTCCTCAACACACCGGTAGCATACAGGGCCTGGTTCCGCCCCAGCGCTTTCCGGGCCGGTTTGGAAAAGCCCATTTCGGGAGAAGAGACGAGAGCCTCCGCCTGCTGCAACCGTGTTGATGTCCATTTGAGGTGATTGAATTGTGACACCAACTGTGGTCGTTTACGAGTTCATAGCGACCATCGAACCGAGACACGTCAGTTGAAGTTCCGCCTACATCTAAGCTGGGATATTTATTATAGAAAAAACAAAGAGGGGGGGGGGGGGGGGGGGGGGGGGGGGGGGGGGGGAGGGGGAAAGAATGGTTTTCAGAAAATCGACGTACCCAATAACAGGTCTCCCGTCTTCTTTATCCCAGCTCGTCAACGCATAACCAACCACGCCCCCCGCTGGACCGCTGAGAATATTCTTCAAGCCCGAAAAGTTCCTCAAATCGACCAACCCCCCATCGCTGCTCATAAACTCGACTCTGGGGCTCGCCACATCCACGTCTTTCAGCCTGTCGTCAAAAGCTTGGAAGAACCCATCAAGGTATCATGGGAAACAGCGCAGCAGACTCTGAGATGTACGTGAAGCCGATAGAGCGGGCCAGAGTGCCCACGAGCCGTTCATGGTCCGGGTAGGTGTACGAGTGGACGAGGACAATGGCGAGTGAGAGATAGCCTTCGCGGTAGAGTCGTTCCAAATCAGCCTTGACGGCGCCGTGCAGGTCGGGCTTCTTGATCACTCTGACGGCCTCCCCCGAGAGACCTCTGACGATCTCTCCGGGACCCTCGGCATCCCCAACGCGATCCCATCCATATATCCTCGCTTTATCGTGACCTTGCCATCTTTCTCTTCAAATTGGACGGCGTGAGCTTCAGATAAGGGGTCGGTGGTGTACCCCACGAGCGGGATGAGGGGTGCATGTTTGTGGCCTTTTCGTTCGACCAGGGCGTTGGTGGCAACCGTAGTGGACAGGCGAATGTAATTTGGCGAGAATGAGAGGCGGACGGGTCGACATAGGACTCATGGACGACGCACCCATTTCGTCGGTCGGGAGAATGGTTCCTCGCGGTATGTTTTTGCCAGTAGCCAGCTCTAGGATGCGTCTGATGCCTTCGGTAGGTGCATCCCTGTAGTTGGCCGGATCCTGCGAGATTGTTGGGCATCAGTGCACAAGGAAGTATGGATTTGATGAAACTTGCGAAGTTTGACAACAGATTCTTTGGTTTTGGAGGGGTCGCTTGGGTCCGGATATGTTCTGGATGGTGACGATGAGCCTTGTAGCTTGAAGCTCGAAGCTTGAAGTCTGAGGACTCACGAATATATGTCGCAGAAGGTGCCCTGTTGGCCGGGATGAACTGATCCTGCTGACATAATACGCAGATGACTTATGCCACTCGCCAGTCATTGTCACCCTCAAGGCGGACAATTTGTCGGAAACAGAGGTGGCTGACTGTGATACCCAGTCTGGTTCGAAACATACCCATCAGCCCAGAAGAAGAGGCCGCCCTCCAAGCCGTGCCGTCGACCCAAACTTTCTCTCACTACCCATAGAGACCTTCAGAGCACGTCCAAAAAGACATAGAACCGACGCGTTCTCAGAGCGCACCTCCTGCTAGACTTGTACAGTTACCTTCACTCCCAAAACCGTTCGTGCCAGATCCCCCGTTGACGGCTTTCAACAGGCCCTTCTCCACAAGGAGTTTTACGACGTCCCACTCTGATGGCATTGCGAGGACAACAGGAACAGGAGATTTACTCCCTCCACCATCTCCACTTCGTAAGTTTCCCTCTTCTCTTCCTTCCCTGTCGCTAGCCACTCAGCACATTCAACCATTTATTCAGTCCGCCCAACCACAGCTGCCTCGTACTCTCCCTCTCACCACCTCATACCCCGCTCCACTTTTATTGCCGCAGGGCTCGATTTCGACTCCCTGGTTCACGATCTGAGCGCATTTAGCGTCGAAAACC
The DNA here is from genome assembly GCA_023014435.1 of Amanita fuliginea. Taxonomy (NCBI): domain Eukaryota; kingdom Fungi; phylum Basidiomycota; class Agaricomycetes; order Agaricales; family Amanitaceae; genus Amanita; species Amanita fuliginea. The sequence goes on from JAEBUQ010000005.1 coordinate 2,019,267, forward strand.
GCGTAGGATTCATCGTCGTCCCCGACTATTCCCTCCAATAATCAAACAATTTCTTGACCCCCGAATACCTCTAGAATACCGATACCACTATCAATACCCACACTTTATCATACAACACTCGCATAATCGACGTTTTGAACATCCTTCTATGGCAAGGTTACAAACCAGCGATCTCCTCTTGCTGTTTATGACTGCGACAACACTTGTCCAGGCAGCCACATTATTTAAAGATACAAGCTACGTGCACCAGGTGCCTCGTCAGTTAGGCATAGGTCAAGGTGTGTCGACGTCGACGTTCAACTATTGGTGGCCGTATCCTGCTTGGACGGCCACGGCGGCGACCTCCCCGGCAGCCGCAACGGCCGGGATGGCAACTACAGCGTTTTTCCCCATTCCTACAAACCTCGCCCCCACTTCTACGCTTCATGGCGGCGTCTTGGCAACTTTGAGTGTTCCTCCTCCCGATTCGAGTTCCATCCTTACCTTTTCGGGTACTCTGACAACTTTATCGGACACCTCGCAGCTCGTTCCGTCCTCTTCGAGCTCGTCCACATCCATATTGAGCTCATCCACATCCGCATCGAGCTCATCCACATCCGCATCCACATCCGCATCCGTTCCGTCGTCTCCAACTGCACCCCACTCGAACTCGGGTTTTCCAGGTCGCGGCTTTTTCAGCTCCTCACACTTTCTTGTCCCGCTTATAGCCGCCGTACCTACAGCCGTCGTCCTCTCCCTGCTATTATGGTTGATATGCCGCCACCGCCGTCGCGCTCGAACATCGTCTTCCTTTTATACAGAAGGAAGAGGAAAATGGTGGAGCTGTTTATTTAGACGGCGCGGCGACGAATTTAAAGAGACGGTTCCTGGCCCAAAGTATGTTGGCGTTGAAGAGGATCTCAAAGGGTCCAGGTGCGTCGAGAAGGAGGACGCGCGATACTTCCTAGGTGAGGACGGCGGAGAAGAAGAGCAAGGCGGGAAACTCGATATCGCGTCTTGGGCTGCCCATGCCCATGCTAGCAGTGGCCCTCCTCCAAAGCGTAAAAGAAACTGGACGAAATCGTCTCGCGGGTCGCGTAAGAGGGGCGTCGATGTCCGTCGATCTGCCGTTATTATCGTCCTCTTTTGCGCCGGCTACTACTGGTCTCCTGAGTGACGAGGAAGGAGACGAGGATGACGAGGACAAGCCCGAGATGCGGGCTCCTTGGGGGAGTTTGCGGCATAAGAGTATCAAGTGCGCGATCATTGCCAAGGTGGATGAGGAGAAGCGGTGGACGGACTCGATGCGAAGTGTGCGTGCGGCCCGGGCTGTCCAGGCTGCGATCGGGGGATTAGAGGAGACGGACGCGAATCTGAGCCAGACCGGTCAAGGTCGAAACAAGGGGTTCCGGATCGTTGTTGAATCACCCCCGGTACGGATTCCGACGCCTGGTTGGACGGTCTCCTCCGTGGCCATTGGCATCTGCGTTCCCATTTCCTTTGTTCTCGAGCGGGGATCGTCAACGAGAAGGAGAAGAAGCCGACAACAAGTATGCGCCTGTTCCGAGTCCGAGCGAAAACCGGAGTCGGAGTTGAAGTCGACAGTCCTCGCTGCGCCAGGATCGCCACCTGCACCGCCAGAGGCAGAAGCGGGTGCAAGGAGAGGAACCGAGCCCGAGCCGCGCACGGCCCGCATACCGACCGTCGCCCTCTGTCTTGCGGATGCAGAGTCCTCCAAGCGTAATGACGACCCAAATGGAGAGTGTGCTGTGTTTCACTCCTGTTGTTGAGGCGAGTGCGATGATGAAGGAGGAAGAGGAGAATTTGGGTATGGTTTATACCAAGACCTACAGTGACTGAGCTGACTGGGTGATGAGGTGAGTCGAGGCTATTATGGACAGTGTGTGGAGTGACCGGGAGAGGTGTTAGGATTTTTGGACATTGAACAAGAACAATATTGGACAATGGATGGTTTTTGTTTTTCTCTAATGGTTAATCTACATCTTGCAAGATAAAAGTTGCATATTGGTCAACTATGCCCAAATGGAAATATGTAAAGTATTCCTGTATCATATACATAGTAAGTACTTGAAACAATATGAATCAGAATATATCAAGCATTTCCATTTATCACAGGAGTTCTTGAGAAGCAAGCCATAAATAAATCGGGTAAAAAATGTGGAAGATATAACAACAGTGTGGACATAAGTGAGGATTAAGTACATACTATCACATTTGAATTTGATTACACAAATATGGAATCAAATCAGCATGTTTAGATGGTATAGACTGAGCAGTAATCTGAGTTTTGAGTTGATTGACATAATCTTGTTTTAAGAGGTGGTCACAAGCATTGACCAAAACTGTGAAAACATGCTCTCTTTCCCAAAATGCTTGTTTAGCAATGAAAACAATTGCTGAAATATGTCAATTTGAATCAGTCTAATGAATGAAGGATAGTTTACCAACTAAAACTTGACAATGAGATGGCTGATAATGCTAAGGTCAAAAATAATTCTTGGAGAAATGTTGAATGACCACCATATGGAATGAAAATTGTTCATCTGGTGTTACCCCAAATGCATGAATCACAGAATGCTAATGACATGTATGATGAGAATTGAATCTGGTGCAAGGGAACAATCGTACAAACTAAACATAAATTATTGTACCTGTAAAAATCAAGTAATATCACTCACTTTCTGTTGGCCATGGGATAAAATGTCAGGAGAGTCCCTGGCATCAAATGGGCACAGTCACTCACATCCTGTTGGTCATGGGATCAATGTCAGGAGAGTCCCTGGTATCAAATGGGCACAGTCACTCACATCCTGTTGGTCACAAGATCAGATGTCAGGAGAGTCCCTGGCATAAAATGGGCCCTGTCACTCACAATCTGTTGGTCATGGGATCAGATGTCAGGAGAGTCTCTGGCATAAAATGGGCACTGTCACTCACTTGCTGTTGGTCATGGCATCAGATGTCAGGAGAGTCCCTGGCATCAAATGGGCACTGTCACTCACTTGCTGTTGGTCATGGGATCAGATGTCAGGACAGTCCCTGGCATAAAATGGGCAGTCACTCACATCCTGTTGGTCATGGGATCAGATGTAAGAAGAGTCCCTGGCATAAAATGGGCACTGTCACTCACTTTCTGTTGGTCATGGGATGAGATGTCAGGAGAGTCCCTGGCATTAAATGGGCACTGTCACTCACAATCTGTTGGTCATGGGATGAGATGTCAGGCATTGAATGGGCACTTTCACTCACATCCTGTTGGTCATGGGATCAGATGTAAGGAGAGTCCCTGGCATAAAATGAGCACTGTCACTCACTTGCTGTTGGTCATGGGATCAGATGTCAGGAGAGTCCCTGTTAAGATCGATGCTCTCAACGCAATTCGTTCTGAGTCAACAGTGGCAAGCAGAGTCTCGGTCTGCTCCCAGCCTACTGGACAAGTTCTGGACGCTAAGTCAGATGATGACGAAGGTCAAACAAACGATGAGCTCAAAGAGCGAGGAGTTTCGTTCAGAGGTTGAGAGAAGAATTCGATTAAGTTGGAACTGAAGTCTAGCTACTTTACAAGACGGTTTATATATGTAAAAGAACAAGAGAAATATAAAAGGAAATGTACAGCTAAATACCTGAGAAAGGAAATGTGAAGGTAAAGTAGCTAAAGGAGATAAGCGTCCATGAAACGCATAACAATGATTATATAATAAAGTAAGTCCATTAACGAAAGGGAAAGGAATTGTAACAGTCCCTGGCATTAAATGGGCACAGTCACTCACATCCTGTTGGTCATGGGATCAGATGTCAGGAAAGTGGCATCAAATGGGCACTACTCACATCCTGTTGGTCATGGGATCAGATGTAAGGAGAGTCCCTGGCATAAAATGGGCACTATCACTTACATCCTGTTGGTCACAGGATCAGATGTCAGGAGAGTCCCTGGTATCAAATGGGCACTGTCACTCACATCCTGTTGGTCATGGGATCAGATGTCAGGAGAGTCCCTGGCATCAAATGAGCACTGTCACTCACCCACTGTTGGTCATGGGATCAGATGTCAGGACAGTCCCTGGCATAAAATGGGCACTGTCACTCACATCCTGTTGGTCATGGGATCTATTGAAACAACAACAGCAGCGCAGAGCACTAGCTAAGTAAGGTTTCAATATACTTACATTTAGTTAGTAGTGCTTATCTGCCTATTGAGTTAGGTGGAAAAACTAAGGAGCTTAGCATCCAAAACGCCCTCCTTATATACATTTCAGTAACCCTAATCTAGGTACAAAATATAATAATAAAAATACTATTAAACGAGTTTCTTTTATTATTATCTATTTTTAATCATTCTATGATGTTCTATATGACATCATTTCCTTCTAAATGACTCATGTGCACAGCTATATGACTCATGCGCAGTAGTATGAGTCATTGCACAGTCATTGCACAGCAATGCACAGTCATATGAGTCATTTCTGAGTCATGTTCTAAATATAAATGATTCTTATCAACTATTCAATTTAGTTGATAATCGTCCCATCAAACTCTATAATATCTGTCAAACTCTATAATATCTGTCAAAGATATAAATATCTCTGAACTCTATAATTTTGTACACAAGTACAAATAAGAGTTTATTATTACTAATCAGAGTCTAGATGAGCCTATGAACACGTGACTAATCACATGACTAATCATGTGATATCACATAATCTGAATAGATATTTAGTTAAATATAAAACACTAATTAATTCTAATTCTAATTATCTAATTAATTCTTAATTATCTAATCTAACTTTTAACACTCCCCCTTGTTGAATATTTTACTAAATGTGTATTCCACATAATTTAAGCATTCTACTGTGCTTATTCAACAATAAGTTTTTAGTTAGTATGTCAGCAGCTTGATCTTCAGTTTTAATATAATAAAGATCAACTAAATCATTTTTGACACATGATCTTATATAATGATATCTGACATCCATATGTTTCGTTCTTTGTTCTTGAGCTGGATTTGAAGCCATATAAATTGCTGCTTGATTATCCATTATTAATGGAATGGATCTTATGTTATATCCTAACTCTTCAAATAAATTCTTCAACCAAGATATCTGTCTGCATGCATCTGATGCAGCCATGTATTCTGCTTCTGTTGAAGATAACGCAATAGTTTTTTGTTTTGCTGATTTCCAATATACTGGTGCTCCAGCTAACTTAACAATCATCCCAGTCGTTGATTTTCGATCAATGGGATTTGATGCCCAATCAGCATCAGCATAACAAATTAAACCATATTTATCTTTTCTGTTATATTTAATGCAGTAATCCAATGTACTTCCAACATATTGGATTATATGTAATGCCTTTTTAATGTGATCCTGTGAAGGATTACTTACAAATTGTGACATTAGAATTGTTGCATAAACAATATCCAATCTTGTACACATTGCAAGAAACAATAATGATCCCATCAATTGTTGATAGTACATAATCATTTCTTGTGTTGCTTGACCCTCTATTTGTTTGTTTGGTACATAACCAGCTGGTAAAGGTGTGTTTACTGATTTTGCATTAATAAGACCAAACCGTTCAACAATCTTTTTTGCATATTTAGCTTGATCAATTGTGACTATATGATTTTGTTTATCAATCACAATGTTCATTCCTAAATATTCACTTAAATCTCCTAAATCTCTACTTTCCCATTTATCCATGAATTTCTTTTTATGATCATTAACAGTCTTTTCATTATTGCCCATGAATATTATGTCATCAACATATAATATAATGACTATGATGTCATTCTCTGTTCTTTTAACATATATTCCTGTATCAGCATATAATCTTCTAAATCCTAATTTAGTTATACTGTTATGAGCTTGAATATTCCAAGCTAATGATGCTTGTTTCAAACCATATAAAGCTCTATTTAATTTATAGACTTTATTTTTACCATTGGTTTTGAAACCATCCGGTTGTTCCATATATATCTCCTCTTCTAATTGGCCATATAGAAAAGCAGTTTTAACATCTAATGCTTTGAGTACCCATCCCTCTAAAGCTGCTAATGCTAATAAGATTCTAACAGTTTCGAATCTTGAAACCGGGCTAAATGTGGCTCCAAAGTCTATTCCTGGTACTTGTGAAAAGCCTTGAGCAACTAATCGCGCTTTATATCTATTATCTTGTTGCTTTATAGTGTAAACCCATCTACAACCTATAGGTTTACGATCTTTAGGTCTATCGACTAATTCCCATACATTTCTTTTCTGTATAGATTTAATTTCTTCTTTCATAGCTTCTACCCATTTTGAATATGATTCAGGATCTTTATCTTTTATTTTTAAAAGATCTCTGTATACAACAGGTATACCCTTCTTCCTATTCTCTTGATCTACAAGTTTTGCTGCTGCTTTGGATAATAAGAATTTATCCATCCTTTTCAGTCTTTGTTGACGTCTTTCCTTCCAATCTTCATTACTAATTTCTGAACTTGGAGAACTAGGAATTGGTGTAATCACATTATCAGAAGGTGCTGGTGTTACTGTTCTCTCCAGATCTTCTTCTGATTTTTCTGGTTTATCATCAACCTTTTTATCATCAGATTTTATATCTAATTTTGGTTCAACAATAATTTCCTTTCTAGGTTTTCTACCAAAGAGTTTATTAAGACGATCTCTTTCATGCTTAGACTTATCTATTGGCATAAGATCTTCTAAAGTTAATTCAGGTTGAACAATTCATTGTTCTTTAGCTGATTTAGTATCTAACTCTTGTAGCTTTGATATGTTAATTGGTTTCTTAAGCATATCACGCCATTCCTTTTCTTTTTGATTTTGTTGTTTAACAACTTTTTCAAAATCTTTATCTGTTTGAATTTCTGCTTGTATTTTAGCAGGATGTTTATCTCCATAAACATTATTATCAATGATTCTAACTTTTGGTCTCCTAGATGATTTTCTAGTAGCAAGTTTTTGTTGTATAACTTTTCTTTCTTGCTCTCTAAAACCAAATGGATGAGATATTGGATCTTGTATGATTTTTGGTCTATCATTATCAAGTTTTCCTCTTTTAGCTGCCTGCAGGTCTAACTTTTTTCCAATACGTTTAGAACCTGTAGTAACATTATCTCTAATGCTAACAGTAGGATCCCAAAAATCTCCAGTATTCAATTCAAACTTAGATTTAAGAAGAGGTTTATCAAAAATCTCTTTAACTCTTTTTCTAATATCTTCTTTAATAGATTTCTCATCTATTTTAAGATTTTTATTTCGTCCAGAAAGATTATCAAGTTCTGCAAGTCTTTCTTTTTCATGTTTATCAAGTATTTTATATATCCTTGATAAATCAATATGTTTAGTTTTTGATGTTGAAGGAGTATTATTAGAAAGTTCTGCAACTTGTTTATTAACAATATTCCATTTTCCAAGTTTGGAATATCTTCTATTAATTTCTTCAGAATCCTTTTTAAATTGTTCAACTTGTCGTTGAATCTCTGAAGAAGTTAATCTCTTAGTATCATCTTTCTGTTTTCCTTTATCAACCTTTGTAGGAATATTATCTTTGTGTGATTTATTACTCTGTGATTTAAAATATTTATCATTTGCATCATGATAAGTATTATTAGAAGAATCACTGTCTTCTGATTGATTGTCTGATGGTTTTCTTTTTGTGTCAGACTTATGATCATCTGTATCCGATGAATCACTATCATCAGAATCATTTGAATCATGAAATGATTGCCTTTTATCATTTTGCATAGTGTCATGATTATAATGATTATCTATTATGGGAATTTTATCTAGATCTAAAGTTGGGTATTTATCTTTATGGATAATCTTATCTTTAGATAATTTAGGAAATATGTTTTCATCAAATATGGCATGTGAAGCAATGACTATAGTATTCTTGTCATTCATGAACTTATATGATTTACTTTCATATCCAATGAATGTCATTGGTTCAGCTCTTGGTGATAACTTATCTTTGCGTCTTTCTTTGACTATATAGACATATGCCAAACATCCAAATATTTTAAAATATGACATGTCAGGTTTTTTACCCATCATAGTTTCATAAGGTGTTATCCATTTAGTTCTTCTTAATGGTGTACGATTATATATATGAACTGCAGTCTCAAATGCAAAAGACCACCAGGATTTTGGGCATCCTGATTCCAATAAAAGTGTATAAGCTTTCTTTAGAATAGTTTCATTTAATCGTTCTGCACGACCATTCTGTTGATGAACATGTGGAGCACTTAGTTCATGTTTTATACCTTTATCTTGAAAATAGTTATTTAACTTTTGATTTACAAATTCTCCCCCTCGATCTGAACGCATACTTTTGACTTTTAAGTTCAACTGATTTTCAATAAAGACAATATAAGCTTTAATGGAATTAAAAGTATCAGTTTTAGATCGAAGTAATGCTACATAAGCAAAAGAAGAATAGTCATCAAGAATTAATAAGGCCCATTTTTGTTTATGATACGACTGTATCAGTATTTCAATAAGATCAACATGTATTAATTCAAGCAACTGAGTTGCTCTACTAGATGAAACATGATATGGTTTATTATCAAGTTTACCCATTATACATGTTTTGCAAATGCTCTTCATATGGGGTTTAATAATTTTTGAACTATTTTCAGTATTTCTGAACATATGGTTTAACACATTATCACTAGGATGTGCCATCCTTCTATGCCAAATAAAATAATCAATAGTTTTAGAACTATTATTGATTAATAAATGATGAGAAGGTCTTTTAATTATTGTAGACAGCCAATGTACAGAATTGGCTTCAGTTGGGTGTCCAATAAGTGTTATGTTTCCCTTATGTATTATAGTTTTGGTTTTACCATGATAGACATGATAATCCATACTTGTTAATTGTGGTACAGATATAATTCTGTATGGTAACATCGGCATATAGCATACATTCCAATTCATAACATGTTTATTATGTTTGAAGCAGATTTGTCCTTCTCCTTCAATAAATGTCTGATTGTGTTTATTAGCAGTGGTAACCTTCATGGGATTAATATATTTCTTATATGATGTAAAATCACTTAAGAATGGTGTACAATGTCTTGTCGCTCCAGAGTCAATGACCCATCGATCATTCTTATTTAAGAGCATAATTTGTTCACCAGGAACTTTATTCTCATAATTACTACATACAAATTTGTAACTACTGTTATTTACGTCTTGATTTGACATAGTCAATATGCCATTATTAGTAATATCATCAAGCACTAGAACAGTATTAGATAAGTAATTATTTGAAGAATTCAATCCATACCCAATGTTAAGGTTAGCCATGTTGTTATCATTTCCAGTTCCATCAATATATTCTAATCCTTGATCAGAATAATCACTTTTGAATGGATCTGATTCTTCTCCACTGTGATATTGTTCTTCCTCCTCAGGAGAACCATCACTGGAAATCGGTGTTAAAGGTGTCAAAGGTGAAGAATCTGTTTTGAATAACTGACGAATACTATCATCATGAAAGTATTCATAATCTACCCTATCTTCAATAGGAGTATCATCGTCATCCATCTGAATTTCTCCAATTCTATCCAATAAAGAATTATTGTGTTGTACATCAGGTACAAGTTCTTCTATAAATCCAGCAGATTCTTCCAATGGATATTGTTTATAATACCCAGGAGCTGTATCTACTATCATTGGATTTGCAAAATGGATGGTAGTGGATGAATCCTTCTTCTTCCCTTTCAATTCTCGTAATTCATTGATGAGAGCTTTATTCTTCAATTTCTTGTTAGCCCTATTTATTTCATTATGTTTCTTCTTGTCATCCCTAGACATAGAAGATGCATTTCCTCTGTTAGGAAATTTATTGTAACTCTGTCGAGGTACAAATGTTTTGCTTTTATTGAAACGTCCTCTAAAAGAACCTCTTCCCCTGTTATTATTGTTATAAATATTATTGGAATGTTGATCTTTCCAATTTGGGTTTGTGTTTGGATTCTTTTGAATGTTTGATCCAATATTAGCAATTTGAGCATGATGACGCATCTTGCCCTTTGATATGAGTAGATTATACTCATTTTGAATACAAGGAATAATGTTATCTATCGTAAAATCTGCAATCTTGGTATCTATCAAGTTTGTAACTAGAGTACCATATGATTGACCAAGATTATGTAAGATAAAGAAAAGTACTACAAAATCTGGAATTTTGTAATTATTTTCAGTACCTAAATCAGCAACTAATTTCATCAACTTGGATATAGCTATGATAGGATCTTGTCCAGGTTTCATAGACCAGTTAAATATATTCTTATAAAGAATAAAATATTTAGCTATTCCTTTTAATCCAAATATTTTATCTAACTCAGCTAGAGTTTCTTTAGGAGTTGCTTTAATATAGACATGAAGATTTGCAGCAAGCGACATTTGGAAAATCGCATTTGCTCTTGCAGAATATTCAGTCCAATCTTGTATTTCTTGCCAAGTTCTTTTGAATGTTAATTCATATTCAAGTTTAGTAGCTGCAGAAGCTGGATGTGCAGCAGTGTCAATATACATTGAAGGAAGGACAGGTTCTTCTCCAGTGACATATTTGGTATATCCCTTCATGGCCATATATGACATAATGTTTGTACGCCATTTTTGATAATCAGAAACACCATTGAAGATAGAAACCATCTTTTCAAGCGAATCTTTATCATCTTTGCCACCACAAAGGTATGAATTAAATCTAGAATTAGATTTCACCATGTCATCTAGATTCCACCATTTGCAAGTTCCTCTTTGAGTAACTTCAAAATGCAAATATCGTCGTCCTTCAGATTTATAGACAAAATTAGAATCTTGTCTCCATATTTTAGGTAATGCTACTATTTCCCATAGAGCAGGATACATTTCCCATATCCGTTTGAAGAAATGAGCTTGTTTGAATAATGCCATATAGCATAATCCAGGTTTGTTCCAAATTGGATGCTCATTGGTATGAATAACCGTTTTAACTTCTCCAAATTCTCTATATTTAACTTGAGTAGCTCCAGAAAAATCATCATAATCATGATCATATCTGTGTTTCTTGATTAATGGATAAATCTTTCTCTCAGATTTCTCGTCATCTGATTTGTTGAAGCTCTTCTTTTTAAGAAAAGTCTTCTTAAAGAAAGGACGAAAGTCTTTGACTTTCTTAACTCGACGAATTTGTCGAAATGCTTTGTATGATCGTTTGGGTGGAACAATATTCTTTTCTTCTGGCCATAAACCATCATCTTCTTCAATAGGCCAGTATGAATTGGACGATCTGGGCAATGATTTATGCTCATTATCAGGCCAATTTTCAATAGCTTCTTTAAGTTGTTGATGTTCCAATTCATCCTTTGAAGGTTTATCTTTCTCCAATGGATAACTTTCCCAAGGACCATTCCAACCATTATCATTATCATGATTTTTCTTTTTATCATGATTATCTTCATCAGTATCGGTAGCTTTTTGCTTCATAGCAACTCTATCTAGACGTTCTATAATGGTCTTAATCATATCTGAAGCCCAATCAGGTGCTTGAGGCTCCGGAGTATTATTAAGCGGTCTAGTCGTCTTTGGAAAATCTTGAACAACATTTTCATTGTGAATCATGAATGCTGATTGTTCTTCTCCCATAAAAGGATTTCCTGGGGGATAATACAATTCCTTAAATTTATCTTCAGGAACGTAAATAAATGTGCTACCATCTGTGGTGTGTGTGACTTCATTCTGTCGAATGTCCTCATCAAACTTTATCAACTTGAGTTTTTTAGTTTGATTAACACACTCATCGCACAACTGAAAAGAATTTATATTTGGACCATTTTGGTCCACAACGGTACATATATATTTATTACAAGGTTTCATACCTTGTAATAACTCCTCTCGGATCCTTGATCCGAATCTTCCTTCGATGTGCCCGACGGGGGCATTGACTCCGGGGATGACCAGAGTCGTCTCGGAGACCTTTCTCCTGCTACTGGGGATAAACTTTTCCCCGGACTGGTATAATTGAGGGGGTTGTGCCTCAAAGATTTTCGTACAAGTGGGGTTCTCGTAACCCCGAAGAACGTACGCTGTGACAAAATTATCAGCTTTTGGAAATAATAGCTGATTTTGATAAGTCACCTTTGGTTCTTCTTTTTGCATGACATCATGCAACTTTATCTGCGCCAACTGCATATCACGACGTAACTCATCGTCCATCTTCTGCAATTCCGCCTGCCTAACGGCCTCCTCATAATCGATGCGACTATGATAAACCTTCTCGTTTAGCATCCAGACAGGCAGACTTTCTGCTCTACGTCTTTCTGCTAGCGCTTCGCTAAGCGCTTCTCCACGAAGGTCCCTAAGAGACTCGTATCGCGGTCCTGGACGTCCACCAAGACCAAGCATGTGAACTGCTGGACCATCGTAATGAGGTTGGTTCATGAGGGGCGGTAACTCAGGGGCACTCTGAGTCATTGTCGGTGGTGGCGGTGCAAGAAGATCATTATTGATGATCTCTTGATCATCAATCTCGATGCTATCATCTTCGTCACCATCATAATCGTCGGCGTCGCTGCCGCTGTATTTGCCTTCTTCGCTGCTATCCCCCTCTTCCTGTATTGGCGATTCGGAAGGAAGAGGGGGGTAAACAACCTTGTTTGCCTCGCTAGGCATGACATATTCATTTACAACTATATCAATTTTTTCAGTTAATTGATTTGGATGAGTGTAAATTTTCATACATAGACCATTCGCATTGACATATTTGACTCCCAACGTCTTTTCTGAGGAAGTACTATTTAAGTCGTATGAAGGGTGAAGGCGGACTTCCTCTTTGAGGAAGCAATCGTAGACAAATACATGGACAGATGCATCAACTGCATTCCATATATACGAGGCGGATCTATCGTAGACCCTGCCAGGCAAAAAGAACTCCCGAGCTTCAGGAGAATTCTTGATACGATTGTAGCTGCAGGTGGTATTGATCATATAAACCAACTTGGCCAGACGATGACCAGGATAAAGATAACACATGTCATCTGCATCATATTTTTTCATAATATTTTCAATGTCCTCAACCGGCAATCCATGGACTTCTTTCATTACACGACGAAGAATACCTGCATTGATATAATCAGGTTTATTCATAGTGGAATCCAAGTAGAGCATGGGGTGGACGGATTGAGACAAGAAACCGATTTGGAAAACTTGAGACATCTATTAAAATTTGCATTAGCCTAATTCATTTTCTCAAATTAAACATGAGAAAAGATGTGCTTATCAGGCTGTGCTGTTTATGTAACAACATGTTATAGGCTGCCAACAACGCAAACAACGTCTTGAAGTTTGGAATGTTGCATGCCAATAAGTGTACCTGGGGCTCCTTCAAATTCCCAGCATACAAAATCCACCAATTACAAGTATGCTACTGTGTGACTATCGTAAAAGTGACAATCTCGATCGTCCTAATCTAAGAGGGTCCATAGGGGGTGCCCTCCACTAGTCTGCGTGTACGTGGAACAATGTCCACTCAGCATGACCTTTATACAGAATTTCAAGCCAAATAAAGAAAATAACCAGGGGACGAAAACCCCTATAATGGTATAAAGGCATTAAATATCGGGCAAACGGGGGTGCATCAACCCTTTCAGATGTGGCTTCCACCACACCCTTATCCGTCGACTGGGACGGCCTGTAATCCGTGCCTTTTTGCTTTCTGGTGTGACAAAACCAGTGTCGTTAGGGTGACAAGCCCTTGTGAGAATTTTGATTTCGCTGTTTCACAACAGCAGGCAACTCCGAAACGCCACTCCAGATATTTAATCAGTGCTCCCACACTGTAGATCTCAAGGGAGATCTAGATGGTATCCCTGGTACCATCAACCGGATCATTATCCCATGATCATGGGTTAGCCATTCTGTACGGATGAGGGAAGATTGAGAAAGGTTAGTCACAGTCACAGTCACAGTAGATCGATCAGCTATCAGATCCCATCAGGCCAGATAGAGGGCCATCAGCCATATCTGCTTGCCTGATCTTGAGTGAGATCCAGCTGATCTAACGTCTATCTAAAAATACATTGTATCTATTCCTAGCATCCTTCCCGCGGCATGTAATAATTCCGCACAGGTTGCTTTTGAGGCTGTTGCTAGCGGGGCCCATAACCTATTGAAACAACAACAGCAGCGCAGAGCACTAGCTAAGTAAGGTTTCAATATACTTACATTTAGTTAGTAGTGCTTATCTGCCTATTGAGTTAGGTGGAAAAACTAAGGAGCTTAGCGTCCAAAACGCCCTCCTTATATACATTTCAGTAACCCTAATCTAGGTACAAAATATAATAATAAAAATACTATTAAACGAGTTTCTTTTATTATTATCTATTTTTAATCATTCTATGATGTTCTATATGACATCATTTCCTTCTAAATGACTCATGTGCACAGCTATATGACTCATGCACAGTAGTATGAGTCATTGCATAGTCATTGCACAGCAATGCACAGTCATATGAGTCATTTCTGAGTCATGTTCTAAATATAAATGATTCTTATCAACTATTCAATTTAGTTGATAATCGTCCCATCAAACTCTATAATATCTGTCAAACTCTATAATATCTGTCAAACTCTATAATATCTGTCAAAGATATAAATATCTCTGAACTCTATAATTTTGTACACAAGTACAAATAAGAGTTTATTATTACTAATCAGAGTCTAGATGAGCCTATGAACACATGACTAATCACATGACTAATCACATGACTAATCATGTGATATCACATAATCTGAATAGATATTTAGTTAAATATAAAACACTAATTAATTCTAATTCTAATTATCTAATTAATTCTTAATTATCTAATCTAACTTTTAACAGGATCAGATGTCAGGACAGTCCCTGGCATAAAATGGGCACTGTCACTCACCCACTTTTGGTCATGGGATCAGACATCAGGAGAGTCCCTGGCATAAAATGGGCACTGTCACTCACAATCTGTTGGTCATGGGATCAGATGTCAGGACAGTCCCTGGCATAAAACGGGCACTGTCACTCACCCACTATTGGTCATGGGATCAGATGTCAGGAGAGTCCTTGGCATCAAATGGGCACTGTCACTCACTCTCTGTTGGTCATGGGATCAGATGTCAGGAGAGTCCCTGCCATCAAATGGGCACTTTCACTCACCCACTGTTGGTCATGGGATGAGATGTCAGGAGAGTCCCTGGCATAAAAGGGACACTGTCACTCACATACTGTTGGTCATGG
The DNA here is from genome assembly GCA_023014435.1 of Amanita fuliginea. Classification (NCBI taxonomy): domain Eukaryota; kingdom Fungi; phylum Basidiomycota; class Agaricomycetes; order Agaricales; family Amanitaceae; genus Amanita; species Amanita fuliginea. The sequence goes on from JAEBUQ010000005.1 coordinate 2,034,531, forward strand.
GATCAGATGTAAGGAGAGTCCCTGGCATCAAATGAGCACTGTCACTCACCCACTGTTGGCCATGGGATGAGATGTCAGGAGAGTCCCTGGCATAAAATCAGTACTTTCCACTGAGCCATGTTTCCCAGTGGACTCCCAGTGGACTCCTAGGATTCCTAGTGGACTCCTGGGATTCCCACCAAATTCCCAGTAAAATCCCACTTGGTCCACTATGGTCCCAGCACATTCCTACCTCATTCCCAGCACGTTCCTACCTCATTCCCAGTGCATTCCCAGTGCATTCCCAGTGCATTCCCAGTGCATTCCCAGTGAGCCACATTTCTATAGGAACTTACCACAGAAAACTTCCCACCATGTTCCTATCTATTTCCAGGAGTTCCCAGTAGATTTCCATGACAGAATCATGCTGCCAACTGTAATATACTCAACCTCAACCTTGAGTTCACTGAAAATAAAGATGTTTATATTTGTAATCAAAAGACTATTGTAAATTACCCCCTCCTTCTTTTACCATTTCATCCTCATCCTCATCCTCATCCTTGCCCTCATCAATGTTCATTCTCAATTGTCTCTCCATGACCTGAGTAGTATGGTACACAAGCATTGTGTGCAAGAACCAATCAAAGTTTCCAGCAGTCATTCTTTTCAAGATCTGTTCAAAGCCACCAAGCCAAGCATTCAATTGCTCACAAGCCTGTGTATTGAATGCTCGCTTATAATGATGTCCTCCCTGTGAATCAGACTCAACTACTACCAGGTTGGGTGCAGATCCATCTGTAGGTGAAGGGTTGCACCATGTACGACACAATATATCTCTATCACTGTGATTGGTGTAGTGATAAGTGTCAACAATGAATCTGCTTGTTTTTTTCCATGTCTCCCAGCTTCCATTTGCTACACAACTTCTTAGCACAAGACATGCTTTGTCAATGCAAATGTAAGATGGCCTTGATTCCTCTGTTGGATAGACATGTGCCAGGAAATTCAATATATTTGTTGGTGATTCTGCCTTGAAAAACTTTGACCATGCAATCACCACACCACATGGTGCACATATAGTTTCCACACAATACATCCTTGGTGGTATAAAATGATCTCTAACAGCTCTTCTTCTATCTGATGGCTCAGGCTGATCATGTGGATGTGGCTCCTGCCTATTTTCTTGCATCCAAGGCCATGTTTCATCTGGCCTCCTCAATGCTCTTCTGTACCCACCTAGTGCTTGACGTCTGTGGTTGGTAAGATGCTGCTGCCATTTATCTTGGTGCCATCTACAGGCTTGTGTCCCTGCCACCTTGTCACTGGTGCAATTTGCAGCATGGCATTTTCTTCCATGTATGTTTTCATGATATGCACAAAAAACACCACCACGTGCATTAGCCAAGTCAGATGTACAATTTTCATATGCACAGTACTGTTGATGAGCTTAACATTGATGTTTTCTCCTGATGATCAAACTTACTGTGTGCCCCATGACAATTCCATCAACAACAACCATTTTTACTGGTGCATGTTCATTTTCTGCATTACCAGCAGAATCTTGTGCAGTTGTGATATTGATATCAGCATGTTCTCTGCTTCCTACAAAGTCTGCCCTGGTTTTGTATTTTTGTGTGCACTCATCACAGCTATGCTCCAGGGCACCCTGTATAACTCTTTCATTTCCAAGGTTTATAAATGCTTCTCTTGTGACTTCATCAGCAGGAAGGTCATCCTGTATTGTGAGATATACACCATCCTTTGATGCAATAAAGCGGATGGACTCCTGAATAAATGCCTGCCAGATATGTCTACAAGATAATCTACCCATCCCTGAAAAAACTTTATGAGAAATTGAATTCCAATATGTTGCATATGTAGCAGCAGAGGTATGGAAGTTATAGAATCCACTCAGCACTGCAGATGTGAAGAGCCGATCAGCCCACAATGTTCTTCCAATCTTGATGTACTTTGCAGAGTTGAGATAGATTCTGCTAGATTTATTTGTGTTCTGAATTCTGACCTTTTCATGATCAGCATAGTACAATCTGTTGCATCCAGGACAATGCCCACAAAGCACTGCTGCTTGTTCAGAGGCACAGAAATTCTTTATCAGGTTTACAAGAGGAATGTCACGTGGAGTTGTGTGCTGCACAAGAGAACGTGGATTACATGTGGCAGTCTCACACACAACAGCATCTGGACATATCATGTGGACTGGCTGGATGTCTCTATTGGAGATAGGTTTTAATTTTCCAATGAATTTTCCCTTCTTGTTGCAGGGGTTTAATTTCAATAGCTTGGCAAACAAGTCAAGCTTAAGGCCAAGTGCCCTAACACTTTCATCAACAATCATACTAGAACTTTCATCCATCAAGGGTCTTTTCCCTACTTTCATTAATACTTGTCTGGCCATTGCTCTAATCCATCCAGTGGCAGTACTACTCTTCTCCTCTGGATAAACAGCACTTTGTTGACGGCCATGTAAGTTCAGAAGGCTGACATTTTCAGTCATTGTCAGCAAGAGCATCACAACTGTTGAAAGTGTGATTGTGGAGTTGAAGTTGGCCTGAATAAATTGGCTGAAGACACTGAATCTAATGTCTGGAAATGGCTGTTCCTCTGCTGCTGCAACTGCAGGCAACCAAGCTAAAAGTCCAAATATCTGCCATATACCCATAGATTGTACAATTATTGTGGATAACAAAAGGAAACTATCATACCAATGTAACAAACAATGAAATAGAGACTATCAATGCTCACATATTTCTCTTCTTCTTCTTACCCTTCTTGCTTTTGTTACCATCCTTGTTACCATCCTTGTCATCATCCTTGTCATCATCCTTGTCACCATCCATGTCATCTGTATTTTCCTTATTTTTCCCCTTTCCCTTCCTCTTCCTTAACTTGTTCAGGTTTTCCATGTAAGCAGACAAGTCATTGAATGTGTAAGATGTTTTAGCAAACCCCCATAACTCTATATCATCTGGAGCCCCATCAACTCCCTCCAGCCACATTTGCATTTCAGGATAGTCTGCAATTTTCTTGAAGAAATGCTGCACATGAGAATGCCACATGGTTTTGCTAACAAACAGCTCAACAAGTGTAGTTTTGTTGACCATCTTGATAGATGGCCAACTGCCCTCTCTGTACATATTTTGCATAGTGTCCATGGCCTTGACACAGGCCTGATATTTAGCATAGTACACTTTGAGTCCCACATCTTTGGTTGATTTCCCTGTGAGATGCTTGGGGATGCCTAATGCAGTAATAAGTTCATCAGTTGACAATAGACCATGTACTCCCTTGCTCTCTGGTGCAGGAGTAGTGGAATGAGAATGAGCAGGAGTGGGAATTGACATAGGAGTGGATGATGCAGAAGGGGCCTGAGATGTATCATACTCCTACATATTGCTAATTAATTTATGATCAAATTGTTTTATTGAGTGCTCACCAGACACATGTTGATATTGAATATTCCATCAGCATAGGACCATTCAACCTCTTCCTCTTCCTCAGGATCATTCACTATGTCCTGGTACTGTCCCCTGACACACCAATTACCATTTTCCAAGATATAAATCCTAGGATTTTGTGCTACATGTTTAAATGTGAGTAAGGCAACTGAAAATGAGACTGGAACACTTACCTTCCACAGGACGATACTTCTTCTGCATTTGCTTCAAAATGACAACTAAACTAGTGTTAGTGTCAGTTTTGACAATAAGAGTAGGCTTGAGATTTGTTGGGTCAACAAGAGATGTGAAAACTCTAACCTCTCCTTTGAGAGGCTTGACTTGAGCTCCTAGGTCCTCAGGTACATCTGCAAGGCTCAGCACATTCCCAAGTGCTTTCCCTCTGATAATGCCACCCATAGTACGGGATGCACCTTGAAGTGCAATGCCTACATCTTTCCCAATGACAGAGATTTGTCACATAGAAAGGGTCATACCTTCATCTTGTTTGAATACATTTTCAGAATTCTATTTTTTACCTCCAATGAGTGGCCTATATACACCCAAATCATCAGACATACCTTATCTTTTACCATTCCAATTTCTCCATCACCAGTCTTCAAGTTTCCACTATTTCCAGCCTTGCCATCTGGATTATAAAGGTGATACCATATTTTAACTCTGAACTCACCAAATTCTCAGTTTCAGTGGGATCCTCCTCCTATATGCTCATCAGTTTCCTTATCAATTTCCTTAAAATAATCTAGACATACCAAATTCAAGTCATCAGCTTGAATGGCACCTTTCTCCATCTCCCCATCTCCATCTCCCTCCTCCTCCTCCTCTCCCTCATCAGTGGTTTCCTCCTCCTCCTCATCTATTTCATAGCTACTGCCACTTTCCCCACTCTCTTCCTCAATCACCATGTCAGATCGACGAGGAGCACCCCTCCTGGTTGGCCCTCCACTGGTACTAGCCAAGGGCACAGAACCAGCACGAGGAGGGGGGTGCACAGAGTCTCCACTTTCCTGCAAAATTTGTTCAACTCTAATCAATATAAGGTATAATATTTCATAGTAAGACAAATACAAGATTACATGCAACAGAGATACAGGTGGAGTATATGATACAGTGGTGTGCAACCAACATGATGGCCAACATGCAGAGGGTGTGTTGAGCAGAGGTCAGAAGTCATGATGTGACAAGCATGACATGGCCGGCAGAACCAAGAGGTGTGACGCATGACGTGGCAGGTGGGCGAGGCATGGCGAGTGCAGGTAGATGCAACGGGCGAGATTTTTCGTATGGTAGCAAACGGTATTGGCCGGCGAGCGAGTGCGGTGCGGGCGACAGGAGGAGGTGGTGGTGGTAGTGACGCGGCAAACGGGATGGGCCGAGCGAGCGAGTGCAGCGCGGGAGGCGGTGGTGGTGACGTGGCAAACGGGATAGGCCGAGCGAGCGCATGCGGTGCGGGCAGCGAGAGGTGGTGGCGATGACATGGCAAACGGGGTGAGCGAGTGGGGTAGACGTAGTGGGGTAGACGTAGCCGTGTGTTGTGGATGAATTTGAGGCGTGGCGGGGGGCGGGTGCGTGCAGAGCGATGATTTGACGTGCGACGATGGGCGAGGTGAGCGCGGGTGCGTGCAAAGTGATGTTTTGACGTGCGATGATGGATCGGATGACATTGATAGGGTGGATGGGAGACGAATCCGTGAGTATATGTACAAAAACAAAAGAGGCGAGGTATACGAACCTCGACATTTCATTGCGAACGGGGGCTTGAGCGGTGGCGTCTTGGTTAGCCCGTGTGGCCGATGTTTTTCTGCGCAATTTTTAGTAAAAGCGAGAAAGAAAAAGTGGAATGGGGAGGCGCACCTGTTGCCCTTGCCCCGTTTTCTCTTATCGATGGTGTTATCGGCCTCATCGTTGGCCACTCCCTTCGTTGCCTTTGCCTTCTTTTTATCCCCGGGGTTGCTGTGGACCGATATGCTGGACATGGCGCGTTTGCGGCCCATTGTTGATGACGAGCGAGTGGTGGGCATGGTGGTGCGAGGCTAAAAAAATGTCACATATGTCACATGAGTGACGTTAGAATATGGGCAAGTGACAGGCAAGTGACTATGTCACAATGGGTGACAGTCCTAGGATTCCTAGGATTCCTACCCATTCCTAGTGGGTAGGAGTCCTAGGAATAGCACCCTCAATCCTAGTGCTGGGTTGGGAATGGACTGGGATTGGTGTGGGAACCCGTTAGGAATGCGTTGGGAATGATTCAGCCATTTTAGCTGAGACACTTGAATTTTATTTTTACTAGGACTGACTAGGAATATTCCCAGTGGAGTCCTAGGATTCCGCGGAGTCCACTAGGATTCCGCGCGGAATACCTGGCCGAGCGCAAAGACCTCCATAAAATGGGCACTGTCACTCACATCCTGTTGGTCATTGCATCAGCTGTCCAGGACCCTGGTATAAACTAAACCACATTTACTTACTTTCTGTATGTCATGAGATGTCAGGAGAGTCCCTGGCATCAGATGGGCACTGTCACTCACTTCCTGTTGGCCATGGGATCAGATGTCAAGACCCTGGCATAAAATGAAATATTGTCACTCACTCTCTTTTGATTACCTTTTGATAAGACTGATAATGCATTGCAAATGTCACTGACCTCCTGTTCATCAAGCAAGTTTATCAAATCAACCCTTTAGCAAAATCTCAACATAACTTACTCCCTACATGTTCTCACATTAGCCCAGGGAAAGGGTAACTGTAATATTACCACTCACTTGCTGTAACATCCATTAGACTGCTTATCAACATGAATTTTAGCATCATTTACCCACTATTTTTATATCAACAAACTTGATGACAAAAATGTTTATCACTCACATTTTTCAAATTCTATTAAAAAGATGATGACATGATAGTATTTTTTGTAAACTTCATTTCTTCCATATGTATATACTCACATCCTATAAACAATAAATGCAATATATAACATGATACTGCAGATATAGTCACATTGTATTCTGCCTTTCCAATGCTTTATCATTGTTATTTTATTGTGAGATCAACACACCTTTGCAGACTGTTCATACTATAACCATCCTATCATAAGGTGGAATGCCCTTTACTTACCCAAAAATATGGAAAATGTGAAAGCACAACCCGAGGAAGTGATTCAAATGCATATTCCCTTCTCAAAACAGTTCTACAATGCATCACATCATGTGCTGGTGATGATAGTAGAGGATCTCACTCAAGAGCATTTTTAACACACAGATCCAAGTTGTTTGCCTGGGTTGAGACAAAGAGATCATGTGTTACAGTTTCTTTTCCTTTCGTCGACAGACTTACTTTATTATATAATCATCGTTATGCGTTTCATGGACGCTCATCTCCTTTAGCTACTTTACCTTCACATTTCCTTTCTTAGGTATTTAGCTGTACGTTTCCTTTTATATTTCTCTTGTTCTTTTATGTATATAAACCTTCTTGTAAAGTAGCTAGACTCCAGTTCCAACTTAATCGAATTCTTCTCTCAACTTCTGAACGAAAACTCCTCGCTCTCATCTCTTTGAGCTCGTCGTTTATTTGACCTTTGTCATCGTTTGACTTAGTGTCCAGAACCTGCCCAGTAGGCTGGGAGCAGACCGAGACTCTGCTTGCCACTGTTGACTTAGAACGAATTGCGTTGAGAGCATCGATCTTAACACAAGTTGGAACTCACAGAACCGCTCAGTGTTTCTACACTAGCCAGACACCATTGATACCAGAACCTCAAACCTCAGACCCCCGAACGGCTCTGCCCGTTTTAGACGAAAGTATTATCTAGATCGACGAGAAGTTTTTCCATCGACTACTGGAACAGGGTGGTATTTCCGCTCAGGAACTAAGAAGAAGAACGAACCAGTACCAGCATCCCTCTTTGAAGGTGATTATATTGAAGGAGACGGAAAGGAAGTCTTCCCAGATAACGTTTGGATCGAGTGGATCAACGAAGATCTAAAAGAGGACTTTTATTCTCTATTTTATCCACCCACTGAAGAACCAGAATCCTCCTGGTGGAACGAATTCATCAGTCTCTCTGGAGCACCACCACAGGATAGATACGCACTTCAAGACAAAGGGATACAGCCTTGGAGAGACTTCCTAGAACAGAAACAGATCGAACAAAGTCTATTTGGAGATCCAGAATCAGGAAAGAAGAAAGACGAAACAGGAGAACCTACAGATCCGAAAGAAGAAACAGAAAAGATGGCATCCGACGTAGCAGCACCTGCCTCTAAAGGAGATATCAAACCGCAGCCTATGCGCGTTTTTACAGGAAAACGAACCGAAGCGAAGGCTTTCATTGGAAGTCTTGAAGATTACTTTGTTTTGAATGATGATAACTATAAAAACAAAGCACAGAAGCAGATTCGATTTACTCTTGCCTGTCTTGGGCAGGAACTTGATGATTGGAAAGTCCTGATCAAGGATGAATTGGACGATGAAGAAGAAACAACCCTTACTTGGACGAATTGGGCAGAATTCAAGAAACGTTTCTTAGCCGATTGGGGGGAAGTTAATAGTGCTCTCAGAGCGCTGAACAATCTAGCCAATCTCAGAGTAGGGGGTGACATTTCAGTCCCTGAATATATCAGAAAATTTCGCATGGAAATCGGTACTTCAGGATTGAAAGGAACTACTGCGCAGCTCCAGGCCTTTGTCAAAGGACTCCCCGAAAGTATTGCTACAAAGATACTTGAAGCAAACGTTCTATCCATGAAAGAAGCGTATGAAAAGGCAGAACAGCTTCATGGCGCTTGGGAAATGATGCGAGCGCTTGGAAGAAAACCGGGACAAGGGAATCGCTCCAATTTTAACCGAAACACCAATAATAGGGGCGGATCAACCCGATCAGTAAATGCGATGCCCACTGGACGTTTGACAGATGAACAAAAGGAGGAATACATGAAATCTGGAAAATGTTTCAGATGTGGAAACCAGGGGCATGTTTCAAGGAATTGTCCCAAACGAAACACCACGTCAAACGCCTCCTTCAGGGCCTCCTCATCGTTTCAGAATAAGGGGATCAGATCCATCCCTGAAGATGCGCCCAAGGAAAAGAAAGATGACCCAGTTGCAAGCATCAGAGCGATCCTTGCTGGGATGAAGGCCGATGAACGAGAAGGGCTTCTCAATGAACTCGAGAACGAGGGTTTTTAACCCGGAAGCGTCATACAGCGGTTGGCACTTCCATAACAAATGGACATTCACAGTTAGCGCTTGATTCTGTAATAGTAAGATCGAATAATGACAAGCGCCTTTCAATTTCTGTGGAGACGTCCGATTTACCCGCTGAAACTTCGGCTCTAATCGATTGTGGAGCAGAAGGGAATTTTATTGACGAAGAAGTAACCACCAAGTTATCAAAAGAAAAATTGCGAAAACCAATCAAAGTCAGAAACGCAGATGGAACGGTTAACACTAATGGAATAATCACACATCGAGTCCATATTCAATATTCGATTGGAGGAAAACGATACAGCAACTGGTTTCTAATCACTAAATTAGGAGATCAACGATTAATTTTGGGGATCCCTTGGTTAGAAGAAAACAATCCTACTATTGATTGGAGAGATAAAACGATACACCTCATTGATGAACAACGGAATGAAGGAACTATCTGGCAAATGGCATTGGACAATCAACAATGGGGAGAAGACGATTACTGGATCAGAGTTAAGACGTCAGCATCTCAAGCGTTAGAACATCAGTTGAAAAAGGATGAACCAAAAACGGAATTACCATCAGAATATGGGAAATGGCGCTCAGTCTTTGAGAAAAAGGCATCAGAATGATTCCCAACTTCCAGAACTTGGGATCACGCTATCGATTTGAAAACCGGTTTTAGTCCTAAAGTTAGCAAAATCTATCCGTTATCAATCAAAGAACAGTCGTCGCTGGACGAATGGATTGAAGAACAGCTAGCTAAAGGCTACATCAAACCGTCGAAATCTCCTCAAGCATCGCCATTCTTCTTTGTTTCAAAGAAGGAAAGTGGTGCGCTTCGGCCATGTCAAGATTATAGATATTTAAACGATTGGACAATCAAGAATGCATACCCATTACCCCTAGTATCTGACCTCCTTACAAAACTCGCTGGTGCACAATATTTCACCAAATTAGACCTCCGATGGGGATATAATAACGTCAGGATCAAGAAAGGGGACGAATGGAAAGCTGCTTTCATTACCAACAGAGGATTATACGAACCAACTGTTATGTTCTTTGGTTTATGCAATTCGCCATCTACATTCCAAACTATGATGAATGAATACTTCAGAGACATGATTAATGAAGGATGGCTCATTATCTACATGGACAACATCTTGATATGTTCTCAGAATTTGAACGAACTAGAAGAACGAACAAAAAGGGTTCTCGATCGATTAGAAGAGAACGATCTGTTCCTGAAGTTAGAAAAATGTAAATTTGCTGTTCAAGAAGTTGAATTTTTGGGCATGATCATCTCACCCGGAAAAATGCGAATGGATCCTATCAAACTCGCAGGAATAGCTGATTGGCCAGTACCATCAACAGTTAAACAAGTCCGATCATTCCTAGGTTTTGGAAACTTTTACAGACGTTTTATTGGAAACTTTGCAGCAATCGCAAAACCACTCACAGATCTAACCAAGAAAACGGAACCATTTGACTGGAATAATGAGCGCCAACTTGCCTTTGACACCCTAAAGCAACGGTTCGCCTCTATGCCAGTATTGTTAATGCCAAATCCTGCAAAACCATTCATCCTTCAAACCGACGCCTCCAATAAAGCAATTGGAGCGGTACTGAAACAGGCTGATGAATCTGGAGCACTCCATCCGTGTGGATTTATATCCCATGCGTTAACACCAACGGAACAGAATTATCAAATTTATGACAGAGAATTGCTTGCAATCATCAAGGGACTTGCAGTATGGCGCCATCTATTACATGGTTCTCCTCACACGATCATCGTCCATTGTGATCACAAGAACTTGTCCTACTATCGAACTGCTCAACGCTTAACACCTCGACAAGCTCGGTGGTCATCATTACTATCTGAATATGATCTTCGTATTGAACATATACCTGGCACAAAAATGTTCGAAGCAGATGCATTATCCAGACGGCCAGATCATATGGGAAATGATGAGGAACAAACTACGGTCACGGTTTTGCCGAATGACCGATTTATTCGACTAATCAATGATGATCTTGCCAGCGAATTAAAGAAATACATGGCAAACGACGATTTTGGACGCATCCTTATTGAAGTTATCACTAAGCAAAGGGCACCACCAATTAAATCCAAACTACAAGACTGGACATACACTCATGGTATCGTTTATTACTTGGGCAAGATCTATGTGCCTGATCGAATTGAGTTGCGCACTCGATTAATTAAGGAGATACATGAAGCATTATCTTCAGGACACCCTGGACGATTGAAAACACTAGCACTTTTGAAGCGTGATTATTGGTGGCCTGGAATGTATAGACATGTCAAAGAATGGGTTGAAGGTTGTGCACTTTGCCAACAGATGAAAGTCAATACCCACCCAAATTCACCGGCATTAATCCCTATTCCATCAAAAGCTACTCGGCAATTTCAACAAGTCACACTGGATTTTATCACCGATCTTCCTATATCTGACGGTTATGACTCCATTCTGGTCACGGTGGACCATGGCCTTACGAAGGGGGTAATTTTTACTCCTTGCAATAAGACGATCGACGCCTTAGGAACTGCAGACCTCTATATCTCTGAAATATTCAAACGCTTTGGACTCCCTGACATCTTAATCTCGGATAGAGGACCGCAATTCTCCGCCAAAGTATTTCAAGAAATACGAAAAGCTCTAGGAATCGATCATAGAATGAGCACAGCCTACCATCCTCAGACAGATGGAGAAACTGAACGTGTAAATCAAGAACTCGAAATTTATCTTCGAATGTTCTGCGCAAATGAACCTCATAAATGGAAACCACTACTACCCATCGCTGAATTTGCACATAATAATCGATATCACGACACAATAAAGACATCACCATTTCAACTTATGTACGGATCAGATCCAATCGCTATCCCTACAGCAGCAATCAAGATGACCGCACCAGCAGCAGAAGAACGACTTCTGATGCTCCGAAAAGCTAGAGAAGAAGCCCTAGCCGCTCACGAACTAGCTAGACAAATGGTCACTCATAGATACAGAGACAAGTCAATCAGATTCGAAAAGGGTGACAAAGTCTGGCTCGAAAACAAGAATCTCCACATTCCATATCAATCAAGAAAGTTAGCACCAAAACGGGAAGGACCCTTCCAGGTTGAACAAGTCATGGGACCAGTTACTTACAAATTGAAATTACCGAAACAATGGCGCATTCACCCTGTGTTTCATGCATCGCTCCTCACTCCATATAAGGAAACCTCAATGCACGGCCCGAATTTCACTATGCCACCTCCCAATATGGTTAATGGACAAGAAGAGTTTGAGATCGAGGCTATCCTTGGACATCGAAAACGCGGAGCCGGTTATCAATATTTAGTCAAATGGAAAGGCTATGGAGCAAATGACAATACCTGGGAACCAGAACGACATCTGGGCAATGCTGCGGATATTTTGGTAGAATATAAAAACAGAAGAAATCTTTGAAGCAATCAACACTATGACTTATTATCGCACCAACCTCCAATTAAAACATAATATCCGCTATGTCAAGAGATTTTGCAGAACTGTTGGACGATACACTCCTACTGTCAAAACCAGATACTCTGTCACGCAGATGTTCGTTCCTGCCTTTAAACACCCTTCCAAATGAACACTCTCTATATATCAGAAACTGAAATACGTCCCAATGATGTCAAAACCGCCTAAAGTATCACGATTACCTCCTCACAAACGAATGCATCCACAAGGCCATACAGAGATCCCATATAATGCTTTATCAAAGTACCTTCCCCAGTATCATCGTCTCTCTTTTGATCTAGGGGAGTTACCCACGTTTCAGGAAGCCGAATCACATTACCTTCCAGCATCAGTTCACCCTTGTTTTCAATATGACAACGTTTATCACAGAGTTTGGTTACAACGAACCTTCCCTGAATTATCAGAAGCTTTACAATGGATTATCCAGCTTGGCAGAGACATTTCCGCGGAACAATGGCAATATGAACGACGAATGAACATAAGGGGAAGTGAAAATTTTAACCGCACACGAGCGCAAATGGAAATAACACTTGCAACCGAACGATATTACGATCTTCTGAACCAGGCAATACAGGCTAGTATGAACAATCCAGAAATACGTGTCACACAACATACACACCCTGAACAAATCCGTATTCCACACCCTGACGATGCAAGAACCCGATCAGAACAAGAAGAAGCAGCTAGGAACTCTCGTGAGAACTTTCTCAGAACCAGGGAACCTGAGATCGAAGAGATCTTAGCTTTGGACTCCGACGATGAGATTTGGGATATTTAAACCACACTCAATGGTCTAAACCCCTCATCTTATCGATACAGCATGTCCGCCATCGTCGTCATCGCCTACCTCGTCACTTTCGCCTTCGCGCTCTTGGTCACAGCCTGTGGCCATTGTTATGATCCCTCTCTCGCCGCTGCTTCCCCGTTCGTCGCCACCGCCCATGACCTCCCTATTGAGGTCTTCGTCACCGTCACCACCACCATCGACGATTATCTTTTCCCGAATTGGCCTGCCTCCCCTTCGTCCACCGTCGCCGACCTCCACCAACATCCAGATGAGCTCGCGGACTTCGTCATTGAAGAAGAAGCACCTTTACCCGCTCCACCCGCACCACCTCTCGCCAGGATCCCTAACGCCACCCTTCTTCAAGCTCAGGAAGCCCTCGCCACCTTCATCGTTGACTATCAACTTTTTGCCGGACCCCTCGATGCCATGCTCAACACCACCCTCACCACTGACCCTCACACCATCACGGATGAAGAACGCGATGCGATCCTTGAACAAACGGTCCAGCTCGACTATATTACAAGGACGTTGCAATGGCGGTTCGAAACCGCTAACCATGATGTCAACACCATCGCCGAATGGTTGAAATCGCGAAGGGATCATGGGTGGACAAATGGAGGAAACCATGGTTGGGAAACAGGTTAAGAAGTCGGTGACTTCTTACATACGAAGGGGGTAATGTTACAGTTTCTTTTCCTTTCGTCGACAGACTTACTTTATTATATAATCATCGTTATGCGTTTCATGGACGCTCATCTCCTTTAGCTACTTTACCTTCACATTTCCTTTCTTAGGTATTTAGCTGTACGTTTCCTTTTATATTTCTCTTGTTCTTTTATGTATATAAACCTTCTTGTAAAGTAGCTAGACTCCAGTTCCAACTTAATCGAATTCTTCTCTCAACTTCTGAACGAAAACTCCTCGCTCTCATCTCTTTGAGCTCGTCGTTTATTTGACCTTTGTCATCGTTTGACTTAGTGTCCAGAACCTGCCCAGTAGGCTGGGAGCAGACCGAGACTCTGCTTGCCACTGTTGACTTAGAACGAATTGCGTTGAGAGCATCGATCTTAACATCATGCAAACTGGCATTGTCAATTGCTTGAGCTGTTGTTACGACCTTACAATTTTCTCTGGATTTTTCTATATTTTTTATCTATTTTCCTTGAGGCTTTATCGACACTTCTCTGGATACGGGCAACGACTCCCACCCCTAATGGAATACTCCGAGGGCTTAGATCAGCAAGTGGCTGTACCGTGGCATATGGGGTTATAGGGGCTAAGACTCTGGGCGAGTCCGGGCGGTTCTAGATGGTAGGCCTGGGTCTTGTAGCTGTGCAGTCTGTGCGCACAGACCAGGCGTTGGGGTATATAAGGAGGGTGTCTTGTAGGTACAAGTCTCTAAGACTCTAGATAGTTTCCTCTTACCAGGTCACTAGTCTACTGTGTTTTCATTACCTCTACTATCTTATCATCTTTTCACGAGGCTTGTGGTTGTGGTGGGATCCGTCCTAACATAATCTAGAGTCTTTCAACCACACTCTTCGTCGTTGCACACAGCGCCGAGCACGTCTTGCTCGTTGTCGCTCACAGCGTCGAACGAATCTATACATTTTCTTTTACTCTCGACATCGACTAGGCAACACTGCGTTACGACTGATGTAGGGACCATTCTAGTCAACAAACAGGTACTAGACGAGAGTTGGGGCACGCAGCAGTCGACCGGGCAGGGTCTTGCTGGTACCAACACTAGTGCTTGCGGAAAAGGCGGTGGAACCATCGAAGACAATCAGGAGGTGTGACGTGTATCAAGGCACACAGTCTGGGGATACCAATTACGTATCAGATCTTGTTATCTGAGCATGAGGACACCCTAGTGAAGAGCCGGGCACCACCCCTTTTGGTCTATTGACGGAATTAAATCGAAAATACAAGTGCGGGTGCATTATTGACCGCATTGTACTCTGACTACGCCGGGAAGGGTAGTCCGCGACGAACAGACAGCAGTCCTTGTCATCTGACAGGGATCTTAGGCAACAAAGGCCGCACGAACGGACCGAGGTGCAAACCAGGAGTGTTTGGCTCGGTTGAAAATTCATTTTAGGAACAATGGTGCAATTGTTCAACTACGTCTTACCCTACGCCCAGGCAACACTAGAAGAGATCGGTCGGATCTTCGAAGCGGACTGGGCAGCAGCGCTCGAACCGGTGCAGTTAAGGCCGGCGGCATTTATTGGTGACTCGGTCATCAGGCGTCACGATAACCACGTTAGGTTATGGCGCAAACATCTAAAGGCAGTGGCGGCTCGCCAACAACAAAGAATCATTAATGAGCTCAAACTCAAGGAGGCGGAGCAGATCCGCGAGCAGGAAGAGGCTTGGCAAGCCCTTCTGGAACAACGGCACCTGGATAAGGCATTACTCCGAGCGCGCCGGGATAAGGGGACCCTGGTGGGTCTGATTGAGAAAGCATACGGAGGACGGCCCGACAATGCGGTCGTCAAGGCAATATTGGCAGTACCGTACAACCGGTATCTCCTTGTAGTAGAAGATGCGGCCAAAGCGCTTGAAAAATATCACATCGACGTGGCGGCAATAGATTATGAGGCGGGAGTGCGGACGCTGTATTTCAACGAGGGAATGCAGATGTCGCATCAAGACTGGAATGCCTTGATGCACGCTCTTAATGGAAATATCAAAGGCACCTTCTTAGGGAAAGCACAAAGAAGAGAAGAGGCAGAACAGCGCCGCCAGGGGCTTTGTTACGACCCTTACATGCGCACTCGTACATCGAGAAAGGCAGGAGCAGGGACGCCCACTCCATCTCTAGCCAACGGAATGACATACGTAAACGATGTATTTCACGAGCTCGGGGAGGTTGAGTTAGAAACATTATTGAAAGAATGCGGAGGCGATGAGACCCTCAGGGACCATGCAAAAAGATTGAACGCATGGAGAGAGAACGTACCATGTGGACAGGCGGTGATGCCGGGACCAGCCGCGACAGGCAAGGGAAAAAAGTACCCGTGGCGCGAGGATGGGCTATGCTATATGGTCCTATTCAAACAAGAATATCACGATAAATACTGCTGGCCGCGATGGCCGCGCGTCATGGATATTCTTAGCTGGGACCCTGAGCTCAGGGACTTGACAGCTCGGTTCGCACTACAGGACAACAGGGATCCACGGAGGTTTCATGTGATCGAAGAGTCAGCCATCAGGGAATTCGATGATGAAATTTATACATGGGAGGAACTAATGCGGCTAGAACGACTCCCAGACCATCGGCTCCAGGCGGAATTTGGAGGACATGGGAAATCCAAACTTAAGCATTCATCAACTCCCACGATCTCCTCATTCATACAAGGGCTGTCAAAAAACCCTTCCCTGGTCACGGTTACTAAATTAACCTATGCGCAAACCTTGGAACAGGCGGTTGGTCCTAGTAAGGCAAAAACAAGGACACAAGGGGCTGACTTGATGTGGTGGGGAGGACCAGTACAACGTGTGGAAGATTGGGTAACAACGGATCCTGCGATGCCCAACAAAGGGGAACAAGATCATAAGCGCATGGAAATAGACCAATGGAGAAGGACAGTCGGATGGGAAATAGATGTTCCTTACCCATACCCCAGACCTGCTAGTGTTGTAGGAACGGTTAATCCATCCATGCCTGGTTACTGCTACCTGCACTTGATCCGACAGCAATACTGGTCCGAGTATGACTGGCCGCAGTACCCACAGGTCCAGGAAATAATGCAATGGGATTTGGAACTCCGGAACACGGAAGTTCGAATTATTATAAGGTCTACATATGGACGCCGAAATTGTTTGCATGTCATCGCTACTCCATGGGGAGAAACCGGCTGGGATCGGATGGCAATTTTGGTAACTCAACAGAAAGGATACATGCGTGTGGGAGCGTTTCAGTACACAGCTAATACGATTACTCGGCTGTTACACGGCATTTGGGGATGGCGTAACTTGCAAGCTAGTCAAGATATTCCTCCGCCGGCTGCTAATGCTGATCAAGCCGCTCTAAACGCACATGAGAATGCAATTATCCTGCAAAACGAGCAACGACTAGATGCCGCTGCGGCAATTGGAGGTGCGATTGCGGACCTGATCAACGAGTACCACCATGCGAACCCCAGACCGGAACCGCAACCTCTTACAAAAGCCGAGATGCCGGATCATTATGAAGGAGATCCCCGCATGGTCGATGGATGGCTAAGGCAGATGGAGATTTACTTCCGATTGGCCAGAGAAACACGCGCCGATAGGAAGATCTTGCTGTGTTTATACCGAATCCGGAAAGGAAAGGACAACTGTTAAGATCAATGCTCTCAACGCAATTCGTTCTAAGTCAACAGTGGCAAGCAAAGTCTCGGTCTGCTCCCAGCCTACTGGACAAGTTCTGGACACTAAGTCAAATGATGACAAAGGTCAAATAAACGACGAGCTCAAAGAGATGAGAGCGAGGAGTTTCGTTCAGAGGTTGAGAGAAGAATTCGATTAAGTTGGAACTAAGGAGTAGAGGTATACATGGGAGTCTTTATATACTTAAAAGAACAAGGAGAATATAAAAGGAAATATATAGCTAAATACCTTAGAAAGGAAAAGTGAAAGGTAAAGCTAAAAGGAAATAAGCGTCCATGAAACGCATAGCTATGATTAAGTAATAACTAGTCCGCTCACAAAGAGGAGAGAAGAAATTGTAACATTACCCCCTTCGTATGCAAGAAGTCACCGACTTCTTATCCTGTTCCCCAACCGTGGTTTCCACCATTCGTCCAACCATGATCTCTTTGCGACTTCAACCACTCAGCGATGGTGTTGACGTTGTGATTAGCGGTTTCAAACCGCCATTGCAAGGTCCTCGTTATGTGGTCTAGTTGGATCGTCTGTTCTAAAATTGCCTCGCATTCGTCGTCTGTTATAGTATGAGGGTCGGTGGTGAGGACGACGTTGAGCATTGCATCGAGGGGGCTGGCAAACTGTTGGTAGTCGACGATCATGGTAGCGAGAGCTTCTTGAGCTCGAAGGAGAGTGGCGTTAGGGATTTGGGTGAGTGGTGGTGCCTGAGGAGCAGGTAAAGGAGCTTCTTCTTCAGCAAGAAGAATGTCATCGAGGTCGGCCGGGTGTTGGTGGAGGTCGGTGATGGTAGAGGTAGGGGATGCGGGCCAATCTGGGAACAGATAGTTGTCGACGGTGGTGGTGGTGGTGATAAAGACCTCGATGGGGAGGTCATGGGCAATGGCGAGGAAAGGGGAGGCAGCGGCGAGAGGTTCAATGTAATAGTGGCCACATGCTGTGACCAGGAGAGCGAAGGTGAAAGCAAGGAGATAGGCGATGGTGATGAGGGCGGTGAACATGTTGTATCGGTAAGATGGGGAGGACAAGACCGCTGAGTACGGTTTAAATATCCCAAATCTCGTCATCAGAGTCCAAAGCTAAGATCTCTTCGATCTCTGGCGCTCTGGTCCTGAGAAAGTTCTCACGAGAATTTCTGGCCGTTTCTTCTTGTTCTGATCGGGTTCCTGCATCATTAGGATGTTGAATACGAATTTGATCAGGGCGTTCATGCCGTGTAACGCGTATTTCTGGGTTGTTCATGCTGTCCTGTATTGCCTGGTTCAGGAGAACATAATATTGCTCGGTTGCAAGTGCTATTTCCATTTGCGCTCGTGTGCGGTTAAAATTTTCACTTCCCCTTATATTCATTTGCCATTCATATTGCCATTGTTCCGCGGAGATGTCTCTGCCAAGCTGAATAATCCTTTGTAAAGCTTCAGATAATTCAGGGAAGGTTCGTCGTAACCAAACCCTGTGATAAATATTGTCATATTGAAAGCAAGGGTGAACTGATGCTGGAAAGTAATGTGATTCGGCTTCTTGAAATGTGGGTAACTCCCCTAGATCAAAAGAGAGGCGGTGGTACTGAGGGAGATATTTTGGTAAAGCGTTATATGGAATCTCTGTGTGCCCTTGCGGGTGTGTTCGCTTGTGAGGAGGTAGTCGCGATACTTTGGGCGGTTTTGACATCATTGGAACATATTTCAGTTTTTGATATATAGAGAGCGTTCGTTTGGAAGGGTGTTTAAAGGCAGGAACAAACATCTGCGTGACAGAATATCTGGTTTTGACAGTAGGAATGTATCGTCCAACAGTTCTGCAGAATCTTTTGACATAACGGATATTATGCTTTAATTGGAGGTTGGTGCGATAATAAGTCATTGTGTTTGACTGTTTCAGAGGTTTCTTCTGCTTTTATATTCTACCAGAATATCCGCAGCATTGCCTAAATGTCGTTCTGGTTCCCAGGTATTATCATTTGCTCCATAGCCTTTCCATTTGACTAGGTATTGATAGCTGGCTCCACGTTTCCGATGTCCAAGGATAGCCTCAATCTCAAACTCCTCCTGCCCATTTACTATATCGGGAGGTGGCATAGTGAAATTCGGACCATGCATTGAGGTTTCCTTATATGGGGTGAGGAGCGATGCATGAAACACAGGATGAATGCGCCATTGTTTTGGTAATTTCAATTTATAAGTAACTGGTCCCATGACTTGTTCAACCTGGAAGGGTCCTTCTCGTTTTGGTGCTAGTTTTCTTGATTGATACGGAATGTGGAGATTCTTGTTTTCCAGCCAGACTTTGTCACCTTTTTCGAATCTGATTGACTTGTCTCTGTATCTATGAGCGACCATTTGTCTAGCAAGTTCATGAGCAGCTAGAGCTTCTTCTCTGGCTTTTTGAAGCATTTGAAGGCGTTCTTCTGCTGCTGGTGCAGTCATCTTGATTGCTGCTGTAGGGATAGCGATCGGATCTGATCCATACATGAGTTGAAATGGGGATGTTTTTATTGTGTCGTGATATCGGTTATTGTGTGCAAATTCAGCAATGGGTAATAGTGGCTTCCATTTATGGGGTTCATTTGTGCAGAACATTCGAAGATAGATCTCGAGTTCTTGATTTACACGTTCAGTTTCTCCATCTGTCTGAGGATGATAGGCTGTGCTCATCCTGTGGTCGATTCCTAAAGCTTTTCGTATTTCTTGAAATACTTTAGCAGAGAATTGTGGTCCTCTATCAGAGATTAGGATGTCGGGGAGTCCAAAGCGTTTAAATACTTCAGAGATATAAAGATCTGCAGTTCCTAAAGCATCAATCGTCTTGTTGCAAGGGGTGAAAATTACCCCCTTCGTAAGGCCATGGTCCACCGTGACCAATATGGAATCAAAGCCTTCGGAAAGAGGAAGATCAGTGATAAAATCGAGTGTGACCTGCTGAAATGGGCGTGTAGCTTTTGATGGAATAGGGATTAATGCCGGTGAATTTGGGTGAGTATTGACTTTCATTTGTTGGCAAAGTGCGCAACCTTCAACCCATTCTTTGACATGTCTATACATTCCAGGCCACCAGTAATCACGCTTTAAAAGCGCTAGCGTCTTTAATCGTCCAGGATGTCCAGAAGATAATGCTTCATGTATATCCTTAATTAACCGAGTGCGCAACTCAATTCGATCAGGAACATAGATCTTGCCTAGGTAGTAAACGATGCCGTGAGTATATGTCCAGTCTTGCAGTTTCGATTTAATCGGCGGCACCCTTTGTTTAGTGATAACTTCAATAAGGATGCGTCCAAAATCATCATTTGCCATATATTTCTTTAATTCACTGGCAAGATCATCATTAATTAGTCGAATAAATCGGTCATTTGGCAGAACAGTGACAGTAGTTTGTTCTTCATCATTTCCCATGTGATCTGGTCGTCTGGATAATGCATCTGCTTCGAACATTTTTGTGCCAGGTATATGTTCAATACGAAGATCAAATTCAGATCACAATGATGACCACCGAGCTTGTCGGGGTGTTAAGCGTTGAGCAGTTCGGTAGTAGGACAAGTTCTTGTGATCACAATGGATGATGATCGTGTGAGGAGAACCATGTAATAGATGGCGCCATACTGCAAGTCCCTTGATGATTGCAAGCAGTTCTCTGTCATAAATTTGGTAATTCTGTTCCGTTGGTGTTAACGCATGGGATATAAATCCACATGGATGGAGTGCTCCAGATTCATCAGCCTGCTTCAGTACTGCCCCAATTGCTTTGTTAGAGGCGTCAGTTTGAAGGATAAATGGTTTTGCAGGATTTGGCATTAACAAAACTGGCATAGAGGCAAACCGTTGCTTTAGGGTGTCAAAGGCCAGTTGACGTTCATTATTCCAGTCAAATGGTTCCGTTTTCTTGGTTAGATCTGTGAGTGGTTTTGCAATTGCTGCAAAATTTCCAATAAAACGTCGATAAAAGTTCCCAAAACCTAGGAATGATCGAACTTGTTTAACTGTCAATGGTACTGGCCAATCAGCTATTCCTGCAAGTTTGATAGGATCCATTCGTATTCTTCCAGGCGAGATGATCATGCCCAGAAATTCAACTTCTTGAACAGCGAATTTACATTTTTCTAATTTCAGGAACAGATCATTCTCTTCCAGCCGATCAAGGACTCTCTTTGTTCGTTCTTCTAGCTCGTTTAAGTTCTGAGAACATATCAGGATGTTGTCCATGTAGATAATGAGCCATCCTTCATTAATCATATCTCTGAAGTATTCGTTCATCATAGTTTGGAATGTGGATGGTGAATTGCAGAGGCCAAAGAACATAACAGTTGGTTCGTATAGTCCTCTGTTGGTAATGAAAGCAGCTTTCCATTCATCACCTTTCTTGATCCTGACATTATTATATCCCCAACGGAGATCTAATTTGGTGAAATACTGTGATCCAGCAAGTTTTGTAAGGAGATCGGATACTAGGGGCAATGGGTATGCGTTCTTGATTGTCCAATCGTTTAAATATCTATAATCTTGGCATGGCCGAAGCGCACCACTTTCCTTTTTTGAGACAAAGAAAAACGGCGATGCTTGAGGAGATTTTGATGGTCTGATGTATCCTTTAGCTAGCTGTTCCTCAATCCATTCATCTAACGACGTTTGTTCTTTGATTGATAATGGATAAATCTTGCTAACTTTAGGATTAAAACCGGTTTTCAAATCTATAGCATGATCCCAAGTTCTGGAGGTTGGGAATCGTTCCAAAGCCTTTTTCTCGAAGACTGAACGCCATTTCTCATATTCCAATGGTAATTCTGTTTTTGGTTTGTCCTTTTTTAACTGATGTTCTAATGCTTGAGACGCTGATGTTTTGATTCTGATCCAGTAATCATCTTCTCCCCATTGTTGATTGTCCAATGCCATTTGCCAGATAGTTCCTTCATTTCGGTGTTCATCGATGAGGTGTATCGTTTTATCTCTCCAATCAATAGTCGGATTATTTTCTTCTAACCAAGGGATTCCCAAAATTAATCGTTGATCTCCCAATCTAGTGATTAGAAACCAGTTGCTGTATTGTTTTCCTCCGATTGAATATTGAATGTGGACTCGATGCGTGATCATTCCATTAGTGTTAACCGTTCCATCTGCGTTTCTGACTTTAATTGGTTTTCGCAATTTTTCTTTTAGTAACTTGGTGGTTACTTCTTCGTCAATAAAATTCCCTTCTGCTCCACAATCGATTAGAGCTGAAGTTTCAGCAGGTAAATCGGACGTCTCCACAGAAATTGAAAGGCGCTTGTCATTATTCGATCTTACTATTACAGAATCAAGCGCTAACTGTGAATGTCCGTTTGTTATGGAAGTGCCAACCGCTGTGTGACACTTCCGGGTTAAAAACCCTCGTTCTCGAGTTCATTAAGAAGACCTTCTCGTTCATCGGCCTTCATTCCAGCAAGGATCGCTCTGATGCTTGCAACTGGATCGTCTTTCTTTTCCTTGGGCGCATCTTCAGGGATAGATCTGATCCCCTTATTCTGAAACGATGAGGAGGCCCTGAAGGAGGTGTTTGACGTGGTATTTCGTTTGGGACAATTCCTTGAAACATGCCCCTGGTTTCCGCATCTGAAACATTTCCCAGATTTCATGTATTCCTCCTTTTGTTCATCTGTCAAACGTCCGGTGGGCATCACATTTACTGATCGGGTTGATCCACCCCTGTTATTGGTGTTTTGATTAAAATTAGAGCGGTTCCCTTGTCCTGGTTTTCGCCCAAGCGCTCGCATCATTTCCCAAGCGCCATGAAGCTGTTCTGCCTTTTCATATGCTTCTTTCATGGATAGGACGTTCGCTTCAAGTATCTTTGTAGCAATACTTTCAGGGAGTCCTTTGACAAAAGCCTGGAGCTGCGCAGTAGTTCCTTTCAATCCAGAAGTACCGATCTCCATGCGGAATTTTCTGATATATTCAGGGACTGAAACGTCACCCCCTACTCTCAGATTGGCTAGGTTGTTCAGCGCTCTGAGAGCGCTATTAACTTCGCCCCAATCGGCTAAGAAACGCTTCTTGAACTCTGCCCAGTTTGTCCAAGTAAGGGTTGTTTCTTCTTTGTCGTCTAATCCATCTTTGATCAGGACTTTCCAATCATCGAGTTCCTGCCCAAGACAGGCAAGAGTAAATCGAATCTGTTTCTGTGCTTTGCCTTTATAATTATTGTCATTTAAAACAAAGTAATCTTCAAGACTTCCAATGAAAGCCTTTGCTTCAGTTCGTTTTCCTGTAAAAACACGCATAGGCTGCGGTTTGATATCTCCTTTAGAGGCAGGTGCTGCTGCGTCAGATGCCATCTTTTCTGTTTCTTCTTTCGGATCTGTAGGTTCTCCTGTTTCGTCTTTCTTCTTCCCTGATTCTGGATCTCCAAATAGATTCGTTTCAATCTGTTTCTGTTCTTGGAATTCTATCCAAGGCTGTAGTTCTCCTTCCTTGAGTGCGTATCGCTCTCGTCCTGCAATATCAGCAAGGTTGAGATATTCGTTCCACCAGGAAAGTTCTGGTTCGTCTGTGGGTGGTTTGAATAACAAAAGAAATCCTTCTTTGTGTTCTTCGTTTACCCAATCAATCCAAACGTTGTCTGGGAAGGCGTCCTCTGGTCCTTCAATGTAATCACCTTCAAAGAGGGATTCTGGTACTGGTTCGTTCTTTTTCTTAGTTCCTGAGCGGAAAAACCACCCTGTTCCTGTGGTTGATGGAAAGACTTCCTTTCGATCTAGATAATACTTTCGTCTGAAACGGACAGAGCCGTTCGGGGGTCTGAGGTTCGAAGTTCTGGTATCAATGGTGTCTGGCTAGTGTAGAAACACTGAGTGGTTCTGGGAGTTCCAACTTGTGTTAAGATCAATGCTCTCAACGCAATTCGTTCTAAGTCAACAGTGGCAAGCAAAGTCTCGGTCTGCTCCCAGCCTACTGGACAAGTTCTGGACACTAAGTCAAACGATGACAAAGGTCAAATAAACGACAAGCTCAAAGAGATGAGAGCGAGGAGTTTCGTTCAGAGGTTGAGAGAAGAATTCGATTAAGTTGGAACTAAGGAGTAGAGGTATACATGGGAGTCTTTATATACTTAAAAGAACAAGGAGAATATAAAAGGAAATGTATAGCTAAATACCTTAGAAAGGAAAAGTGAAAGGTAAAGCTAAAAGGAAATAAGCGTCCATGAAACGCATAGCTATGATTAAGTAATAACTAGTCCGCTCACAAAGAGGAGAGAAGAAATTGTAACAACAACCAAGCGGGTGATTGGGCAGGAGTTCAACTCAAGCAGGCATTAGAGGCGGATCAGGAGTATCAAGATAAGATGGATAATGCATCACCATTCTGGGTACCTGGTCTCACTTGGGAAGAACTGAATATCGGGCAGTACAACCACTTAACGCAGCCGCCCACCTTATTGCAACAACCACTCAGGAATCAGTATCCCTTTACAACGTGGACAGGGTTCAAAGAAGAAATGCATCATTTCTTCATGTCAACGGAAACCAGGGAGAAAGCGACAGACGCAATCTTAGTACTGAAACAAGGGACGCAGCCAGTCGAGGACTACATCATCAAGTTCAACGCCCTAAAGCCATTGGTCAACTGGGATGATCGGGCGCTGTTGGCGCACTTTTTGGGGCATATTCATCCTGCACTGGGACGGGACTTAATCCGTTATGGAAATCTGGCGGAGGATGCCACGTTGGATCAAACGCAGAAAAGGGCAATTGAGTTGGCACATGCCTATCGTAAAGCAAATGAAGCTTATGGGACTAGCCGGAGTAATGATGGCTATAAGGAGAAACCGATCACCAAAGACTCTAAGCCTAACCAGTTCCAGTACAGTGCCCCCTCGGGATCCAAATCGACGCGAGACCCAAACACCATGGACGTTGATAAAACAAAGCGGGCGAAAGGCGCTTGTTTTAATTGCGGTCACACGGGTCATTGGGCGAAGGACTGCCCTGAACCAAAGAGGGTCAAGGCACAGGATAAGGGCAAGGGACGGATTAGGGAGCTGAAGGCTGAGGATCTCACAGAGGAGATGTGGAAAGAATACGGGAAGGAGAAGGGTTTTGGCGAGGGTCAATAGGCGAGCGCTCAGTGCTATTGACAAGAGAGGACTCAGTGGTACACACGGACTCGTGTATTAGTATTCCAGATTTATTATATGAATGTTCATCTTTCGTTCATCAAATTCGGAATCTGAGTGTGAGCGCAAAACCCCGGATAAAGACTTGGACTCCAGCATGGGTCCTGAGACGGATATGGCAACAGGAAAAAACAACCGCAGTGCGGTGTTTGAAGGAGTGGGTTCACAACAAAAGGATTCATCAAGCGGATGAGGACCTTGTAAGAGACTTGAACGCTTTACCGGAAGAGGAGGCATTATGGAATTTAGTACAACTGCGGGGGCAGTTAGTAAAAGCTTCAGGGAAGCAGGAAATGAACTTAAAAGGCACAATCACCACCATGGACACGGGTCGAATGGTTAATGTAATGGCGTTAGTAGATTCTGGCTGTACAGGGTCTTGCATCAATGACGAATTTGTGGAACAACACAAACTGAATAAGCGAAAGATGCTTCGACCAATGGCAGTATACAATGCAGACGGCACGCGCAATGTCATGGGGAGTCTGGAATATATGGTGCAATTTAAGTTGCGTATCGGCGATCATGAAGAAGTGGTCGAGTGCGGAGTGGCCAGACTGGGAAAGACGGATCTGTTCTTGGGACACGATTGGCTCCAGCATCATAACCCAGTGATGGATTGGAGAAAGCAAGAAGTCCGTTTTAGTCGGTGTCCTGGAACTTGTTGGGACCGTTCGGAAGTATCGGAACCGGAAGGGGAAGTTGATCCCATGCAGCCTCTAGAATCAGGGGAGCGATTATTAGCAGTGCATATTGGAGATCCGGAGTTGCGTATTCGATCAGTGGCAACGGACATTGCGGCGAGGGAAGCCAGTGTGGCCGCCAAGCACACTTTGGAAGAGGTGGTCCCTAAGCATTATTTGGGGCATCGGAAGGTCTTTGAAAAGGAAACCTTTGATGAACTACCACCAAGGTGTCCCTGGGATCATGCCATTGAGTTAATACCGGGATCTAAGGCTGTGGATTGCAAGATTTATCCCCTCAACCGCGAGGAACAAGCTCAGTTGGACGAGTTTCTCAAAGAAAACCTGGAGTCGGGACAAATTCAACCTAGCAAATCCCCCATGGCATCTCCCTTCTTCTTTGTCAAGAAAAAAGATGGGAAATTACGACCTGTGCAGGACTACCGGCGGTTAAATGAGATGACGATCAAGAACCGATACCCGCTCCCTCTTATTGGCGAATTGGTGGATAAGTTGTCCAAGGCGCAGATATTCTCCAAGATGGATATTCGATGGGGGTACAACAATGTTCGGATCAAGGAAGGAGATGAGTGGAAGGCTGCCTTCCGTACCAACAGGGGGCTGTTCGAACCCTTAGTCATGTTCTTTGGCCTCACAAATTCGCCGGCCACGTTCCAGACTATGATGAACGATATTTTCCGAGTCGAAATCGCTGAGGGATGGGTGGTCATCTACATGGATGATATATTGGTCTTTTCGGATAATCAGCAGGACCATATTCGCCATGTCAACCACATCTTGGCAAAGCTGGAGGAACACAAGTTGTCGTTAAAGCCGGAGAAATGTTGGTTCGACCAACCACAAATTGATTTCCTGGGACTAGTTATTAGTCAGGATTCGATTAAAATGGAGCAGGGAAAGGTTAGAGCGTTGGCTGCCTGGCCCATTCCAACATCAAAAAGGGAGCTCCAGCAATTTTTGGGCTTTATTAATTTTTATCGCTGCTTTGTGGAGGGTTTTGCGCGTGTGGCGAAACCGTTGACCCGTTTAACTGGCAAGGTGGACTGGTTGTGGACGGAACTGGAGACAACCGCCTTTCAGGGACTGAAAGTGTTACAGTTTCCTTTTCCCTCTTCTAT
The DNA here is from genome assembly GCA_023014435.1 of Amanita fuliginea. Taxonomy (NCBI): domain Eukaryota; kingdom Fungi; phylum Basidiomycota; class Agaricomycetes; order Agaricales; family Amanitaceae; genus Amanita; species Amanita fuliginea. The sequence continues at coordinate 2,061,831 of JAEBUQ010000005.1, forward strand.
GATGGACACTTCATTATTACAACATCATTACTATACGGTTTAGTGGACGTTTATCTCCTTTAGCTAACGCTTTCATATTTCCTTTCATAGGTAGTTAGCTGCGCTTACTGCGCATTCCCTTTATAGTTTTCCTTGTTCTCAAAACGTATATAAACCCTAGAATACCTTGTACATCCCTCAGTTCCAACTTAATCGAATCATACTCTCAACTCTGACCTGAACTCCTCGCTCTCTTCTTTTGAGCTCGTCGTCGACTTAAAAGACCTTCGTCATCGTTTGACTTAGCGTCCAGAATCTGTCCAGTAGGCTGGGAGCGGACCGAGACTCTGCTTGCCACTGTTGACTTAGAACGAACTGCGTTGGGAGCATCGATCTTAACAGAAAGATCTTGTGGCGAGGGAGGTGACTTTGAAAATTCCAGACGATGAGGGCCAATTTCGGGTGGAAGTGGATGCGTCGGATTTTGCAATTGGTGGAATTCTGTCTCAGCAAGGAAGGGATAACCTGTGGCGACCAGTGGCTTTCATTTCAAAGTCGCTTAACGATGCGGAACGGAATTATGAGATCTATGATAAAGAGATGTTGGCAGTGATGCACGCCTTCTACGAATGGTCTCATTACCTCAAAGGTGCTAAGGAGATAGTGGAGGTTTTAATGGATCATCAAAACCTCACGTATTTCCGGAAACCACAGAACTTGAACAGGTGACAAGCACGATGGGTAACGGACTTGCAGGAATACAATTTCGTTATCAAGCATCGGTCAGGAAAATCCAACTCCAAGGCAGATTTATTATCGTGATGAGCAGGTCACGAGCGAGGACAAAATGACAATGAAGGTGTTATCCTATTAAAGGAACACTTGTTCGTCCGAATCTTTGACGATGATAGGGCACTGGAGGAAATCATAGATCGTATTAGGAAGATCCCAAGACGCCAATGGGAGAAACAGGTTTTAAAGGGTCTGGAAGGGGGCGATGGAGATTTTAAGGTGAACAAGGGACTGGTGGAGTGGAAGGGCCGTGTATATGTGCCCGCTGTTAAGCGCATTCGAGGGGAACTTATCCAAATACATCATTCATGGGGACACTCAGGAATCGTTAAGACTGTAGAACAGCTTACCCGCGATTATTGGTGGCCAAATATGCGCAGAGATGTGGAGGAATATATTAGTGGTTGTGAAACCTGTCAGCGTGCGAAACCGGATCGGCAGCCGAGGGCTGCACCACTTGTACCAAACGAGGTGCCTCAGGAGCCATGGGAAGTCATATCGGTGGATCTGATGGGACCACTTCCGGAATCAAAAGGCAACGACATGATCATGGTAGTCGTAGATCGCTTTACTAAGAAGGCGTACTTCCTGCCGACTACGTCGTCTATCACGTCACAAGGAGTAGCAGTCTTAATAAGGGATAATGTGTTCAGGGACCATGGGTTACCACGCAAGGTTATCAGTGATTGAGGACCTCAGTTCACATCAAAGTTTATGGACAATCTTTATGGCATGCTGGGAATCAAACCTAATCGATCAACCGCCTATCACCCACAAACTGATGGACAAACAGAACGCATCAATCAGGAGGTCAAGGAATTCCTGACGATGTTTGTCAATCACAGGCAGGACAACTGGAGCGATTGGCTGTCGGTAGCGCAATTTTGCCATAATGATCGGGTACACGCCTCTACAGGGTTTTCGCCGTTCTTCATGAATTATGGACGTCATCCACACAAGGGTCTTAGTCCCACATACAAGCCAAAGGTAGTGGCAGTCGAGATGTTGGTAGACAAGCTAAAGGACGTTCACTCACAAGCACGAGCGGCACTGGAAAAAACGGCAACAATGATGAAGAAACGGTACGATGCTGGCAAGTCCCGGGCTCGGCAATATAAGCCTGGCAACAGGGTATACCTTAGTACGGAAAATTTACCTGTCATTCGCACAACCAAGAAGCTAGACGGCAAGTTTGTGGGCCCCTTGGAAATAGTTGAGAAGGTGGGCGAGTCAGCGTATTGATTGAAGGTCCCAGCCTCCTGGAAAGTCTATAACGTATTCAATGAGGTCCTCCTAAAACCATACAGGGAACCGGGGTTTCCCAATCAAAAGGAAAAAGTCGCGCAGAGACAAGAAGCGCAGATGGTTGAGGAGTCCTCGGACGACGAGTACGAAGTCGAGGAGGTCATGGATAGTCGAGTGAGCGGACGTGGTGGCAGACGATTAGAATACTTAGTCAAATGGAAGAACTATCCTGTGGAGGATTCTACTTGGGAGCCTGCAGAAAACCTTGAAAACGCTAGGAAGGAGGTTCAAAAATTCCATAAGGCTAATCCTGCCGCACCACGACAACTTGTTAACGCACGGGACTTGCATTACCGCAGGTGGCGGAATCATACAGACACACGCGTGCCCAAGCGGTTATTTGGGTGGGAAGACGGAAAATTTGAGCAGGAATACCTCGAGAAGTTGAAGCGGAACTGGCAGAGATGGAAAGGGGATCGGCGGGACATATACACAGAAAAAGACACGGAAGGGGCGTTCTCAAGAGACCTTGAGCGTGGCAGGCCGGTTAAACCTGCACTTCATTCCCCTATGGCACAACCCATAGCGTCGACTTCCCAGGACGTGAAGTCTTGAAGAGAGGGCTATGTTACGACCTTACAATTTTCTCCGGATTTTTCTATATTTTTTATCTATTTTCCTTGAGGCTTTATCGACACTTCTCTGGATACGGGCAACGACTCCCACCCCTAATGGAATACTCCGAGGGCTTAGATCAGCAAGTGGCTGTACCGCGGCATATGGGGTTATAGGGGCTAAGACTCTGGGCGAGTCCGGGCGGTTCTAGATGGTAGGCCTGGGTCTTGTAGCTGCGCAGTCTGTGCGCACAGACCAGGCGTTGGGGTATATAAGGAGGGTGTCTTGTAGGTACGAGTCTCTAAGACTCTAGATAGTTTCCTCTTACCAGGTCACTAGTCTACTGTGTTTTCATTACCTCTACTATCTTATCATCTTTTCACGAGGCTTGTGGTTGTGGTGGGATCCGTCCTAACAGCTGTTCTCTTTGTCAGCTCAGGACAATCCTTTTCAGCCTTGTGCATCTCTAGCAATATATGCTCAATGACTTAGAATACAATTAAATAGATCTTATTGCTTGCCTTCCAGCTTCACAAATGCTTTTGGGGGGTGAGTTGTATTCATTACTCTATACAGGTAAAATTCCTGAAAAGTTTTTTCAGCATTTTCCTTGGCCAATTCCCACTTATCCTTTTCATCTTTCATATCAGTAAGTTTACCCCATTCTTGTATGACTTGGCCATCAAATTTGGTGAAGACTACCACCAAAGGAACTGTATTTTTGTCAATAAACTGTGATTGGAATAACTGCCAAGTCACCTCCAGTCCCTTTGCTGAAAAACTGAAGCTCAGCATCTGCTATGGGGCAAGGACTATCCATTGGGATACAGTACCTATGGCAACATATGTTAGATGAAACACAAACAAATTGGAAAGGTACCAAATTGCATGTAATTGATCTTTGAGATGCATTGCCATTGATTTATTTTGAATAAACTTCCAAACAACCTCCATTTCATTATTAGAACCAGCCTCAAAGCCTTGTGAGTCATGGAAGATGAAGTTGCTGCCAGGATATGTAATCTGGTGCTCAATATCATGTATGCCCTGCTGAAAAGTGGTTATGAAAATGGCAGTCAAAATGCACAAGCAAGCCCACCTCTATTGATGATTGCAAATGAGTATCAGGCTTTCTTCTCTGAAACCATTGTTTCAAATGTGCCAATCCCTTGGGCTTAAGTAGACCTCCATCCTTATCATATATGATGGGTTTTGTGCCCTGTGCCACACCACAAACTTTCTCAAGGATAGTTGTTTTGCCTGCATTAGCTCTTCCAATGACAAGGATGCGGAAATGAGGGCATGCATATTGATTCTTGAGTATCTCTGTCACTTCTGGATCTTCAACTATTGTAATTATGTCAGAATTCTATAGCTGTCAGTACAAGAGTTCAAACTGACCCACAGCATGTGCATCTTGAAGATGTGCAGTGCCAGACATGACTGAGTTGACAATGGAATGGTATGTGAAATGGTATCTGGTCTAAGAGCAAGTTGAGAATATAAATGTATATAGACACTGCAGATGTTACTCGTAATCTCAGAAAGTCAAACAGTCAAGCAGCGTAATGGCCAGTTCAGCTAAGCCTCGTATCGAAATGATGTGCGACAAAACAAGTGTCTAGCGCAGTTGGGAAGGATGCAAAAACTGTGCCACGAGAAGGCTCTGATTGGTACTTGTGCGTCCGAGAATTATGCAAGTATAGGCAGTTAGACGGCGGTGTGAGGTGAAGTGGGCAAGGCTGTTGCAAGTCACGATGTCACACACTTGTGACTCGGGCCTTTCGGAAGAACGCTTCCTTGGGCGGCCTCGCGATAATCGATAATCTCCAAGCCGTGGCTACCGGGTGCGTACCAGTGTTCAGACAATAAAGTATTAAGGTATGATGCCATGATACCGTACACCGTAGCGTCATCTTTCCGTCTGTATCATCTCAGTTCAAGTCAAGGTACACATGGAGGCCCAAATCCTACCTACCCCCCAAGATGTTGGGAAAGACGGGGGAAGGATTTTACAGGGACAGTGTTCAACTTGTTAGCAGGGAGAAGTTTCTATTGGCCTGGTAGGTTGCAGCAGTCTTTTGCCGCATGGCGTGGCTAAACAATCATTGTACGCTTCCAGGCTCTTCCTTCATCATTGACCTGCTCACGGACCTCAAGCCCGATGAGATGTATGTGTCCTTCACATGCGACAGCAACCTCTGATACGCAGACAGAAAATATGAAAGGGTGGATCACTTTGCCAAGAGGTATCATCACGAAAAACCCAATCCATGATACAATATTTATTACAGTTAATTAAGGTAATCAGCAAGAACTTACATCCCGACATTCGGTTACTTGTGAGAGACAATTAAGATGGCTTAAAACTTAATCACCCCGCAGTTACACAAAATTCAACTAATCATATTCGCATTACGATGGTTATACAAGCGGGTGACAGTACAGGAATGTTTTTTCCAGGGCTTTTTTAATCAAGTATACGGTTTTTTTCAGTGGGTTTCAATATGTATATGGTTTTTTTCAGCAGCTTTTGTATGTTAGTATGTACGATACTAGTATAGATAGGCAACTCAGGTTATGAGAAGACAGGTTCCTGTTAAGATCGATGCTCTCAACGCAATTTGTTCTAAGTCAACAGTGGCAAGCAGAGTCTCGGTCTGCTCCCAGCCTACTGGACAGGTTCTGGACACTAAGTCAAACGATGACAAAGGTCAAATAAACGATGAGCTCAAAGAGATGAGAGCGAGGAGTTTTCGTTCAGAAGTTGAGAGAAGAATTCGATTAAGTTGGAACTAAGGAAAAGAGACATACATGAGAGTCTTTATATACAAAAAGAACAAAGAGAACGTAAAAGGAAATGTATAGCTAATACCTTGGAAAGGAAAAGTGAAAGATAAAGCTAAAAGGGAATAAGCGTCCATGAAATGCATAGCTATGATTATATAATAAAGGAATCTGTTAAACGAAAGGGAAAGAAATTGTAACATTACCCCCTTCGTATGCAAGAAGTCACCAACTTCTTATCCTGTTCCCCAGCCATGGTTTCCATTATTCGTCCACCCATGATCCCTGCGCGACTTTAACCATTCGGCAATGGTATTGATGTCGTGATTAGCGGTTTCAAACCGCCATTGCAAAGTCCTTGTAATATAGTCAAGTTGGACCGTTTGTTCAAGGATTGCGTCGCGCTCTTCGTCTGTGACAGTGTGAGGGTCGGTGGTGAGGGCAGTGTTGAGCATGGCATCGAGGGGTCCGGCGAATAACTGATAGTCGACAATGAAGGTGGCGAGGGCTTCCTGAGCCCGAAGAAGGGTGGCGTTAGGGGTCCTAGCGAGAGGTGGTGCGGGTGGAGCGGGTAGAGGTGCCTCTTCCTCAATAAAGGCGTCCATGAGCTCGTCTGGGTGCTGATGAAGGTCAGCGATGGTGGAGGAAGGGGAGGCGGGCCAATTCGGGAAGAGGTAGTCGTCGATGGTGGTGGTGGTGGTGACAAAGACCTCAATAGGGAGGTCATGAGCGGTGGCGAGGAACGGGGAGGCAGTGACGAAGGTAGGATCATAACAATGGCCACATGCTGTGACCAAGAGCGCGAAGGCGAAAGCGACGAGGTAGGCGACGACGACGATGGCAGACATGTTGTATCGATAAGATGAGAGAGGACAAGACCTCTGGGTGTGGTTTAAATATCCCAAATCTCGTCGTCGGAGTCCAAAGCTAAGATCTCTTCAATCTCAGGTTCTCTGGTCCTGAGAAAGTTCTCATGGGAGTTTCTAGCCGCTTCTTCTTGTTCTGATCGGATTCTTGCATTGTCAGGGTGTGGAATATGAATTTGGTCAGGGCGTTCATGTCGTGTAACGTGTATCTCTGGGTCGTTTATGCTGTCCTGTATTGCTTGGTTCAGAAGAATGTAGTATTGCTCGGTTGCAAGGGCGATTTCCATTTGCGCTCTTGTGCGGCTAAAATTTTCACTTCCCCTTATATTCATTCGTCGTTCATATTGCCATTGTTCCGCGGAGATGTCTCTGCCACATTGAATAATTCTCTGTAAAGCTTCTGATAATTCAGGGAAGGTTCGTCGTAACCAAACCCTGTGATAAATGTTATCATATTGAAAACAGGGATGGACTGATGCTGGAAGATAATGTGATTCGGCTTCCTGGAATGTGGGCAGTTCCCCTAGATCAAAAGAGAGGCAATGGTATTGGGGAAGATACTTTGGCAAGGCATTATATGGAATTTCTGTATGTCCTTGCAGATGAATTCGTTTATGAGGAGGTAATCGTGATACTTTGGGCGGTTTTGACATCATTGGGATGTATTTCAATGTCTGATATGTAGAGAGCGTTCGTTTAGAAGGATGTTTAAAGGCAGGAACAAACATCTGCGTGACAGAGTATCTGGTTTTGACAGTAGGAGTGTATCGTCCAATGGTTCTGCAGAATCTTTTGACATAGCGGATATTATGTTTTAATTGGAGGTTGGTGCGATAATAAGTCATTGTGCCGAATATTTCAGAGGTTTCTTCTGTTTTTATACTCTACTAGAATATCCACAGCATTGCCCAAATGTCGTTCTGGTTCCCAGGTATTGTCATTTGCTCCATAGCCTTTCCACTTGACTAAGTATTGATAACCGGCTCCACGTTTTTGATGTCCAAGGATAGCCTCAATCTCAAACTCTTCTTGTCCATTAACCATATCGGGAGGTGGCATAGTGAAATTCGGACCATGCATTGAGGTTTCCTTATATGGAGTGAGGAGCGATGCATGAAACACAGGGTGAATGCGCCATTGTTTCGGTAACTTCAATCTATAGGTAACTGGCCCCATGACTTGTTCAACCTGGAAGGGTCCTTCTCGTTTTGGTGCTAGCTTTCTTGATTGATACGGAATGTGGAGATTCTTGTTTTCAAGCCAGACTTTGTCACCCTTTTCGAATCTGATTGACTTGTTTCTGTATCTATGAGCGACCATTTGTCTAGCAAGTTCATGAGCAGCTAGAGCTTCTTCTCTGGCTTTTCGAAGCATCTGGAGGCGTTCTTCTGCTGCTGGAGCAGTCATTTTGAGCGCTGCTGTAGGGATAGCGATCGGATCTGTTCCATACATAAGTTGGAATGGAGATGTTTTTATTGTATCATGATAACGATTATTGTGTGCAAATTCGGCGATAGGCAAGAGTGGTTTCCATTTGTGGGGTTCATTGGTACAAAACATCCAAAGATAGATCTCAAGTTCTTGATTGACACGTTCAGTTTCGCCATCTGTTTGAGGATGATAAGCAGTGCTCATCCTGTGATCAATTCCTAATGCTTTTCGTATTTCTTAGAATACTTTAGCAGAGAATTGTCGTCCTCTATCAGAGATTAAGACATCTGGGAGTCCAAAGCGCTTGAAGATTTCAGAAATATAGAGATCGGCTGTTCCTAAAGCGTCGATTGTCTTGTTGCAAGGGGTGAAAATTACCCCCTTCGTAAGGCCATGGTCCACCGTGACCAATATGGAGTCAAAGCCTTCGGAAACAGGAAGATCAGTGATGAAATCGAGTGTGACCTGTTGAAATGGGCATGTAGTTTTTGATGGGATAGGGATTAATGCCGGTGAATTTGGGTGAGTATTGACTTTCATTTGCTGGCAAAGTGCGCAACCTTCAACCCATTCTTTGACATGTCTATACATTCCAGGCCACCAATAATCACGTTTCAAAAGTGCTAGTGTTTTCAATCGTCCAGGGTGTCCTGAAGATAATGCTTCATGTATCTCCTTAATTAATTGAGTGCGCAACTCAATTCGATCAGGCACATAAATCCTGCCCAAGTAATAAACGATACCATGAGTGTATGTCCAGTCTTGTAGTTTGGATTTAATTGGTGGTGCTCTTTGCTTAGTGATAACTTCAATAAGGATGCGTCCAAAATCGTCGTTTGCCATGTATTTCTTTAATTCACTGGCAAGATCATCATTGATTAGTCGAATAAATCGGTCATTCGGCAAAACCGTGACAGTAGTTTGTTCCTCATCATTTCCCATATGATCTGGTCGTCTGGATAATGCATCTGCTTCGAACATTTTTGTGCCGGGTATATGTTCAATACGAAGATCATATTCAGATAGCAATGATGACCACCGAGCTTGTCGAGGTGTTAAGCGTTGCGCAGTTCGGTAGTAAGACAAGTTCTTGTGATCACAATGGACGATGATCGTGTGAGGAGAACCATGTAATAGATGGCGCCATACTGCAAGTCCCTTGATGATTGCAAGCAGTTCTCTGTCGTAAATTTGATAATTCTGCTCCGTTGGTGTTAACGCATGGGATATAAATCCACATGGATGGAGTGCTCCAGATTCATCAGCCTGTTTCAGTACCGCTCCAATTGCTTTATTGGAGGCGTCGGTTTGAAGGATGAACGGTTTTGCAGGATTTGGCATTAACAATACTGGCATAGAGGCGAACTGTTGCTTTAGGGTGTCAAAGGCAAGTTGGCACTCATTATTCCAGTGAAATGGTTCCGTTTTCTTGGTTAGATCTGTGAGTGGTTTTGCGATTGCTGCAAAGTTCCCAATAAAACGTCTGTAAAAGTTTCCAAAACCTAGGAATGATCGGACTTGTTTAACTGTTGATGGTACTGGCCAATCAGCTATTCCTGCGAGTTTGATAGGATCCATTTGTATTTTTCCAGGTGAGATGATCATGCCCAGAAATTCAACTTCTTGAACAGCGAATTTACATTTTTCTAATTTCAGGAACAGATCGTTCTCTTCTAATCGATCGAGAACCCTTTTTGTTCGTTCTTCTAGTTCGTTCAAATTCTGAGAACATATTAAGATGTCATCCATGTAGATAATGAGCCATCCTTCATTAATCATGTCTCTGAAGTATTCGTTCATCATAGTTTGGAATGTAGATGGTGAATTGCATAAGCCAAAGAACATAACAGTTGGTTCGTATAATCCTCTGTTGGTAATGAAAGCAGCTTTCCATTCGTCCCCTTTCTTGATCCTGACGTTATTATATCCCCATCGGAGGTCTAATTTGGTGAAATATTGTGCACCAGCGAGTTTTGTAAGGAGGTCAGATACTAGGGGTAATGGGTATGCATTCTTGATTGTCCAATCGTTCAAATATCTATAATCTTGGCACGGCTGAAGCGCACCACTTTCCTTTTTTGAGACAAAGAAGAATGGCGATGCTTGGGGAGATTTCGACGGTTTGATGTAGCCTTTAGCTAGCTGTTCTTCAATCCATTCGTCCAGCGACGACTGTTCTTTGATTGATAACGGATAGATCTTGCTAACTTTAGGACTAAAACCGGTTTTCAAATCGATAGCGTGATCCCAAGTTCTGGAAGTTGGGAATCGTTCTGATGCCTTTTTCTCAAAGACTGAGCGCCATTTCCCATATTCTGATGGTAGTTCCGTTTTTGGTTCATCCTTTTTCAACTGATGTTCTAACGCTTGAGATGCTGATGTTTTAACTCTGATCCAGTAATCGTCTTCTCCCCATTGTTGATTGTCCAATGCCATTTGCCAAATAGTTCCTTCATTCTGTTGTTCATCGATGAGGTGTATCGTTTTATCTCTCCAATCAATAATAGGATTGTTTTCTTCTAACCAAGGGATCCCCAAAATTAATCGTTGATCTCCTAATTTAGTGATTAGAAACCAGTTGCTGTATCGTTTTCCTCCAATCGGATATTGAATATGGACTCGATGTGTGATTATTCCATTAGTGTTAACCGTTCCATCTGCGTTTCTGACTTTGATTGGTTTTCGCAATTTTTCTTTTGATAACTTGGTGGTTACTTCTTCGTCAATAAAATTCCCTTCTGCTCCACAATTGATTAAAGCCGAAGTATCAGCGGGTAAATCGGACGTCTCCACAGAAATTGAGAGGCGCTTGTCATTATTCGATCTTACTATTACAGAATCAAGCGCTAACTGTGAATGTCCATTTGTTATGGAAGTGTCAACCGCTGTATGACGCTTCCAAGTTAAAAACCCTCGTTTTCGAGTTCATTGAGAAGACCTTCTCGTTCATTGGCCTTCATTCCAGCAAGGATCGCTCTGATGCTTGCAACTGGGTCGTCTTTTTTTTCCTTGGGCGTATCTTCAGGGATAGATCTGATCCCTTTATTCTGAAACGATGAGGAGGCCCTGAAGGAGGCGTTTGACGTGGTGTTTCGTTTGGGACAATTCCTTGAAACATGCCCCTGGTTTCCACATCTGAAACATTTTCCAGATTTCATGTATTCCTCCTTTTGTTCATCTGTCAAACGTCCAGTGGGCATCGCATTTACTGATCGGGTTGATCCGCCCCTATTATTGGTGTTTCGGTTAAAATTGGAGCGATTCCCTTGTCCTGGTTTTCTTCCAAGCGCTCGCATCATTTCCCAAGCGCCATGAAGCTGTTCTGCCTTTTCATACGCTTCTTTCATGGATAGAACGTTTGCTTCAAGTATCTTTGTAGCAATACTTTCGGGGAGTCCTTTGACAAAGGCCTGGAGCTGCGCAGTAGTTCCTTTCAATCCTGAAGTACCGATTTCCATGCAAAATTTTCTGATATATTCAGGGACTGAAACGTCGCCCCCTACTCTTAGATTGGCTAGATTGTTCAGCGCTCTGAGAGCACTATTAACTTCACCCCAATCGGCTAAGAAACGTTTCTTGAATTCTGCCCAATTCGTCCAAGTAAGGGTTGTTTCTTCTTCATCGTCCAGTTCATCCTTGATCAGGACTTTCCAATCATCGAGTTCCTGCCCAAGACAGGCAAGAGTAAATCGAATCTGCTTCTGTGCTTTGTTTTTATAGTTATCATCATTCAAAACAAAGTAATCTTCAAGACTTCCAATGAAAGCCTTCGCTTCGGTTCGTTTTCCTGTAAAAACGCGCATAGGCTGCGGTTTGATATCTCCTTTAGAGGCAGGTGCTGCTACGTCGGATGCCATCTTTTCTGTTTCTTCTTTCGGATCTGTAGGTTCTCCTGTTTCGTCTTTCTTCTTCCCTGATTCTGGATCTCCAAATAGACTTTGTTCGATCTGTTTCTGTTCTAGGAAGTCTCTCCAAGGCTGTATCCCTTTGTCTTGAAGTGCGTATCTATCCTGTGGTGGTGCTCCAGAGAGATTGATGAATTCGTTCCACCAGGAGGATTCTGGTTCTTCAGTGGGTGGATAAAATAGAGAATAAAAGTCCTCTTCTAGATCTTCGTTGATCCACTCGATCCAAACGTTATCTGGGAAGACTTCCTTTCCGTTTCCTTCAATATAATCACCTTCAAAGAGGGATGCTGGTACTGGTTTGTTCTTCTTCTTAGTTCCTGAGCGGAAATACCACCCTGTTCCAGTAGTCGACGGAAAAACCTCTCGTCGATCTAAATAATACTTTCGTCTGAAACGGACAGAGCCGTTCGGTGGTCTGAGGTTTGAGGTTCTGGTATCAATGGTGTCTGGCTAGTGTAGAAACACTGAGCGGTTCTGGGAGTTCCAACTTGTGTTAAGATCAATGCTCTCAACGCAATTTGTTCTAAGTCAACAGTGGCAAGCAGAGTCTCGGTCTGCTCCCAGCCTACTGGACAGGTTCTGGACACTAAGTCAAACGATGACAAAGGTCAAATAAACGACGAGCTCAAAGAGATGAGAGCGAGGAGTTTTCGTTCAGAAGTTGAGAGAAGAATTCGATTAAGTTGGAACTAAGGAAAAGAGACATACATGAGAGTCTTTATATACAAAAAGAACAAAGAGAACGTAAAAGGAAATGTATAGCTAATACCTTGGAAAGGAAAAGTGAAAGATAAAGCTAAAAGGGAATAAGCGTCCATGAAACGCATAGCTATGATTATATAATAAAGGAATCTGTTAAACGAAAGGGAAAGAAATTGTAACAGTTCCAATTATTCGTCAACAGGCATGTTGGTAACATCAGTAAGGTTGTGTTCTGGGGCTCGGGCTACGTCATTGTCAGACGTCCTGCAGGAACGATTAGTTGCCATAATAGCATGAACAAGCTTGTGACACACGATATCGATAAACGGAATAAACGGCGCATCATGAAATTGTATGCCTTCTCGTTTTTCTCTTGTATGGTTTCTAAGTGACGAAGGTGGTTACGGTATACAGAGTCATAGGCACTCATTGTGAATGGCACTGGGACTCGTGTACCAGTCTCCCACTCCTTGAGTGATGCATATACCTATTACGGTGCTCAAGCTCAAGCGTTCAATGGTAAGAAATTAATAAAGGATCGTACTGCTGTCGCTGCCAAAGCAACCATGGACGGCTCTAACATATATTCCCCTTCTTTCCCAGGCAGGAATCGATAAGCATACTTGCGTGTAATTGAAGAAGAAGACTCTGGGAATAAATCAACGTGGAGAGTCGCTGTGATCGCTCAGTTCTCAAACGGCTTGTTGTATTTGTAAAGATAATCGTCGTTGTTCTAGCAAAAAGCTATATCAGTAGCTGTCACTCAGCAATTTGAGGTACCACTCACATCTTTCGTTCTCGGAAATATGTAATTGCCATCTAAGAGGTGTCGAACAATGGCTGCGCATCCGTCTTGAAGTTCATAGAAGGCACGGGTATTAGTAGTAGCAGCAATCTTCGTGTTACCATGGGTCACGCTTATACGAGGATCCAACTGTTTGAGTCTTAAGCATATATCACTGAATACTGGACGTACACACTCACCAAGGCAGAGATCTTGCCAACATATTCGGTGTCAACCTTCATACGCTGTCCAAAATTCATGTACTTCTCCTTTACGGTTCCAAAGGACATATCCCCCACTACCTGACATGCTTGTATCAGAACAGACCGGTTCCACTTAGTACGCAACGTAAATTCTGGGAATGCATCTTCAAATCGGACGCGTTCTTCGATCAGGTCCATGGCTTTGCGGATAATCAGCCTAAGCTCAATACGCTGAGCCAACAGCGACAGAGGTTTTGCCATTACTTCAATGAGGTCGGTGTATTTTGGCCAAAAGTCGAGCGGAAGAGTTGCCTTTTCGTTTGTATCATCCTGCTAGTGTATATAATTATATTGCTAGTGAAATGATGGAAGTACTGTACCTCGTTCTTGACTTGACTGATGTGCGCCTCCAACAAATTTGATTGCCCACCTTGCTTGGCTAGACGTCCTGTGGTGCAAGCAAAGTCCTTAGTTGGTGTTGTGTCTGGAATTCATCGTCGGAAATTTCAATGACCTGTCCACGGATGATTAGACTAGTTGGCCCTTTACCCTTGTTGGATTTGTGTTCGTTGTCATCAAGCCAGAAAGGTTGCTTGATATGATCAGTTTAACTATGAACAAATGAGTTACTATGGCTTACTTCATCGGCAAAGCGTTTCTCAGCTGCTGTCATATCACACTTGGAATTATCATCATCAGAGCCATCAGAAGCTGAGAAAGAGGTATATGATTCAGTTTCACTCTCAGTCACACCAGATTCATCTGCGATGAGATCTTAAATAGTCAGCTACAACAGACGACCATTATACTTGAATGTACCTTCACCCTTGTCTTTCATTTTGGAAGACGCTACCTGGGCCTTCTTTGGTGCTCCTGGAACTGGAGGGATGCTGACATGTTCCTTGGCAATACTGCCTTCATCTGGTTCTGATGTCGTAGCAAGAAGTTAGATATTTGATAGTACAGTGGGAGGGAGGTCTGTACGACGGTGATGGGAAACTCACGTTGACTCTTATTGTTCTTGTCTGTTGATCATGGTCTGTGCGTGAGTATGTGTCAACGGACATACAAGCTGAACCACACACTCGACTTGTGTTTCTTGTCCATGTGTGTGGCGGCATCCGGAGGTGTCACTGCTGCAGGCCTCTTGCGTGAAGCAGGAGCTGCATGCATCCAAACTAGCCATATACTGTGAGATTTAATCCTTGTTGACACCCACCACACTGACCTGCTTTATCAAGTGCATCAACTTTGGCTCGTCGAGCGTGCTTCACTGCAATATAATGATCAATCAGAATTATTCCTAGCTTATAACAGGCCTTACCTTCTGTTTCACTTTGGGGATGTATGCCGCTGGCAGTCACCTGAGATGACCGCATACCTTGCCATCCAAAGTGAGTTCTCACCGTTAATATGTCAAACTGATTTGTACTTACTTTCAGCTGAAGGCATTGGATTGGCTTTGTTGCCATGAACTGCAACATTCTCCTTGTCATCCGATACTGGTGCAGTTCTGGATTTAGTCAATGCTTTGCGCTTGGCCATTAAATGAGAGGTAGGGAAAGATGAGAGTCGATGCCGAGTTGAATGTCTTATGCAGTATTTATGGTCGAACTCCATCACAGAATTTTTCCAAGTAATGCTGGTCGCCGTTACTGCTGGTCACCATCACACTTAGTTGCTACCACAGCTAGTTGCAAATGCACCACCTTGTGGAGCATGTTGCCGTTACAGCTGATGTGCCGCAACCTTGTGGAGCCTGTAGCTAGAACTAGGTATGTCCTGTCATGTACCCGGTTTCATTCTTATCTCACAAATTTTTATTGTTTTAAGATCTGAACAGTTTTGCGGTCGGTAATCACAGCAGTGGAGCCCAGGAACTCATGACGACATCTATTCAACTTGAAACAACTGATGATGATGTCTATCCAACCTTACGTCCTCCCATACCACCCTGTTAGGATCGATGCTCTCAACGCAATTCGTTCTAAGTCAACAGTGGCAAGCAGAGTCTCGGTCTGCTCCCAGCCTACTGGACAAGTTCTGGACACTAAGTCAAACGATGACAAAGGTCAAATAAACGACGAGCTCAAAGA
Source organism: Amanita fuliginea (assembly GCA_023014435.1). NCBI lineage: Eukaryota > Fungi > Basidiomycota > Agaricomycetes > Agaricales > Amanitaceae > Amanita > Amanita fuliginea. Next base: position 2,077,239 of record JAEBUQ010000005.1, read on the forward strand.
GATGAGAGCGAGGAGTTTTCGTTCAGAAGTTGAGAGAAGAATTCGATTAAGTTGGAACTGGAGTCTAGCTACTTTACAAGAAGGTTTATATACATAAAAGAACAAGAGAAATATAAAAGGAAACGTACAGCTAAATACCTAAGAAAGGAAATGTGAAGGTAAAGTAGCTAAAGGAGATGAGCGTCCATGAAACGCATAACGATGATTATATAATAAAGTAAGTCCGTCGACGAAAGGGAAAGAAATTGTAACATTACCCCCTTCGTATGCAAGAAGTCACCGACTTCTTAACCTGTTCCCCAACCATGATTTCCACCATTTGTCCACCCATGATCCCTTCGCGATTTCAACCATTCGGCGATGGTGTTGACATCATGGTTAGCGGTTTCGAACCGCCATTGCAACGTCCTCGTAATATAGTCGAGCTGGACCGTTTGTTCAAGGATCGCATCGCGTTCTTCATCCGTGATGGTGTGAGGGTCAGTGGTGAGGGCGGTGTTGAGCATGGCATCGAGGGGTCCGGCAAAAAGCTGATAGTCAACGATGAAGGTGGCGAGGGCTTCCTGAGCCCGAAGAAGGGTGGCGTTGGGGATCCTGGCGAGAGGTGGTGTGGGTGGAGCGGGTAAAGGTGCTTCTTCTTCAATAACGAAGTCCGCGAGCTCATCTGGATGTTGGTGGAGGTCGGCGATGGTGGACGAAGGGGAGGCAGGCCAATTCGGGAAAAGATAATCGTCGATGGTGGTGGTGACGGTGACGAAGACCTCAATAGGGAGGTCATGGGCGGTGGCGACGAACGGGGAAGCAACGGCGAGAGAGGGATCGTAACAATGGCCACAGGCTGTGACCAAGAGCGCGAAGGCGAAAGCGACGAGGTAGGCGATGACGACGATAACGGACATGTTGTATCGATAAGATGGGGGTGTTAGACCATTGAGTGTGGTTTAAATATCCCAAATCTCATCGTCGGAGTTCAAAGCTAAGATCTCTTCGATCTCAGGTTCCCTGGTTCTGAGAAAGTTCTCACGAGAGTTCCTAGCTGCTTCTTCTTGTTCTGATCGGGTTCTTGCATCGTCAGGGTGTGGAATACGGATTTGTTCAGGGTGTGTATGTCGTGTGACATGTATTTCTGGATTGTTCATACTAGCCTGTATTGCCTGGTTCAGAAGATCGTAATATCGTTCGGTTGCAAGTGTTATTTCCATTTGCGCTCGTGTGCGGTTAAAATTTTCACTTCCCCTTATGTTCATTCGTCGTTCATATTGCCATTGTTCCGCGGAAATGTCTCTGCCAAGCTGGATAATCCTTTGTAAAGCTTCTGATAATTCAGGGAAGGTTCGTCGTAACCAAACTCTGTGATAAACGTTGTCATATTGAAAACAAGGGTGAACTGATGCTGGAAGGTAATGTGATTCGGCTTCCTGAAACGTGGGTAACTCCCCTAGATCAAAAGAGAGACGATGATACTGGGGAAGGTACTTTGATAAAGCATTATATGGGATCTCTGTATGGCCTTGTGGATGCATTCGTTTGTGAGGAGGTAATCGTGATACTTTAGGCGGTTTTGACATCATTGGGACGTATTTCAGTTTCTGATATATAGAGAGTGTTCATTTGGAAGGGTGTTTAAAGGCAGGAACGAACATCTGCGTGACAGAGTATCTGGTTTTGACAGTAGGAGTGTATCGTCCAACAGTTCTGCAAAATCTCTTGACATAGCGGATATTATGTTTTAATTGGAGGTTGGTGCGATAATAAGTCATAGTGTTGATTGCTTCAAAGATTTCTTCTGTTTTTATATTCTACCAAAATATCCGCAGCATTGCCCAGATGTCGTTCTGGTTCCCAGGTATTGTCATTTGCTCCATAGCCTTTCCATTTGACTAAATATTGATAACCGGCTCCGCGTTTTCGATGTCCAAGGATAGCCTCGATCTCAAACTCTTCTTGTCCATTAACCATATCGGGAGGTGGCATAGTGAAATTCGGGCCGTGCATTGAGGTTTCCTTATATGGAGTGAGGAGCGATGCATGAAACACAGGGTGAATGCGCCATTGTTTCGGTAATTTCAATTTGTAAGTAACTGGTCCCATGACTTGTTCAACCTGGAAGGGTCCTTCCCGTTTTGGTGCTAACTTTCTTGATTGATATGGAATGTGGAGATTCTTGTTTTCGAGCCAGACTTTGTCACCCTTTTCGAATCTGATTGACTTGTCTCTGTATCTATGAGTGACCATTTGTCTAGCTAGTTCGTGAGCGGCTAGGGCTTCCTCTCTAGCTTTTCGGAGCATCAGAAGTCGTTCTTCTGCTGCTGGTGCGGTCATCTTGATTGCTGCCGTAGGGATAGCGATTGGATCTGATCCGTACATAAGTTGAAATGGTGATGTCTTTATTGTGTCGTGATATCGATTATTATGTGCAAATTCAGCGATGGGTAGTAGTGGTTTCCATTTATGAGGTTCATTTGCACAGAACATTCGAAGATAAATTTCGAGTTCTTGATTTACACGTTCAGTTTCTCCATCTGTCTGAGGATGGTAGGCTGTGCTCATTCTATGGTCGATTCCTAGAGCTTTTCGTATTTCTTGAAATACTTTGGCGGAGAATTGCGGTCCTCTATCCGAGATTAAGATGTCAGGAAGTCCAAAGCGTTTGAATATTTCAGAGATATAGAGGTCTGCAGTTCCTAAGGCGTCGATCGTCTTATTGCAAGGAGTAAAAATTACCCCCTTCGTAAGGCCATGGTCCACCGTGACCAGAATGGAGTCATAACCATCAGATATAGGAAGATCGGTGATAAAATCCAGTGTGACTTGTTGAAATGGCCGAGTAGCTTTCGATGGAATAGGGATTAATGCCGGTGAATTTGGGTGGGTATTGACTTTCATCTGTTGGCAAAGTGCACAACCTTCAACCCATTCTTTGACATGTCTATACATTCCAGGCCACCAATAATCACGTTTCAAAAGTGCTAGTGTTTTCAATCGTCCAGGGTGTCCTGAAGATAATGCTTCATGTATCTCCTTAATTAATCGAGTGCGCAACTCAATTCGATCAGGCACATAGATCTTGCCCAAGTAATAAACGATACCATGAGTGTATGTCCAATCTTGTAGTTTGGATTTAATTGGTGGTGCCCTTTGCTTAGTGATAACTTCAATAAGGATGCGTCCAAAATCGTCGTTTGCCATGTATTTCTTTAATTTGCTGGCAAGATCATCATTGATTAGTCGAATAAATCGGTCATTCGGCAAAACCGTGACCGTAGTTTGTTCCTCATCATTTCCCATATGATCTGGCCGTCTGGATAATGCATCTGCTTCGAACATTTTTGTGCCAGGTATATGTTCAATACGAAGATCATATTCAGATAGTAATGATGACCACCGGGCTTGTCGAGGTGTTAAGCGTTGAGCAGTTCGATAGTAGGACAAGTTCTTGTGATCACAATGGACGATGATCGTGTGAGGAGAACCATGTAATAGATGGCGCCATACTGCAAGTCCCTTGATGATTGCAAGCAGTTCTCTGTCATAAATTTGATAATTCTGTTCCGTTGGTGTCAACGCATGGGATATAAATCCACACGGATGGAGTGCTCCAGATTCATCAGCCTGTTTCAGTACCGCTCCAATTGCTTTATTAGAGGCGTCGGTTTGAAGGATGAATGGTTTTGCAGGATTTGGCATTAGCAATACTGGCATAGAGGCGAACCGTTGCTTTAGGGCGTCAAAGGCAAGTTGGCGCTCATTATTCCAGTCAAATGGTTCCGTTTTCTTGGTTAGATCCGTGAGTGGTTTTGCGATTGCTGCAAAGTTTCCAATAAAACGTCTGTAAAAGTTTCCAAAGCCTAGGAATGATCGGACTTGTTTAACCGTTGATGGTACTGGCCAATCAGCTATTCCTGCGAGTTTGATAGGATCCATTCGTATTTTTCCGGGTGAGATGATCATGCCCAAAAATTCAACTTCTTGAACAGCAAATTTACATTTTTCTAACTTCAGGAACAGATCGTTCTCTTCTAATCGATCGAGAACCCTTTTTGTTCGTTCTTCTAGTTCGTTCAAATTCTGAGAACATATCAAGATGTCGTCCATGTAGATAATGAGCCATCCTTCATTAATCATGTCTCTGAAGTATTCGTTCATCATAGTTTGGAATGTAGATGGTGAATTGCATAAGCCAAAGAACATAACAGTTGGTTCGTATAATCCCCTGTTGGTAATGAAAGCAGCTTTCCATTCGTCCCCTTTCTTGATCCTGACGTTATTATATCCCCATCGGAGGTCTAATTTGGTGAAATATTGTGCACCAGCAAGTTTTGTAAGGAGGTCGGATACTAGGGGTAATGGGTATGCATTCTTGATTGTCCAATCGTTTAAATATCTATAATCTTGGCATGGCCGAAGCGCACCACTTTCCTTCTTTGAGACAAAGAAGAATGGCGATGCTTGAGGAGATTTCGACGGTTTGATGTAGCCTTTAGCTAGCTGTTCTTCAATCCATTCGTCCAGCGACGACTGTTCTTTGATTGATAACGGATAGATTTTGCTAACTTTAGGACTAAAACCAGTTTTCAAATCGATAGCGTGATCCCAAGTTCTGGAAGTTGGGAATCGTTCTGATGCCTTTTTCTCAAAGACTGAGCGCCATTTCCCATATTCTGATGGTAATTCCGTTTTTGGTTCATCCTTTTTCAACTGATGTTCTAACGCTTGAGATGCTGACGTCTTAACTCTGATCCAGTAATTGTCTTCTCCCCATTGTTGATTGTCCAATGCCATTTGCCAGATAGTTCCTTCATTCCGTTGTTCATCAATGAGGTGTATCGTTTTATCTCTCCAATCAATAGTAGGATTGTTTTCTTCTAACCAAGGGATCCCCAAAATTAATCGTTGATCTCCTAATTTAGTGATTAGAAACCAGTTGCTGTATCGTTTTCCTCCAATCGAATATTGAATATGGACTCGATGTGTGATTATTCCATTAGTGTTAACCGTTCCATCTGCGTTTCTGACTTTGATTGGTTTTCGCAATTTTTCTTTTGATAACTTGGTGGTTACTTCTTCGTCAATAAAATTCCCTTCTGCTCCACAATCGATTAGAGCCGAAGTTTCAGCGGGTAAATCGGACGTCTCCACAGAAATTGAAAGGCGCTTGTCATTATTCGATCTTACTATTACAGAATCAAGCGCTAACTGTGAATGTCCATTTGTTATGGAAGTGCCAACCGCTGTATGACGCTTCCGGATTAAAAACCCTCGTTTTCGAGTTCATTGAGAAAACCTTCTCGTTCATCAGCCTTCATCCCAGCAAGGATCGCTCTGATGCTTGCAACTGGGTCATTTTTCTTTTCCTTGGGCGCATCTTCAGGGATAGATCTGATCCCCTTATTCTGAAACGATGAGGAGGCCCTGGAGGAGGCGTTTGAAGTGGTATTTCGTTTGGGACAATTCCTTGAAACATGCCCCTGGTTTCCACATCTGAAACATTTTCCAGATTTCATATATTCCTCCTTTTGTTCATCTGTCAAACGTCCAGTGGGCATCGCATTTACTGATCGGATTGATCCACCCCTGTTATTGGTGTTTCGATTAAAATTAGAGCGGTTCCCTTGTCCTGGTTTTCGCCCAAGCGCTCGCATCATTTCCCAAGCGCCATGAAGCTGTTCTGCCTTCTCATATGCTTCTTTCATGGATAAAACATTTGTTTCAAGGATCTTTGTAGCGATACTTTCAGGGAGTCCTTTAACAAAGGCCTGGAGCTGCGCAGTTGTTCCTTTCAATCCTGAAGTACTGATCTCCATACGGAATTTTCTGATATATTCAGGGACTGAAACATCACCCCCTACTCGGAGATTGGCTAGATTGTTCAGCGCTCTGAGAGCACTATTGACTTCTCCCCAATCGGCTAGGAAACGCTTCTTGAATTCTGCCCAGTTCGTCCAAGTAAGGGTTCCTTCTTCCTCATCATCTAATTCATCCTTGATCAGGACTTTCCAATCGTCGAGTTCTTGCCCAAGACAGGCAAGAGTAAATCGAATCTGTTTCTGTGCTTTGCCTTTATAATTATCGTCATTTAAGACAAAGTAATCTTCAAGACTTCCAATGAAAGCCTTTGCTTCGGTTCGTTTTCCTGTAAAAACGCGCATAGGCTGCGGTTTGATATCTCCTTTAGAGGCAGGTGCTGCTACGTCAGATGCCATCTTTTCTGTTTCTTCTTTCGGATCTGTAGGTTCTCCTGTTTCGTCTTTCTTCTTCCCTGATTCTGGATCTCCAAATAGACTTTGTTCGATCTGTTTCTGTTCTAGGAAGTCTCTCCAAGGCTGTATCCCTTTTTCTTGAAGTGCGTATCTATCCTGTGGTGGTGCTCCAGAGAGACTGATGAATTCGTTCCACCAGGAGGATTCTGGTTCTTCAGTGGGTGGATAAAATAGAGAATAAAAGTCTTCTTCTAGATCTTCGTTGATCCACTCGATCCAAACGTTATCTGGGAAGACTTCCTTTCCGTTTCCTTCAATATAATCACCTTCAAAGAGGGATGCTGGTACTGGTTTGTTCTTCTTCTTAGTTCCTGAGCGGAAATACCACCCTGTTCCAGTAGTCGACGGAAAAACCTCTCGTCGATCTAAATAATACTTTCGTCTGAAACGGACAGAGCCGTTCGGTGGTCTGAGGTTTGAGGTTCTGGTATCAATGGTGTCTGGCTAGTGTAGAAACACTGAGCGGTTCTGGGAGTTCCAACTTGTGTTAGGATCGATGCTCTCAACGCAATTCGTTCTAAGTCAACAGTGGCAAGCAGAGTCTCGGTCTGCTCCCAGCCTACTGGACAAGTTCTGGACACTAAGTCAAACGATGACAAAGGTCAAATAAACGACGAGCTCAAAGAGATGAGAGCGAGGAGTTTTCGTTCAGAAGTTGAGAGAAGAATTCGATTAAGTTGGAACTGGAGTCTAGCTACTTTACAAGAAGGTTTATATACATAAAAGAACAAGAGAAATATAAAAGGAAACGTACAGCTAAATACCTAAGAAAGGAAATGTGAAGGTAAAGTAGCTAAAGGAGATGAGCGTCCATGAAACGCATAACAATGATTATATAATAAAGTAAGTCCGTCGACGAAAGGGAAAGAAATTGTAACACACCCGTCTGGTCTGCAACTAGACCTATGTCATACAGAATGTTTACCCATTACTATGTCATGGTTTGCGGCATTCCGGGTCAGCGCTCATTGCTCAATCTCGGTTGGTGCTCAATCTTGGCTGGTGCTCACTCTCACTCGGCACTCATTCAGTCGGCGCTCATTCAGGGTCAGCGCTCATTCTGGGTCAGCACTCATTTCAGCTGCAAGCCTTTCCTACGGCCCCAAGACATGACACAGTGCGCTGGGTGTAACCGCACGTTCAGCGCAAAGGGATACACATTGCATGTGACCAGAACATCAACCTCAGGCTGTCGAGCTGCCTTTCTCTCTCAAGTTAATCACCAAGCAGATACAACTCCTCGTTTTGACAGGGATTATCTGAGTCCTGACAGAAATGTGACTCAGAGTTACCAAGAGGACAAACTTGGAGACGAAGATGCTGAAGAAACAATAGAATTGACACAGAGTCCGATTCGCTATGTCCATCCACCCCTTGATGAAGAGCGCCTACAAAACGGTTCTACTGGGTCACCTCTGAATCAGCTGGTACCGGATGGTTATGAAAAAGAAGAATTTCCCCATGTGCAGGCTGGAGCTCCCACATCCTCTGGCAACACGTCTAGGTACAGTGCGTATCAACAAAAACTCAAGGGTGATGGTGACTATTCCCCTTTTTTGTCCAAGCTGGATTGGGAGATAGCGCAATGGGCCAAGACATGTGGTATCTCTTTAGCAGCTTTAACCCAACTGTTGCAGATTGACAGCATAAGTGTTCATTTTGTTATCAATGGAAGCAAGTGCCGAATGATTAACAAGACCCTTGAAGGTTGCTGAGCTGTTAGGTTTATCGTATAGAAATGCACAGGAGTTAAATAACTTGATCAACAAACATTTGCCTAAGCGACCGCAATTTCGCCACCACCAAATCCGAATTGCCCATGAAAATATTTCGCTATATACACGAGACATTGTCCAATGCATTCAAGAACTGTATGGTGACCCAATGTTTACTCGATACCTCATCCACAGGCCAGTGCGTCACTATACACAATCAAGATCTCATGAATGCCAACAGGCTTACCATGATATGCACACCAGTAACTGGTGGTGGGAGGTCCAGGTTCATACTTTCTAGTATTCACCATGTCCAGCTGACTTATGTATTTTTAGTATGTCCTTGAGACCCAAAAGCCGGGTGCAACCATCATGCCAATCATAATCTCTTCAGACCGGACTCAGGTTACGACATTTGGAACCAAAACGGCATATCCACTATACCTGACAATCGGGAATCTTCCTAAAGCAATACGGTGCAAACCATCATGGCATGGCCAGATACTTCTAGCCTACTTGCCAACTACAAAGCTCAAGACCGTCACCAATAATGCTGCTCGACGTCGCATGTTATCAAACCTTTTCCATTCCTGTCTGCACCAGATACTTAAGCCATTGGAAAACCTCGGAGTTGAAGGAGTCAACATGAAGGACGGTGATGGAACAGAACAACACATGCATCCAATACTTGCATCGTTTGTTGGGGATTACCCTGAACAAGTACTGGTGACTTGTGTGAAGTCTGGTCAATGTCCAAAGTGCAACGTAGCGAAAGAACATTTGGGTCAACCAGCATCGTCAAGCCCATGTGATATCCTCGCAGTTTCCTGTGCTCTTAACCAAACCAACAACTATAGTACCTTTATCGATGCCTGTAGCAAAGCCGGCATCAAACCCATCTTGCAGCCGTTCTGGAAGAGCCTCCCATATGTTGACATATTCCAAGCAATTACCCCTGACGTCTTGCATCAGCTCCATCAAGGCATGTTCAAACACCTTGTTTCATGGCTAAAGCAAGCCTATGGTGCACGAGAGATTGATGCGCGTGCTCAACGACTTGTACCTAACCATCATATCCATTTATTCCCAAATGGGATAACAAGTCTTTCTCGTGTTACTGGCAAGGAACATAACTTTATCAGTCGGATAATTTTAGGAGTGATTGCCGACATGCGCTTGCCCAGTGGCATGGATTCCTCACGCCTCGTGCGCTCTGTGCGCGCACTTCTTGATTTCATATTCATGGCTCAGCTGCCTGTTCTCTCTGCGCACCACCTCCTATTGATGAAGAATGCCCTTGACAAGTTCCACTGTAACAAGCAAATATTTGTTGACCTTGGAATCCGTGACAACTTCAACATACCTAAGCTGCATGCTTGCATGCATTATATGGCCTCAATTAAACTCTTTGGTACGACGGACAACTACAATATGCAGCAAACTGAAAGATTGCACATCGACTATACAAAAGAGGCATTTCGTGCCTCAAATATGAGAGATGAATATCCCCAAATGATGTCATGGTTAGAACGGCGGGAACAGGTCTACTACCATGACAACTATATTCAACAGCAGCGCCATCCCAATAATCCTGATCTCAACTTGAAGCTACCACCTATTCCACCGTTTGTAGGTCAGCGCCACCTCAAGATGACCCGCTTCCCTACGGTACAATCTGTATCAGTCAATGAGCTGGTATCAAAGTACGGAGCTACGTACTTTTATGATGCTTTTGCCCGGTATCTGGTGCTTGTGTGCAATCCAGAAATCACTTGTGCGCAATTGGAGCGTGACATAGTGAATGTCCATATCCCATTTAGAACGGTCTCTGTATACCACCGCATGCGTTTTGAAGATGAAAATCAAGAAACTGTCGACTCGGTTCATATCCAGCCACACCGTCAGGATAGCAAGGTTCCTGGTTGATTTGATACGGTGCTCATCCACTGTGGTGCACAGGACGAGATGGGCCTGCATGGTGCATATAATGTGCCATATCATATTGCTCAATACTGACTCTTGTCCCTACTATATGCAGTGCATCGTGTAGCGCAGGTTCGTGTTATATTCACTATCAACTCAGCAGCACATACAATCCTTTTTGGGCAATCTGAACCTCTGCGGCAGCACCTCGCATATGTCGAGTGGTTCACTCCATTTCTAGCAAACCCGGAGCCACATAGCAAGTTATATAAAGTAGCACGCGCTCTTCAAGGAAACTCTCGCGTTGTCAGCATTGTACCCATAACCAAAATTGTCCAAAGCATTCACCTCTCTCCTCTTCCAGGACCAGCTATTCCCCTTGATTGGAACAGCCAGAATATACTAGATGAATGCCGAAACTTCCTTGTAAACTCGTTTAGTGATTACAGTCACACTTATCAGGTCTTTCAAGAATTTGAGTAAATCACATATATATTAGTTTAACTGGGCAGGTTGATGTATTCTGCGGGTGGCGGGACCTGCAATTAATAGCGGTTTTACTCCTGAAGAGGTGTTTAGAAATTTTCCTATGATTACGAATCTGGGTTTTTCGTGATGATATCGTCTGCGGCAAGCTATTCGAGAATGACGATGTCGACGTTTCAGCTTAACACGTTTTGCGACCTGACTGGCATCCGTCACCGGTTCACCTCTGTAGAATCATGTACGATTTTAATCACATCGCCTCGTTTTTAACAATATCATGTAACTATTTCCGCGATTTCGCCAGCATGCAAGCCGCTGGACCTCCAAAAAAACGCGAGTCTTCATTATCCTGTATAAAAAATAATTGGCGGGTACACGCATGCTTGGACGCTGCGGGTTGCATAAGGTTTTTTTTATAAAAATAAAGGGAGACCGGTTAGTGCGCACCCGTGGACAACCTCGTCTTTCTCCGCCCTCTGTTGATCTCTGTGACCATTTTGAACGCTTCTCGCGCCTCGTCTTTCCTTCACGCTATGGCAGGAATGCAGAGCTACGCTCACGTTCGTCTAAGTTGAGTTTTCTTGAACGCGATTTCAAAGTCCTCCTGATGATGATGGCAGAACCATCAGGGCAGTATCAGTCCCTTCGAATCGCATATTCTGAATTGAGGTCAGGAACCGATATCGGGAGATCGGCCCTGGTAACCTTAATGCAAAAATCGGTTGGAACAATGACATAAATCTTTTGATTTATCTCTGAACTTGGACAGTCGATGAGCGCTGAGCGCCAGTGCAAACACTGGAAAGCTATGTAGTTTTACACCTCCGTGACACCCGACTCCAAAGTAATATACAACCCCTTAGTCGTCAACACCGCCTTCGCATCCGGCGTAAGCAAAATCGTCTGCGTGTCGTCAATCACCACCGCTGGACCCTCCACCTCTTCCCCTACAACCAACTTGTCCAACAGATAGACCGGAGTCCTGTCCATCCTCCCCAACTGCTCAAAGTACACGCTCTGGTACGAATCGGGCTCCGATCGCCCTACCCCAGAGGGGACGAGCGGGTCTTTGGACGCACGGAGCTGGGCAAGTTCGGAGTGGATGGAAGGCCCGAGAGTGTCGAACGTTCTGCCTATCCCTCGAACCTGCGCAAGTCGTGCAATAGGATCCATCAGATAAATAAAATAAAATAATAATAAAACAGAGGCATTGCGAACCTTGATATCGTCTACAATGATGTTCTTGGTATCGAGTAAGAACCCGAATTGAGTTTTGTACTCTTTCTTGAACGCGCTTTCAAAGTCTTCCGCTTCAGACTCTGATGATAACGGCAGAACCATTAGGGCAGTATCGGTCCCTTCAAATCGCATATTGAGCATCCTCTCTATATGGACCCGGCTCCCTTCGAACCCTTGTCGCGTCAGCTCGGCACGAACATCGGATTCGAGCTTGTTCAGGCGAGAGAGGAGTGTGGGGAGGTTGGCATGTGTGTAAAACGTCGATGAGGGTTCTTGAAGTTCAAAGGCACTGTATATGTCGTCAATGGAAACGGGTCAGTGTGGGAGGAGGATAGTACGCACCGATCAGCGAGATGAAGACCGTATGCAGACAGGATAGAGCTATACCGATGTATGATGATGGTGGTAATGCCCAACAACCGCGCGATTTCGCAAGCATGCTGACCGCCTGCACCTCCAAAAGATGCGAGTCTTCATCTCCGGTAAATAGAGGTACAATAAAAACAATTGGGAGGGTACGTACATATGTTTAGATGCTGCATGTCCTCTTGCTTCTGTCAACGCGCGAATAGGCCTGCACATCGACTCGTTGGCGACTTTGATAAAACTACGATGGTGGGTGTATATAAGATTTCTTTTTAAAAAAGGAAACGACACAAAGAAGGATGGCGCGTACCCATAAACAATCTCATCCATCGTCTTCTTTTCCTCGCCCTCCATTGTTGCGTTGATCTCCTCTACAAGTACTTTAAACGCTTTTCGTGTTGCGTCGACGTCCAAGGGTTCCTTCTCGGATTTACCAAAGATTTTTGGGAAATAGTCTGGGATAAGTCTTCCCAAGAGGAGGTTGGCATCGGTGAGAGCGAGAGGACCGCCTTTTCTGTTTCGCGTCCAATTTGAATCAAGTTTTAGTCACTAAGCTAACTGATCGCGTTCCTCAACGCACCGGTAGCATACAGGGCCTGGTTCCGCCCCAGCGCTTTCGGGACCAGTTTGGAAAAGCCCATTTCGGAAGAAGAGACGAGAGCCTCCGCCTGCTGCAACCGTGTTGATGTCCATTTGAGGTGATTGAATTGTGACACCAGCTGTGGTCGTTTCGTATACGAGTTCATAGCGACCATCGAACCGAGACACGTCTGTTGAAGTTCCGCCTACATCTAAGCTGGGATATTTATTATAGAAAAAACAAAGGGGGGAGGGGGAAAGAACGGGTTTTCAGAGAGCAGACGTACCCAATAACAGGTCTCCCGTCTTCTTTATCCCAGCTCGTCAACGCATAACCAACCACGCCCCCCGCTGGACCGCTTAGAATACTCTTCAAGCCCGAAAAATTCCTCAAATCGACCAAACCCCCATCGCTGCTCATAAACTCGACTCTGGGGCTCGCCACATCCACGTCTTTCAGCCTCTCGTCAAAACCTTGGAAGAACCCATCAAGGTATTCTTTCAATATCGGGGTAAGGTACGCGTCTGCGGTGGACGAGACGCCGCGGGGAACCATCTTTATCATGGGAAGCAGCGCAGCAGACTCTGAGACGTGTGTGAAGCCGATAGAGCGCGCCAGACTGCCCACGAGCCGTTCATGGTCCGGGTAGGTGTACGAGTGGACGAGGACGATGGCGAGTGAGCGATAGCCTTCGCGGTAGAGTCGTTCCAAATCAGCCCTGACGGCGCCGTGCAGGTCGGGCTTCTTGATCACTCTGACGGCCTCCCCCGAGAGACCTCTGACGATCTCTCCGGGACCCTCGGCATCCCCTACGCGGTCCCATCCGTTTCCTCTGTATCCTCGCTTTATCGTGACCTTGCCATCTTTCTCTTCAAATTGGACGGCGTGCGCTTCAGATAAGGGATCGGAGGTGTACCCTACGAGCGTGACTCGTTCGTCTACTTCAACGACGGTGGAGTAGAGAGGAGGAGGTCTGCGGATGTTGAGATCGAATATCTTGGGACGAGATTGGTTCCCGATCAGGAGGAGGTCTTTGAAGCCTTTGGTGATGAGGAGTGCATGTTTGTGGCCTTTTCGTTCGAGCAGGGCGTTGGTGGCAACCGTAGTGGACAGGCGAATGTAATCTGGCGAGAATGAGAGGCGGACGGGTCGACATAGGACTCATGGAGGCGCACCGATTTTATCGGTCGGGAGAATGGTTCCTCGCGGTATGTTTTTGCCGGTCGCCAGCTCTAGGATGCGTCGGATGCCTTCGGTAGGTGCATCCCTGTAGTTGGCCGGATCCTGCGAGACTGTTGGGCATCAGTGCACAAGGATATGGATTTGATGCCAAAACTTGCGAAGTTTGACAACAGATTCTTTGGTTTTGGAGGGGTCGCTTGGGTCCGGATATGCTCTGGATGGTGAGGGTGAGCCTGGAAGCTCGATGGGGACTTACGAATATACGTCGCAGAAGGTGCCACCCCTGTCGGCCGAGATGCGGATGGATCTGTCTGGTAGCATGAAATTATGACTCCGCTCCTTCCTATCATTCCAAGGTCAAGGCATAGCAATTGGTAACCGAAGCTCATATGGTTCTCCCGCTTGGATACAGAACACAGCAAATATTTAGCAGAGAATGAACCGATGAAACCGAGATCGTCGTCGCGCGCTCTGCTTCATCACCGCATCACAGCCTATTAGTATCCATGGAAATCAGCTAGATTGGCTTCCCCGCCTTCCCGGTACCACTCATGCTCATGTTGGCGTTCTTTGTTGTCTCCGTGCTGGCATTCTCTGTAGTTGTGCAAAGTATGAACAACAACACGACCATCCTGCTCAAGAAACGAAGCAACTCCTCATATGATGGTCCAATAGACTATGAAAAGACTGCAATACTGATTCCCAGAGATTTTTCACGACGAGCTAATCTTCTTTCAAACCTTAAGCAGGTACTTGATTGATTTTTCATTCATACCAGGAGAAGCCTGACGACCGGCGCTTCTATTTTTCAAAGAAATTTATGGATAAATTAAAACCCCCCCGTAAAGTGGTGTCTGTACCACTTCACAAGACAAAGGAGGGTCTCTTCCTCACGGAAATACTCTTCGGACGAAATCCTCACCCATTTCCTGTCGTCGTAGACACAGGTACGAGTCTCTTTTGGGCCGAACACAGGCCCACAAGCTGGGAGGTTGTGCAAAAGTCAGACACGAAAGGTCCCTATATGTCTAGGCATGCGGGACGTCCAGGATTTAGAGGAATTCTCTACGAGGAAGAAATAAGCTTGGCGGGGATAGCGGGGTTCGCCCGGGTAATGGACGCAGAGGAATTGTTAGGGAAGTGGCAGGCTCTTCTTTATGGGTAAGGATATCCGTCCTTCTATCACTATTGCCTAAATCAGTCCCTATAGTGTCCTCGGGTTGGCTCTGTCCCCTCACGATCCTGAACATTTGCCCGCCGCATTACCCTTTGTCACCAGCTTCTTGACAATATATGCTTCGCCTGTGTTTGCCTTAAGCCTTGCACCCGGGAATCCCGTGATGCATCTTAACGGTACAGATGCAGGGTTCTATACCGGCAAAATCGAGTATCATCCCATTACAAGAATCGATCAAAGCAAAGGGTCACAGCCGTGGCAGATCGGGGGTGCCAATATCTATGTAAATGGTCACAAGGATGTAGCAGCGGGTGTGGAGACTATATTCGACACAGGAACATGGGGAATGTCTGGTCCCCCTGATCAGGTGGAGGAGGTCTACAAGCTCATACGAGGAAGCGAACAATTGCCTGAGGGATATGATTTCTTTCCTTGTTACCGTCCCCATGCTCTCGCTGTAAGATGGAATAAGAAGAAAATATGGAATATTGATCCTGAAAAGTGCGTTTTTCACTCGTTTCGAAGGAATCGAATTCATGAAAGATACATCTAGTTTCAATATTAGCCAACCAGATCTTTCGAAGGAAATTTGCGAAGGGGTTTTGAAGAAAGATCCCCAATCTCGCAATATATGGACGTTGGGCGGGTCGTGAGTACCGACGATTGGACGGTGTTCTTTGTGATTTAAAAGATGACGTTACAGGGCCCTGACGAAGTGGTATTTAGCGTTTGACGCAACTTTGAAAAAACCCCGAGCAGGACTTGCAGAATTGAAGACTCCAGTCCATCAGCCTGCTCATCAGGCTCCTGCCTATCAACCTC
This sequence comes from Amanita fuliginea, assembly GCA_023014435.1. NCBI lineage: Eukaryota > Fungi > Basidiomycota > Agaricomycetes > Agaricales > Amanitaceae > Amanita > Amanita fuliginea. The sequence continues at coordinate 2,092,989 of JAEBUQ010000005.1, forward strand.
CTGCCTATCAACCTCCTGCCCATCAGCATCAAGGCTGAAGGTCCGGGAGATAGCGCCTGGGTGGTAGATGTATGTGAATATCTCGGTAGAACGTTGTCGAATGGAAGCGCTTCGAGTGTAACTCGAGGTCCAAAGGGCGGGCGGTGCGTATTAGAGGAGCTCCATACCAGTTGTCAGGGTATAGCCACGAAGCGCGGATGTGAGCGGTGATCCAGGGATAGTTCATGGCAAGATTTGGCAATCGACGCATCCATACTTGAGAAATCCATTCTTGAGCCCGTGGGTGTGCCATTTGAACTAATCGCCGCTTACGGCAGATGGACATCAACATGGTCCAAGCGTGTGAAGTCTCTAATTTATATTATAATTATAATCATCGAAACCTTCAACCCAAGATGCCTTTCGACCTCTTGACGCGTACAGTCTTGCACCACTATGCCACATCCCCTCCTGGCAATGAGGATGCGTGGTATGGACCGTGGACTACTATCCTCACCACCCTCTTCCCCGCTACCCAAGGCTACATTGTAGCTCCCCAGCGTCGCCTTCGTGATGACCTATCGCCAGATTTCATCATCGAGGTCATGAAGATGTCTGTGGCTCCACTCACCTTTCGGTGTGTCCTCGTCGTCAAAATCAGAAACTCCCAGCACTGGGAGGGTGGAATTCCGAACCTTCAACGCCAGCTCATTCGACAAATCGACGCTTCTTTCGCTGGCTCTGCTTACAAGAAAGTCTACTGGATCGGGGCGATTGGTCCCCATTGGAGGTACGGTGAAAAGGATTATGACGGAGAACTTGAAGATCTCCGGCCCCTGATTGACTGGCATCACGTCACTGATGACCAAGCCTCCTTTGTTGACCTCCAAACTCTAGTGCGCCTTGTGGACGCTCTCTAGTCAGTTTTACTAATGTATTAATCCGCGCTTGATTATTCACCTGTTCGTGCCGTGGCATTCATAATTCAGAACACCATATCCAAGTTATGTTCATTCGTGAAGTAAATATTTAAATTTGTTCGGGGTAGCTTGTTCAACGTTCAATGTTCTTACACATGCTGTTCAACGTTCACGTTCAATATCAATGTTCTTACGCATATATATATTAAGAGCCTGGTTGAACGACAAAAAAACTGCCCGAACCCATCTTGACACCATGCATCATGCATCAAGCTCCAAAGCTGAGTAAGGCAACCACGACGAGAACATCTTCCCACCGGCGAACTTCTCAGTGTCACTACATTCAACCAGTTTACAATGATTCATTCATTTCATAATACAACTTGGAAACACTTAAGCGGCAAACCCAATTCTGTTCCTATACATGGCGGCATAGCATGAGTGAACAATCAAGGGCGATTTGATGAAAACTGACTAGAGAGCAGCGACAAGACCTGCCAGGGTTAGGAAGTCGTCATATGAGGCTTGGTCATGAGTGACGTGATGCCAATCAATGAGGGGCTGGGCATCTTGTCCGTCGTCGTCCTTCTCGCCGTACCTCCAATGTGGACCAATTACTCCGATCCAATAAATTTTATCATGGGCGTTCTCGTTGAAAGCACCATTAATTTGTTCAGTGAGCTGGCGTTGAAGATTCGGAATTCCATCCTCCCAGTGATGGGAGTTTTTGATTTCAACGATGAGGACACACCGAACGGTGACTGGATTTGAATAAACTTTGATGACCTCGATGATGAAATCGGGAACATGACTCTTCGGATCGTCGTGAAGGCGACGCTGGGGAGTTACGATGTAGCCTTGGGCAGCGGGGAAGAGGGTCGTGAGGATAGCAGTCCACGGCCCATACCATCTGTCTTCAGTGGGAGGGGGGGATGTGGTATACTGATGCAAAAGTGTACGCGTCGCGAGGTCGAAGGGCATGTCGTCAACTTGTTGTGAGTTGCAAAAAGGGTGACAACAGCGAGCTTGTAAACCCAACTTAGGGTTCGACGGCAACGGCAACACCAGACAACATTCTGAACTACTTGACTACATCTCGGTACTGGTTATATCACCTCTGGAGGTCAATGGGTTATCAGGCCCCGAGCGACTAACATCGCCAGCGGCTTGGCAGCCCTTGCCCCAAGCTCTACCTAACTTGAAGCAACTGACGGTCTGACCACTGGCGTCATGGTGCTCATCCTAATTTGGCATCTCCAACGCGCTTGCCGTTTATATGTAGTTCACGTTAGCACGCGCCCTTCGTCAAACGAGCTCATTCTGCGGTTGCTACTACATGAGATCAGCGCTTCACCAGTCCAGCGCCCTCAGTCCGCCCACCATTCCCTTTTCGGTTGTCAAGTACTACACTGTCTACTGGTTCTGGTTGGCTTGAGATATATAACATGCAAGGCTCCCTGGAGCCCCGTGTACCCTCTTCGAGTCTGCAGCTTTTGCCATGCGTGCGCTACTAGTATCCTTTCTTCTCCAACTACTTGGGCTCCTTGTCCTGTCTGTGCTGAGCGTATCCATCCCAAGACGCCGGCAAGTGGAAACTCGAATGATGTTTTTGCCTACTACCTTCAACTCTCACACTGCTATGGCAGGACCGCCTCCGTTTGCAACGGACACGCAGAACTATGCTCACGTTCGTACGGGAACGTGACGTTCATTGGATCCCACGATTCCTATGCATACAGCGACGATCCACTAGTAGCCTCACGCGATCAAGACGTAGATATTCAGACCCAACTAAATATGGGCGTTCGGTTGCTTCAGGCCCAATCTCACTGGTACGCGTTTTCGTCGTACCCCGTTCCTCGAGATATTATATATGTATAATCCCGGACGCTTGATAGGTGGAATGGAGAGTTACACTTTTGCCACACGAGTATGTAGTATCCAACTGCGAAGTAGTGTGTCATTTTTTTTATACTCACGTTTTACTCCGCATATATGTAGGCTGCGTAAGCTCTCATCCCAACCCTCGATTTTTGTCATCTACTAAACTTATGATCGTAGGTTCTCTATGACGGTGGATCCGTGCTAGACTATTTGACCCAAGTTAAATCGTTCCTCGACCAAAATCCGAACGAGGTTCTCACGTTCCTTTTCACCAACCCGGAAAGCCAACCGGTCGCCACTGTATGGAAACCTATCTTTGATCAGGCGGGTGCGTTCTGGTCATACATACTCTTCAAGTTATTGATACTTACATACATACATACCATGGCTCCAAAGGTCTCACGTCGTCCATCTACGTCCCGCCACACACCCCGATGAAGTACAACGAATGGCCCACGTTGGGTGATATGATCGATTCCGGAAAACGCGTAGTGATGTTTCTCGATTACGGTGCGGACACGACGGCGGTGAACTTTATTCTCCCCGAATTTGACATGGTGAGTTGAGCTCTTCATCTCTTGAATCCCAACGTCTTTTTTAAAGGATGGAAATACATATGTAGATCTGGGAAACGCCCTACGGAATAACGGATCCTTCGTTCCCTTGTTCCGTCGACCGTATCTCAGGGCCGCTTTCCGTCGCCGACCACATGTACCTCATCAACCATTCGCTCAATAAAGATGTACTTGGAATCGTTGTGAGCGATCCCATCGACGCAGCAACTACCAACGGGGACACTTCGTGCGTGCTGTTTCTTCTTTCCTCGTGTTCTATTTGGACCTCACACTCGGATTGGATGTGTGTAGAATTCTTAACAACGCATATGGTTGTGCGCCTCTCGGCGGCGGTCGCAACCCCAACTTTCTCCTACTCGATTTCGTCGACGAGGGAGATGCGCTCCACGCTGCGGACATGCTCAATGGTGTTGCGTCCAGGTGAGTTACCTTCCGTCCCTCCCGCCCGGCGTGTTCGTGACGAGATTCTTATATTTATTTACAAATCTCCCCGTGTCATTTGCATGGTAACTTGATGATGACAGCGGATCGGGTGGATCGAACAGCCTCAACGGCACAGTTGGGTCGAGTTCCACTGCCAATACTAACAGTGCCAGCAAGTTGACATGGCCCAAGACCCAAGTTCAAATCTTGGTGATACCCATGTTCGTGACGTTTTTGTTGTATCCATAGTTCAGGTGTACATTATGTATTCGTAGCTGTAGATAGATGTAAGACTAGATGTAGATGTTTACTGTTTACGAATTTACGAATGTGAAATGGCGATGCTCATAAGGGAACACGTCAAATAAGGCTGGCGGCTCTTATCAAAGACACTAAATGCGGCGCACAGCATGTCAATGATTTGGATCCTTCTGCGTTAAGCAGAGAAACGCTCGTCATCCACTGGGCCTCTTCGACATTCTACCATTGTGCCGGCCGAGTGTGAAAATAATGTGCGCTCGTGCCGGCTCTCCTATTCAGGAGTTCAAGGAAGGGAATGCACCACCACTGGCAAGATCATGATGGTGTGAAAGGATAAGTAAGCACTGACGGGGTTATCAATCTTACAGTTTCGCAAAGCGTATTGAACCGTATCCACTTACCACGATTGACTGAAACTAGTGTTATCTGGATATTGTGCGTGGGCACAAGCAACTGCTGGTATCATCGATCATCTCTAGGGCATTGGTATATAATGAACGTGCACGTACTATTCACTTTCAGGCTGGTCCGTCTTTCGTCGCGATGCACTTGCTCAATTCTGTCGTCATGCTTGTGCATGTGTGCTGCTGCGTGCGTCCCGGTTTGAAGCTCGTGATTTATCTGTGAGCAAAAGTGTCCGGTTCTGTTGTTTGCTGTTTTCCGATTGCGCAGAGGGAAAAGAGACAGACGGCTTACACTGCGAGACTAGGTTTCTCAAGAAATACGCTAAGCTCTATTCACATCGTGAACCCTCCCGGGCCAGACCATGGCTTGATATTTTGATAGAAACGATCGATAAAGGGATCCCCGATATAGTTGCATTTGCATCAGCAGTACCCCCAAACGACGAAGACAGGACATATTGTGCACAGAATTTTGTGCACGCAATGTTGAGAAATCTGGTCTCACATATTGTATCCAACATTGGTAAGATAAAAAAACAGCGCTGAGGGCGATGCGTGAAGCTTGAAGCCTGTGCCGCAGATTGTTCCACTTGTTCGGGTAGTCACCTTCTCAGTCCATTATCATGAGGTCTGCCTCCAGTTTAGTACAATTTACATACCTTGCTATATGCAACATCGTCTGACCGTCATCGACTATCTGAACTTACTCCATTGTGGAGAGAGGCACAGGACCCCATATTGATGTTGCTCCACGATAAACGGAAATGGAGGTAAATGTCGTGAGAAATGCGGTCACTTTAAGACGCCAGCTCGCGAGCAACTCTCAGGGATTGAATAAATGGAACGGAACTCAATAGAAGCAAGCGAGGAACCCGGGAATGCATACGGGAATAAGTGCTGCGATTGAAGTGCTCGCAAGTGCTGACCGCGATTATTACCACGTGGTCGTTCACATCACAACAACCATGGAGCACCGATCGATCCCGGTCCCCGGAGCGGCATAGAAGAAGAACTCCAGAGCTATCCTGAACTTTCCTGTCACAAAACAAGATACTATTTTGCGGAGGACGAATGAAATTCAGCCTCCGCCGCAGTGAAGCGGCGGGCTTGGTGCCAGTCCCTGACTCCCTAGCACTGGCAGACTTGAGTAAGTTGCACATTTCTGATTGCTAGCCTTGTCAGATGAACATGGTATAATAGGTTTACTCCCTTCACATGCTCACGCCACGCCAAGTGCTGCTAATAATATCTAAGCCTTCGATTGTGCCACTCCCAGCTGGAGTCCGTAAATACCTGGACCATGCCTCTGGCGCGTTCCTTTCTCCAAGTTCATGGTCAGTGTCACCATCTTCTACCGACCTTGCCATGCACTTGTCATGCTCGGCCTGTTTTCACCCCGGTCAACACCCCCACGCAACCAGTGACTGGAGACGAGGACTCAGGGAATGCAAGAGAACGTGTGAGGGCGGCTGAGGGCTTGAGTAAGTTAACTAGCCCACTTACGAGACATAACATCAACGCTCTCATTTTTCGGTTACCCCCAACTTCTTCATTCGGATTGATCATATGGTGCTGTTCACACTTGGTTAGGGAAGGCCGAACAATGCCGACGTGCCTATCCTCATGAGGACGTGAGAAATAAGAACTTCATCTCCCGCACATTCACCTATCTTCGCCGGATGTACATATAAATGGCCCCATGAGTCTATCCATTCGCTTTCACACATCGATAGGTTCGCCATTCGTATTCTCTGTGCTGCACAACCTACTCAGATTCTTCGAGCTTCATGATAACCCTCCAGTCGGACGATACCTTCAAGTTTCCCGCCAATGAGCCAACTTTTGGCGGAGATGACGAGGAACTTCGCCGAAATCTCCTCGCGAATCTTCAAACTGCCTGCATTGTTGAAGCGTACACAATCCCCCTGTACCTCTTTGCAGCGTATTCGATCAAATCCAATGCGGACCGTTGGTCCACAGAAGCGCAAAACACGATTATATGTGCGTTCCGCCTCTCCCACCTTTTTTGTAAATGTCTACTATACCGCGCGCAGCGATCGCTATGCAAGAAATGTACCATCTCGGTCTTGCGGGCAATATTCTGTGCGCTATTGGGGGTAAACCGCGTCTCTACGGTGACAACTATACTCCTCAATTCCCCGCCACGATCTTTTCATCTCAAGTCAAATTGCACTTGGATCCCGCATCTAAGGACACTATTGAAACGTTTGTGAAGGTTAGTCTTGTCGGCTTGTATCCCGTGTCAAGATTCACTGGGTAGTAACTCGTACAGGTTGAAGCCCCGTACGAACCACCCCCTGAAATGATGGCTCGCACGGTCTTGCCTAACTATCATAGCATCGGCGAATTCTATGAAAGACTTAAAAATGGTAAATCCTAATGTCGCCATTATTTCCTTAACCTGGAATGTTTTCTTGCTTAGACCTTGACAAGGCAGCGGAGGGGGATCCTAATTTTTTTCTGCGCGGACCAGAGTCTAGGCAGTTTACCAAAAATGCGTACAACCGTGGCGGTGATACCTTGGCACCCATCACCGATATGGGCGCCGCTAACCGGGCCTTCGACATCATCGTTATCCAAGGAGAAGGCAGTACGCCCGAACAAGCTAAAAACCCAAGCTCCCACTATTCCAGGTTCAAGAAGATCTACGACGAATATGACGAACACCCTTTGGCTTACTACCCTGTGGTAGAAGATCCTGATGCGGCCAAGTGCGCAAACGAAAAGTTTTATCCAGTATGTCAACTAATCTGGTCAGCCAATACATCGTTGACTCGTCCTTCCTCAGGTCATGGTTGCCTGCGATGTTGTCGTACGTGCTACCCTCCATTCTTTGGCATGCTTAGTGACTGATTCGCCAACAGTATTCTTTCATGCTTTTGACGATCGAGATCCTTTGGCAATATGACGATCCGCAAGGTGGTGGAAAACCCACGCGGAATGATCTCATCAGTATCGATCTCAAAAGATCTATGAGATACGTCATTCAGCCCCTCGCACAGTTTCTTGTCCAGCAAACTTTCACGTTGGACGGGAAGACGGTTCACGCTGGCCCTCCTTTCCATGTCTACAAGTTTTCTAGAGGTGTTCAGCCATTGGACGAGTTGAAGGAATGGATGAAAAAGGCAGTCGATAACTATCCAAATGATTTGAAGGGTGTTCAACAGGAAGTGGACCATCTTGTTAACCTTCCAGAATCTGTATTGGATAAAATCTTGTAATTCATGGTACTATGTTTGTTTCTGTGTTTTGATACTTATATCTGTAACTATGTGAGAGCTCAGTTATCCACTTTTTGGAAAGAGCAGAAAGACAACTGGATCAAGCCCTGGAATTACCATGCTACACCATTGTCAAAGTAGCATAGTACCTATACAGGTATTTACACTGTCTTGACATAATTGGACTTGAAAATTGCTTTAGAAAAATCAATGAAGATTCCTGCAGCTCCTGGTTTCCCAAAAGCCTTTTTAAGAGCACTCCAAGTTCTTGCACTGTATTGCCAACATAATGACATAATGAGGATGCAACCTTAAGTGTGATCAACCCAAGTGCTTTCTGTCACTTTTAACAAAATCCTCCCAAATGTCAAGTTTTTTCTGTAGCACATCCTTTGCTTCCTTCTTTGTATCTGCTACATCATAGATTTTTTGTTCTGGCTCATCCAATCCAGTAGCACAAAATTTGGGACCTGTGACATATTGCCAAAGTCCTTTATAGCAGAGAAAGGTGTTCATCACTACATGTTGAAACGATCTTACTCCCAAAAGTCCGTAGGCGTGGGAAAGATCGTGAGAACATCTCGGATTACTCCGATCTCAATCGATCTTATGTAATCTGTCTTAAAACATCTATTTGTACTTATGTACATAATTATAGAGTTCAACGCTATTAATATCTTTGACAGATATTATAGAGTTTGACAGATATTATAGAGTTTGACGGGAGTCATACTCAGACAATAGTGCACCACATGCATGACTGTGCATAGCTGTGCTACACACAGCTATTGACACAGCAATGACTGCACATTATCAAGTGCAATACAAATCATCAGTCAGCACTACTAATATCGCTGACATGATACTAGTAGATAGACAGTATATATACCTGTGTAGGTAGACGTCAATCTACATCCTCTCAGCTACTACAAGGTGATCGCCACAAGCGGACCTTATGTTAAAAGTTAGATTAGATAATTAAGAATTAATTAGATAATTAGAATTAGAATTAATTAGTGTTTTATATTTAACTAAATATCTATTCAGATTATGTGATATCACATGATTAGTCATGTGATTAGTCACATGTCTATAGGCTCATCTAGACTCTGATTACTAATAATAAACTCTTATTTGTACTTGTGTACAAAATTATAGAGTTCAGAGATATTTATATCTTTGACAGATATTATAGAGTTTGACAGATATTATAGAGTATGATGGGACGATTATCAATTGAATTGAATAGTTGATAAGAATCATTTATATTTAGAACATGACTCAGAAATGACTCATATGACTGTGCATTGCTGTGCAATGACTGTGCAATGACTCATACTACTGCGCATGAGTCATATAGCTGTGCACATGAGTCATTTAGAAGGAAATGATGTCATATAGAACATCATAGAATGATTAAAAATAGATAATAATAAAAGAAACTCGTTTAATAGTATTTTTATTATTATATTTTGTACCTAGATTAGGGTTACTGAAATGTATATAAGGAGGGCGTTTTGGACGCTAAGCTTCCCAGTTTTTCCACCTAACACACAGGCAGAATAAGCTATACTACTAAAGATGTAAGTAATTGAAACCTTACTTAGCTAGTGTCCTGTGCTGCTGTATATTGTTTCAATACCTTAGTGACTATCTACAGCTACAAGTAAGTTTTACTTACTTAGCTCTACTATTCTACTGCGCCCCTGTCATGCTCTGCTTCAACAGGTTATGGGCCCCGTCTGCTCGCAGACCTGGTGTCTCACCCCTTGACACCCTGTCTTAAGGACAGGGAGGGACATTGATGCTGTCACAGGCCCTGGGATCACAGAGACGCTTTTGGTTCTTCAATCAAAAGGTAATCAGGTTTGTTAGTAGAAGCCCTAGCTGTAGATCATACCGGATGTATTATCACCCATTTGATATTGGCTAACGTAACCTTGGAGCTCACCAAACAAAGAGCCAGATCAGATCCCTGACAGAGATCTGATCTCCACCTGGAGAGGTGTGAGAATAATACTCGGTGTGGCTTATCTCACCAGCCCCAGGTTTCTGTGTGACCCTGGTAATACAAAAACCATAATCTGGACACGTCCTTATGGACCTGGTGTCTGGAGCGGACAGAGGAATCCGCTTTACCAAAAACCTCCGGGTTTAGGGCCGTCTTAGGACGGATAAGGTTGTGACTAACATGGTCATGACTGAAAGGCTTACGCGCCCCCCTATTGGCCGTGAATAAATTATGCGCTTATATCATTATATGGGTTTTCATCCCATCTTTCTGCGATTATTTAGTAATTATTTCTGTATAAAGGTCGTGCTGCTTGGACATTGTTCCATGGTACACGCAGACCAGTGGTGGGCACTGATTAGCATCCCACTTAGTCATAGGATCGCTCCTTAGCGGCATCTAGTCTACTTTTTATGGAGATCTTACATATCTTTTACCGGTTGTCGGGATTTGATGGAGCCCCAAAACCAAAATCAGGGAAGGAGGATACTTTCCTGATGACGATGAACCGCCAAAAGCGATCTCTGTCCCTGTTAAGGGAAGCACTTGTTGCGCCCTAACCGGGAGTATCCATGACATGCGCCTTCGCTCTTCTCATCAAAAGCGAATGCATATGCTAACTGGAATTTTTTCCAGACCATCCAAACCAAACCAACCCTCCTCTAGTATTTACTTTGTTTTCAAACAAATAAATATATATACAAAATGTCTTTCTCCAATGCTGTCGCCACCTCTGCTGCCGTCTTTGCCGCTGCCGGCAAAAAACCCGTTGCCGGTTCCGGCAACTCATCTCCCCTCTCAAATTTGCCGACCTCGCCTGCTGGTTCCACCGGCAACAAAATGTCTATTGCCAATTTCGGCAAAAACATGGCCGGCATTGTGGCCGATGACGGCTTTTTTACCAATAAAAAAGTCAGCAAACATACCAGCAAATCCGCCACCGGCACCAGCAACACTGGCAATGGCATTGGCAAGTCCGGCAATTTTGTCGGCAACTTGCCTTCTCCCTCCGGCAACTTGGCCGGTCAAAGCGGCAATTCTGCCGCTATAGCTGGATCGTCCTCCAGCTCCTCGTTGTCCTCCGGCAGGAGGATAAATTATTTTGACCTCCTCCCCGAGGAGGCCATTCCTGATTCCGACGGCAAGTCGGAAAATGCAGCCCTGTTTGGTGTAGCTTTGCGCTACAAAGGAAAACAGGTAATTGCGCAATTTAAATTGGGTAATATAAAGGATTCTAACTTGATTAAAAAGCGCGATGTCGGCTGCTCAGCTGACATTATCCGCTCTCCCCGCTCCAACAAAGCGGGTAAGATGCTGGCAAGTCCGGCAAGATCAAGTTCGTCCTCCCTTCCCGCGCTCATTTCGCGCTCGCCCTCTCCTGCTATTAAGCAGGAATCTGTCACACCGCCTCTTCACGACAACATCTTCATGTTGGCTGTGCACAAAAAGAATGCCGGCAAGGCACAAGTTACCGGCTCTGGGCCGTCAAAGGCTTGTGACATCACATTTGCCAATGATCTAATTCGGTGAAACCAGAACGTCATTGCCCAGCACCGGGCAAAAATTGAAGAGGCCAAGAAACGTGAAGAAGAGAGAATTGCCAAACATATTGCACAGAAGGTGCAAGATAACGAGCGGCACATGGCTCGCTCGTTGCAAGGCAAGAAATCTCTTCGCCGTTTCAAAGAAATTCGGGCTAAATACTCCAACCCGAATCCAGTCCCTGTTGGTCAAACAGGGGATATGTCTCTTTCTGAAAGAGACCAAATGGTGATAGACAGAATCACCAGCGGCAATTACAGGCCGCAAACTCCGTTCCCTCATCTAGGGAACACTGAAAACAGGACTCCGATTCCTGTTCCTGGTCCATCCAGGATTACCTATGCTACTACAGCGAGCAGTGGCGTGGGAAATGTGCGTGGTCCCATTTCCTTCCCCAAAAATGAAGATCCTAATAAAGTGTATTCGTTATCTGCTACAGAGCAGAACAGGCACCACGAGAAGTGGCTTGCCACATGGGGAGCAAGGGTCGAGACTGAGGTCTCAAAGTGGGTTGAAGCAGAAAACCCGCTTTCGCTTCGATCCAATAATGGGAACAACGAGGGAGAGACGCGGGAACAATGCGCCAGATGGGCGTACCAGACTTCGGAGTGGCAAAATATTGCCACTGCCTTTGTAAATTTGGGTGTCAACCCAAATAAAATACGCGTAGTTAGACAGAGAAGGAGTGATTCCACTCTTCTCAATAAAAACTTACGAGTTGCCTATGATGCAAATGAGTTAGTTGAGGATGCGAAAATAATGGTCACTACTCATCAAACTACAATTAAGGAAATTGCATCAACAGTCAAAAATGTCGTTAATACTTGTGATACATTATTGTCTCACAATAATACTTTAAAAAACGACATCTTGGGCATGCAAGAATTGGGCATGATCCAAGAAAAGGTGCATTTCCAGCAACGTTTGCGTCATATGCAAACAAATACAGAGGCAAAAGTTGTAATTTCTAAATTACAACAAGAAGTACAAGAGCAAAAGAACCGTGCAGATGCAGCGGAATCTTGGCTCGATTCTGACAAAGCAAAGTATGATCTGTCTCGAGAGAAGAGACAACTCAAAAAGCAACATCAGAAAGAAAATCGGCTAAAAAAGAAAGAAGCCGATAAGGTTATCATTACCGCCCGCTCCAAAGAGCCTAGAAATTGTGTACCTTCACACGATGAACTTAAAGAATCGAAGGATCAAACCTTCGAGGATTTATTGTATGGCTCTGATAATTCCCACTGGGAGTTATCTGATGATGAAAATAGCACATTCAAAAAGGCTCAGAGTGATCGAGCTCTTGAGCAGGGTGAATTACTATTTGTGCATAGCACAAATAGAGTATTCAGACACACATCAGAACAACCTGTTTGGTGAAAGCCAGGCATGTGTTATTTAGCAGCCATTAAGTTACGTGCACTGTCTAAATATGTGTGGAAGACATATCCTACCATCAAGGAAATGTCTACAATAAGCTATTTATTACGCAAAGACGTTGGCTTCACCCTCATTGAACAAAAGAATGAGCATTTTCATCTCCAAATTGCCCATAAAGGAAAATATGGTTGGGCAAATTTGGATAAAATGGCTACATCAAATAAAAGCCATTGGACTGTCAGAGTGGACAGTAATGATAAGGAGAAGGTTCCCATCCTTAAAGGGTCTAGTAATTGGACAACATGGGAATGATTAATGAGGGCACTGCTTCAGTCCAAAAGTGTATGGCAATATGTCTCAGGGGGAGTCGTTCATGATCCATACACTGAAGCTGATCAGAAGAAAATGAATGCTGATAGCATTCAAGCTGGTCAGGTTGCAGCTCTTACCCAGAAATGGAAGTTGCACCAAGAATTCCTTGAAAATGATGGAAAAGCCTTGGGATTAATATCCCTTTATCTGTCTCAACCCCTTAATATATATATCAAGGGAACATCAAAGGAAACTTGGGATGCACTTATAGCTGCATTTTCTAATCCTGGAGCAGTGGGCGTCTTTAATATATATAAAGATGCAAAATCTTGGGAATTCCCTAAAGGGAAAAGTCCTGCGGAGTCAGTCCATGATCTAATGCAGAAATGGGCTAGAATGGAGGCTAATGGCAAGAAATTCGATGAAGATTTCCAAGTCATGGAAGTCTTAGATCGATTGCCATCATCTTGGGATTCCTTTAAAACTTATTGTCTCCTAAAATTCAAACTGGGGACAACCAAGTTAAAGGACCTCATTCCTGAAATAGAGAATGAGTGGCAGCAACGTAAAGCTGACCAAGGTGCTCCTTCTGCACACTTTGTTTCCAAAGGAGGAAATAAATTTTCCAAAGGCAAAAAGTCTTATAAAAAGCCGTTCACTCCTAATGTGAACATGCCTAAAGGGAAATATGTGCAAAATAATGCACAAGCAGGACCAAGTAATCAACCTGCATATGTACATACCTCCTGGGAATCAAAGAGGACCTAAATGGGTAAAAAACAATCGCAATAGAGAAAATAGAAAGAGGAAACTCAATCTTATCTCTAAAGCTACCCATTACCCTGAGGAGCTTTCCAAGAAGGAACGGCAAAATCTTAAACGATTTGCCAACATGGTTATCACAGATAATCATGATAGGATGAATGTGGATACTCCACAACCTTCATCTTCGAAACTAGTGGATAGAATTAGTCCAAATATAGACCAAGTCGATCCTGAGACTAAGAAAATCTTATCTCGGATCAGAGATCTTAAAGGAAAAGGCAAAGATCTCATTGAAGAAGACTTTGGTCTGGCACATTCTATTACAGGCAAAAATTGTTGCATTGATGATGATAATGCCTTACAAAGTATCGAAGAAGATGTGGTTGAAATACCACAATTAGAAACTGGTTACTGGGATGAACCAGCAAAGTATGCTTTTCTCACTAGTCATATTCAAAATACTGATAGAAAATCAGTAGTGATGATGACTATGGACACCACGAAGGATACTATGATGACTTCCATGATGATGGATTCTAGTCATAGTACTGGTAAGTTTGTAAATAGCAGATGTAAAAGTAGCTTAATAGCTGCTAATGTATTAAAATCTGCTGTGTCCTTAAATAAAAATGAGAATAAGAAATATTGGATAATAGACTCTGGTGCTTCAGTGCACATATGTAACTAATAACAAACATGATTTTGTTGAGTATCATCCATATTCTGAACCAGAGGAAATAAAAACAGCCGATTCAAAATCAGCTGCTACCATACTAGGTCAAGGAACTATGTTTCTTGAATTTAAAAATCCTAAGGGACAGAGACATATCGCTAAATTGGAAGTGTGTTATATGCCAAAGGCTTCACACAAATTAATTTCATTGGGTCAATTAAAAATCGCTGGTTACGTTGAAGCCTCAAACAGTGATAATATGGTATTTTCTAAAAAAGGAAATGAACTTATAATTGCTAAACCAAAAAACCGGTTTGAACCAATTCATTGGGCAGAAGTAATTATAAAGAAAATGAACAAAGTCATTAATTTGGCTGATTTTACAACCTGGCATAATCATATGGCTCATGCAAATAAAAATGTGATAAGAAATATGAGCCAACATATGAAAGGTTTTGATGGGAGAATCACAATACCATCAGAAAACAATATATGTTCTGGATGTGCACAAGGAAAGATGCATAATAAATCTTATCCTGTATCACAAACATGATCAAAACAACCTTTAGAGTTGTTACATGCTGATTTGTTAGAATTCCCTCAGGAATCTTACCATCGTAAAAAATGGTGTCTTATGATTCTTGATGATTATTCTTCATATGCTTTTCTGGCATTCCTACGATCAAAATCAGAAACATTTCAACATTTTGTTGACTTTGTTGAACTATTTGAAAACCAAACAGGACACAAAGTTAAACGTTTCAGATCGAATTGAGGGGGAGAGTTTAAATCAAAGGAATTTGACCAATTTCTAAAACAAAAAGGCATATTGCGTGAACACAGTGCACCTTATATCCGCCAACAAAATGGTCGTGCAGAAAGATTAAATAATACTATACTTGAAAAAGCAGAAAGTATGAGACTCCGTGCACAATGTCCCAAATTATGGTGGGAATTTGCAATGGAAACTGCTATTCATGTATATAATTGCACACCATTAAAAAGAACAAAATGGGTAACACCATTTGAAAACCTTTACAATAAAAAGCCAGAAGTTCATTACTTTAAAACATTTGGATGTCTCGCATGGGTATTCATACCTAAAGAAATTAGACAAAATAAGCTTGCACCAAAAGCAGAAGCCATGACATTCATTGGCTATGAAAATGGTTCAAAAGCTTATAAATTCATGCGAAACAATAATTCCATATTTGTTGGTGTTCAATCAATATTTGATGAACAAAAATTTCCTAGAGCTGAAAAAGGCCAAAATGAGAGACTATTCAAAAGTCCACCAGGTATTAATACTTGGGAAAATGATGAAAATTCCAATAAGGGACAGGACTCTGATTCCAATTCCCACATACATCATGGTAGTCACTCTGATGATAGTGACAGTTGTTAAGATCGATGCTCTCAACACAGTTCGTTCTAAGTCAACAGTGGCAAGCAGAATCTCGGTCTGCTCCCAGCCTACTGGACAAGTTCTGGACGCTAAGTCAAACGGTGACAAAGGTCGAATTAACGACGAGCTCGAAGATGAGAGCGAGGAGTTTCGTTCAGAGGTTGAGAGAAGAATTCGATTAAGTTGGAACTGGAGTCTAGCTACTTTACAAGAAGGTTTATATACATAAAAGAACAAGAGAAATATAAAAGGAAATGTACAGCTAAATACCTAAGAAAGGAAATGTGAAGGTAAAGTAGCTAAAGGAGATGAGCGTCCATGAAACGCATAACGATGATTATATAATAAAGTAAGTCCGTCGACGAAAGGGAAAGAAATTGTAACATTACCCCCTTCGTATGCAAGAAGTCACCGACTTCTTAACCTGTTCCCCAACCATGGTTTCCACCATTTGTCCACCCATGATCCCTTCGCGATTTCAACCATTCGGCGATGGTGTTGACATCATGGTTAGCGGTTTCGAACCGCCATTGCAACGTCCTTGTAATATAGTCGAGCTGGACCGTTTGTTCAAGGATCGCATCGCGTTCTTCATCCGTGATGGTGTGAGGGTCAGTGGTGAGGGCGGTGTTGAGCATGGCATCGAGGGGTCCGGCAAAAAGCTGATAGTCAACGATGAAGGTGGCGAGGGCTTCCTGAGCCCGAAGAAGGGTGGCGTTGGGGATCCTGGCGAGAGGTGGTGTGGGTGGAGCGGGTAAAGGTGCTTCTTCTTCAATAACAAAGTCCGCGAGCTCATCTGGATGTTGGTGGAGGTCGGCGACGGTGGACGAAGGGGAGGCAGGCCAATTCGGGAAAAGATAATCGTCGATGGTGGTGGTGACGGTGACGAAGACCTCAATAGGGAGGTCATGGGCGGTGGCGACAAACGGGGAAGCAGCGGCGAGAGAGGGATCATAACAATGGCCACAGGCTGTGACCAAGAGCGCGAAGGCGAAAGCGATGAGGTAGGCGATGACGACGATAGCGGACATGCTGTATCGATAAGATGGGGGTGTTAGACCATTGAGTGTGGTTTAAATATCCCAAATCTCATCGTCGGAGTCCAAAGCTAAGATCTCTTCGATCTCAGGTTCCCTGGTTCTGAGAAAGTTCTCACGAGAGTTCCTAGCTGCTTCTTCTTGTTCTGATCGGGTTCTTGCATCGTCAGGGTGTGGAATGTGGATTTGTTCAGGGTGTGTATGTCGTGTGACACGTATTTCTGGATTGTTCATACTAGCCTGTATTGCCTGGTTCAGAAGATCGTAATATCGTTCGGTTGCAAGTGTTATTTCCATTTGCGCTTGTGTGCGGTTAAAATTTTCACTTCCCCTTATGTTCATTCGTCGTTCATATTGCCATTGTTCCGCGGAAATGTCTCTGCCAAGCTGGATAATCCATTTTAAAGCTTCTGATAATTCAGGGAAGGTTCGTCGTAACCAAACTCTGTGATAAACGTTGTCATATTGAAAACAAGGGTGAACTGATGCTGGAAGGTAATGTGATTCGGCTTCCTGAAACGTGGGTAACTCCCCTAGATCAAAAGAGAGACGATGATACTGGGGAAGGTACTTTGATAAAGCATTATATGGGATCTCTGTATGGCCTTGTGGATGCGTTCGTTTGTGAGGAGGTAATCGTGATACTTTAGGCAGTTTTGACATCATTGGGACGTATTTCAGTTTCTGATATATAGAGAGTGTTCGTTTGGAAGGGTGTTTAAAGGCAGGAACGAACATCTGCGTGACAGAGTATCTGGTTTTGACAGTAGGAGTGTATCGTCCAACAGTTCTGCAAAATCTCTTGACATAGCGGATATTATGTTTTAATTGGAGGTTGGTGCGATAATAAGTCATAGTGTTGATTGCTTCAAAGATTTCTTCTGTTTTTATATTCTACCAAAATATCCGCGGCATTGCCCAGATGTCGTTCTGGTTCCCAGGTATTGTCATTTGCTCCATAGCCTTTCCATTTGACTAAATATTGATAACCGGCTCCGCGTTTTCGATGTCCAAGGATAGCCTCGATCTCAAACTCTTCTTGTCCCTTAACCATATCGGGAGGTGGCATAGTGAAATTCGGGCCGTGCATTGAGGTTTCCTTATATGGAGTGAGGAGCGATGCATGAAACACAGGGTGAATGCGCCATTGTTTCGGTAATCTCAATTTGTAAGTAACTGGTCCCATGACTTGTTCAACCTGGAAGGGTCCTTCCCGTTTTGGTGCTAACTTTCTTGATTGATATGGAATGTGGAGATTCTTGTTTTCGAGCCAGACTTTGTCACCCTTTTCAAATCTGATTGACTTGTCTCTGTATCTATGAGTGACCATTTGTCTAGCTAGTTCGTGAGCGGCTAGGGCTTCTTCTCTAGCTTTTCGGAGCATCAGAAGTTGTTCTTCTGCTGCTGGTGCGGTCATCTTGATTGCTGCTGTAGGGATAGCGATTGGATCTGATCCGTACATAAGTTGAAATGGTGATGTCTTTATTGTGTCGTGATATCGATTATTATGTGCAAATTCAGCGATGGGTAGTAGTGGTTTCCATTTATGAGGTTCATTTGCGCAGAACATTCGAAGATAAATTTCGAGTTCTTGATTTACACGTTCAGTTTCTCCATCTGTCTGAGGATGGTAGGCTGTGCTCATTCTATGGTCGATTCCTAGAGCTTTTCGTATTTCTTGAAATACTTTGGCGGAGAATTGCAGTCCTCTATCCGAGATTAAGATGTCAGGGAGTCCAAAGCGTTTGAATATTTCAGAGATATAGAGGTCTGCAGTTCCTAAGGCGTCGATCGTCTTATTGCAAGGAGTAAAAATTACCCCCTTCGTAAGGCCATGGTCCACCGTGACCAGAATGGAGTCATAACCGTCAGATATAGGAAGATCGGTGATAAAATCCAGTGTGACTTGTTGAAATGGCCGATTAGCTTTTGATGGAATAGGGATTAATGCCGGTGAATTTGGGTGGGTATTGACTTTCATCTGTTGGCAAAGTGCACAACCTTCAACCCATTCTTTGACATGTCTATACATTCCAGGCCACCAATAATCACGTTTCAAAAGTGCTAGTGTTTTCAATCGTCCAGGGTGTCCTGAAGATAATGCTTCATGTATCTCCTTAATTAATCGAGTGCGCAACTCAATTCGATCAGGCACATAGATCTTGCCCAAGTAATAAACGATACCATGAGTGTATGTCCAGTCTTGTAGTTTGGATTTAATTGGTGGTGCCCTTTGCTTAGTGATAACTTCAATAAGGATGCGTCCAAAATCGTCGTTTGCCATGTATTTCTTTAATTCGCTGGCAAGATCATCATTGATTAGTCGAATAAATCGGTCATTCGGCAAAACCGTGACCGTAGTTTGTTCCTCATCATTTCCCATATGATCTGGCCGTCTGGATAATGCATCTGCTTCGAACATTTTTGTGCCAGGTATATGTTCAATACGAAGATCATATTCAGATAGTAATGATGACCACCGAGCTTGTCGAGGTGTTAAGCGTTGAGCAGTTCGATAGTAGGACAAGTTCTTGTGATCACAATGGACGATGATCGTGTGAGGAGAACCATGTAATAGATGGCGCCATACTGCAAGTCCCTTGATGATTGCAAGCAGTTCTCTGTCATAAATTTGATAATTCTGCTCCGTTGGTGTTAACGCATGGGATATAAATCCACACGGATGGAGTGCTCCAGATTCATCAGCCTGTTTCAGTACCGCTCCAATTGCTTTATTGGAGGCGTCGGTTTGAAGGATGAATGGTTTTGCAGGATTTGGCATTAACAATACTGGCATAGAGGCGAACCGTTGCTTTAGGGTGTCAAAGGCAAGTTGGCGCTCATTATTCCAGTCAAATGGTTCCGTTTTCTTGGTTAGATCTGTGAGTGGTTTTGCGATTGCTGCAAAGTTTCCAATAAAACGTCTGTAAAAGTTTCCAAAACCTAGGAATGATCGGACTTGTTTAACCGTTGATGGTACTGGCCAATCAGCTATTCCTGCGAGTTTGATAGGATCCATTCGTATTTTTCCGGGTGAGATGATCATGCCCAAAAATTCAACTTCTTGAACAGCAAATTTACATTTTTCTAATTTCAGGAACAGATCGTTCTCTTCTAATCGATCGAGAACCCTTTTTGTTCGTTCTTCTAGTTCGTTCAAATTCTGAGAACATATCAAGATGTCGTCCATGTAGATAATGAGCCATCCTTCATTAATCATGTCTCTGAAGTATTCGTTCATCATAGTTTGGAATGTGGATGGCGAATTGCATAAACCGAAGAACATAACAGTTGGTTCGTATAATCCTCTGTTGGTAATGAAAGCAGCTTTCCATTCGTCCCCTTTCTTGATCCTGACGTTATTATATCCCCATCGGAGGTCTAATTTGGTGAAATATTGTGCACCGGCGAGTTTTGTAAGGAGGTCAGATACTAGGGGTAATGGGTATGCATTCTTGATTGTCCAATTGTTTAAATATCTATAATCTTGGCATGGCCGAAGCGCACCACTTTCCTTTTTTGAGACAAAGAAGAAGGGCGATGCTTGAGGAGATTTCGACGGTTTGATGTAGCCTTTAGCTAGCTGTTCTTCAATCCATTCGTCCAGCGACGACTGTTCTTTGATTGATAACGGATAGATTTTGCTAACTTTAGGACTAAAACCGGTTTTCAAATCGATAGCGTGATCCCAAGTTCTGGAAGTTGGGAATCGTTCTGATGCCTTTTTCTCAAAGATTGAGTGCCATTTCCCATATTCTGATGGTAATTCCGTTTTTTGTTCATCCTTTTTCAACTGATGTTCTAACGCTTGAGATGCTGACGTCTTAACTCTGATCCAGTAATCGTCTTCTCCCCATTGTTGATTGTCCAATGCCATTTGCCAGATAGTTCCTTCATTCCGTTGTTCATCGATGAGGTGTATCGTTTTATCTCTCCAATCAATAGTAGGATTGTTTTCTTCTAACCAAGGGATCCCCAAAATTAATTGTTGATCTCCTAATTTAGTGATTAGAAACCAGTTGCTGTATCGTTTTCCTCCAATCGAATATTGAATATGGACTCGATGTGTGATTATTCCATTAGTGTTAACCGTTCCATCTGCGTTTCTGACTTTGATTGGTTTTCGCAATTTTTCTTTTGATAACTTGGTGGTTACTTCTTCATCAATAAAATTCCCTTCTGCTCCACAATCGATTAGAGCTGAAGTTTCAGCGGGTAAATCGGACGTCTCCACAGAAATTGAAAGACGCTTGTCATTATTCGATCTTACTATTACAGAATCAAGCGCTAACTGTGAATGCCCATTTGTTATGGAAGTGCCAACCGCTGTATGACGCTTCCGGGTTAAAAACCCTCGTTCTCGAGTTCATTGAGAAGACCTTCTCGTTCATCGGCCTTCATCCCAGCAAGGATCGCTCTGATGCTTGCAACTGGGTCATTTTTCTTTTCCTTGGGCGCATCTTCAGGGATAGATCTGATCCCCTTATTCTGAAACGATGAGGAGGCCCTGAAGGAGGCGTTTGACATGGTGTTTCGTTTGGGACAATTCCTTGAAACATGCCCCTGGTTTCCACATCTGAAACATTTTCCAGATTTCATGTATTCCTCCTTTTGTTCATCTGTCAAACGTCCAGTGGGCATCGCATTTACTGATCGGGTTGATCCGCCCCTATTGTTGGTGTTTCGGTTAAAATTGGAGCGATTCCCTTGTCCTGGTTTTCTTCCAAGCGCTCGCATCATTTCCCAAGCGCCATGAAGCTGTTCTGCCTTTTCATACGCTTCTTTCATGGATAGAACGTTTGCTTCAAGTATCTTTGTAGCGATACTTTCAGGGAGTCCTTTAACAAAGGCCTGGAGCTGCGCCGTTGTTCCTTTCAATCCTGAAGTACCGATCTCCATACGGAATTTTCTGATATATTCAGGGACTGAAACATCACCCCCTACTCTGAGATTGGCTAGATTGTTCAGCGCTCTGAGAGCACTATTGACTTCTCCCCAATCGGCTAGGAAACGCTTCTTGAATTCTGCCCAGTTCGTCCAAGTAAGGGTTCTTTCTTCGTCATCATCTAATTCATCCTTGATCAGGACTTTCCAATCGTCGAGTTCCTGCCCAAGACAGGCAAGAGTAAATCGAATCTGTTTCTGTGCTTTGCCTTTATAATTATCGTCATTTAAGACAAAGTAATCTTCAAGACTTCCAATGAAAGCCTTTGCTTCGGTTCTTTTTCCTGTAAAAACACGCATAGGCTGCGGTTTGATATCTCCTTTAGAGGCGGGTGCTGCTGCGTCGGTTGCCATCTTTTCTGTTTCTCCTTTTGGTTCTTCTGGTTCTCTTGTTTCGTCTTTCTTCTTTCCTGATTCTGTATCTCCAAATAAACTTTGTTCGATCTGTTTCTGTTCTAGGAAGTCTCTCCAAGGTTGTAATCCCTTGTCTTGAAGTGCGTATCGGTCCTGTGACGGTGCTCCAGAAAGACTGAGGAATTCGTTCCACCAGGAGGATTCTGGTTCTTCAGTAGGTGGGTAAAATAAAGAGTAAAAATCCTCTTTTAGATCTTCGTTGATCCACTCAATCCAAATGTTATCTGGGAAGACTTCCTTTCCGTCTCCTTCAATATAATCACCTTCAAAGAGGGATGCTGGTACTGGTTCGTTCTTTTTCTTAGTTCCTGAGCGGAAAAACCACCCTGTTCCAGTAGTCGACGGAAAAACCTCTCGTCGATCTAGATAATACTTTCGTCTGAAACGGACAGAGCCGTTCGGTGGTCTGAGGTTCGAGGTTCTGGTATCAATGGTGTCTGGCTAGTGTAGAAACACTGAGCGGTTCTGTGAGTTCCAACTTGTGTTAAGATCGATGCTCTCAACACAGTTCGTTCTAAGTCAACAGTGGCAAGCAGAATCTCGGTCTGCTCCCAGCCTACTGGACAAGTTCTGGACGCTAAGTCAAACGGTGACAAAGGTCGAATTAACGACGAGCTCGAAGATGAGAGCGAGGAGTTTCGTTCAGAGGTTGAGAGAAGAATTCGGTTAAGTTGGAACTGGAGTCTAGCTACTTTACAAGAAGGTTTATATACATAAAAGAACAAGAGAAATATAAAAGGAAATGTACAGCTAAATACCTAAGAAAGGAAATGTGAAGGTAAAGTAGCTAAAGGAGATGAGCGTCCATGAAACGCATAACAATGATTATATAATAAAGTAAGTCCGTCGACGAAAGGGAAAGAAATTGTAACAACAGTGATGATGACACACCCAAGAAAAGAATCTTTGATTATCAGTCAAATCATGATACTACATATGATGATCGCAGTAAATTGTCTCATGATAATGATAATGACAAAGGGCTTGAAGATTCATATATAAATCCTGATCAAGAAAATCAGGATAGATTGGAACAAAATATGAATCGATCTATTCAACCTCCTGAACAAACAAGACGTTCAGAGAAAGGGAAAGCTAGAAGAGATGAGAGGTTCAATGAAACTCTTAGAAGGACTTCCAGAATTAGAAAACCTAAATTCCTTTCTGATAATTTCTATGGGGAGAAAGATCCTCTGGAAATAGAAAAAGAATCGAAATCAGATTGGGAGAAAAGGATTTTTGGAAAAGGAAGAGGGAAATTTAGACCCATCTTCAGTCCTACATCTTCACGAAAAGCACTTCAAAATCCATTGTATAGAATGGATGAAGAACTTGAAATGGATAAACAATCTAGTTCAGAATCTGAACAAGAGTATAAGACTCTGTCTGACTCTGGTTCTGAACACAAAACTAAAAGTAAAAATGAATCTGATAAAGATTCAGAAAAAGATAAAGATAGTGATCCATTTAATTCAAGTGAAGATGAAATAGATAAAAATCTATTAACTAAATCACCTAGTGATGAGTTAATAAGCTTTCTACAAAAAATGCACAAAGAAGGAGGAAATAATTTTGTAAATTATCTTCTTTCAAAGGCCATTAGTCCAAATTATTCCAAAAATGTGGAACAATGGACATATAAAGATGCCTACAAATTAAAGGCTACTGACCCAAAAGAATGGGAGCAATGGCATAGTGCAATGAGAGAAGAGATAAAAGCCCTTGAAGATCGTGATGTATGGGAATTAGTACCATGTCCTAAAAACCGCAAACCTGTAAAATGTAGATGGGTTTATGCAGTTAAAAGTGATGGTCGAAAACATGCTCGACTAGTTGCTAAAGGATTTTCACAAATACCTGGAGTTGATTATGATGATACATTCTCACCAGTTGCACAATTTGAAACTGTGAGACTCCTTATGGCTACAGCAGCGCTAGAAGATTGGGAAATTGAAGCGCTAGATGTAAAGACAGCTTTCCTGTATGGTGATCTTGAAGAAGATATCTACATGGATCAGCCAGAAGGATTTATCATCTCTGGACAAGAGCATAAAATCTATAAACTCAGAAAAGCCTTATATGGACTTAAACAAGCTTTGTTAGCTTGGAATAAGAAAGCAAACAAAGGCTTAAATGAATTAGGCTTTGGACGATGTCTCTCAGACACAGGAGTCTATGTTTGCTATAAACAAAAATCAACTATAGTTGCTATATTATATGTTGATGACGTGTTATTCATGGGTGATAATAGAAAATTACTCATGGAAATAAAACACAAATTTATGAAAAAATGGGAATGTAGAGATTTAGGACCCATTACTGAATATCTTGGAATGAAAATAGTCCGAGATAGGAAGAAAAAATTGATTACTCTTGATCAAATTAATTATGCAAAAAAGATAGTTAAAAGATTTGGTCAAGAAGATGCAAAACCTGTGCGCACTCCATTACCAGCAGGATATATACCTGCAGCAAACACAGGTCAAGCAACTTCTCAAGAGAGAAGTTACTATCAATCAATTATTGGATCCTTATTATATCTTACACTTGGCACAAGATATGATATTACTCAGGCAGTAATCATGATGTCACAATTCATGGTTAATCCTTCTAAAGAACATATTGTCAAAGCCTTATACATCTTGAAATATGTTAATTCCACAATAAATGGAAAAATAACATATAATGGCTTTGATGAAGAAGGATTAAATGCTTATGCTGATGCTGATTGGGCAGGAGACCAAATCACGCGTAAATCAGTAACGGGTAATCTTGTTCTACTGGCAGGAGCTCCAATTAGTTGGATTTCTAGAAAACAGAAAACTGTTGCATTATCTTCCACAGAAGCTGAATATATGAGCTTATCAGATTGCTCACGTCAGATTATGTGGATAAAATCCTTATTCAAAGAATTAGGATTTAATGTTGGAGCTATTGATCTCAATGTGGATAATGTTACAGTTTCTTTTCCTCTTCTATGATGGACGTTTTACTATTACATCATCATTACTATACGATTTAGAGGACGTTTATCTCCTTTTGCTAATGCTTTCACATTTCCTTTCATAGGTAGTTAGCTGCGCTTACTGCGCATTCCCTTTATAGTTTTCTTTGTTCTCAAAATGTATATAAACCCTAGAATATCCTCCTGTACATTCCCTAGTTCCAACTTAATCAAATCATACTCTCAACTTTGACTCTTGCCTGCCTAGGACAGGAACTTGACGATTGGAAGGTTCTAATCAAAGAGGAACTAGACAATGATGAAGAAATGACCCTTACCTGGACGAGTTGGGCCGAATTCAAGAAGCGCTTTTTAGCGGATTGGGGTGAAGTTAACAGCGCACTCAGGGCCCTGAACAATTTGGCCAATCTATATAGAAGGGGACAAACTGTGGGAAAGGTACCGCTTAGTCACTGCTGACCAATCATGTGGTAACTCTGCCATAATGGTGACCAAATGCTTGCTAAGCTGACAAAGCCTGACTAATAATTCGACTAAGCAATTTGTAAGCAACCTTTTGCACATTAAAATTCAAATAAAATTCAAATAAATATTGCAAAAATTGCAACATTCCCAGGGTTGCTCAGGGACTGTCACTTCTGTCACATGACCATCTCCCAGTCACAGACCCAGTTACATGTCACAACCACACACACATATGTCACATGTCACACACCAACAATCCTCCAGTCACATATCACAACCACACACACACACCAGTCACATGTCACACACCCTATAGTCTCAAGTCACACACCACACTCCTGCCACATGTCACAAACATTAACATGCCACAAACCAACACCACCTCAGTCACAGGACCATCTACCCAGTCACATGTCACACACCCACACACCATACACATACAGGGACTCTCCCCATTCACTGGGTCACCTCAACCATAGGAGTCACATGTCACACACCAGACAGGGATTGTGACACCTTGGGACACTCCAGTCACAGTCACAACACTTGCATAGGGACTCTCTGTCACACCACACACACCAACACTCCAGTCACATATTACACAGTCCTGTCACATGTCACACACCACACAGGGCAGTCACATGGACATCCCAACCATAGGTGTAGCATGTCACACACCACACAGGGCAATCAATCACAGTCACAGTACAGCACACAGGGACTCTCACCCCCAGTCACAGGGTCAGGGACATCACTCCAAGCACAGAAATCACATGTCACATGTCCCAGTCACAGATTCAGGGGCCATCACCCCAGCTACATATTACTCCAGTCACATGTCACACCACAGGTCCAGTCACAGGGCACCCCACTCATATATGACACCACCTCCAGAGCATTCACACACAGGGCAATCAAGTGACAGAGTACTCCAGTGATGTGTCACAGAGCACTCCAGCCACATGGCATGCAGACACCACACAGGGCCAATGACACAGGGACATCATCCCATTCTATCACCTCACATGTCACAGATAATTTGAGATAGAATTAAGCAGTGGGATTAAGCATTTCATTAAGTAATGGGATTTGCGGGGGTTTGGGGGCGCGCCCCCAACAAGCTGAAGGGACGAGACGACGGCGCAGTTCAAGCAACGCGAGGACGCGCCAAAGGCGGGGTCCCTGAAGCTTGTCTTAGAGTAGGGGGTGATGTTTCAGTCCCTGAATATATCAGAAAATTCCGCATGGAGATTGGAACTTCAGGATTAAAAGGGACAACTGCACAACTTCAAGTGTTTGTTAAAGGACTCCCTGAAAGTATCGCCACCAAAATCCTTGAGGCGAACATTCTATCGATGAAGGAAGCATATGAAAAAGCAGAACAGCTTCATGGCGCTTGGGAAATGATGCGAGCGCTTGGACGCAAACCAGGACAAGGGAACTGCTCTAATTTTAACTGAAACACCAACACTAGGGGTGGATCAACTTGATCAGTTAATGCTATGCCCACTGGACGTCTGACAGATGAAAAAAAGGAGGAATACATGAAAACTGGGAAGTGTTTCAGATGTGGAAACCAGGGACATGTTTCAAAAAATTGTCCGAAACGAAACACCACTCCAAACGCCTTCTTCAGGTCCTCCTCATTGTTTCAGAATAAAGGAATCAGATCCATCCCTAAAGACACGCCCAAAGACAAACAAAACGACCCAGTTGCGAGTATCAGAGCGATCCTTGCTGGAATGAAGGCTGATGAACGAGAAGGTCTTCTTAATGTACTCGAGAACGAGGGTTTTTGATCAGGAAGCGTCACACAGCGGTTGGCACTTCCACAGCAAATGGACTTTCACAGTTAGCGCTTGATTCTGTAATAGTATGATCGAATAATGACAAGCGCCTTTCAATCACTGTTGAAACGATCGATTTACCCGCTGAAACCTCTGCCCTCATTGATTGTGGAGCAGAAGGGAACTTTATTGACAAAGAAATAACAACAAAACTACCAAAAGAAAAACTAAGAAAACCAATTCGAGTCAGGAACACAGATGGAACAATCAACACAAAAGGAATGATCACCCATCGAGTATTAATTCAATATTCAATTGGAGGAAAGCACCACAGTAACTGGTTCTTAATCAAAAAGTTAGGAGACCAACGATTAATCTTGGGAATTCCTTGGCTAGAAGAAAATAACCCGACTATTGATTGGAGAGACAAAACAATCCACCTCATTGATGATCAACGACAAGATGGAGCGATCTGGCAATTGGCACTGGACAATCAATGGGGAGAAGACGACTATTGGATTAGGGTCAAAACATCAGCATCGCAGGCATTAGAACATCAACTGAAAAAGGACGAACCAAAGACAGAACTACCTACAGAGTATGAAAAATGGCAATCAGTCTTTGAGAAAAAGGCTTCAGAACAATTTCCTACCTCTAGAACTTGGGATCATGCAATCGAACTGAAAAACGGTTTCACCCCCAAAGTTAGCAAAATCTATCCGTTATCAATTAAGGAGCAGTTGTCCTTGGACGAATGGATTGAAGAACAACTTGCTAAAGGATACATCAGACCATCGAAATCACCCCAGGCTTCACCATTCTTCTTTGTTTCCAAAAAGGAAAGCAGAGCGTTAAGGCCATGTCAAGACTACAGGTACCTAAATGATTGGACAATCAAGAACGCATACCCATTGCCCCTAGTATCCGATCTCCTTACTAAACTTGCTGGAGTGCAATACTTCACCAAATTAGATCTTCGCTGGGGATACAATAATGTCCGAATCAAGAAAGGCGATGAATGGAAAGCAGCCTTCATCACAAATCGAGGATTATACGAACCAACTGTTATGTTCTTTGGACTATGCAATTCGCCATCTACGTTCCAAACCATGATGAACGAATATTTCAGAGATGTGATTAATGAAGGATGGCTCATCATTTACATGGATGACATCTTGATCTGTTCTCAAAACAAGACAGAATTAGAAGAATGAACAAAACAAGTTCTAGACTGATTAGAGGAGAACAACTTATTCCTGAAACTGGAAAAATGTAAATTCGCTGTACAAGAAGTGGAGTTTCTAGGAATGATCATATCGCCTGGAAAAATACAGATGGATCCTATTAAACTAGCAGGGATAGCCGACTGGCCAGTACCAACAACGGTCAAACAAGTTCAATCATTCCTGGGCTTTGGGAACTTCTACCGACGATTCATTGGAAATTTTGTGGCTATAGCAAAACCACTCACCGATTTAACAAAGAAGACGGAGATATTCGACTGGAACACAGAGCGTCAAGCTGCTTTTGATACCTTGAAACAACGATTTGCCTCTATGCCAGTTCTTTTAATGCCAAACCCAGCAAAACCGTTTATCCTCCAAACTGATGCCTCTAACAAGGCAATAGGAGCAGTATTAAAACAAGCGGACGACTCTGGCGCACTACATCCTTGTGGTTTTATTTCCCATGCCTTAACATCAACGGAACAGAACTACCAGATTTATGATTGAGAATTACTTGCCATCATCCTGGCAGTTTGGCGTCACCTTCTGCATGGATCACCTCATACTATCATTGTGCACTGCGATCACAAAAACCTATCCTATTACAGAACAGCTCAACAATTGACACCTAGACAAGCCAGATGGTCATCTCTACTGTCCGAATTTGACCTCCGGATTGAACATATACCAAGAATGAAAATGTTTGAGGCAGACGCTCTATCTAGACGACCAGATTATATGGGAAATGACGAAGAACAGACCACAGTCACTATGTTACCAAGTGATCACTTCATTCGCCTCATCAATAACGAGCTAGCCAATGAATTGAAGAAGTATATGGCGAATGACGATTTTGGACGAATTCTGATCGACGTCATTAAAAGACAAAGAGCGCCACCAATCAAGTCAAAGCTACAAGACTGGACATATATCCATGGCATTGTCTACTACCTTGGGAAGATCTATATCCTTGATCGGATCGAATTGAGGACTAGATTAATCAAAGATACGCACGAAGCTCTATCCTCTGGACATCCTGGACAATTGAAAACATTGGCACTGCTAAAACGCGATTACTGGTGGCCAGGAATGTACAGACATGTCAAAGAATGGGTAGAAGGATGTGCATTATGCCAACAGATGAAGGTTAACACCCACCCAAATGCACCAGCGTTAGTTCCTATTCCATCAAAAGCAACACGCCCGTTCCAACAAGTAACCCTTGATTTCATTACCAATCTTCCTATCTCTGATGGATATGATTCAATATTGGTCACGGTGGACCATGGCCTTACGAAGGGGGCAATTTTCACCCCTTGCAACAAGACAATCAACGCTTTAGGGACAGCCGATCTCTACATCTCTGAAATCTTCAAGCACTTTGGACTCCCTGACATCTTAATCTCTGATAGAGGACCACAGTTCTCCGCCAAAGTATTCCAAGAAATACGAAAAGCACTAGGGATTGACCATAGGATGAGCACCGCCTATCATCCTCAAACAGATGTGGAAACTGAGCGTGTCAATCAAGAACTCGAGATCTACCTTCGGATGTTTTGTACTAATGAACCCCACAAATGGAAACCACTCCTGCCTATCACCAAATTCGCACACAATAATTGCTATCATGATACAATAAGAACATCCCCATTTCAACTCATGTATGGAACAGATCCGATCATTCCCACAGCAGCGCTCAAGATGACCGCCCCAGCAGCAGAAGAACGCCTTCAGATGCTTCAAAGAGCAAGAGAAGAGGCACTGGCAGCGCATGAACTCGCCAGGCAAACAGTTGCTCAAAGATTCAAAGACAAGTCAATTAAATTCAAAAAAGGTGACAAGGTCTGGCTCAAGAACAAGAACTTACACATCCCATATCAATCAAGAAAGCTTGCACCAAAACGAGAAGGACCCTTTCAGGTTGAACAAGTCATGGGACCAGTTACATACAAGCTGAAATTACCGAAACAATGGTGCATTCACCCTGTATTTCATGCATCGCTTCTCACTCCATATAAGGAAACGTCAATACATGGACCAAACTTTACCACACCACCTCCCGATATAGTAAATGGGCAAGAGGAGTTTGAGATTGAAGCTATCCTTGGACATCGAAAACGCGGAGCAGGATATCAATATTTGGTTAAATGGAAAGGCTATGGATCAAATGACAATACTTGGGAACCTGAGCGCCACCTGGGAAATGCTGCGGACGTTCTGATAGAATATAAGAACAGAAGACGCCTATAGAACTTCATCCATGGCCTATAACCAATCAAAGAAATTCTGGAAAACCCTTTATGCGCTCAAAGGACGATTCCTCCCCCCTCGGACCCGTTTATTACCACATCGTCACAATAAGAAACACCTAGTATGACTCCCACACGCACAATGCTACCCAATCACCAGTAGACATATACTTTTCATTTCACCAAGGCGACCACTGTCATCATCAAAAGCTATTCAACTGAACTTTACTGCACCAAAAACAAGAGAACAGGAACAAGAATTCCAAAATCAACAGCAATGGATCCTTCACAAAATGAATATATGGATATTAGATCGACGACGAGATCTACAAGAACATGGGTGCGACCGTTTCATGCAATTTTACCATCTCTTCCCACAGAAAATTGAATTCCCAATTGACAACCCTGATGCAACCATTCCACCACCATACGACTTGTTAATATGGGAACGCATTCCCCCTCCTTACCCGCCAAAACCTCCACACTATCCTACTTATGATTTTGAACCAGGATATCCAAAGATTACCAGCAGGGTCACAGCCCAAGGAGCGTTCATTAGAGAAGATGAATTCACTCGACCAAACACTCCTGAATCGCCATCAGATGATGCGCTGTATCACGCCATTCTTGCTCACTCCACAGAATCAGATGGTAATGAAACAGAAGATTCTATGGAAGACCTTTACGTTTGATGCTCTAGGATAAAAGACGACCCACCAACTATCCATTCTCTCATCCTACTCGAGTACACAATGTTCGCCTTCGTCCTCACCCTCGCCTACTTGATCGCCTTTGCCCTCGCCCTCCTGATCACAGCTTGTGGTCATTGTTACATCGAACCTGTCGCTGCCGCCTCTCCCTTCCTCTCCACTGCCCATGACCTCCCCCTCGAGGTCTTCGTCACCACCACCACCACTATTGATGACTTCATCTGGGCAGATCTCCCAGACCTTCACCAGCACCCGGAAGAACTCGCTCCAATGACCTTCGCCAACCCCACCATCCAGGACCCCGTCACCCACATCCCTTACGCCCACCGTCCCCGTCACTCTGTCCTCTCCCCCGTCGCCGAAGCACTCAGCACCCTGGTTGTCGACTTCAACCAGCTCTCTATGCCCCTCAATGCCATCACCAATCTCGTCCTCACCACCGACCCTCAGTATCTCGAATATGAGGAACAAGATAATTTATGGGAGCACACTAAACAATTGGAGCACATTACAAAGACGCTTCAGTGGCGCATCAAGGCCGCCAACAAGGACCTGGATTCCATCGTCAAGTGGATCGAATCCAGGAAGGACCATGGCTGGACCACGGATGCACAATGGTAGAAGTTGGTGACTTCTCGCATATGAAGGGGGTAATGTTACAGTTTCTTTTCCTCTTCTATGACGGACGTTTTACTATTACATCATCATTACTATACGATTTAGAGGACGTTTATCTCCTTTTGCTAACGCTTTCACATTTCCTTTCATAGGTAGTTAGCTGCGCTTACTGTGCATTCCCTTTATAGTTTTCTTTGTTCTCAAAACGTATATAAACCCTAGAATATCCTGTACATTCCCTAGTTCCAACTTAATCGAATCATACTCTCAACTTTGACTTGAGCTCCTTGCTCTCTTTCTCTTGAGCTCGTCACTGACTTAGTGACCTTCGTCATTGTTTGACTTAACGTCCAGAACTTGTCCAGTAGGCTGGGAGCAGACCGAGACTCTGCTTGCCACTGTTGACTTAGAACGAACTGCGTTGGGAGCATCGATCTTAACAGATAACAGAGGATCAATATTCTTAGCCAAGAATCCAGCCCAAGAACATAGAACAAAACATATTGATATTCATTATCATTATGTTAGAGAACGTGTTGAGGACAAAGATGTCAACATTCAATATGTTCCCACAAATGATCAACTTGCTGATATCTTAACAAAAAATTTGACTTGGCAAAAGTTCAAAGAGTTAAGAGATAAAATTGGCATTGAGATCCTCAATGAGGGGGAGTGTTGAAACGATCTTACTCCCAAAAGTCCGTAGGCGTGGGAAAGATCGTGAGAACATCTCGGATTACTCCGATCTCAATTAATCTTATGTAATCTGTCTTAAAACATCTATTTGTACTTATGTACATAATTATAGAGTTCAATGCTATTAATATCTTTGACAGATATTATAGAGTTTGACAAATATTATAGAGTTTGACGGGAGTCATACTCAGACAATAGTGCACCACATGCACAACTGTGCATAGCTGTGCTACACACAGCTATTGACACAGCAATGACTGCGCATTATCAAGCGCAATACAAATCATCAGTCAGCGCTACTAATATCGCTGACATGATACTAGTAGATAGACAGTATATATACCTGTGTAGGTAGACGTCAATCTACATCCTCTCAGCTACTACAAGGTGATCGCCACAAGCGGACCTTAGTGACTATCTACAGCTACAAGTAAGTTTTACTTACTTAGCTCTACTATTCTACTGCGCCCCTGTCATGCTCTGCTTCGACACTACAGACCACTCATTCCAATTCAATCCTGTCAGAATTGGAGCTTTGCCAATGTTATCATCTCCACCAAGTAAAAGATGAGCATTGCTACTTCTAGCAATATTGTCAATTTCCTTCCAGCCAGTAGATGAGTGTGGGTTTAGTTGGAGATGATAACTGTTGGTCTTCATGAGATCAAAGGTGATGTTCTTTCTCATCAATTTGGAATATGGCACCAACTCTTGCCATTTATAACAAGGGGGTGCCCTTGTTTTGATTGCTGCCAAATAACAGTAGCCACATACATCCAATACTGGTGTATCATTGGAATGCACAAAAGGCTTGATCATGGTGTCAAGATTGACATACACGACTCATCCCCGTCCAAGCTCTGAATCATCCTCAGCACCAAGAAGTGTGCTATGTTTGTCATCATCCAACTCAGAGTGTGAGTTGTCCACAGCAAAGATATTGTTGTCAAGAACATCTTTTTTGTGTTTACAAGGAGGATGATTCAATGCTTCAAAAGTCTTAATGTGTCTCTGTTTTTGGTGCAATTTCTTTTTAGCCTCTTAGCAGCTTTCTCCTTAGCAGCTTCAATATTCAGGTTTTTAACTTTTTCTGGAATTTTGTCTATCAACTTTTCTATCCACACCTTCCAGTGACTCAAAAAAGTGATTCAATGTTTGGTGCTTTTGGACTATTTGTAAACTAACTCAGAACCAAGGATAAACAAAGGTAAACTATGAGGGGGTGAGTAAGAGCACTACATAAGGGCTACATGCTAATAAAATAATTATGTTAACAGGGATTGTATTCATGGAGATATGGGCAAATTTGATGAGGCATTGAATCACTTTTTTGAGTGTGTGTAAGAAATATAAGAAATGGTTATTCTAGTACTTTGTATTACCCTCCATTGCTTTTATCACTTCTTCCACCCTTCTAGGCATGCTTTTAATTAAGTTCTGACACACCTCTGGCTCTATATCATTCCAGACCTCTGCCACTTCTCCCAAATCTGCCAAACTCCCTTGGCTGGTTGGCCAGCCACATTTTGATATGATGCCAGGAGTATTGATGTTTCAAAACTGTGTCTAGAAGCATGATATTATTTTCTTCCATCCAATTTTTGGCCTTTCTAGAGGTGTGCTTTGGTCATTGTCTTGTTGGAAAGTGACATCATCTTCAGCACTACCAGATTTGTCCAAGCTGTGCAGCAAGTGACTGTCCAAAATGTGCACATACTGATCAGCATTCATGCTCCCCTCAACCTCTGCAAGCTTTCCCACACCATTCCAGCCCATACAGCTCCACCATACCATGATGTTTCCACCCCCAAACTTCACTGTTCCTTGTACCTCCCTTTTTATCAACCCCTAGCCCACCTATTTCCACACCAGCTGGTTACCATATGACCTGATATTAATCTTTGTCTCATTTGACCAAATTACCCTCTTCCTGCCCACTCCTTGTGCTTCCTCCCATACAATATGGTGAACAGTGGCTCTTTCTTCTTTGTTACAGCCTTGAATGAATGCTCCTTGGGGACATTTCTAACTGTCTAGGTAGAGACTGGTGGGGATGACAGTGTTTGGTAACCTGTACAGCATTTGCAGCCTTGCTGGTAGTGATTTGTGAGAGGATGAAGCAAGTGGCAGTAGGAGAGAGCTTGGAAGGATGATCAAGATGAGATGTTTGTTAGTTGGGAAAAATGGTTCAGAGTACTCTGGAGTCAGTAGGGTGGCTAAAACTAGTGCAATATAGCAGGTGGAGTGACCATGGGAGGCAAGAGAAATGAGATTTTCCTCGTAAGCAGCAGAGATGGGGCACATGTCAGAAGTGGAGTGCACTGGCATGTTTGAACTCTTTATATAGCATTAATGTCAAGGTACAATCATTTTGATAAACATCCATGATTAGTTTTAGGTCATTGCCACATCAAACTAAAGTGTCCATATCTCCATGGATACTGTGCCTGATTACATAATTGTTATATCAGCATGTAGCCATTATGTAGTGCTCTCACTCAGCCCCTGATAGTGTATTCTTATTTGTCTTTGTTCCTGAGTTATTGTACAAACAATCCAAAAGCACCAAACATTGAATCACTTTTTTGAGCCACTGTATCCTTAAATTCATCCTGTAATGCAACTTATGTTGTCCAACAGATGCAAGACAGAATCCAACACTGATTTATTAAAATGTATAGCAGGGGTATGCTTCCCCTGCTCTAGTTGAAACAAGTTTTACTTTTCCAACTTTCTCCCACTCCTTCACTCCTTAAGTGAATACCCAGATTCAGTTCCAGATCCACCAGTTCTTGACACAAGATTGGATGACAGTACAGGCAGTACTTGTCATGACCTTACTCAAACCTGTTTTTCACTGAGACATTTTTTTTTGTATTTTACAGAAGTAGTAACCAAACATCTTAGCTAACCCAGCACTTATCTTATCTAGTCAGTGCTCAGATTAGATAATGATTAGATCAGATTACAAACTACTGGACTGATGGCTCATGGACTATGACTCATGGCACAGTCTTGTGTAGTATGGCCACCAATTTATCAGGACTACCCTTGGCATGATGCCTCAGGGCCCCAACAACAGACTAGAGGAGAGAAGATGAGAGTAGAGAGGAAACCCGAGAGAACTTGACTGAGGACTCTGGGTGCTAGTTGCTCAGCTTATATACTACAAAGGTGGTCTGTGCACCACTCTAATAATAGTAGCTACACTGAGTAAGTATGAGTCATAAGAGAAGCATAATTGGTGGCCATGCTGCGCATGGCTGTGCCTTGAGTCATAGTCTATGAGTCATCAGTCCAGTAGTCCATAATCTAATCTAATTGTAATCTAATCTAATCCAAGCACTGACTAGATAAGATAGATGCCTGGTTAGCTAAGATGTTTGGCTACCCTGTCAGTAAATGTTACGATTTGATCTTATCTTATCTTATCTCTTATCTCGGGAAACTCGGAGATCTTATCGGGTTATCAGAGATCTTATCTTTCAAGATTATGTAAGCAGACCATGGGTCAGCATGAGGCAGAGGCAAGGCAGTCAGGTGATGGATTAGTCAGAGGGGTGAGGCTTTGGGTATATAGTCTTGGTTGTAGTGTCAAGAGCTCCAGGCTCTTGATTGTCATAGTCACAGACTATCCAACAGAGTTCCTTTTCTTTTCTTTCTCTTGTTCCTCTGAGAGTGTCCCCTGGTCTGATGACCTTGTGGCAGTAAAATACAAAGAAAATAATAAAAATGTCTTAGTGAAAAACGAGTTTAACCCAAGGTCATGACACAATTATACTTTCCTTATGACTCATACTTACTCAGTGTAGCTACTATTATTAGAGTGGTGCAAGTATATAAGCTGAGCAACTAGCACCAGAGACCTCAGTTGAGTTCTCTTGGGTTTCTTTTCTACTCTCATCTTCTCCTCTTGTCTAGTCTATTGTTGGGGCCCTGAGGCATCACACCAAGGGTAGTCCTGATAGTACTGGAACTGTTTTCTCCTCCAAATCCTTTGCCTCCTCCAAGTTTCCCACCCCATTGTCAGATTTTTGCAGAAGTAGGGCAGTAGGTGAGTGGAGGATTAGATGGTAAAATGATTTTGCCTGCATGAGCAGCAGGCAGGCCTGCTTTTGCCTTATCAGTGTAAGACACTGATATTGGTAGGTTGGGAATCTTTTTCCCAGTCCCAAATTTGACAGAGTAAGCCCCTTGAGCATTTGAAAGGTGGGAACTTTTAGTTCCAAAAATACCACTAGCTCTGATCCTCAGGGCAAGATCACCAGGGCTGGTTTTTTCAGCACTATATTTATCAACTCCCTCAAAAGCAACACAGTTCATTGTGCTAACACTTCCACTGCTCCTATTGGGGAGATACCAAGACCAATTCTGTTATGACCTAATGATTTTCTCTGGGTTTTTCTATATTTTTATCTATTTTCTCTGAGGCTCTATTGACACTTCTCTGAATATGGACAACAACTCCCACCCCTAATGGGATACTCTGAAGGCTTAGATCAGCAAGGTGGCTGTACCATGGCATATGGGGTAATAGGGGCAACGACTCTGGATGGGTCCAGGTAGTTCTAGATGGTAGGCCTAGGTCCTGTAGCTGTGTGTGCACAGACCAGGCATTGAGGTATATAAAGGGGGTGTCTTGTAGGTATGAGTCCTTAAGACTCTAGATAGTTTCCTCCACACAGGTCACTAGTCTATTGTGTTGTTCTTATCAATCTATTCTTTTCATTCCTCACATGAGGCTTGTGGTTGTGTTGGGTGTTCCTAACAAATTCTGTAGAAGTGTAGGAAGTTTGCCACTTCTTGGAGGAATGTTGTGCTTGCATTGTAGGAGCACAGCAGTGCATGGAGGAGTGTTGCCTTGGACTTGAAAAATAAAAGGCACTTCTAGATCAAGAAGGTCAGGAACATCTTGATTCCCTCAAGGATGTTTGATGTTAGGAGGCTGACAGGGGTGACAGATGTGAGTTGGAAGTGGAGTTGTTTGTTGAAAACATTGCAAAAATAGATTGGTAAGGTTGTTGGAATCTAAAATAGCAACAATCCTTGCAAATTGATCAACACTATAAATATTTGGGATGACTCTGAGGATAGAATAATTTTTCCTCCATCTGGGTAGGATTCCAAGTGCTTTGTAGACATTTATTTCAGTTTGCTCTTTGTCATAAATGCACTTTATAGGCCAATAGGGGTGTGTGAAACCTTTCCATGTCTAGACTATGATGTCATAACTTGTTATCTGCCACAGGGCAGCCCTAAACCCAAGTGATTTGATTGGTTCACCAGACCAAGTGGTTTATTGATCCCCCAATCAAGAAGTGTTTTTATTATTAACCCAGATATGGGGACTGAGTGTGTCACACTTAGGGCTCCCAAAGTTCAGTTTGGTTCGGTTTGGGGCTATTTTTGGCTTAACCCAAACCTGGAACACCTGGAGTTTGCCCGAACCGACTGAACCATGGGAAAAATACCTTTTTAAGAAATATCAAGCGTAATTGCAGGTTAGAACATCCCTGGATGCTTGCACTATGGTCCCACACCTCTAGGATTTGATATAACAGCATATAGTGCTGTATGATGAAAAGTGCTTAGGAAATACAGCAATGTTGTGGCTAGTAAACAGCTGTAAAAGGTTACCTTGGTGTGGCAGTGGTGTGACAGTGGTGTGGTGTGGTGTGGTGTGGGGTGTGATTGGCTAATGTGACACTAAATTGGCAGCAAGATCAAGCTTTTCAACACATGTCCCCATCATCACAATGATGGCCATTGGCCCCTTGGGCATAGTGGGGACCTTCTT
Organism: Amanita fuliginea; assembly: GCA_023014435.1. Taxonomy (NCBI): domain Eukaryota; kingdom Fungi; phylum Basidiomycota; class Agaricomycetes; order Agaricales; family Amanitaceae; genus Amanita; species Amanita fuliginea. Next base: position 2,131,673 of record JAEBUQ010000005.1, read on the forward strand.
ACATCAGTCCAGTCCAGTTCAAACCAATGCTGGCACTGCCCAAGCCAGAATCAAAGTTTTCTGAGACTTTATTGTTGTTATTTGTTGGTGTGAAATTGTGTAATGGTGGTACATGCATGACCATTGACCCCTCTGGCATAGTGGGGATTTTCTTACATCAGTTCAGTTCAGTTTGAACCAATACTGGCACTGCCCAAGCCAGAACCTAAGTTTTTCAAGACTTTATTGGTGTTATTTGGTGGTGTAAAATTGTGTAATGGGTACAGACATGGCCATTGGCCTGTCAGGCATAGTGGGGACCTTCTGACATCAGTTCAGTCCAGTTCAAACCAATGCTGGCATGCTTGAACCAGAACCAAAGTTTGTTTGAGACTTTATTGGTATTATTTGGTGGTGAAACTGGGTAGTGGTGGTCCACGCATAGCTGTAGACCCCTCAGACATAGCAGGGACATACCTACCTCAGTTCAGTTCGGTTTGAACCGATGCTGGCACTGCCCAAACCCAAACTGATTTTTTTCGAAGCTTTCCGAACCGAACCCGAACCGAACCTGAACCGTCGGTTCAGTTCGGCTGGTTCGGGTTCAAACCGAGGTTCAGAACCAAACTTCGGGAGCCCTAAGTACAAATAAGAGTTTATTATTACTAATCAGAGTCTCAATGAGCCTATAATCACATGACTAATCACGTGCTTATCATGTGATATTACATAATCTAAATAGATATTTAGTTAAATATAAAACACTAATTAATTCTAATTCTAATTATCTAATTAATTCTTAATTATCTAATCTAACTTTTAACAGTGGATACCTCCAGCAGGGTTTTTCACTGGGAGTGAGGGCTCGGTGAATAATTCCCAAGGATTTTCTCACACGAGTTACTAACAATACGAAGATTGCGGTCTCCAATCCTCACTTCTAACCATTGTTAGTAACATTTCTAACATTTGAGTTATTAACATGTTAAATACGATGTTAATAACACGGTTAGGAAATTATTTCGTGTGAAAAATCAGCTTGCAACTCGTTCACCACGCCCAATCCACGTTCTCAACGCGTTCGGCCGCTGTACTGCCAAGAGAGCCCCCTGGTAAGCATGTGTCAGCTCTCTTTTCATCGTCCGTTGCGTTTGCTGCCGCGAAGACTCAGGCGTACAGCCGTGTGGATTCTATCAAAGACCTTCTCCGTTTGAAGGGAGTCGGGTGCATAGGACGCTCAATATGCGATTCGAAGGGACCGATACTACCCTGATGGTTCTGTCATCATCGTCAGGAGGACTTTGAAATCGCGTTCAAAAAAGAGTATAAAACTCAATTCGGAGGGATGCCCTGCCATAGAACGACGCGGGGCGAAAAAGCGTTCAATGTGCTCACAAATGAGATTAATAGAGGGTGAAGAAAGACAAAATTGTCCGCCGGTGCGCACCCTCCATTCTCCCTTTTTTAAAAAAAGAAAACCTTATGCAACCCGCAGCGTCCAAGCATACGTGTACCCGCCAATTATTTTTTATACAGGATATGAAGACTCGCGTCTTTTGGAGGTCCGGCGGCCTGCATGCTTGCGAAATCGCGGAAATAGTTATATGATATCAGAATATGATGTTAAAAACGAGGCAATGTGATTAAAATCGTACATGATTCTACAGAGGTGAACCGGTGACGGATGCCAGTCAGGTCGCAAAACGTGTTAAGCCGAAACATTCTCGACTAGCTTCCTGCAGACGATATACCTGTTCGTAAAGTGATCGTACCAGAGGTTGCGGTCGCGTGTGAAGAATACAATCAACGAGGAAGAGCCTGGAAGCGTACCCGTCTCGAACGATGCCATGTTCAGCCACGCCATGCAGCAAAGTTTCCGACCTTGAACAGACAGCCGCAACCTACCAGGCCCATAGAAACTTCTCCCTCCCGTAAAATCCTTCCCGTCTTTCCCATCAAACTCTGCCAACATCCTGGGGGGTAGGTAGGATTTGTGCCTCCATGTGTACCTTGACTTGAATTGAGATGATACGGACGGATGATATGGTGAATAGAGCGAATTTGGCGTTGAATTCGAACGTGTGTCTCATCTCGAAGGCCCGAGTCACAAGTGTGTGACATCGTGACTCGCACAGCCTTGCCCTCACACCGCCGTCTAACTGCTTACACTTGCGTAACTCTCGGACGCACAAGTACTAATCAGAGTCTTCTCGCGGCACAAATTTTGGTATCCTCGCCAACTGCGCTAGACGCTTGTTTCGTCGTACATCATCTCGATACCAGGCGGCTGAACTGGCCATTACGCTGGTTGACTGTTTGACTTTCTGAGACTACAAGTAACATCTGCAGCGTCTATATACATTTATATTCTCAACTTGCTCTTAGGCCAGATACCATTTCACATACCATTCCATTGTCAACTCAGTCATGTCTGATACTGCACATCCTCAAGATCCACATGCAGTGGGTCAGTTTGAACTCTTGTACTGACAGCTATGGAATTCTGACATAATTACAATAATTGAAGATCCAGAAATGACAGAGATACTCAAGAATTGATATGCATGCCCTCATTTCCGCATCCTTGTCATTGGAAGAGCTAATGCAGGCAAGACAACTATCCTTGAGAAAGTTTGTGGTGTAGCACAGGGTACAAAACCCATCATATATGATAAGGATGGAGGTCTACTTAAGCCCAAGGCATTGGCACAATTGAAACAATGGTTTATGAGAAAAAAGCCTGATACTCATTTGCAATCATCAATAGAGGTGGGCTTGCTTGTGCATTTTGACTGCCATTTTCATAACCACTTTTCAGCGAGGTATACATGATATTGAGCATCAGATTACATATCCTGGCAGCAACTTCATCTTCCATGACTCACAGGGCTTTGAGGCTGGTTCTAAGAATGAAATGGAAGATGTTTGGAGGTTTATTCAAAATAAATCAATGGCAATGCATCTCAAAGATCAATTACATGCAATTTGGTAATTTCCCAATTTGCTTGTTTTTCATCTGATGTATGCTGCCATAGGTACTGTATTCCAATGGATAGTCCTCGCCCCATAGCAGATGCAGAGCTTCAGTTTTTCAGCAAAGGGACTGGAGGTAACTTGATAGTCATTCAAATCACAGTTTATTGATAACAATACAGTTCCATTGGTGCTGGTCTTCACCAAATTTGATGGCCAAGTCATACAGGAATGGGGTAAACTGACTGACATGAAAGATAGAAAGGCTAGATTGGAAAGGGCCAAGGAAAATGCTGAAAAAACATTTCAGGAAGTTTATTTGCATAGAGTCATGAATACAGCTCACCCACCAAAGACATTTGTGAAGTTGGAAGGTCAGCAATGAGACCTATTTAACTGTGTTATAAGCCATTGAGCATATATTGTTAGACATGCACAAGGCTGCAAAGAACTGTCCTGAGCTGACAGAGAAAACAGCTCAAGCAATTGACAATTCCAGTTTGCATGATCTCTTTGTCTCAACCCAGGCAAACAACTTGGATCTGTGTGTTAAAAATGCTCTTGAGTGAGATTCTCTACTATCATGACCAGCACATGATCAATGATGTGATGCATTGTAGAACTGTTTTGAGAAGAAAATATGAATTTAAATTACTTCCTCAAGTTGTGCTTTCACATTTTCCATATTTTTGGGTAAGTAAAGGGCATTCTACCTTATGACAGGATGATTATAGTATCAACAGTCCACAACGGTGTGTCAATCTCATAATAAAATAACAATGATAAAACATTGGAAAAGAGGGAAATCAATGTGAGATATCTGCAGTATCATGTTATACATTGCATTTATTGTTTATAGGATGTGAGTATATTCATATGGAAGGTAATGAAGCTTACAAGGAATACTATCATTTCATCTTTTAATAGAATCTGGAAAATGTGGGTGATAAACATTTTTGTCACTCAAGTTTATTGAAATGAAAATAGTGGGTAAATAATGCTAAAATCCAAGTTGATAAGCAGTCTGATGGATGTTACAGCATGTGAGTGGTAGTATTACAGTTACCCTTTCCCTGGGCTAATGTGAGAACATGTAGGGAGTAAGTTATGTTGAGATTTTGCTAAAGAGTTGAGTTAATAAACTTGCTTGATGAACAGGAGGTCAGTGACATTGGCAATGCATTATCAGTCTTATCAAAAGGTAATCAACAGAGAGTGAGTGACAATGGTTCATTTTATGCCAGGGTCTTGACATCTGATCCCATGGCCAACAGGAAGTGAGTACCAGTGCCCATCTAATGCCAGGGACTCTCCTGACATCTCCTGACATACAGAAAGTAAGTAAATGTGGTTCAGTTTATACCAGGGTCCCAACAGCTGATGCAATGACCAACAGAATGTGAGTGACAGTGCCCATTTGATGCCAGGGACTCTCCTGACATCTGATCCCATTACCAACAGAAAGTGAGTGACAGTGCCCATTTGATGCCAGGGACTCTCCTGACATCTGATCCCATGACCAACAGGATGTGAGTGACAGTGCCCATTTGATGCCAGGGACTCTCCTGACATCTCATCCCATGACCAACAGAGAGTGAGTGACAGTGCCCATTTGATGCCAGGGACTCTCCTGATATCTGATCCCATGACCAACAGAATGTGAGTGACAGTGCCCATTTGATGCCAGGGACTCTCCTGACATCTGATCCCATTACCAACAGAAAGTGAGTGACAGTGCCCATTTGATGCCAGGGACTCTCCTGACATCTGATCCCATGACCAACAGGATGTGAGTGACAGTGCCCATTTGATGCCAGGGACTCTCCTGACATCTGATCCCATGACCAACAGAGAGTGAGTGACAGTGCCCATTTGATGCCAGGGACTCTCCTGACATCTCATCCCATGACCAACAGAGAGTGAGTGACAGTGCCCATTTGATGCCAGGGACTCTCCTGACATCTCATCCCATGACCAACAGAGAGTGAGTGACAGTGCCCATTTGATGCCAGGGACTCTCCTGACATCTGATCCCATGACCAACAGTATGTGAGTGACAGTGCCCATTTGATGCCAGGGACTTTCCTGACATCTGATCCCATGACCAACAGAGAGTGAGTGACAGTGCCCATTTGATGCCAGGGACTCTCCTGACATCTGATCCCATGACCAACAGAGAGTGAGTGACAGTGCCCATTTGATGCCAGGGACTCTCCTGACATCTGATCCCATGACCAACAGTATGTGAGTGACAGTGCCCATTTGATGCCAGGGACTCTCCTGACATCTGATCCCATGACCAACAGGAAGTGAGTGACAGTGCCCATTTGATGCAAGGGACTCTCCTGACATTTTTATCCATGGCCAATAGAAAGTGAGTGATATTACTTGATTTTTACAAGTACAATAATTTATGTTTAGTTTGTATGCTTGTTCCCTTGCACCAGATTCAATTCTCATGAAACATGTCATTAGTTTTCTGTTATTCATGCATTTGGGGTAACACCAGATGAACAATGTTCATTCCATATGGTGATCATTCAACTTTTCTGCAAGAATCATTTTTGACTTCAGCATTATCAGCCATCTCATTGTCAAGTTTTAGTTGGTAAAGCATCCTTTATTCATTAGACTGATTCAAGTTGACATATTTCAGCAATTGTTATCATTGCTAAACAAGCATTTTGGGAAAGAGACCATGGTTCCACAGTTTTGATCAATGCTTGTGACCACTTCTTAAAACAAGATTATGTCAATCAACTCAAAACTCAGATTACTGCTCAGTCTATGCCATCTAAACATGCTGATTTGATTCCATATTTGTGTAATCAAATTCAAATGTGATAGTATGTACTTAATCCTCACCTATGTCCACACTGTTGTTATATCTTCTACCAATTTATTTATGGCTTGCTTCTCAAGAACCCCTGTGATAAATGGAAATGCTTGATATATTCTGATTCATATTGTTCCAAGTACTTACTAAGTACAATATACAGGAATACTTTGCATATTTGCATTAGGGCATAGTTGATAACACTCTCATTGCCAACATGCAACTTTTAATAAAAACAAAAACCATCCATTGTCCATCGTTCAATGTCCAAAAAGCCTAACCCCTCTCCTGCTCACTCCAAGCACTGTCCATAATAGCCTCAACTCGCCTCATCACCTGGTCAGCCTGGTCATGGCACGTCTTGGTATAAACCACACCCAGTTTCTCCTCCTCTTCCTCCATCCTTGCACTCGCCTCAACAACGGGAGTGAAACACAGTGCACTCTCCATCTGGGGTGTCATTACGCATGGAGGACTCCACATCCGCAAGACAGAGGGCGACAGTTGGTATGCGGGCTGTGCACGACTCACTTGGTTCCTCTCCTTGCACCCGCTTCTGCCTCTGGCGGTGCAGGTGGCAATCCTGGTGCAGCGAGGACCGTCGACTTCGACTCCAACTCTGGTTTTCGCTCAGGCTAGGAACAGGTGTATACTTGTCATCGGCTTCTTCTCCTGCTTGTTGACAATCCCCGCTCAAGAACAAAGGAAATGGGAATGCAGATGCCAGAGACCATGGAGGAGACTGTCCACTCGAACCAGGCATTGGAATCCGTAGCACCGGGGGCAATTCAACCACAATCCGGAACCCCTTGTTCCGACCTTGACCGGTCTGGCTCAGACTCGTGTCCGTCTCCTCTAATCCTCCAATCGCAGCCTGGATGGCCTGAGCCACATGCACACTTTGCATCAAATCTGTCCACCGCTTCTCATCCACCTTGGCAATGATTGCACGCTTGATACTCTTATGCCGCAAACTCTCCCAAGGAACCCGAATCTCGGGCTTGTCCTTGTCATCCACATCTCTTTCCTTGTTGCTCAGGAATCCAATAGCAACCGGCGCAAAAGAGGATGATAATAATGGCAGATCGACAGACTTCGGTGCGCCCCTCTTGCATGAGTAGCGCAATCCGCGAGACAATTTAGTCCCATTCCCTTTACGCTTTGGAACCAGGCCACTACTGGCCTGGGCATGGGCAGCCCAAGAATGCAATATCAAGTTTCCTGCCTTGCTCTTCTTCTCCACCACCCTCACCTAGAAAGTATGGGGCATCCTTGTTACAAGCTCACACTCATAACTAAACCACAAGCCTCACAGAGAGGAGAGGGCAGAGAAGAGGGGGGAAGGGAATGTATTAAGACTACTACAAACAGTAACCTAGGCCCATAGACAGAGCGTAAGGAAAACCGTCTAGAGTCTAAAGAGACTCCAGCTAACTACCCAAGCCCTTATATACTCCTCCTAGAGACCCCTAGCCACCATAAGTCCCATCAGCACCTCCACAGCCATATGCGCCCAGACCACATGCCTTGCTGCACACCCTATTGTTCATGCATTTGGGCGCTGCCACCTGTCAACCGTTTAATAGACCAGGCCTGGCCCTTTCCCATGATGTCTGGCCTTCCCACGGACTGCTCTAGACTCCCATAATGGGCCGCGCTACCTCCCAGGCTTCCCATGATCCCCACTGGTGATCCTCCTGCCTTAATGAGCCTCCTAGCCCCTGTGCTGTCTCTGTGGCTGATCCTAGTGATGCGCTGATGTGATCCCGAGGTGCCATCACTCAGGGTCTGATCCCCTGTTCTTATTATATCCTTGGTTGACTCAACCAACTGCCGTCCTGTCTTCTAGTGAGCGCTGCCATGCACTAACCCACGCGAAGTGTTCCCAGAGTCTTCCTAAGGTCCCAGACATTATGCCAGTGATGCAGAGTGATGCCTGATCACCCTATGAATAAAACCAAAAAATAGATGCTAGGATCAGTTCCTAACAGTCCTCCTTCTTGACGCACCTAGACCCTTCAAGATCTTCTTCAACGCCGACATACTTTGGGCCAGGAACCATCTCTTCAAATACATTGCTGCACCCTCCAAACAAACCACTCCACCATCCTCCTCTTTCTTCTGTACAAAAGGAAGACAATGTTCAAGCGCGACAACAGTGGTGGCATATCAACCATAAGAGTAGGGAGAGGATGATGGCTGTAGATATGGTGGCTATAACATCAGGAAAAACCCACATTGAGAATTAATGGTACTTAGCTGTACTTAGCCATACTTACTGGATATTTTGTGCAAAATATTTTACATTTTATGTATGACAGTCCTTAACTGCTTCTGGTAATTTATGGCTAAGCTCATGGTAATAAAGGTGAAATAAGGAAACAGGTAATAGTCTCACTCAGATTATCAAAGGCTAGGCCATGTTTTACAATGAATCAACTATATATTTATTACAGCTGGTCGCAAATATGTTGGCATGAGGAGTGACGTGGCAAAGTGCTACAAGTCAGACCATAGTCTAGGGTTACTCACTTTGCACGCAACTGTTTGTTCTCGTATTTCTCCCTCATTGTACCATATTTATTCAATGGTTGGGCTGGGCAACCGGGTCATAATACGGTTGCCAAAACCACCATCCATGCAGGGCTCTACATCAAAAGGTCCCAATTCTGAATCACACCTCCCGGCTGAGCCTGCAATGAATCTTTGGAAAGCAGGTTATGGAGCTCAGTCCCATGTATCATCAGCACCTGACGTCGTTGAGGAAGAGGAGGAGGAGGAGGAGGAGGAGGATGTGGACCACGATCCCATCAATAGTGATGGTGATGGAACTGATATGGATGCCGATAGACACAGAAAAGGTGTGTCATGAAGGTTGAGTTATTTTATTACATGCTAACCTTTGTAGATAAAATTATTGTAGCACGACAGAAAGCAATTACAATTCACTACGACTTCACAACATATACAGCAGCCGAAATGAAAAAACCAAAAAATCAATGTACTGGCAAGGCATCTGCCATAGAACTCAATTCCGATATGCCATGGATCGATTTTCAAGAAGAATTGAAAATACAAATCGGAAAACTGTATTCGATCTCCATTGTTACTGATATTCAGAAATTTCAATTCAGTTATATTATCCCTCACATTACAAATGGCTTACTCTCCTTAGAATCTGAAGATGATTATCAACATCTCATCAATAGCATGAACAAGAAAAATACAATAGTCAAAATTCAAGTAATCGAAAAATCAAAAAAACGAGTCGGCAATTTTAACCCTGTTCCTGTACTTTCTGACGAAACTCACTATAGGTTGCTTCAGAAAAAGAAAATACAGATCCTAATATATCTGCATGACATGCCATCATAGACTCTGGAAGCGAAGATGAGCGCCCAAAGAAAAAACAAAGTAAGGGAAAGACATCAAATGTATGTGTAATACATTTTCATTATCAATATGCTAATAATTATATAGAGACGTAAAGAATCAGATATCTTGCCGGCTCATCAAGCTATCAATGACAATATAGCTCAACTTCGACAACGCTGGACATGCAACCTTGATAGTTGCCCATCTGAGCATTGTTTCATCGCAGCCGATGGTTCACATCTCTATTTGAGTCACGAACATGTTGAGAAATGGGCAGCAGCAATGGTTTGATACCATTTCTTGATCATTTGTTGATTATTGATTTGTTTCACTAGCTCAGGAATGATGGATTCGCAATGCTTGATGCTCCACCAAACATGAAACTTTTTGATACAGTTTCAGTGTAGAGCATGACAACAAAATCAGCAATCCTACAGGCGCGTCTAGATCAGATAAACAAGAATAAATCCAACGCACCAGTTGTAAACGTTGTCCTTCCCAACAGTTTACTTTCACCGCTTTTCCAACTACCATCACCAGCCGACGCAGCTCCAGGCACAGCACTGATGCAACCTCAGTTCATGCCATCCACCTCCCTCATCCCAGTCGGCTATTGTGCAGGCACTAAGCAGTCAATTGCTGACTTCTGTACCATCCATGGCCTCTCAAACAATATTCTTGAATGTTTTGAACAGCATGCATACACAGGTACACATGCTTTTCGTCACATGAAGGAATCCGATCTACGTGACATGAACTTCAAACCTGGCGAAATTGTCGATATCAAAGAAGCTATAGAGAATTGGGCAATACTGATCGACTAAGCCACTATCATGCTATTTGACCATACTATACGTCAATCATCACACTCATTTTGTCATGCTGCATGTATCAAACTATTTTTCTTTGTCATTTCATACTACAGTGTCACCAGCTAGAAGTAGCCAGCGTGCATAATATAACTAATAGTGTCCTCTTCAGTAATGATGTCCATGACCTCCATGAGATCGGAAATTAGCCCATCTCCTTTGCAAACAAACAAGCCACCATGTCGTCAAATAAAATATTTGATTTTTGAGAATGCTTCTTCGATTGGATTCAAGTCTGGTGAGTATGGTGGTAGATACTCAACCCGGACACCTGTGTTTATGCCAAGATCAGCTATATGCTTGTACAGTCAAATGTTATTACCAAAACGGTTTGCCAATTGTAAAATTTCATCGCCATGGTGAACGCATGCATTATCCATAATCAGAACACTAAGATACCCAGGATATGGGCTGCAAAGTGGAAGCTGGTGCAATATGAGATAAAACGTAGGTGGAAAATCAATAAAACGTACAACAGAGTGCTCCAAGAAGTGCATGAACAAGGCCTTCGTCATGGAACCCTCAATAACTATGTTCAAAATCATTCCATCTATCGTTAACAGGCCTACAGCTGTAAATCGTCGTCCACGAACAAAAACATCTCGCTTTGTTGCTCGTGTTCCCTTGGTGGATCATCCATAAGCACGAAAGGATGTTCGTTCATCTTTTGACATTTCGTCAAGAAATCCAAGCATTTCAGGATGGTATTCTGCCATGCGGTGAATGAAATCAGATCGGAGAGTCTCATTGCGTTCTAAAGCAATTTTCTTGATCTTTTTGTATGAGATGCCTGCCCGTAGCAATTCACGTTGAACAGTCATACAGTGGACTGAGACAAAATGGTTGGTGCAAAGCATGGACTCTAGTTCATCCAGAAACCAGTCAGGATGGTGCTTGATGACACACTTGAGGTATGGTATATCCTCATAATGAAAAATGCGTGGCCAACCGTGAATTCCAAAAGTCTGCTTCACAACATCACCAGTTGTTCTCCATACAACCAATATCCGGTGCCAAGTGCGCCTTGAGATATCCAGGCAATCTAGAATGTCATCTAGTGGCAATAGATTGCGCTCATACAATCATATCGCTGCTAGCTTGATGTCCCGGGACAGTTTGCGGAAGGGCATGGTGTCGAAGTGTGGTAACCCTACTCTAGGTTTTATCTAAACAGACATCAAACCCGCACGCTGAAATGCCAACATATTTGTGACCAGCTGTAAATAGGGTATACATGGTAACGTATTTTGTGGGCTTTTGTGCATTATCAATTTTTTTTTTGTGGAGGGGAAATGTGTTCAACTGTAGCATATATATATGGGTATTTGGGAGCCTGTATACAAACATGCAGGACTCAAATAGCTATCATGCATCAACTTCCATATTATCGATATCCGTAATTGAGTTAGGGACAATATTGGGCCCAAAACCAATGTTTCTGTCATGAGATTGATTAATATTTGCCTCGAGTATTATAACCAAGCACATACAAAGCCAATTGGAACAAACAATGCATGAGAGATTTATATGCAGGTCCATTCTTTGTCTGAATCTCTGAAAGGTGTGCTACATGATTCTGATACACATCTGCAAATATATTGGCAGAGAAATGCGAGGTGACACAATGACCACTTTCCCATTCTCGGATGGCTGCATATACCTGCAAGAAGTTGAGTAACATTCACTGATCACATAACATTATATGCACTGCTGTAGCTGCAAGTGCAACCATAGCAGGAGACAACACATATGACACTTGTTCACCTAACTTGTAATGGTCTGGAAACAAGTGAACAATGGTATTAGCGCCTCCAAAAAGATCATCACAAAGTGTTCCAATAATTGCGCTATGCTCAAACAGCTTGTCTCACTGGTAGCCTTGGCCCTTTGTGCTCATAGTAAGTCTACGTACTAGAAATACTAAACACACTGACATTTGATGCAGGTGGATATATATATTGTTTACTTTGTAAGAGTTCTTGCACAAGTTGCACAGAATTTCGCCCATCAAGTCCATAAGCATTATGAGCATTGATGACAGCTGCAGCTTTAGTAGCACCTCACAAAAGGCTGATGCAAGGATCAAGCTTGCAGGCATGTAAGCCCCAGTCAAACACAGATAGAGAAACTTACAAGTGTTGAAATTTCATTAACATATTCTTCATCAGCAATTAAACACTTGTGAAATTTGTGGTACCTCACTTTCAGTTCACCATCAGACCACGTTATAATATTTGCACAGGCCTTCTGAAGACAGGTACATCCCCATCCATCTCGCTCAGCCACACTTGGGAATCCATGTTCGAATCGAACCTTCTCCTCTAACAAACAGATTGCCTTATGGATGATGAGTCGAAGCTCATGCATCTGAAAATTAAGTGAGAGCTCTCCTCTGCTCCCTTTGGCGAGGTCAGTGTACCACGGCCAAGATGGTTTGCTGGTGGACGTGTCCTGGATTCATTGTTGAGCATTTTCTGCCCATTCAAAAGAAAACTTACATGGTTTCTTGGCTTAGCAGTGGATTTCAGAACGTCCATTTGCTCGAGGGGTTCTAACAATGTTTTAGATGATAATGTCATAGTAGAACAATCAATCTCTACCTTTCTTGATGGCTGAGAGGGTGGCCAATGCTGATGCTGGCCTTGTTGTATGTAGGTGATGAGTCAGCACCATTGTCATTATTGACAATCTTGTTTGATTCTCTGATAATGACAAAATGTGCATCTGTGCTGGTGCTGGCCTTCTTAAGCAGACTATTAGACAGAACAGGTTTCTAGAATAAACATTATTAGTAAAACAGAAGTAGTATATGTCACTAACCTCTTTAGCATAGGCTACTTTACTTTTGAGGATCACTTTCTTGCCTGACGCATCCTTTCTGCTACTCTTTTCTTCATCTATATCTTCGTTGTCAATGACTTCACACCATGACTCATCTGATTCAGTCACAGAGGACTCGTCTGGTTTGGTGGATTGATTGGGTTCAGAGATGGACATCTCCAAGTCCAATCCATTGACAACGGGGTCCTTGGCAACTTTGGATGGTGTTAGCATGATCATGGCATGTAAAATCAAAAGGCCACATACCTTTTTGGCTGCTCCTTGTAGATTTCAGTGACTGACTAGGACCTGAAGCGTTGTGTTGAGAACGCTTCTTGGGAGCTGCAGGAACCTGGGGGATAGAAACAAAGTCTTCATCTGTCTCTGCCAGGTCAGTGTGAACTAGGTTTGGGTAAGTACAGTGGAGTGAACCTAGTATGTGAGCCCACCGTTCTCTTTTTCAACATGTTTGTCTGAACCGTGTGTGAGAGCAACACAGTGTCACATGTCAACAAAGAGAGTGTCAACAAAGGCATGTGCTTACCAGACTTCCTGCATTTCTTGTGGACAGCCTTCACCGGCGATGTTGCCTCTCTCTTGCGACCAGGTGCAAATTGCATCCAGACTGTAACATATTAGGTGAGTCTTTTTGCAGGAAACATTTGACAAACACTGACCTGCATTGTTCAAGGCATCTGCCTTGGCACATTGTTGCCTAGGAGGCGCTTGCTGATCAGTAGATGCCACCTGTGCATCAGAACTACATGGCATAGTCACTATGGGAGATAAATGAGCGAGGTACAGTGACTCGAAAAAGTGATTTAATGTTTATTGTTTTTGGACTATTTGTAAAATAACTCAGAAACAAAGATAAACAAAGGTAAACTATGAGAGGCCGAGTAAGAGCACTACATAAGGGCTACATGCGGATAAAATAATTATGTTAACAAGCATTGTATTCATGGAGATATGAGCATTTGAATTTGATGAGTCATTGAATCACTTTTTTGAGTGTGTATAAGAAATATAAGAAATGGTCATTCTAGTACTTTGTATTATGCCCCCATTGCTTTTATCACTTATTCCACCCTTCTAGGCATGCTTTTAATTAAGTTCTGACACACCTCTGGCTCTATATCATTCCAGACCTCTGCCACATCTCCCAAATTTGCCAAATTCCCTTGGCTGGTTGGCCAGCTGCATTTTGATATAATACCAGGGGTATTAAGATCTCAAAACTGTGGAGGCTAGTCTAGAAGCATGATATTATTCTCTTCCATCCAATTTTTGGCCTTTCTAGAGGTGTGCTTGGGTCATTGTCTTGTTGGAAAGTGACATCATCTTCAGCAATACCAGATTTGTCCAAGCTGTGCAGCAAGTGACTGTCCAAATTGTGCACATACTGATCAGGATTTATGCTCCCCTCAACCTCTGCAAGCTTTCCCACACCATTCCAGCCCATACAGACCCACCATACCATGATGTTTCCACCCCCAAACTTCACTGTTTCTTGTACCTCCCTTTTGACCAACCCTTAGCCCACCTATTTCCACACCAACTGGTTACCATATTACCTGATATTGATCTTTGTCTCATTTGACCAAATTACCCTCTTTCAGCCCACTCCTTGTGCTTCCTCCCATACACTATGGTGAACAGTGGCTCTTTCTTCTTTGTGAGAGCCTTGAATGAATGCTCCTTGGGGACATTTCTGGCTGCCCAGGTAGAGACTGGGTGGGGATGATGGTGTTTATGTGCCTGGTAACCTGTACAACATTTGCAGCCTTGCTGGTGGTCATCTGTGAGAGGATTAGGGCTCCCAAAGTTCAGTTCAGTTCAGTTCGGGGCTATTTTTGGCTGAACCCAAACCTGGAACACCTGGAGTTTGCCCGAACCGACTGAACCATGGGAAAAATACCTTTTTAAGAAATATCAAGCATAATTGCAGGTTAGAACATCCCTGGATGCTTGCACTATGGTCCCACACCTCTAGGATTTGATATAACAGCATATAGTGCTGTATGATGAAAAGTGCTTAGGAAATACAGCAATGTTGTGGCTAGTAAACAGCTGTAAAAGGTTACCTTGGTGTGGCAGTGGTGTGACAGTGGTGTGGTGTGGTGTGGTGTGGGGTGTGATTGGCTAATGTGACACTAAATTGGCAGCAAGATCAAGCTTTTCAACACATGTCCCCATCATCACAATGATGGCCATTGGCCCCTTGGGCATAGTGGGGACCTTCTTACATCAGTCCAGTCCAGTTCAAACCAATGCTGGCACTGCCCAAGCCAGAATCAAAGTTTTCTGAGACTTTATTGTTGTTATTTGTTGGTGTGAAATTGTGTAATGGTGGTACATGCATGACCATTGACCCCTCTGGCATAGTGGGGATTTTCTTACATCAGTTCAGTTCAGTTTGAACCAATACTGGCACTGCCCAAGCCAGAACCTAAGTTTTTCAAGACTTTATTGGTGTTATTTGGTGGTGTAAAATTGTGTAATGGGTACAGACATGGCCATTGGCCTGTCAGGCATAGTGGGGACCTTCTGACATCAGTTCAGTCCAGTTCAAACCAATGCTGGCATGCTTGAACCAGAACCAAAGTTTGTTTGAGACTTTATTGGTATTATTTGGTGGTGAAACTGGGTAGTGGTGGTCCACACATAGCTGTAGACCCCTCAGACATAGCAGGGACATACCTACCTCGGTTCAGTTCGGTTTGAACCGATGCTGGCACTGCCCAAACCCAAACTGATTTTTTTCGAAGCTTTCCGAACCAAACCCGAACCAAACCTGAACCATCGGTTCGGTTTGGCTGGTTCGGGTTCGAACTGAGGTTCAGAACCGAACTTCGGGAGCCCTAGTCACACTGGTGATTATTGTTACACCATCCAAGGTGGTCACTCAACCCAAACAAAGATCATCAATGAGGAGATCAATCTGTTCAAAGGGAGTGAGGGCTGTTCCTGTCACAGCCCAAGAGTAGTACATTAGTAGGAACAACCATCAGTACTACAGGCATATATACTTTCCTTGTTTACCTTTGTTATGGCAGGAGGTTGCCGACTATTCAGACTAATGTCTTTGCCAAGGTTTTGTCCCATTATGTGCTCTGGCATATCCCATGCATCATTGCAACTGATGCACTGTGTTGCATTGTCATGCACACCATTGTGCACAATGCAAATGTGTTTGCATGTTTGTGCAGTCATAGATTTACTTGTCACAAGTGTCACAACTACCATGCCACGCAAAGACGCGAACACGGGCCAAATCTCGGCTCAGGCCCAACAAGACCTCGTTTCAGAAGGGATCGAAAACTTTGAGCTTCCCAAAAGTATCGTCACCAAGATTGCCAAGTCCGCCGTACGTTGGCGTCCTTGTTTCGCACAGCTTGAAACCCATTTGTTTTTCACAGCTACCTGAAAATGCAAAATTGCAGAAAGAGAGTGTACTTTCGTTGGTCAAGGGCTCGACGGTGTTTATAAACTATCTGGGTGCGTAACGATTTGTGTGGCAGGAGCGCAAGTGACCAGTTGAAACGGTGTTTACAGCTGCGACGTGAGTGATATCGTGTCCTCGTGTCACGTCCGGGAGCGAGTGAATGGCGCATAACAGGGCACACGACGTGGCTCAATCGAAACAACACAAGAGCATATCTGCGTCTGACGTGCTGAAAGCGCTTGAGCTGCTCGAGTTTGGTGATCTGGTCGAGCCTCTCCAAAATGAACTATTAGGCGAGACATAAACCCCGCCTTCTTAACCGGTATAATACTCATATATAACATATATCCAACTTTTGTTAGCCTACCGCGAACTAGCAAAGACGGACAAGAGCAAAAAAGGGAGCGCGCCCGCACTGATAAAACCACCACTCAAGGCACGCGTGAAAGGACCTAAAGCGGGATCTGTCCTAGCCCCTGGCGCAGCAGCAGCAGCAGCATCATCATCTGCCACTAGTGTACCGTTATCTGCAGGCGAAGAGGGCGACGTGCAAATGGCAGGCGGAGGAGAATTGGGTCCGGATGAGGATGGTGGTGGTGGTGGTGATCAGGCGGAGCACGATGAAACGGCGGAGGATCACGATATGGAGGATCCTGCAGTGGGTGAAGGTGGTACCATGGACGAATCTGAGGGAGAGGAGATGGTAGACACGATGGAAATTGAGGAAGAAGAGCTGCGGAGGGATGGGTTGGGTGTCGAGGAGCGTGGAGGCCCTGCTGCTGCTGCTGCGTAGCAAGCATAATAATAAAGGCTGCGGCTGCGGCTGCGTGCTGCGTGCTGCGTGCTGCCAGTACGGCTACGTGATGGCTACGTGTTAGCACAGCTGGCAGGTCACTGGGGCCTGGGAACAAGACGTGGCAAAGGGTATATAAGGCGGCCGCCTGGCCAGGACCCTTCTTGACTCAAACCGTGATTGTGAGCTTCTGCCAGCTTAAGCTTACAACCACGAACATTGCTCAGTGCCAGCGCATACAAACAAGTCTTTTTTTGAAACAGTACCGTTCCTGTCAACCTTTGTCGACTGGCCTTTTTTTTTTTTTTTTTTTTTTTTGCAGAGTGAACGTTCAGAATGGCCGACAGAGGATTTCGTGGCGGCAGAGGAAGAGGTGGTGGTGGTGGTGGTGGACCCCGAGGAGGACGGGGAGGACCACCTGGAGGGCGCGGAGGCCCTCCGCAGCAAGGATACGGCGGACAATCATCCCGCGGTGGGTTTAGAGGAGGAGACGGCGGACGAGGAAGGGGTGGTGGCGGCCGAGGCCGTGGTGGTCCCGGTCGTCCGCAAGGACCTCTCATCTATCCCCCCAATGAGCCACCATCCCTCCCTGCCAGACTCACTGACGGAAGTCAGGACGCCCTGATCAAACGGTTCCAATCGGTAGGCTACCGCACAGAGCGACCTTTACGCCCAGGATACGGCACGCTTGGTGTTCCCATCAAGCTCCGTGCCAACTTTTTCGCGGTCAAGTTGCCCAAAGGACCTTTCTACGACTATGCCGTCGTCATTACCGACGTCACTCCTGCGGCGACTACCAGCAAGGGGAAAGGAAAGGGCAAAGGCAAGGGCAAAGGCGACCCACAGAACATCAAATCTGCTATCAAAAGGCGCATATTCGAATTGTTGGAGGACGATGCCAAGTTCCAACCATACAACTCTGTCGTTGTCCACGATTACAGTCAGCGAATCGTGTCCGCAAAACAGCTTCCTCAGCCTCTTGAACTCACAGTCACGTTTATTGAAGAGGATGAGAAGAAACCGAGGGATGGAGCTCCGATTTACGAGGTTTCCGTACAGTTCAAGGATGAAGTTGACCTGAACCCGATCAATGGGTATGTTTTTTTTTCTTCCCTTAGTCATCACGAGCGTCGTCAGACCAACGAAAAACGTCCAGATTCACTGACGGTGATTTACAATATCGCGATCATGACCTTCAACCGACCATTTCGGCGTTGAACCTTGTTCTTCAATACCACGCCAGCCGAACTGGAGTCCGATTAGGAAAGAAAGATAGCAACGGAGAGAGCAAGTTCTTCTTCGATACCGAAGGAGTGTTTCGCAGCCGTTTGGTCCCTGGAGTCGAAGTCTGGCAAGGCTTCTTCATGTCCGTCAGGCCCACCTTTAGACAACTGACAGTCAACGTGTGAGTCGTCATCCTGATGATATCTGCCTTCGCTCTAAAGTCAATTTCATAAGTAACGTTTGCTACACTGCCTTCATGGAGCCGCGAAACTTGGGCGAGGTCCTGCTGGAGCTCGGTTCCCAGTTCCGCGCGGCAATGCCGACCATGGGTCGTGATATGGTAAATAGCATCAAGGTCAAGACGAAGCATCTGCATCACAAGAAAAGGCTTTTCAAAATTGGTACCAACACAGCACGGAACCAGTTCTTCAACGACAAGGACGGGAAGAAGATATCCGTCGAGCATTATTTCAAGCAGCGTGAGTCGAGTAGTCACCTTTCATCGAGGATCTTTTTCTAACGCTGCGCTTGCGCTTGCTAAGAATACGGGATTACGCTCAATCATGCCCACGACCTCCCCGTTGTGAGTCTCGGCCAGATGGACAAGGGCGGTAGAAAGGAAGACATATGGGTGCCTGCCGAGTTATGCGACATCGTCTCCGGCAGTCCTCGTCGAGGAAAACTAACCGAGGATGAAACTCGGGAAATGATCCGCATCGCTTGTAATCGCCCCGGCACCAACGCCCAAGACATCGTCGAGACGGGTTTTCCTATCCTTGGCCTTTCACAGCAGAGGAGAGCTCCCATCCTCGCTACGTTTGGTATCGATATTTCGAATAAATTAACCGACATTCCTGCCCGCGTTCTGCCTGCACCCAGACTCACATACAGACAAGGACAATCGCACATGAAGGAGGGCGCATGGAATATCCTCGACGTCAAGTTCCAGCGCGGAGCCAGAGTCAACTCTTGGTGGGTACTGTACGTCAACGACAAGCAAGGAGGTGCCGTCGACAGAGCGCGACTTAGACCGATTATCGAGAAGTTCCGCGACAAGTGTGGAAAGAGCGGAATGGCGATACCGCCGGGTATGCCGACCCTTTTACCTGTGGCAGACCTGGCTCGGATCAGGGACGACAGTTTCTCGCGGACGAGGGCGCTAGGACAGATACAGGACATTTTCGAGAAAGGCCTTCAACAATACGGAAAGCCCACCTTTGTCGTCGTGTTGCTTGAAAGAATCGATAAACATATCTACCCTGGAATCAAGGTAAATAAATCGTTTGCAATCAATCTTGAATTTCGATTTCGATGTTTTATCTTCTTTTGCCCGTTTAGCGAATCGGCGATGTTATCCTCGGTATCCATACCGTCCATATGCAGCTCTCGAAAGTACTCGATCAGGAAAGCAACAAACTCGATCAATACATGTCCAACGTCGCATTGAAAGTGAACACAAAGCTGGGTGGCGTCAACCACAAGGTATGGTGGTTTCATTTCGTTCCCATCGAGTAGGGAAACTCCTCGCAACTTATTTCTTATTGTGTATGTGTCTAGCTCGACGACGCGGCTATGAAGTGGTTGAAAAAGAAATCAACGATGATGGTCGGTATCGATGTCACCCACGCTGGGCCTGGTACCAAGCTTGGCACGCCCTCGATTGCGGCTGTCGTGGCGAGCATAGATGACTCGTTTGTTCATTTCCCGGCCAGTATCAGAGTCCAGAAGCACGCAAAGAATAAAGAAGTTAGTGTCGTTTGGTTTTTTTTTCCTTGTGCTCGAACATCTATTGACTCCTCCCCAGACACTGGATGAATTACGTGATATGTTAATCGAGAGGCTGCAAGCTTATGCGAGGCATAATAAGGATCAGTTGCCGGAACGAGTTATCTTGTTCCGTGACGGCGTTTCAGAGGTTGGATATGTTATGATATCGCGATTACAGATGATGACGCGATGCCATACTACTAGGGTCAATATTTGGTCCTCATCCGTGATGAGTTGCCGCAAATTCTCGATGCCTTTAAGAGGGTTCGGGACAATTACAGGCCACTGCTTTCCATCATTGTCTGCGGGTAAGTCTCCTTGGATCGATCCCTTAAATATGTGTTCTGACGCTGTAAAGGAAACGTCACCATGCCAAGTACGCCACTACACGCACAGGTCTCTCTAACAGCGAGTGACTGACCTCGAATTATGTAGACCCTATGCGACGAACGCTGAGCAAGCTGACAAGAACGGGAATACGAAGCCTGGAACCGTCGTCGACAGGGGCATAACATCCGTGTAAGCCCACCAGCTGCTGTGCTTTCGGTTCATTGGTTCATGACGCTGATGAACATAGGTTTGATTTTGATTTCTATCTTCAAGCCCACGCCGGTCTGCAAGGCACTGTCAAGATGACGCACTACACTGTCATTTACGACGAGATGCGTTTCTCTGCAGACGAGATCCAACAAGGCACCTACCACACCAGCTATCTGTACGGCCGGGCCACGAGGTCCGTCAGTCTCGTTCCTCCCGCGTATTACGCGGATTTGGCCTGCGAGCGCGGGAGATGCTATCTCAACGAGTTTTTGATCACGGACGACAAGACGGTTTCCTCCGTCCGTAGTGGACAGACAGAGTTGGAGCGGGAGAAGCAACGAGTGTTCGATGAAGCCGTCAAGTATTGGGGGAATGGAGTAAGTCGTCCTTATAACATGAATATATGTATGATACTCGTGCTGATCAGGCCGTCTACTGCCTAGGTGCATGACGATGTCAGGGATTCCATGTTCTATTTGTGAAGCTACACCGATTCGAGTCCAACCCACATCATTAGCGTTGTCTTTATATGTTACATTACTGAAATTTGTTGTGAGCCAGCCCATTGAATCTCAAATGATTTTCTACCAAACCGAATGTTTCTACTACGTCTTCCTTCTCACTGTTATACAATATAAACATGTCCGAATTCATTCAATGCTGAACACAACAGCATGCAAATAGCATGCTCCTGCGACGTTCTTGGAGTACTGGTCCAATTCTACAATTCAGGCAATTCCAAGGTGTAAAAACTCATTCAGATGAACCATGACTCTAGGTGTTCTTAAGGACGATTCCAAATACATTACTAAAGCTGATCAACTCATCCTCTATGTGGTAGAATTGCCTTGATGGAGGCCTGGAACTTGACGTCGAAGGCATTCCATGCGCCATCCTTCATCTGTCCTCGCACATCTCTATAAGCGAGCCTAGGTGATGCAGAACGCGTGCCAGAACGTTAATCACTATTCGAAACATCCAACCGAAGGCTCTAGTTGTGCTCGGGTGGCTAGAGCCAATGTCGCAAGAGCGCAATCAGCCAGAGCATTGCTGACTGGGACTGCAGTGACTCAGCACCCACCAATCTTTATATCATTCAGTTGGTACTACCCAGGGCAATGATTACGTAAGTCTAACATAGAGAGTACCACATTCCACTTGTACAGTGGCACTGGCGCTAGGTAGTTTTGTTTCCTGTGTGAAGCAGAGTTCAGCACATGCTGCATTACGTCACAACGTAGAAATATTTACACGGCGTCTGCTAGCATTTGCCTCAGTTCGAAAATAGGCGTTGCGGACCACCTTCCTGCGCCATGCTCTTGCCATTTAAATTCATGATGATTGGCCCTGTAGTAGAGGAATGTTCAGATTATCTACATCTGGCACGTCACTAAAATTACCTACTTGCCATACGCCCTTATCTTTTGCCAATCTTCATCCATACTGTGATGAGTAAAATTCAGCTTGTCCACATCCTGACACAATCACGTACAACTGCTGGGTTTTTTTTGCACGGACGAGGCCGACATCAATGGCAAGTTCCATAGCTATCGGAGTCACTTCCAGATTCGACGGAACGTAATTCTTCACAACAATGATAGCAATGTCATGGTATCCGTCTTCATTGAGGATGTCAATGCGTTTGGAACTGGTCCATTTTGCATTTTCGTCGTCATAGTTCTTCTTCCAAGTAGGGGACTCTTTGTTGAATTCCTCCACAACGATATCGGAAGTTCGGAGCCTTCGGAGTCGCTCGTTTGAAACTGCCCGTAGGACTCGAAAGTCAGGTCTGTCCACTAAATATACTGGGCCCACCAGTGGAAGGGCGATGTGACACTAGCAATAATGTAAGCAATAGGATAACCTCCTTGAGTCGAAGTCAGTACCACTGACGAGTCTTGGTCCGGAGACCGAGCTCTGAACGTGGAAGACATTGGCAATGCATCAGTTATGATGCTGGTAGATGTGAAGGAAAGTAGAAGCGTGGCGACAATTGAGTTGAAGCGCATTACAGGTCGCGGGTGAGAGGACCAGCCTGTAGCCGTGGTCCATGTTGCACATCGGTTTTGAAGCTGGCTCAGTCGGCCCTGACGGCGTTGAACCAGTGATGCAGCGTCGTCATGGTGACTTAACATCATCGCCGGCAAGGGGTTACTAGTATTTAGTCATCCAGTATCGCTGTCGTACGCTCTGCAGGATTGTAGGCATCTACGGGAGGTGTAACGTATACGGTCCGTTTTTCGACGTGGCCTACTACGATGTGTGACCCAGGTCACACCCGGTCACCAGCTGCGGCCTAAATACGTGCGAGATCATCGATCAGCGCTATCAGCACTGCCCATGCATGACCGGCTAACCGGCTAAGAAAATTTCAACTTCAGCCGACATAAACAGAATTGTACTATCACTACTGCGGCGCTGGCTCGTGTGCACACACGCCGTGTAATGGCACACCACCGAACATATAAGTTGGGTCATCGCGCTGTTTCGCAGTCAGGTGAGCTCTCCTTACCAGGTCGGCGTTGTCGTTAATTTGCTTCCTAGTTTTGTCCACAGAAACGTCAATACGTCATGACGCGACCATGATATGATAGTTATTCTGTCGGGATTCGCAACGATTTCTTGTAAATCACCGTTATGAAAATTGTAATCCCTACGACCAACATTCGTAACTAGGCATTCAGGAGGTGACATTACCATGTATTTACGTACATAAAAAATACATATAATCTACAACCGTTGAACGTTGAATCATAAATAAATCACTTCACTGAACTCATGGTTTCGTATCCACCTTCGCCAGCCTTTATCTACTCTTTCCCACCTACTTCTTCCACCACTTCCAACTTTCTTTTCATGTCGCCCAAACTCAGCTCGACCATCTGAATGGAGTGCGGGTCAGCTTCTTTACTCTCGCGCATTGCTTCCAAGTTCAGCTCCAACAACCTAATCGACTTTCTAATCTGCCCAGCGAAGCTTCCTACCAGGGATAAAGTGGCGTATGATTTAGTGAGCCTTCCAATCGAGACGAGAGCTTCCTTCATTTCTCTTTCCAAGCGGGTGATGTGTTCATTGAGCTCGGCCAAGGTTTGACGCCATGGCTTATCAACCCGCTTAATGTCCACGCCGTCAGCTTCCATATCCTCGTCTACGTCGCCCTGCATTTCCCAATGCGATGGACTATAGGAGTGGTCAATAAATGAGTGACCACATCCCTCGCATGGCGCAATGGGAAATTGCAATATTTCAAGGACCGGAAGGAATATAAGCACGTCCACCGGAAAACAGGGCATGATCGACTTGAATAGTACATAACAATTGGAATAGCATCCGGGGTGATGGCAGATTAGATTCAATGTTTGTTCCGATCGAACCTGTTTCCACTCTGACTTTGACGAGACGTTTATGTAGTTCTCGTAATCTTCTTTTGTCTATGGAAAGATCAGCATGGATCCGGGCACATTACAGTAAAAAGGTAACGCACTAGTTCACGATGATCTGCCGATTGCTTGATTTCCGCCAACTTGGCCTTCTTTTCACCCAGTTGCTTTGCGCGAGCAAGGACGTTCTCGATGTTGAGTTCTATATCTCGCGACTGATGATACAAATCGACCATGTCTTTCGTCGGCTGAGGTATACGTGTATCGAGCCAATCAAACAGATGTGCGAGCGATTCTATAGCTTTTTCATGGCTTTGATTCATTGTGCCCTCCATCTCTGCTAATTCTTCCGCATCTGGCATCTCTTGGTCGCATATCTGGACGATGTTCTGCCACAATGCGAACGGATTGTCAAGCAGAAATCGATTGTTTTTGATTTTGCGTAGATCGTCCGGCAAGGATGCCTGGTCAAAGTTCAGTCGAGCACGATTCATCACATGAGTAAACAGGATCCCAATGTTGTTGACGAGTGTATGGGGGAAAATGGAAGAAAGTGAAGAGAGCACGTAGTCAGTGGCAGCGTCGAGGCGTCTGACGGTCCCATTGGCAAGAATAATGACCGCATCCACGGCAACAACCTTTTGTTCGATGATGCCCGCGATATCGCCCTTGTGCGACGTATCCCGTGCAAGTCCGCGGGTATCCGCGAGTCCAGGTGTGTCTATTATACGAATCTTAACTTCGTTCTTGCTTGTAAATTCATAAAGCTTGGCTGACACCGTTTGACTCTGATTTTGCAGCCCGCCAGCTTCATTTTCTTCCGTGTCACAGACAACATATTCACTGGGGCTGTGGCCCTCCAAAACGTTGGCGATGAAGGATAGTAGGCTCGTTTTTCCAGTCCCAGTCTCGCCTGCGTTCGTTATCACCGATCTACGCAGCAATCAAGCATAATAGATCTCCATACCGATAAGTAAGATCGTGTATTCCTTCTTATTTGTTGCATTTATGTTACCTTTTCCGATCTCTCCTACAGTGCTGGTCTCGACATGAACAGAGATTGTAATCGTGACGAACTGCAACCTACTTTAAACGAGGCACTGTCTGATTGACTTCCATAATACGATTCAGTTCACTTAGTGGGTGAGCCTCAACCCTTCAAAGAGACGCTAGTCGTCAACGTCATCAGTAAAGTTCGGAATGCGACCATACCTATTGGCGCTCGCACACATATCCGAAGCTCTTTGGTCCTTCTAGACGAGGAATATACTTCTACGATGATGACAATCGAACGAAGACACTGTTGTTGAATGCCATGCTTTTGCAACGCAGGGACGCACTGGCAGCTGAAAGCACCGTTGACGACAGGACACAGCACGGCGCTGCGGAGTGCGTGGAATGGGTCTTACCATCTATAGCTAATTCGGGTGCTGTCCTGTGAAATCAGCAATGCGAAAAGCACGCTAGCATCACGCGAAAGTTTGCTCTCGAAGAAGCAGTGAATCGTGCGCGCTTCCGCTATTCAGTTTTCAAAGGGCCCCGCCCAGTAGTGAAAGAGTAAAGGATTTCCCATGTTAAGCCGATACAGCTAGACCAAATGCCCAGCATATTTAGTCTAACATAGACAAACAAAGATTAGCTGCTCTCGCCATACGCAGCGTGCCTCAAGCTCGCCAACCGGTCTTCCCACCGTCGCTTCGCTCTATTATCACTGCGCATATTCAGCATCCCAATATCTTGCAAGTTGTGACTCATACGCTGACATCACGCGTCATAATGAATTCCTAACTATTAGTAAAACATGCCCGCTCATTCATAACCTATAATTATGTTAATCAAAGTCAGTGGTGAGATGGAAACCCACCCACGTAAGAGTAAGTAACTTTCCGTTCATGAAGTCGTTTTCAATGTTGGCAAAAGTAGCCAAAGATGAATTTACGAGCTGGCCTGCCTTGTGCTTGATTTTCTTCATTCTACAGACTTTCGTCGCAGCTTTCTCGCTCGCTTCCTCCACCATTCTTAACTTCCGTCTCATGCTCTCCAAGCTTTGTTCAACCAACTCAACTGACCTCGTGTCAGCTTTGTTATTACGCATGGCTTCCAGATTTATCTCCAAAAGTCTGAGGGACTTTTTGACTTGTCCAGCGAAGCTTCCCATGAGCGATAAATTAGCGTAGGACTCGGTCAGTCGTCCAATAGATCCCAGAGCCTCCTCCATCTCGTGATCGAGCCGGGCAATATCGTGGTCGAGATTGTCCATGGTACCTCGCTGTTCGTCATTCTGTTGTTTAGCCTCATCAAATTTCTGTTTTGCATCCTCATCGACCACCACATCCGTGACGGCGTCCCGTTTTTCCCAAAGCGATCGAGAACTACGATGATGAAGGAGAGGATGGCCACATATGTGGCATGGATGCATGATATTCAATATGCGGAGAATTTGGAAAATGGTTACTACATAAAAAAGAGGCGTTGGTTCACGTCCGATATGGCAGTTGACGTAACATTGAGGATGGCAGCATATTATGTTGAACGTCTGTGTTTCAACTTGCTCCCAGACCTCCCGAGTTGTGACGTTTTTGTAATTCTCGTATTGCTCCATGGTCTACGAATACATCAGCGGATAGATGGGAAGATGTCATTGAGCGAACCATTTTACTACCCTCCACGGATTGCTTAATTTCTGTAAGTTTCGTCTTTTTCTCTCCTAACTGTGACGCGCGCGATAACGCATTGGCAATGTTACGCTCTATCTCCTGCGATTGTTCGTATAGACTCATGATATCTCTTGTTGGTTGTGGTACAAGGGTATCAAGCCAATCGAACAAGAGAGTGAGCTCTCGAAGAGCTTTAGTATGACCTTCGTTCACCGCGCTCTCCAACTGTGCCAGTACCCTTTTATTGGTCTTCCTTTGAGTGCGCAATAAGTTGAGTTTCTTCCACATTGCCAAAGGATTATCGAGCAAAAATTGGTTGTTTCTAGTACCTCTCAAACCGTCGGGTAAGGAGTCCTGGTCAAAATTCCATGAAAGCGGACTCGCAACATTGGTAAACAGAATTCCAATATTGTCGGCCAATGTACGAGGAAATATAGACGAAAGAGTCGATAGCGCGTAATCCGTGGCGGCGCCGAGGCGTTCTACAGTGCCGTTGGCGAGTATGATCACGGCATTGACGGACGAAATATTATCCTTAATGGCTTGAGCGATACTGGCCTTGTGGAGTTCGTCTTGCGCGATGCCACGCGTGTCCACAAGCCCCGGTGTGTCAACTACTCGCAACTTAACGCCATTATTACTTGTAAATTCATAAACCTTGGCTGAATTGGTCTGGCTCTGACTTCTGGCTCCACCTGCTTCGTTGCCTTCGTCGTGAAAAACGATGTATTCTTTGGGACCGTACCCAGCCAGAATGTTCGCAATCAAGGACAAGAATGTCGTTTTCCCCGTCCCTGTTTCACCTATGGAAAATTGGTAAAATTTTGAGGACATAATCTGTCATCCTTTACCGACAAGTAGGATCGTGTATTCATTCATCTTGTTCTGATTTGTTTTAATATTGCCGTTCCGAAGCTCTTCTACAGTACTGACATGACATCCAGGGAAATGAAACGCGCCCAGAAATACAATAAATGCTACTTACTTCAGGCGTGGCAGGATCGTCTCCTCTTCGTCTCCGTCATCAGATTCTTGGCCTTCCCGAAGCGAATCGATTTTGCTAGAAGTTATCATGAACATACGTTCGCTTGTCAATAGGTCACTAGATGATTTACCTGTCCTTCAGAACGTCATCATCGCTGCAACCATTTATTCAACCTATCTCGATGTATACAACTCAGGATAGTACCTTGTCATGTTGTTCAATATGAGAGACGTTTTATTGCACATATGATGTAGATGAGTGAAATTTACAGATGGCTTGAAAGAAGAAAGTAGTAAATGGAATGCGGTCACTGTAGTTGCGGCTACATCACATTAAGAAAATGTTGGTGTTTTCACTGCACGCGGGGCTCCTTCCGAACAACACGTGTTGGGGGCCCCTTCCGCAAGGACGGTCAATCATTAATCAATGGTCAAGGCCACGCCTTCAAAACGCGTCAGACACGTTTCTGGTGCACATCTGAGCACATGCTGCATCCACGAGCTTTGCTTCTGTGCCAATAACGGTCAGTTCGTTCCGTGGCACTGAAAGTCATCCCCCTAGACGTTATAGTAAGAGCTTTCCGCCATCATGAATTGACCTACTGTCATTGAAGATGCTGGTAGTGTAAGTAAGAAAGGCATGCCAGAACGCCGCTGTAGGTGTCACACCTAGTCACAAGCCCACAGCAACCATACACGCACTGTCCCTAAACTACTCGTTAATATCAACTGCCCATGTGCACTAACTGATCCAGACTTGTCTCGGGATACTGGTAGTTACTGGGTAACCAATGACATATAGAAAAACACAGGAAAGGAAACCTACTCGCTAGCCGGGTTTGACGAACCATTGCTCCTCCCGGCGTTACCTAAAAATTTCGTCACCATACCGCCACTCTTCGTTTTCTTATCCGCCTCTTCGACCATCTTCAACTTTACTTTCATATTTTCCAAACTTAGCTTAACCTCCTGTATCTTCTTCTGGTCGACTTCGCATTGCTGCTGCATCGTCTTCAAGTGCATCTCCAGGAGTCGAATACAATTTTTGACTTGCCCAGCGAAGCTCCCCATCAAAGACAGATTAGTATAAGCTTCAATGAGTTGTCCTAATGAAGTGAGAGCTTCTTCCGATTCCTTATCGAGCCTTTCAATAGTCTTGTCGAAGTCAACGATGATTGTCCGCTGTTCGTTATTTTCACTATCCACTTGCTTGGCATCGATGTATTTCTGCTGGGTGTCTTCATCGACGATCCCACAGGCTGCATGGTTTTTTTTCTCCCACAATAAACTGCGGGTGCGGTGATCCTCGTACGGATGGCCACATTTGGCGCACGGACTATAAGGAGTACGGAATCCCTGGAAATGCCAAAAGAATAATTTTATGCGAAAAATGATTGTGAATCCGGACCAGACATAGCAGTTGGAATAGCACTGTGGATGATGGCACATATGATTCAGCGTCGTGGCGTTAACTTGTTCCCAGACTTGCTCCGTGGTTGCTTTGCTATATTCTTCATACTCTGTCATTGTCTAGAAAAAGTCGGTTTGTTGAACATCTCGAAGCGCAATCGACAGGCGTACCAATCCTTTTCCAGCGGCCCCATCCTTGATTCTTTTCAATTCAGTCTTCTTCTTAGCGAGTTGCGATGCACGAGATAGCGCGTTTGCAATTTTACGCTCTATCTCTTGGTACCGTTCGTACAGCATTATAATCTCCTTTGTTGGCTGCGGTGAAAGTACATCAAGCCAATCAAATAGAACACAAAGCTCGCGCAACGCCTTGCGGTGAGCTTCATTCACCAGATTGTCATACTCTGCTAATTCATCGTCGCTCGCATTTCCTGATGTGCGTATCTCATCGAATTTCTTCCATAACGCCAAAGGATTATCAAGTAGAAACTGGTTACTTCTGTTCTTCCGCAAGAGAGCTGGTAATGATTCTCTGTCAAAATTCCACGACAGGCGATTTGGAACATAGGTGAATAGCAACCCTATGTTGTCTGCAAGCGTGCGGGGAAACATGGCAGACAACGTGGTGAGCGCGTAATCTGTCGCTACACCGAGGCGCTCCACAGTACCATTAGCCAAAATAATAACGGCATTGACAATGCTGATGTTCTCTTTGATAGCATGTGCAATGCTGGCCTTGTGTAATTCATCCTGAGCAAGGCCACGAGTGTCCGCAAGGCCGGGTGTATCCAAGATGCGGACTGTGACGCCGTTTCTACTGGTGAATTCGTATGGTATGGCTAAGTTCGTCTGGCTCTGGTTCTTCGCTCCCCCGGCTTCGTTGCTTTCGTCATGGAAGAGCACATAATCTTGAGGGCTGAGGCCAGCTAACACGTTGGCAAAGAGAGATAACAAGCTAGTCTTGCCCGTTCCCGTTTCACCTGCGTTAGAATATTCAAGATATATCAAGGACGTGGATGATGCTCCCACCAATGAGCAAGATAGTGTATTCGTTGGTGTTATTCTTGTTCGTCTTTATGATACCTTGGCTAAGCTCGGCCACTGTGCTTAACCAACCGTCAAGGACTCTGCGCATGGGTTATGAGGAGTCACGAACTTTAAGCGTGCAATCTTCTGCTCTTTGAGCTCCGCTGACGCTTGCCACCTTCCCGGGATGTAGGCTTCTCTGTGCACGACGTTGATTAATACTCCTGTCCATACCACACGTTACTTTACCCTCTTGTCTCCACGCTGTTGTCCTGAGAGTAAACCATGCTTTGACATCGGTTCGTCTCATTGACCCCAGAGCTGTTTCCGTCAGTATATATATCCAACATCGTAGAACGAAGCTGACAGTACAACATCAGTTTCTCTCGACAGGACGGCGCCGTCATCGTTCTCAGCGTTTTGGAAGTCACCGGACTTGTTGACATCTGGGTGCATTGTGAACGGCGATTGTCTTTCGATAACGAAAGTAACCTGGAAAGGCGGGTGGAAATGCAAACCACTTGAATTGAGGCACGCTTTTGCAATGCGGAGAACACGTTGGACACTTCTGCGCACTAATCCCGACCAATGCTAATACGTGCCGCGTGCCGTAGTACATTAGTATAGTGACATATCACTTCAAATATAAGTTCCATTGCATGTACTTACACATTACTTTGTGTCCATGTCTTGTCGCATCTTCCTAGTTGCGGAAATTTAAACATTGCTCGTGCAACCTCGCTATCAGATTCTGGAGATCGGTTTCACCACAACGGCTTGCCTTAAGCTTGGAAAGCCTATCGATACTCTGTCAGGCACGCCTGGAGTGACAGGCATAGGAACCGTGCGAAATGCTAACCTCAGAATAATAGCACATAACAAGAAGCAAGCAAGCCAGTCTAGGGCAGTGGCGTTTAGCCTTTTTTTGAATACGTGAGTTGGGAAAGAATTCCTGCATAAAACGTCGCCAGACTCGTCACTTAGGCAAGTCAAGGTAGTCGCGCTTGAATCTCAACCGCACATAGCAATGAACAAAATTTGGAGCTGGGACTTGTGGTAAATGATAATATTCGACTTCAATACGAGAATCAGATGGAGCCAAAACTGGCGCAAGTTGTTCAACTTGAGATGAACCGCAAGAACTTGACGTGGCATCGTGACTCGGAGATGTGACATCCTGCCACGTGGTTGAGACGTCAGTTACTAGCGCCTAATCGTGTCCAACCTGGAAGTAATCATTTGTGTAATACAATGATACAATGGCGCAGGGTGTAAGTTAGCATGTAGCATGCGCGTTACACCTTCAGTTTCGCGTCGACTGAATCACTCTGCCTTAAGCCCTCTTCGTGTGACTGGTCGTATTTATGAAGTTCTGAAATTACTGGTGATCAAGTGAGTAAGTCAAATGAGGTCAGCCAACTTACCGTTTTGACGGTCGTTAATGTATATTTGTCTTTCGTCTCGTGTAACCGAGCCGAAGATGATATCCATTTCCTCTAAACTCCTGCCCTTGGTCTCCGGAATTATAAGTGAGAAAGTTGCCATGGCACCGATGTTGACAGTTGCAAACATGATAAATATCTTGAAGCCGAGGTTCGTAATCATTTGAGGGGTGACCTTGGTCACAACGAAGTCTAGTAATATAATTAGGTAATTTTTGCACAAGATCAAATATCTTACTCCAAAGCCACTGAGAAGCGCTTGCCAGTGCGAGACCATAATGTCTTGTGCGAGTGGGAAAGATATCAGCTACGTAGACCCATGGCAATGGTCCTAAAAATGGTCAGGATGACCAACACGGTTCCATGAAGACACCAACGCACCCCAACCCATACTATAGAAGCATACATAGATGTACAGCATGGCAGCCATGGCCTTGCTGGCAGGTGGAGGATTAGGTGCGACGACTGGAGGGTGTGTTTTGAGGATCGCGCCCACAATATAGAAGAGGATCCCCATTCCCATGGCCGAAATAAACAGGGACAGTTTACGCCCCAGCGTTTCAACACCGAAAGAAATGTAAATTATAGTTGCTACGACCTTGACGATGCCTGCAACATATGTAGTAAGTCAGAGTAACGCAGATGGACATTGGTCCGCACCGTAGACGCCGCTAGCGAGGAGCGAGCTTTTCCTTCCAGAATAACCGATCTGGTGGTACATACAAGATCGTCCTATTACTGAGAACTTGTACTTACGGATTTGAAGATCTGAGGTGCATAATACCTGTAATAATCATCAACAAATGCTCGACACCTCTAGCACAAGACGCACCCAACTGAGTTTTGACCAGCCCACTGCTGTAGTAGGAAAATGACGAAAGCAATCACAAATCGGACAAAGTTACCCTTTCCGAAAAACGCCTCCTTGAGGCCTAAGCCTTTTCGGGCTTCTTTTTCTTCCAGGATAGCGGCCTCAATTTCTGCCATCTCCGCGATGATGGCCTCAGAGTCGACATTGTCCCTGCGTAGGTATGCCAGATTACGAAGGGCTTCATCCTGCCGCCCAACAGAAGAAAGCCAACGTGGAGATTCCTAATTACATGTTCAATCGATGTAAAGGACGGAGATCCGGGTGCTCACTTTCACAGTCAATAAACCGAGGCACATGATACCCGCTGGGATAAGTTGAACGGCAAATGGGATTCTCCAAAGATTGATGCCCGGTTTGACATGAATACTAACACCCACTGTAGTGCAATCAGGAAGAGTCAAGGTAGAAATGTGAATGAGTCTCACGATTCACAAAGTAGGATACCATCACCCCAATGGCAACCTGATTAACGTCAAGACATGCAAGGGTACACCATGATCACGAAAACCCACCATGACCTGGAACAAGCCCGTAATCCTACCCCGAACGTCCTTTGGGGCACATTCAGATACGTATGCCGGAGCTACGGCAGAGATGGCACCAATGCCAACTCCAGAAACCACACGTCCTGCATAAATTTCTCCCAGTCCCCTTGGGCCCTCAGCAATCGTGGTGAGAATCTTGAAGCCGAGGACATTTCAACGATATTTGAAAGCACAAAAAATAGGCACTCACGGCTCCCACCACGAATATAAGGCTAAAGAGGAGAAGAGTGTATTTGCGTCCGATGTATGCTGCGAATCGGACAGGTAGCTTCAATCACTAGGCACGCGGAGCTTAAGCGCCGACGTACACGAAATCGGCGCACTTCCCAATGCCCCGAAGAATGCGCCTGCCTGCAATACAGATACTACATTCGAGGAAATGGCATTGGACTTTGCAATGTCCGTCTTCCCATTCTTGATGATCCCAAAGTATTCTTGAAAGAATTCGCTGCTGACCACACCACCTCTTGGTACATGCCACGTAAGCTATTCGGTTGTCATGTATTTAGCGTTCGTGCGTACCCAATGCCACTGGAAGAATGACGTGTCAGGCGATGAGAGGGCACGAATGGCAATCGAGACGCACGTATCGTAACCGAACAAGACTATACCCCAATACACGACAAATGCCAACCCTAATAATTAAGGTCAAGTTCCGGTGATGACGATGTTAACAGGAAAACGTACAGTACACTCGGATGTTCTTGAAGGTATCATTTGCAGCCGCCATCCTCGCAGCACGGAAGTGGAAACGGTCAGTGCGTGCGGTTACCTAACAGTAATAATTATATGCCGTCACAGGCTCGTGCGGTGATGAGCGGAAAATGAAAACCCCTTGCATTGCATCGGGAAGGCCGAAAAGCAAGACTATACTTGTCGAGTGGGTCACAAGGTTCGTACTGCCTCATGGCACGCTGTAACCAGTCTTGTGGCAATGTTGTGGCAGTTCTTGTGGCTGAAACGTTCTCAGGGTCAACCATCCGTTTCTCACACCTGTCGCACGCTTTCCGTTTTGCGCCAATGGAGCTCGCAAGGGTCGAGGTTTCCAAGTCAACGCACCATCCACAAGTATTCGTAGTTTCAGCGCATATAATATTAATACGTATGCCCTTCGTAGCACTCCAAGGCAGATGAATTGAGTCTGTGATGATGTCTGGCAGAATCCGAGGTATCAGGCGGTATCTGACAGGCAACTTGGTGGAAGACGTCGATGTAGCTCATGGGTTAGTTCCGGGCGGGCCGAGCCGTACCGTCCAACGGCGGTAAAATAAATAAATAAATAAAACTGTCAGTCCCAAATTGATCTGATACTAAAAGCAGTATGTCATGATCGATATGATCGCTGATGTCAATTTGTTTGTTACTGTTTATTAGACCACCTCGTCCGTTGGATTTCAAATGATCTATTGGAAAAAAACCATCACAGGGACCAGACTGGCCTGCGCGTACCTGCACCTCGATTTCCCAGCATCATGTAATCAAAGCACAGTTATCATTGTCGCTTCTGCTCGTATCACTGTTATCACTGTTATCTGTCTTCAGGTGTGCGGCATGCCGCGGCCAACAGCAAAACAGCGGAATCTACTTATGTAAATCCAACGGACGATCAACAGGCACTGTTCAAACAGCAGAATCTACTCATGTAGACCCAACGCATGACAGACCTTGTCTATCAACAGGCACTGTTGAAGCTCGTTCCGCCCATGTTTTTCTCTCTGATGGCGGGAGTGCATCATACTACACCCTGGAATTGGAAATCGAGCCAAGATTCTTAAGCTCCTGGTCCCACTTCAGTTCACGCGAACCCGTATCGCCCCACCTTCTTTTCCTTGCACATACGCATACGCACAGCAGGTTCCAGTCTCCATCACCTCTCCAAGGTGAGCAAACAACCAAGCACTGCTGTTCAATCTACCTTTGGACTTGTACTGGGAAATACACCCATCTACACGTCTTTCATTCACTCACCCCCACTTCACACGTTTATTTACTTGTTCATGACCTCACTGCACATGCGAATACGCACTGACGTGCGACTAGGCAAATTGACTCAGTTGTAGCAGCCCTCGTCGGGGAAAAATAACTTATAAACATGCACACGCACCCTCATTCTCGCCGCACGCGCGCAATCTTAACCAATTTGCACACCATCCATCCTTCTCTGGCACTCGACGCCAACGGTCCCCCGGTCCCAAACGGATCCAACGCGCCATGTCTATCACCCTTGAGCGAAAAATCGGACCAGCTCTCTATCTATGCCGATCCTCATCCCTATCCCTCCCAGCATAAGCATAAAGGCTTGGAAATCGACGGCGAGGAGCACGAAGACGACGGGTCATCGATCGACCGCGTCTTCTCCATCACACTCGCCAGCGGAGAGAGCTTGCACGCTTTCAAAACAGGATCTAAGGAGGGAGAGGACAAGTCCATCCAGTCTAGCCAGACTTCTCTAGCTGATAAAGAAAAGAGGGAGTCGTGGTGGGTCCACATCAAAGACCGGGCAACGGATATGCAAGAAGGATTCGACCAAGTGGACAAGAAGTCTATAAAGGGGAAGGTGGACTATGTTCCCGACTCCGTGCCCGTAGAGGACGACTACCCGGACGGTGGGTTCCAAGCATGGATGGTCGTTCTGGGAGTGAGCCTCTCTCCTTGTCTATTCCTGACTCGGTCTGATCGCCTCGGGTACAGGGCATGTTAAACACGTTCTCAACGTAAGTCATCGTTCCCGGTACTTGACTGTGACTTGCGCTAATACCTTCCCTTTTCTTTCTTGTTTGTTTGATTGTAAAACAGGTTTGGATATGTAAATTCCTGGGGTGTACGTATCCGTATCTTTAGTACGCAAGTATAGACGAGACCTGACGCGATGGTGGTGTAGGTTTTCCAGTCCTATTATCAGCAAACAATTTTAAAGGACTCGTCGCCTTCGAACATGTGCGTCTTCGACCTGTTAGTCTGTGTCACATGATTGACACTTCATACCCGTCTTTTCAATAGCGCATGGATTGGCTCAATCCAATACGCACTCGGCTTCCTGCCTGCCTTGCTCGTCGGTCGATTGTTCGACCTGGGATATTTCCGCTCCATACTCCTCGCTTCTAGCCTGTTATTAATCATGGCCACCTTCCTAGTGGCCGAGTGCACTGTCTATTGGAAGTTCTTACTATGGCAAGGCTTTGCAATCGGCGTACGTCTTTCTACTCTTCCCTATGTTCAATAAGTTAACCTTGGGGAATTCAGTTGGGGAGTGGAGGAATATTCGGCCCGACGATGGCAGTCGTTTCACATTGGTTCAAGAAAAAACGCGGGCTGGCGATAGGACTTGTCATGATGGGCTCGTCGCTCGGTGGGACCTTGATCCCTGTCATGGCAAAGAACTTGATTGGCAAAGTCGGGTATGCCCTCTCGTCCTCTTTTTTTTCAAAAAAAAGGCAAGGCTGATTGATTCTTTGGCAGATTTACATGGACCATGCGCCTCAACGGCTTCTTCCTCCTCTTCACTCTGGGCCTTTCAAACCTCATCATGAAACGGCGTCTCCCACCTAAAAATGTCCCAGGTGGCCTGCTCAACCTCTCCGCCTTTCGTTCGCCAGCATTCACGGTCTACTGCTTATCGGCGCTCACGACGTATTTGGGTCTATACACTGTCCTCACGTACATCGACGTGGCGGCGGCGGGTGTGCCGGGCGTTTCCGAGGCGTTCGCGTTTTATCTGGTGTCGATTGCAAATTTGTCGAGCCTGGCGGGGCGGTACGTGTCTGGGGTGATCTCTGACAAGGTGGGGTCGATGAACGTGATGATACCGTCTACGATCCTGGCGGGGGTCATGACGTTCATTTGGCCGTACGCGCGGATGGCGCGTCTGTTAGTGGCCATTGCGATCGTGTATGGGTGAGTTTGCTCGATCGTGTGGTTTTGTTGAATCAGTTCCCGACGGGGCTTTCCAGGTTTTGTTCAGGCGCGTACATAGCGCTGTTTTTGAACCCGTTGATTGAGATGGGAGACATGGATGATGTGGGGCGACGGATGGGGATGTTTATGAGCATTGTTGCGCTTGGCGCGCTGGCGGGCCCACCTATTTCAGGGGCAATCAATAAAGCTTACGGAGGATATGCGGCTGTTGGATGGTATGCAGGCTCGATGGTTCTGCTGGGTGTTATTATGATGGGTGCA
Organism: Amanita fuliginea; assembly: GCA_023014435.1. Classification (NCBI taxonomy): domain Eukaryota; kingdom Fungi; phylum Basidiomycota; class Agaricomycetes; order Agaricales; family Amanitaceae; genus Amanita; species Amanita fuliginea. The sequence continues at coordinate 2,168,785 of JAEBUQ010000005.1, forward strand.
GCTAGATGGATGGTATTGAAGAAGTGGAAATGGGGGTTCTAATGTAAATGAATTTGTTTGAAGTGATCTGATGTGAATGTATTATTTCTTTTGAGGTTTATAAGTTTTATACCTGCAAACATTCATGCCCGAACATGCGATGAGAAAAACACCTTCTGTATATGCTAGGTTCGGCGCGTTGATATATAGATCTTTGCGAGCACATCGGCGTCCGCTACAAATATATAACCTGGAGATAACTTAGTCAAGGAGTCGAAAAACCACGAGATAATCCTACTTCCGCCTCCTTAACATTCTTATGACCCACCTGCGCCCTATTTCAATTACCAATCCCCATATTGCATGATCAATCCGGGTTGATCTGCATTGGATAGAAGTACAGACCACGCTGGCACTGCAAGCAGCGAAGCTTTCTGCTGGCGTTCATGTTTTCGCTCACTTTCCGAGTTTGTGGACAAAGTTCCAGTGCTGGTAGAGTCTTTTGACATACTAATATTAAAGCTCGATGCTTCAATGATCCTCACGGGACCAACTTTGATCGATCGATGATCGTCGTTTGATTTCAATTTATTTGGTACTATTTATTGCCATTGACACTTGTTGACACGGATTTCAAAATGAGCTATTGGAACTGTTGCGAATGAGGCGAGCGCGGGAAAGAGCAAGAGCGCAGCGTAAGAGGAAAGGCTTAGAGTCACACCAACGGGGGCGGGAGCTTTGCCGCTTCACATTGTCCGCCCCATCTACCTAAGACATTATATATGTCCACTACTGCTGTCTCGGGAGATAGCGTGGCCGGCAGCTTGCCGACTAGGATCTCTCCGACAGGAACAATGGTCTACCAATGGTCCACCATCACAGGATTGAGATAACACCAACTCCTGCGGTGCCCGCGCCTCCAGTTTCCCAGCATCATATAATCAAAGCACCCAGATATCATATTTTACATCTACTCATATCACTGGTATCAATCATCACACCGGCATGCCTCGGCCAACAGCAAAAACAGCGGAATCTGTTTCTTATCTACTATTTCGATGCAACTCATGACCAGCTTTGTCAGTTAACAGGCACGGTCGAAGCTCACCTAGCAGATGTTTGTTCTCCTTGATGGCGGGAGTGCAGAATTGGAAATCCCGCCACAGCTCTTTTACTTCAGCTCCCTTTCATCATAGCACCCGCACGCCCCACGAGTGCTGTTCTCGCAATCCTGTTCAGCATCGCCTTCTTCTTCTTTGTACGTACGTTCCGCTATTGACCGCACAAGGAAGGGAGATTCAGTCCCTATTTATCTTGCACGTCCCCGAGGTGAGGAAACAACCAAGAACAGACGCCCCGCGTTTCTTTCAATCACTCTCGCCTCGCTTCAAAGTTTACTTGTCTACACGTGCGCATATATACTGACGTACGGCCCAGGGACACCAAGCAATTTGGCTCAGTTTATCTGTCATACCGACAGAGAGGAGTCTTGCTCGGTTTTAGTCCTCGTTTGGGGACGCATATAACTTATCAGTATGCACGGACGCATATCCATTTCGCCCACCTTCCGTTCTTTTCCGGCACGCGAAGCCAACAGTCCGCTGGCCCTTACATCTTCATCACCCCTCACCATAACGTCGGTTCGCGGTTCTATCCGTTCTTTCTCCCCACACCAACCGCACCACCACCACCACCACCGGCAGCAGCAGCATAATAATTCTATAAATGAGGACGACAGGTCGTCGGTCGACCGCACCTTCTCCATCACGCTCCCAAGCGGAGAGAACAACCTACACGATTTCAAAGCGGGATCTGAGGATTTGTGCCACACCAGGCAGAATGATTCTCGGGCTGGTAAGGAGAAGAAGGTATTGTCATGGTGGGTACGGTTCAGAGACAGAAACCGGACAATGGATGCAAAGGAAGAGTTCGACAAAGCGGATATGAAGGATATGGATATGAAGGTGCTAGAGGCGGACTACATTCTCGACTCTGAGGCCGTTGAGGACGTTTACCCTGACGGTGGATTCCAAGCGTGGATGGTCGTTTTGGGAGTAAGCCCTCGTCTCTCTCGCTCTCTCTCCTCGTCTGTTCCAAACTCGGTCTGATTGCTCATATACAGGGCGTGTTAAATACATTCTCTACGTAAGTCCTTTCTCCACATCGTGGCGTGACTACGACCCGGGCACTAACCCCCTTTTTTTCTTGTTGGAATGCAAAACAGGTTTGGATATGTGAATTCCTGGGGGGTACGTATGCGGTTCTTTAGTACGCCCGTGAGGCGGAGATCTGATGCGCCTGGGGTGTAGGTTTTCCAGTCTTATTATCAGCAGACGATTTTGAAGGACTTTTCGCCTTCGACCATGTGCGTCTTGAAGCGCCTCGGTTCTACTGTGTCGGATGATTGACCCTTGTACCCCCGCTTGTAGCGCATGGATTGGTTCAATTCAATACGCTCTCGGGTTCCTGCCTGCCTTCCTCGTTGGTCGATGGTTCGACCTGGGATATTTCCGCTCCATACTCCTCGCGTCTAGCGCCCTATTAATCATTGCCACATTCCTAGTGGCCGAGTGCACCGTCTATTGGAAGTTTTTACTGTGTCAAGGTTTTATGCTTGGCGTATGTGTTTCCACTCTTCCCTGTGTCTAGAAAGCTACCTTTTGGGATTCAGTTGGCGAGTGGAGGAATATTTGGCCCGACGATGGCCGTTGTTCCCCAGTGGTTCAAGAAAAGACGCGGGCTGGCGATGGGGCTTGTCACAATGGGCTCGTCGCTTGGTGGGACCTTGATCCCCATCGCTACAAAGAACTTGATTAGACGAGTCGGGTATGCCCTCCCGTCCTCCTTTTTTTCTAAAAAAAGGCAATGCTGATTTTTGAGCAGATTTATATGGACCATGCGCCTTTTTGGCTTCTTCCTCCTCTTTACGCTCTCCCTTTCAAACCTCATCATGAAACGGCGTCTCCCACCCAAGAATGTCCCAGGCGGCCTACTCAACCTTTCCGCCTTTCGGTCGCCCGCATTCACGATCTACTGCATTTCGGGCTTTACGACGTTTCTAGGGCTATACACTGTGCTGACGTACATTGACGTGGCAGCGACGGGTGTATCGGGTGTGCCCGACACGCTCGCATTTTATCTGGTGCCCATTGCCAATGGGTCGAGCCTCATGGGGCGGTACGTGTCTGGAGTGATATCTGACAAGGTGGGGTCGATGAACGTGATGATACCGTTTACGATGCTGGCGGGGGTCATGACGTTCATTTGGCCGTACGCGCGGATCCTGCGTGGGTTGGTGGCCATTGCGATTGTGTATGGGTGAGTGTGTTCAATTGCCCTGTGATTTTGTGGAACCAGTTGCCGATGTCTCTCCAGGTTTTGTTCAGGCGTGTACATATCGCTATTTTTGACCCCGTTGATAGAGATGGGAGACATGGATGATGTGGGGCGACGGATTGGGATGTTCTTGAGTATCGTGGCGCTCGGTGCGCTTGCGGGCCCACCTATTTCTGGGGCAATTAATAAAGCTTCAAGTGGGTATGCGGCTGTTGGGTGGTATGCAGGCTCGGTGGTCCTGCTAGGCGTTGCAATGATGGGTGCAGCTAGATGGATGTTATCGAGGAGGTGGATTGGGAGGTTCTGATGCATTTCTTTTATATGTTGTAAAAGTAGCACGTATGCCAACTGCCAAGCAGGAAATGGGTAATGGCATTTGCAACACGGTTGTGTCGTAGACAACGTACCCGGCTATGGCTTCACGTGCGCTGGAAGGAGGAATGTTTCCCTTTCCGATCTGCACGTGACACACTCAGTATTTCAGAAAGCAAGTTCGCGCCGCCGTACAGTGGGCGCACTGAACAGTAGTCAAAATTGGTGGTCTGCCTCGTCGCGACTCGCGCTATTGTACAAGGCGAAAAATAACAAAACCCGCCTCGCCCTCAACACTTTGATCAGGTCTTTCCTTCGTCACTGGTGGGTCCTGGGCACCGGGCTTTAGACTGTTCATGCGGTTGACTAAAAACATGAAACTTTATTTTATTTGTCGCCCGTTTTTGCCTTACTTTGACAGACGAAAGAGCTTTAAGTCAGACGTCGTTATGTACTGGGACTGGGCTTCAGTTCTTCGGCGATAATGGCAAGATACTACTAACCCATGGTCGTTCAAGGTTGTCTTACCTGATGACGTCGGGACAAAAAACGCGCTTTGGGTTAGAAAGAAAGAGTCTGATCCCTTGAGAGCAGGTATGAAATACCAAACGAATGACGAATTGTTTACAGGATAGAAATGTCTGAGACAATCGCGTCCTGCTCGATCGCGTTCTGTCAAAACAAGTGCATCCTGACGCGTCGGGGAATAATCTATAAAAGAGCGCCAATGTCTACCACTTTCTTCCCAACCGCCCACCTTCGGTCCTCTTGGTTCCGACACTCGACCACTCGACCACGCCTTTCGACCTCGACCTCGACTCGCCGACTTTGACACCCATCCCATCTCATCCCACCTTTTTTTCTTTCTTTCGGATAACCGGGTCCACCATCCACCCAATCAAGGCACACGCACGACGCCCCCCAGCGACCCGCCAAACACCAATGTGTTGTCTTGGCGATCCGGAGGAATAGTGTCCCTTGGGAGCAGCTCGTCAGAGTTGACATCTTTCAAATACACCCCTCCGGTGCATGTGACGTAACCGCCTTGAGCCAATATGTTCGGCGGGAGGACATGTGGTCTCCGATTTCCTACCATCCCCTTCCTTTAATGCTGGGCTGGCAGCGAGAGGAATAGTGTCCCTTGGGAGCACGCACACTCGCGCGTGACATCTTTCAAATACACCCCTCTTGCCTTTCGTGCGTTGCGTCCTACCGGTTGTCGCCAATGAGCGGCTTTCTCTCTTTCCATCTCTCTCTCTTAAACCTTTTTCTTTCTTCCTGTGTCACATGTCGGCATGCTCTCTTCTCACCTCTGGCCACTCGACCCGGACATCAAGACTGACTACGCGGCACATTTATCAACAGTGGTTTCCGTTTACTGGATTTCTATTTACTCACGGAGTTTCCAGCCGAAGCTTCCACGGAACATGAACGTTGCACGGAGGAATGGGCAGAAGCCTGAGCATGGAAAATTGTCAAGCTGGTTTGCAGTGGCGTGAGAGGGAGCAGTACCGGGGATGATGAATAGGCGGTGGGATGAGGAAAGAGGAAGAGTTTGGGAATGTTTCCTGGTCATTTGGCAATGCATTTGACTCTTTAGCGCGTAGAAATATAAGTGACAATGGCGGCTGACCGATCATGCGGTTGACAATGGAATATGGCAAAGCGGGTTATACGAAGCCGAGGGATGGAGAGAACAGAATTGTCGCCATAGATAGATCGTGCGGGTATCGCGTTAGCGCTGCATGTAAGCTTTGAGGACGGTAGCTCATTCACTTTATGTGGGGCACGCCTGTCGACACCAAGCCGACTCGGACGCGTGGCTATTGCAAGGTAAGCCATCCCTATACATCTAGCAATTGACCGTCCTCACGCCTGTTCTGTCATATGCACCCAAGATCCACGATTCGGGCGTGGTTGCGCTTGGTCCCGATGGTGGCGAGCCCTCCATCAGAACAACGGTTATCTGTTGGGTGAATCGATTAGGATGTCCGGGAAAACTTAAACAAACTTTGCATCAGCAGCCATTTTGTTATCGTACAACTTTTGTTGGTCTCCAATGAGACGGCTACATGGGAGAATAAGAACTATAAAGCGCATAAAAAACTGGAAAGTAAGTGACTGTTGCGAGAGAAAGAACAAAAGCTTCACCTAATCCCAAACAGTTTGGTTCGCCGAGCATAATTACGATGACACTCTTACTCTGTGTTATATGTTGGCGTACTCACGAAGAACGATGGACGCGATTAACATTCCTCCAAAACAGACAACAAAACAAGTCTTAAGACGATCCTCTATTACCCGGTTTTCTTACTCTTCGTGGTGGTATCGTTTGTCCATAAAAATAAGCCATGATGCTTTCCGTATGAGAAATGGTGAGGTTCGTGATGGGGTGAGTCGCATTCTTTGGCAATATTTCAACCCAAAGAGCACGAACGCAGACGAAAGCCAACGTACCAAACGGTTGGCAGAACCACCAAGGACTTTCGTATCAGCTTCGATCTCTGTCCAGTACAGCATGTTCAGAAAAATGTTTTTCCGCAGATCATCATTCGTTCCAGGTCCTGAAGCGATATCAACATCAAAAAATATAGATTTTTTCAAATAAAAAAAAACATACGAGGACTAGAGGACCAACAAACCGATAATTCGGATCGCCGAGCAGCAGATGGTATAACATGATGTTGCGCTGATGAAAGGCCGGAAAGACAATATAAAGTGTGGTAGGAGTCAGCATTCCTGGTACGTTCTCAACATATGGCACAGATATGGAATGAAAGGCCTACTTGGGTGGCTTATCTCTTAGCCCACCAGCTGGATGCTGGCCTGCAAATAGAATATATCGTTGCAGCGCCTCTCTATCGTACAAGCAATCTGTTGTTGACTTGGATTCATTCGTTTATGAGAGGAAAATGTGATTGATATCGCACCATCAATATCGGACCATGTACCATCGCGGTTATCGTGTTCAGTGGCAACCGCTGTTGCGTGTTTACGGTGTTCCGGATTCGATCCATCTTGATTCTGCGCATCGAGCGCATCGAGCAGTGTAAACGACCCGCCGCACCACCAAGAATAGCAACCATCTACTAGTTTATTCGTTCTGCCCCGAAAACCGCCCAGCTCCGTCTCACGACCTTGCATTTGGGCAACCCATCGGGTGAGATTTGGGATGTTGATTGAAGGTTGATTACCGGACACCTTTCGGAAATGGTCCACAATGGGTTGGAGTGCGACCCATGACGCGAGAGAGCAAAATGTATAGCCACCGTGTGCTTCCCCTAGAGAAGGCCGGGGCCAATTGAGGAGCGTGGGTGTCGGGCCAGGGGAAAACGAAGGATGTGATGCGGATGAGAAGCCGCCTTCGTACGTCTGACACGAGGCAACAAACTCTGCTGTTCCTTCGACAAGCTCGGGGGTAATGAGATCAAGAAGAATTGCTGTTACTATTAGACAGTATACGCCTCTGGGCGAAGCCACATGAGCAAAGGATGACCATGATGCATATATGCAGAGCGCACCGGACGTCCACTTCCCCGTGCCTTGTGACGTGAAAAGAGCCATCCTTCTGCTTTAGACTCATAAAGAAATCGTACATCTTCTCTCTATCTACAGTGTCAACGAGACCTGATATATGCAAGTCACAAGACACAAACTCACCGGTCTATCTGATCCCATCCACCATTCGGTCCCGGCGCTCCAACAATCGCCAATGCACAGACAGCTGCATATGTGGGAAGCAGATGAGCCGATTGGCCCGGCCCACCTCCGAACCCGCCATCACGATGTTGACATGCCAAGACCCTGTGGATTACCCTAAGATGTTCCTCGGTCAAAAAGACAATCCTTGGCAGAGCGAGTGCGTAGGATCACGAACCTCCGTTTATTACCCGGATCCAATGCCACCTGAAGGGTGCTGAACGACTGTAATGTCCAGAACATTAACCACGGCTGACTTGCGTCCTGGCTGGTGTAACGAGCAGGAAAGCCTTGAATAAAATGTCGGACCAGGAACTGTATGTGGGCCTTCCTTTCAAGCACGGGTTTAGACGTGTAAGACGAGTGCGGCATATGGTCTTGTAAAATCAACTCTGTCTCTGTCTGGACCACGGAGGTCGGTGTTGGGAAGCCATCTGTGGGAGTCATGGACAAGATTGTGTCAGGGAAAGTCATAGTAGTTGCGGAGCTGTCGATAAGATAGAAACAAAAAGAAATGCGTAGTAATACTTCAGCTCATCGCGGAACAAGCACCGCCGGAAGCTAATTATTGATTCAGCTTTATTTATTTATTTATTTATTTTTAACAAAATATCTTTACTGCTCATTATCCATGAGTGGGCGGAAGGACTATTAAATCGGGTCGTGAGGTAACGGTTGAGACTCTGCAGTAGGTCGTCATGCGTGGTACTCAACACGGCGTCAACAAGGTCCTCAAACTTTGTTTTCATGAATTTCTTGTTAAGTAATGTCAGTGTCGGTTGGAACAATCTACGAGTAAAACGATGAGACGATGAGTATACACGTGAGCAACCAACAACACAAATCCAATATGGAATTACGCAAGTTCAAAGTAGCGTGCGACTGCTCGAGCGTTCAAATTCCATCACGACATGTTGTTGCTAAACTTACTTTCCCAATCCGTGACCGCTTTGTTCCAGACGGAAACTTCGTGCTCCCTAGTTGCCCCATAATGATCCACAAACTCGTTACCAAAAACTTCTCTCGCAATGCTCCCAGGCTTCATCATCCGTTCCGTCGCCGCCCGGAGGGAAGATGGTAAGATCTTAACCTATGTCACAATGACCAATGACTTAAAGCCACACCACTAACTATCAAGGGAAAGCGCACCTTGCCTGCGAGCCTATCATCCTTGCTCAGTTGGGTAATCGGAGGCCCAGGTAGAGATAGCTTCTTCTCGATGCCGCGTATGCCCAAGGCAAGGATGGTGCCCAGGGCAAAGTGCGGGTTCATATCTGCGCCAGGTACACGCACCTCTAAACGCGTTGCAGACCGAGGCACAGAGGGGGGTGATATGATGCGGAGGAGGGCAGGGCGAGAGTCATATCCGTACCTGACTTCATAAGGAGCCGGGCCGCCATCTAATCTCTTGTATCCGTTGATTGTCGGGATAAACTGCGTAAAACATTTGAACAGGAGTAGCCAGAAGAAGAAGAAACAACTGGGGTACCATTGGAGTGACTGTAAAAGGCATTAGAAATGTCGCAAATGCTGTCAACAGAGCATACCATCTTCGACTCCGTCCAAAATACCAGAGAGAAACCATTCTGCTTCCTGGCTGATGAATTTCGTGTCGTCATAGGTAGTACCAGCCCTGCCACCATTCTCGAGCTCTGATTCCGAGACAGCGAATAAATTCTTCCCAGAGGCATCTCTCAACGAAACGTGGACGTGACTTTGAATAGACCTTGAGAAGAATGTTTTATTTAGAAAAGTTTCTTACCCGCCGCTACCTGGTATCTAGAGAAACGCTGTTGAATACCAATGGTTTAGTCTGATGGTGGACATTACGTTCTCCCACGGCTGTGCCATGAAGGTTGGCGAAATGCCGTGTTTCACTCCTAAGCACTTGGCTGTGAACTTGAAGAGAGCGGCATTGTCTGCCACCCGTAATGCAGTGGTATATGCCAAGGCCGTCTCAAATATTCCTGGCCCTGTTTCCGTGTCTGATGACATGATCCTTTTACAACTGCTAGATGCAATTCATTTTGATGTGGAACGTACGATGCCCTTCGATGGGAATGCCAAACTTGATGCTCTCGTCGAATATATCCTGAAAGTATTGTTTGTTCAATTGCGGTCTTAAGGCTGAATATCCGTGCACTTTTGAATGTTGATCAGTGTGCACGCTCGTGGGGTACTAGAGTGCCTTACTTCCTGCCGTGAGTGGCTGTAAGTCATGGAATCTTTTCGCTGCCAATGTCTTTGGGGTTTCTAATAATAATGTACAGATCACGGCTCTTGAAGATGTTCATCAACGCACCATTAAAATTGAAGTACTATTGTTGGCATGAGACAAAAGTTGTTGTGCATGATAGCAACGTACCTCGTATTCAATGCCTGCGTAGCAATCCAGGCCACGGCTAGCAGCGCGTTCGACAATGATCTTGAGAAATCCTCGGGGATCGATGCCAAGTGGCTTCTTGGTATCGGGATCTAGGAAAGAAACGAGAAATAAGGGAATATCATCTTCCCATGGTATGCGACGGAATGTGGATAGGTCTATGGAAGCGATAAGATCTCGAAAACCGTTGGCTCTAGTTGCGATGAGCTGTTCCCTAGGATAGATGGTATCGTGGATATCCCACCCGCTATGGAGAAGAGCGTTAATCCCCACGGTTGTGGGCTAGGGCAAGAGCTCACAATATGATGCTGCAAAAGCCGAAACCATCGGAAGTAGCGGCTCTTAGAAACTTGTCCCGTGACTAAGAGACAACAGTGAATGATGATGCGTGACGGGACTGAAGCAGAAATAATACCATGTATTTGGCCCGCAGTACACCGTCGACTGCAGATGGGTCAGGTCTCACAGGTGGATGAGATCAGCGAAGGAGGGCGCGCCATCGATGCCGGCAACCTTGACTTTCAGGTCTCCCGAGAGCAAGCGCTGCAGTTCTTGAATGGAGGGCGGTAGATCGGATGACATCTTGAAGCGTCGATGGTCACGGTCAAGGCCGCTGCTTGGAATACTGAGAAGGAGTGGCAGGAATAATTGCCTTCGATGCAAACACAGTCCGTCCGCTGGAGTTGCCGAAGCAAGTGACGGAAAGATTGCACTATCTTGTCCAATCTCTGAGGCAAGAATCGGAGTCCGAGTCACCGCTCAGGCTTGGCACCTAGAACAAAAAGGTGGCCTAACCAGATGTAGATATCTGAAACTTGAAGACAAGATGGTGTGATATGGACAACCTGCTGATCCATTTCCGTGTTGGCGGATCTGATATAGCATCGATGTCATACCAACATCAGTAGGACAAAGATAACTTCTCCTTGGTTTAGTTGAGTTTGCCATGAACCGGGGACAGTAGCTCACCACCATCCTCAATTCAACTCGGACTTCTCAGAAACCTTAAGCTCCATCTACTCTATCACAATGGCGTATGTCGGTGACAACATCTGAATAATATTCTCACTCGGGGCGAGAAGTGAGTGGAATGAGGAGCCAAACAAAGGATGACCTGAATTGGTCATCATGTCACTCCCCTTGCTTCCCACGCGCGTCCAATGTCCTTATCGACGCTGGACTCATTGCGAGGCATTCTGGACTCTGGAGGGACTCAAGTAACATTCCATCTGCCTCGGTGTACCTGTCCAACAAGAATATCCTCTTTGCCATATCACCTCCAATCTCTTGATAGGACGTCCTAGTCTTTTCTTTTCGTCCGAAGCTGATTCCTTCTCATCAGCTTCCTTCGCCCGTCTCCTGTGTCGATGCGAATCTTGACAACACGGACACACGCGGTGATAGCCCGGGTACTCAGTATTGTATCTCAACATCTTACCGCCATCTACTCTATCAGGCATTATGAACCCTGTCGGAAAGAAGTATGCGAAGGAAGTGCAAGACAGCTGACTCAGATGTCCCGAGAGTTGTACGCCCCGTGCTAAGTTAGACTATACTGTTAGGTGATATGGTCAGTTATCTGCGAATGTAAGTTGGTATTCCACGCCTCGCCTAATCACTTTCCCAGAAAGGACGGTATGGATATGATGAGCTCCCGGGAATAGGGAAATAATAATACAATGGAGATGCAGTTGCTCTCTTCTGTGCCCTCAGATAAGCGGCCTACCCGCAATTCCGAATCAGCCCCACAAGATTATCGGACACGACCTTCTCATCTTTCACATCTACATCCGGTTAGGCTACCTTTTTTGATTCTTTCTCCTTGGTGGTGCGGTGATGACGACGACGCTCTTGCTCCAGATATTGAACAAGATAGCGCAATGATACAAAATTTCCGTCAGCGACGGACTTTGTTCATATCGAAGACCCGCAGACAGCTCCTACATGTGCGTAACCAACCACCATCGCCGGGCAGACTTACCATGATTGACGCTTGAACTTGGCGGGTCCTGGCGCACATTGCTGGTGACGGCTGGCATTTTCACAGGACCGCGTCATGCCTTCATTCTGTGTATAAAGAAGTCCTTTTCATCATGCCTCGTTTCAGCCCATCAGCACCCTTCAAGCCTTTATGTTTGACCTGACGCTTATCGATCATCGATGGAGAGGGTTTCTCCATTTACAGCTTACCTGCTTGGGTCATTTACTAAACCATTACGTTGCTTCAGCCATGGCCGCATGCAACAGCTCAGGGTATAGTTCCTGTTAATAGTTTGGTTCGTCCGACTATTATCTTTTTGCTTTTCGCTCCCATACCTGTGTGAACCTTGATCTTTCTGATGGCGATAACGCCCTTAGGCGGCAAATTAGAAATTTCTCTTGTAAGATCTAATTTGATTACTTATTCAGAAATCAGATCTCGGTACTATACCCGCGGTCACCTTTAATCCTTGAACTGCCGCCAGTGTAACAGCCCACCCGCTTCGTCATGAACTCCAGCTTCATTGACATTTGGCTCGATGTGGCGAAGAATTTCGAAAACAACTGGACAAGGCTGGCAACATCTATCCTTGCCTTGCTCACCCTCACTTCCATCTATCGAAGCCATCGGAGAAGTCTTAGTATGCCCAGACTGCAAGGACCACGTAGTGGGAGCATATTCTTTGGCAGTGCCAGCAAGGTCTTCGTTTCGAGTGATCTCAGCTCGACATATCGAGATTGGGAACAGACGTATGGTCCCGTTTATCAGATAACTGCAAGCCTTGGCACCATCCATGTGGTATTGAATGACCCAAAGGCTCTTACACACCTATTTTCCAAGGATACAACGACATATAGTCAACCTCCTTCGCAAAGGGACGAGGGCAGGAAGTTGGTAAACGTTGTTCCGCAGCATTTCCTGGAGCCGTCAATCTTATTCATTTTAGTTTGGTGATATGATGATCGCCATGAATGGGGAAACTCACAAGAGGCTGGTCACTCTTCACAGCTTTCACTGAGCGGAATATTGAACCGTGATTCCAGATTACGCAAAGTCATATCTCCGCCTCTCACGACGGTCTCAGCAGTGCGTAATTTCACTCCCACGATTTCCGATTCCGCATATCAGGTTAGTATAGTTCCAGCATTAGAATAGTCAGGTGATTGATCAAATGATGACTGACAGATTAAGGCAATGTGGGATTCGTGTTTTCAGCCATCACACGGATTGAATCACGCCGTCGAAATCGACGTAGCAAAATGGTGGGTCGCCGCATCTGTCTTCAACACTGGCTTGCACTCCTTACCTTAGTTCCTTTTGAATCCCAGGATGAATGCATTTACGTAGGACGATTTTCTTGACGCTGCCCCATTCTTACGCGAAACACCATTTTAGCTTGGACAACATCGGAAAGGTCTTATTTTCGCACGACTTTGGCAACCTGAAAGGCCAGGCGTGCTCGATCATGAGTGACTTAGATGCTTATCACTCAGTCAGTCCAGCAGGCCGTTACCTACGAATTTCTTTCTACGCAGTCGAAGCATTCTATAAGCTTTTTGGAATTATTTTGTCGAACGCCAGAAGTAGGCATTTAGGGAACGTGGCAGAACGATCCAATCTTCTCGCAACTGACTTCATAACGAAAGCACGTGAAGCATCCGATGATTCTGCCATCCACAAATCAGTTTTTGGGGCCATGCGTGTGTTACACTTTTGTGTGGGATACTATCTGATGCTTATACTTCCCTGCCTATAGTCAAGTCAGTAGATGCTAATTCTAACATCCATTTGTCACTTTCAGAGTTCACGGCGCAGGTACGTTGCTTCAGCCTGCAGCAGCAGCAGATCCACATACTTTACACTAGGCAGTATGTATATCTGCTGGTTTTCTCTCATCAGTTCGAATCGTTAAAATTACAGGGTATGCTTATTGTAGCTGGTCATGATACGACAGCAGGTACGTTGTAAAAGTCGCATCCCATTCTTCCGGGGTGTAACTTGCGCTACTTACAGGCGTCTTGACGGTAACTACACTCGACTACGAGTTTATTTACTGAGCCATCTCTCAGTGGTCTCTCATTGAACTTGCCCGCCGGCCAGAAATCCAAGAGGCGCTCCGCGCCGAACTCAGGGAATGCTTGGCAGGCGGAGAGCATCCTACGTACGACCACCTGACGAAAGATCTCAAATACCTTGATGCTTTTGTATCCGAGATACTGAGGTTGCATCCGGCCGCAAGGCAATTACTCCGCGCGGTTCGTGTCTTTCATTCCGTCCTTTTCTGCTCACCTTTGTCTATCGTCGATCATTCGAACAGGCAATGGAGGACGATGTGATACCGCTGACAAACCCCATACGAACTGCGTCTGGAGCGATGATCAACAGTTTGCCCGTCAGAAAAGGCACCATCATCCGCATCCCCGTCGGGGGAGTGAATATATCGGAAGCGCTGTGGGGGCCAAATGCGGGTACGTTGGATCCAGACAGATGGTTGAATGACGAGAGGCTTGGGAAAGGAAGATTGGAACAATTACCCGGTTACCGACATCTATTGACTTTCGGCACTGGTCCCAGACAGTGTCCGGGGAGAGATCTCGCCATACTGGAGATAAAGGTACGACGAAGCCCTTGTGAAGCAGTATCGTTAGTTTAACTTCAATGCCTAGGTTGCTCTCGTGGTTTTAGTTAGCCACTTCAGCTTTGAGTTCCCCCATGGTCCGGCAACGAAACTAGATTGGCAATTTGAGCGCCCCAAGGTAGCAGGCGAGGACGGTCCGAAAGTCCCCATTCTTGTGCGAAGGTTTAGCACCACCTGATCCCGTTCTCATGTATGCGGGACTTCCATTGTATTGCTGCAAGAATATTATGCCATTCTGAGGACAACGAAATCATTTCAGTTTATTTGAATAACATTCTATTCAACAAAGGCCACAACGCATGAACAGATCTATAATCACTTGGCACCGCGCTAAGGCGGCATTTCTACGGTAATTTGCTGTTGTTCACAGGAGACTCAGTCCGAATTTTGTGCGCGTAGTAGTACAGGCCTTAGCTGGACCCAGAGCCTGATTGAAGAGAAAGTAGTAGTAGGTGGGGAAGACGCGTACCTGTATCTGTACGAGTCACTGTTTGGGCAGAGTGACCAAAGTCAGCATGTGGCACAGTACACCGATCTTGTTCGGAGGGTTGTTTTCGATGAAACATGGCAACAATGACAAAATCGAGACAAGTAGTACGCAAACACAAGTATATTGACTCTCAAGATACAACTAGCATTGATATGGGTTTTATAAGTTTATAAATGTGAGAAACAGATCCACGAAAATGCGAAAAATGAGGGCCGTCTGGAGGAATGATGATTTGTTAACCCAACATTGCTTTGTCAAAATTAAAGCCTTACTTCCGATTCAGGCTCAACGGTCCAAGCCTGCTATCGTCAACTTTGCATCTAGACTTGCCGGTATTCAACAAATGCTAATCCATAGTACATCAGACCAGTACATCATTGGCAGATGCTGCGACTCACTTCTCACCACGGATGAGAATATCATTGACATCGTCACCGACGTACGCCACAACCTTGCCTGGAAGCATTATAATAGAGCAGATGGGAGGTTTCTGAGAGGTTTCGAGTTTAGGACGGTGGTTAGCAATGCTGGGCTCAGGCTGGCCTGAAGGCCTTTTATCCTGGTTCGTGGCAAACTCAACCAAATCTTTGGCCAAAGGAAG
Organism: Amanita fuliginea; assembly: GCA_023014435.1. Lineage (NCBI taxonomy): Eukaryota > Fungi > Basidiomycota > Agaricomycetes > Agaricales > Amanitaceae > Amanita > Amanita fuliginea. Next base: position 2,184,204 of record JAEBUQ010000005.1, read on the forward strand.
TTGAGTTATCCATGGAGAGATAGGAGATCTTGTCCGGTGCGGTCATCGATTATCCTTTTTCAGCAGACAATGGTTAGTATACAGATTGGGATAAGGTGATGCGGTGATACAACGGCGCCGCTTGGAGCAGAGATTAGACGAGACAATTCTCTCCACAAATCACAGGAACCACTTTGACAAAGATCTCCGATCTACGCCGAAGTGGGCCAAATGGATTTAAACCGGTCATGTTGCATGATAGGCACATGCCTCCAATGGCGACAGAGGCCCTAGTGGCACTTCTACTATCCACCTTGATCTATTATGCTCCCAACATTTACCTGAATATTGTCAACAACATAAAGGTGATCTTGAACAGAACTTAGTTCGAGTCACGTTCTGTTTAAATTCATGTTTTTAGCTTCGTTCAATCCCAACCGTTGGTTGCTCTGGCTTTCTAACTTCATACTTTGGAGCGCGTAGATTTTTGAAAGATGCCAAATCTATAGTTCAAGAGGGCTATGATAGAGTAGCACTTGTCAACCGAGTTGTCGTGCCCGCAATCTAACTAGAGTCACAGTATCGTGGATCTATTTTCAAAGTAGCAATGATGCGACAATGGCTTATCGTTGTTTCTGGCCCGGAGAAGATATACGATATTCGTCATGCCTCTGATGAGTATCTTTCGTTCAACGAAGCTATGAATGACGTAACTTTCATGTCTCTTCTTGGTTTATCTTCATCATGACTGCATATGCATAGATATTCCATCTGGATGTGAGCTTCGGTGCAGACATGTTGAACAACCCGGTACACGTAGATGCCATCCGAAATCTGCTGACACGGAACATTGGGGCCAGGTACGATGACGTCCGCGAGGAGATACTCGCAGCTTTCGACCATCATATCCCAACCAAGAGCGACGGTAAATATATGAAACCATCACCCAATTACTCTGACGAGCTGGCGTTAGAATGGGTCAAGGTTCCAGCATATTCAACAATAATGGATATCGTTTGTAGGGCGGACAACAGGATGTTAGTCGGCTTACCGCTTTGTAGGTCAACTTTTTGGCAACGGCAGAGAAGTTTTCATTCAGTGGGTTTATAGGCCGTAATCCAGAATATCTAGACCTTAACAAGAAAGTTACGATTAACATCTTACAGGCGAGTAGAACCCTCAACAACGTTCCGGCCTTGTTTAAACCGTGCGTACACCCGTCTGATCTTGGAAAGGGTGTAGAACGTACTAAATGATCTAGCATTACTTGCCGATTCCTGGAAGTGGCTCAGACTATTCAACGCGCGATGAAGCACCTGAGACCTTTCGTTGAAGAGCGTCTAGAACAGGAGGAAGTTTACGGAGAGAACTGGCCTGACAGACCTGTTTGTATTCTGTAATTTTGTGTTGTCCCACTAATATTCGCTTCGTCGCAGAATGATATGCTTAGCTGGATGATGAGCGTCTCAAAGGAGCGGAGTTTGAAAAATATAACGTGCCGCTTACTTTTGACCAATTTTACCTCTATCCATTCGACGACCAGCGTGCGCATGCTCTTGTCCTTAATATTACAGGCACCACTTACATTCATCTATATAGGCGCTTACAGATGCACTATTTGATCTGGCAGCGTATCCAGAATACGTGCAACCTTTGCGGGAAGAAATCGAAAACGTCGTCCAGCAGGAAGGCTGGTCCAAGGCTGCCACGGGAAAGATGAACAAGTTAGATAGTTTTGTTAAGGAATCGATGCGGTTAGTAGCCAACAGCGCCTGTACGCTCATTTTTGGATTCCGCTCTCCGGCCTTCGGACTAAATGTTCCCTCTAGTTGGAATGACGCGCAAAGTGATGAAGGACTTCACCTTCTCTGACGGTACGACAATACCCGCTGGTAACACCGTCGCCGTCGCCGTCGCAAGCACGCACACTGATCCGGTATATATCCTCACTTAAAATATATCCTTTAAATCACTAATGAAGTAATACAGGATATTTATCCCGATCCCTATACCTTTGATGGCTTCCGCTTCGAGAAGATGCGTGAAAAGGAGGGAGATAATACCAAGCATCGATTTGTCTCCATCGAACTTGACTATCTATTATTCGGTCAAGGTCGTCATACATGGTATCAGTTTCAAAACTCGTGTTTTGAACGACGGTTGACTGTCGTTCTTAGCCCTGGCCGATTCTTCGCGGCCAACGAATTGAAGACATTACTTGCTCACGTCCTGATGAACTTTGATGTCAAATTAGCCAATGGTGGCGGACGTCCTCAACCTATCTGGTCTGGTGCAGGTTCGACACCAGATCCAAAGGAAGAGCTCTTGTTCCGCAAGCGGGTTTGTGATTGAGATTACATTTGTGGTGTTACCAGGCTTAATAAAATTCTCTCTTCATCATGATTGTATACGGGAAAGTAGGAGCACCAACTGCTCTGGTAGAAAATGATCTACCATTTGCGCCATGTGGCCCAAGGTGGCTAGGGATTCTCGCTCGCTTTTTCCGTGCATCTGTTTCTCATGCCTGGATTCAACGCAACCTCAAGACTCAATGAAAATGCTGAATGACCTGACTGTTTAATAACATCTTACTTAGGCTGTAACAAGCGGGGAAGCCGGTGGAAGTTGGATATTGAATCGTGGTACTTCGTCCACGAGCCTACAGAAGAGTTCGCAGTCAATTCTGATGTCCAATTATTGACATTGTTAGGGCCGTAAACCTGATGACGGCATCATACCCCTAAAGGACGCGGCTCGCTGATCATCTCGACTTGATAGGCAAAATACCGATGACGGCATAGATGGCTGTGCATGCCCTGGTAGTCAACCACAATGGAGAGCTGGGGTGGTATTTCAGTTTTATGGGCCGCGAGAGATATTGGTGGGCATCGGGAGATGCACAGTGATTTGGATGTTCAACTATGTACAATCATGGAATATATATGTTGAACTAGTTACGAATATGGAAATATCACAACAATTTAACAGCCTTCAATCTCATTTATCTTATACCATTCCTCTCCATGTGCCATATGGCTAACATCGACCTCCACCCCTCTTGGAAAGACCATCCGGTTGCCAGGGGAAAAGAAAGCAAATCTAAGAGCTATTGGAACCCAGAACAAAAGTTCACCATCACGACCAATAAACCATCCTTGCTCATTCATCTTCGTGTGCTGAAATATTCCGGCAGGATCTTGGAGAGCATGTTCACCGCAAGATGAGAACGTTGGTGAAGAAACCTGCAAATTAAGTTTATAAGCATTTCGCATTAATGGATCGTGAAAAGGAACATACATTTGCATCAGCGTCAAATAAACGGATTGCTTTATCATTTGACCCCGACCCCGACACAAATTGCTTGCCGTCTGGTGAGAAAGTAACAGACAAGGCCGAACGCTGATGTCCCTCTAGAGGTGCTCGCAGTGCCTCTCCTGTCTCGGCGTCCCACAATCGGATTGTCCTGTCGGACGACGCCGACACGACGGACTTGCCATCCGGCGAGAATGCAACAGACAAGACCGAATCCTGATGTCCCTCTAGAGGTGCTCCCAGTGGCTCTCCCGTCTCGGCGTCCCACAATCGGATTGTCTTGTCGGACGACCCCGACACGATGTGCTTGCCATCTGGCGAGAATGCAACACACCAAGCTGAATGCTGATGTCCATCTAGAGGTGCTCGCAGTGGTTCTCCCGTCTTAGCATCCCACAATCGGATTGTCTTGTCATCCGACCCCGACACGATGCGCTTGCTGTCTGGTGAGAACGCAACAGACAAGACCGAATACTGATGTCCCTCTAGAATTGCTCGCAGTGGCTCTCCTGTCTTGGCATCCCACAATCGGATTGTCCTGTCGCCCGACCCCGACACAATGTGCTTGCCGTCTGGTGAGAATGCAACAGACAAGACCGAACGCTGATGTCCCTCTAGCGGTGCTCGTAGTGGCTCTCCCATCTTGGCGTCCCACAATCGGATCGTCTTGTCATCTGACCCCGACGCAATGCGCTTGCCGTCTGGTGAGAATGCAACAGACAAGACCGAATCCTGATGTCCCTCTAGCGGTGCTCGTAGTGGCTCTCCCATCTTGGCGTCCCACAATCGGATCGTCTTGTCATCTGACCCCGACGCAATGCGCTTGCCGTCTGGCGAGAATGCAACAGACCTGACCAAATGCTGATGTCCCTCTAGAGGTGTTTGCAGTGGCTCTCCCGTCTTGGCATCCCACAATCGGATTGTATTGTCAGACGACCCCGACACGATGTGCTTGCCATCTGGTGAGAATGCAACAGACCAGACCCAATCCTGATGTCCCTCTAGAGGTGCTCGCGGTGGCTCTCCTGCCTTGGCATCCCACAATCGAATTGTCTTGTCGCCTGACCCCGACACAATGCGCTTGCCGTCTGGTGAGAATGCAACAGACCAGACCCAATCCTGATGTCCCTCTAGAGGTGCTCCCAGTGATTCTCCCGTCTCGGCGTCCCACAATCGGATTGTCTTGTCACATGACCCTGACACGATGTGCTTGCTGTCTGGCGAGAATGCAACAGACCAGACCCAATACTGATGTCCCTCGAGAGGTCCTCGCAGTAGCTCTCCCGTCTCGGCGTCCCACAATCGGATTGTATTGTCGGACGACCCCGACACGATGCGCTTGCCATCTGGCGAGAATGCAACACACAAAACTGAACGCTGATGTCCGTCTAAAAGTGCTCGCAGTGGTTCTCCCGTCTTAGCATCCCACAATCGGATTGTCTTGTCATCCGACCCCGACACGATGCGCTTGCCATCTGGCGAGAATGCAACAGACCCGACCGAACGCTGATGTCTGTCTAGAGGTGTTCGTAGTGGCTCTCCTGTCTCGGCGTCCCACAATCGGATTGTCTTGTCATCCGACCCCGACACGATGCGTTTGCCATCTGACGAGAATGCAACAGACCTAATGGAACCCTGATGTCCTTCTAGAGGTGCTCGCAGTGGTTCTCCCGCCTCAGCGTCCCACAATCGGATTGTCTTGTCATCCGACCCCGACACGATGCACTTGCTGTCTGGTGAGAATGCAACAGACAAGACCGAACCCTGATGTCCCTCTAGAGGTGCTCGCAGTGGCTCTCCCGTCTCAGCGTCCCACAATCGGATTGTCTTGTCATCCGACCCCGACGCGATGTACTTTCCGTCTGGCGAGAACGCGACGGAAATCACACTCTCATAATGGCCACGTAGCTCTCCCTGGACCACTGACCATGTTGCATTGTGGTCAGAAATTATCTTTGCAGAACGACAAAACTTGTCTGTGAATGTCGTAAAAATTCTTGAATGACTGGGCGAAAATAGCAGTGCAGACAGGTACAGATGAGGCGTGCTGAATGATATAATACCACCAAATAATCGAAGAAAATTTTGTGCATCTGCTGCGTCATCCGTAATTTGTATATACTTTTCCTCGGGCTAGTATGCCTTAGAATATATATGATGGACGAAACGGCTTGACATACCATGATCCATTGAATGAGAGACGACAATGACCTAGCACATGTATTGATGGACTTGAGGAGACTGAGCACTTCAAACCAGAACAACAGTTGCTTGCCACTAAACAATTCGCGAACCGCGTCCGCAACGGACACATTGAATGGTGTGTTACAAACATGGACAGTCCAAAATCGACATGAATACGCCAGATCAGGGGAGATACATTCTTTAATACGATCATTGAGATCGAGGACGCTGGAATTAGGAAGGTAGGAACTTGGCAATTTGCAGATGTTGAATCGCAGCCCATTCTTCATCACTGTGAGGCAGGAAAAGGCGAGATCTTCCATAACACGTGATACGTCAATGAAGTACTCGCCACTCCGATCGCGATCCATTAGGAAATCGGGGAAGGATGCATGCAGGGCTCGGATAGGGATCAAAGAATTAGTGGTCCCGCTGAACAGAGAACCAAGGGGTGTTACAATGGAGGGAACATCGATGTCAGAATCCTTGACAAAATGGCGCCTCATCGACGCTAATGACGAAAGCGGAAGTGGTTCTATGATTCCGAGTATTTGTGCCATCACAGACTTGAAGCGATCGATACAACGACGGCGCGGGAGTTCTTCTTTTGGAAACGTCGATTCCAGGGTGAGCTTGTACATGCTGTCAAGCCGCGGACCGTCTTCACTGCGAGCCATGATGGCGTCAAAACGCTGTTGGACATTCAGCCCAGCACCTGCCCCATCTTCCCCGTTTAAATACGCACAAGCCAATCGCGCCCATTCAAACAGTCCATCAGATTCATCAGCAAGTGAAGTGAGGTGAGTTTGGCACATTTGCCGAAGTGTAGACAGCTCAGCCGTAATGTAGTTAAGAATATCTTCCCTTGATGGTATGCTTTCCATGGCTGTTTGTCGAACATGGGCGATACCCTCGAAGGCCTTAATGATGTCCGGTAGTGGTCGTGATGTAAGAAGGATCCGGAAGTGAGGAGGAAGGTTCATGATGTTTCCCTCAACCTTCACGTGCCTTCCTGCAAGAACTTTAAGGATGTCCCGTCGTGATTTGGTATCACCACTCTCGTCTAAGGCGTCAATCACAATCACAATAGGCCCTACCATTGTATCTGATATTTCTTTGGCAGGCTGTACAATCAGATCCAGCCACTGCCGCATGATATCGACAGATTCCTTGAGCGACGTGTTGTGACGAATTGCAGCTGCCAATGCTTTTCGCCGGTGAGTGTCACAGTCAGCAAGGTCCTTTGCAATAGTTGCAAAGATCTTCTCGTGGCGCCGTGCGGCTACCTGATTCCGGTCAAAGCAAAAGACAGATCCGAGGCGTCCCAGAGCCTGGAAGCGGTCGGCGATCGTGTGAGCAATCGCAGATTTGCCGGAACCGGCGATGCCATGCAGCCAGTATACGCGTGTATCCTCATCACCGTTGTTAATCCACTCCATGATGTCATCTAGGATTCCTACTCGGGTACCTTCCAAACAAAGTTTTTGGGTATTGAGACCTGCACCCGCAGCATACGGCATATTGTTGAGGTCCAAATCTTCCGCTGTAACGGGGAAGGGTCAGAAGAGCACGCTGGAATCGTTTCAAAAGGGCTCACGCAATTCTTTAAGATGATCCCAAATCTGATGTACAATCACTAACGTATCTCCCGTAGCGTTGTCACGGAAATCTTGCATTAGTTTGTCAAAAACGCTGTTAAAATCTTTCACGCGATCGTCCGTTCCAGACATCAATTTCTTGATCAATCTAGTCCCTTGACCCACAGGTGAGTCTGCCAGGTAGTGTTACACAATCTACGTACGGAATTTCTTGCTTTTTGAGTACTCTTGAATGAAATAGGCACACTCTAGAGTTTGACGAGAGATCTGCCCGACAACGATTCTCATGGACTCGATGCGCCGTAATCCTTCACCCGTAAGAAATGTGTATACCTCATCCATCTTCCAAAGGAGAGATACAATTGAATTGTCGAGATTTACTTGATCAATAATGGTCTATTAAGTGTTGGACGGATTAATCTGGTGTGATGTGTGGAATGCAAACCTTGGATACAACAGTGAGTATGGTCCAAGCGGCTTGTGCATAAGGGTGGATCTAGGTGCTAGGTCAATACACAGGTACTATTTCACAGTACAGTGACATTTACCTTGGCAATCCCGTTAACAATGTCGTTGAACTTGGAAAGCTTTTCGAGAAACGAAGAAACTTGGTCCTTGCTGCCATCGACTGCTGAGACAATACGACTGATGGGCGAAGAAAGGGTATTCATATCAGAGACAACAGTTCTCGCCGCCCTACGGGCCGCTTCCACAGCGGTTGATGCAGGAATATCTGGTAGACTGGAAGGAGTTCCTGTCAAAGGATCTTCTTCCGTATTATCGTGATCGAGGCTGTTTACCGCGGTGGTAGTGGCTAGGGTCGGGGACTCGGAGAAACGAGGAACCTTCCACCGATGTAAAAATCTTCCCTTTCGAACCGATGAGGCGGCGCACCTGATGGTCAAAATGGACCTTGATGATTAGATCTTGGGTTGAAACAATATACGGTTCTAGCGAAATGAATTATCATGGCTCGAAATCAATGGAGTTAAGAAGAGATATGACTCACTCGTAGAATCACGATTGGCCAGTTCATGGAACGACAAAGGCCATTCTTTCTTAACTTTGAGTTTCCTGTTATGAGGGGGACGGCGAGTCCTGAGGAGACGAAGGCGAGCTTCTGATTGTGCATTAATACTGATAACGGACACCTCAAATTCCGGCTGCTGCAAAAGACATGGAAGGACATACATCGGTTGATTCTCCAATACCCATCTTAGGGTAGTTTCCCCAGATTTGAAATGCTTTTGCACGGGCGACTTTCCTGCCTCGCCAGTGTCCAACTCTAACACTGGGGCCAGCATCCACCCAATGGGCTTTGTGAGCGCAAAGTCGATTTCTTCGTATAACGGTGAGCAGTGCGTGCAGTCTCGAATCGTGAGATACCCCGCACCTTTTATCTGAACGGCAATGATTCTGCATTCTCGATCCGGTTAGATTCTTAGTAGAAGGCAGTCGAATTCGTGCTCACAGTGGTCCCCCGACTGCCATAGAGCTCATATTTGGTGGGAGTGAAGTAGAAGTCGACACGTGTAGAGGACCCCATCAATAGTGCATACATAGTAAGTAGGCGCCGACTGATTGTGTCTTGCCGCTTGCGAGTCCCAAGCACGCAGCCGTGGGAAAACGATGAAATCTGCTTACGTTTTCAGGAAGCCTCGCGCTACTGAACAGTAGTCAAAATTGGAAGGCTCAAGCGCTCATCAGGCGACCTGCCTCGTCGCGCTACCAGACGAAAAATAACAAAACACGTCTAGTACGGAAAACATCATGGCTTATTTTTATGCAAACGATACCACCACGAAGAGTAAGAACACCGAGTAATAGAGGATCGTCTTAAGACTTGTTTTGTTGTCTGTTTTGGAGGAACGTTAATTGTGTTGAGTGCGCCAACATATAGTAACACAGAGCGAGAGTGACATCGTAATTATGCTCGGTGAACCAAACTGTTTGGGATTGGGTGAAGCTTTTGTTCTTTCTTTTGCAACAGTCACTTATATGCTTTCCAGTTTGGAGGCGCCTTGTTCCTGTAGCCGTCTCATTGGAGACCAATAAATTATACGATAACAAAATGGTTGCTGGTGCAAAGTCTGCCATTTAAGTTGCCCCGGACATCCTAATCGATTCACCCAACAGATATCCGTTGTTCTGATAGAGGGCTCGTCACCATCGCGACCGAGCGCAACCACGCCGGCGTGGTCGAGTGTCGGAACCAGGTCGGTGTCGGCCGAAGGAGGAAGAGGACCAAAGGTGGGCGGTTGGGAAGAAGGTGGTGGACGCTGGCGCTCTTTTATAGCTTCTTGCAAGACGCGTCAGGATGCACTTGTTTTGGCAGAACGCAATCGAGCAGGACGCGATTGTCTCAGACATTTCTCCTATCCCTACAACTCCCATTTCTGATTTCAAGGGCTTCCTTCCTAACCTAAAGCGCGTTCGTCCCGACGTCATCAGGTAAGACAATTTTGGACGACCAGTATCTTGCACAGTATCCAATAACTGAACCCCAGTCCCAGTAGATCATGATATTAGCAAGACGACGTAAGCTCTTTCGTAAGGCAAAAACGGGCGACAAATAAAATAAAATATTCATGCTTTTAGATGGTATAACATGATGTTGTGCTGACGATTCACGGAACACCGGACAGACAGTATAAAATGTGGTAGGAGTCAGCATTCCTGGTACGCTTTTCAACATATGGCACAAGTATCAAAATGATTGGCCTACTTGGGAAGCTTATCTCTTAGCCCACCAGCTGGGTGCTGGCCTGAGTGCCTCTCTATCGTGGTTTATCTAGACTTCTCGCCTGGTGGGCATGTTAATGAGTTGTCATAAACAAGCTGATTGGTGTGTTCGTTATTGATTACTAACAGTGATATATAGTTTGTTCGCTGTGAACTGCGCTTGAATGGATTGAAATGTGCCTTGAGCCGTAGAAAATCAAATGTAATATCTCTAAATGAAATAGTAACTTACGCAAGAGTAACTGTACAAACTTTCACAAAATTTGGTGAAATTCAGTTCAATTTACAGTTCACCATTTTCCTGATGCGATGGCGATGGCGAAGAACCCACAGTTCCACAAGTGATCCAAACACATTAATGTGAGATGGCATTGGGTAAGAGACCTAGCGCAGACCTCAGTTTCCCTGATCCTTAGCAAGCTGCTCCCTCTCCAAAGCTTCGATAAACATTCTACCAATCGTTACCGCAGTGTTGTCAATCTTTCCACACTCTGCAATGTACGCCTGCGAAAATAGCTGATACAACTCATCACTGGGACGCGGACGGGGGAAGTAAGCTTCATTGGAGAAAAAGGCTTCAACGAGACGAGGAATCTGCCCTTCGGTGCGATCGAATTGGGCCACTTGGTTAAAGTCAATGACCCAGATTCGTGGCTCGCGGTATCGTGCAGAGTTATTTGTGACATTTGCACCGAGAACGATCTCAATATCGCGCGCGTCGTTCTTGGCCTTCATGTGCATTTGAGCTAACAGGCGACCCATCTCTACTGCTGCGTTCATGACATCAATGCCAAGCAGTTTGGCGCGGTCGCGGGTGAGGGGAAAGTTGTAAGTGTCGAAAAATCGCTGTGGCGCGACCCGTCCAGGGTTCGGACGACCGAGGAGAATGCGAGCCAAATGGGGCTTGCGAGCTGTAATAGCCGGATTATTACGCAGGTGTGGGGGGCAAAACAGGCCGATTATCTTTTTCCGCAGAGCTGGAGGGAGCGGATACACTCGGCTCATTCCATACACGCATGTCCTACTGGAGTCGTCGGTAGGAAGTGAGGTGAAGATCTCTTCCCAGAAATCTGAGTCAGTTGATGTATAGAACTCGAAAGGGGTTGGCGCGAGGATGGCATTCTCTGAGGCACTGAGTGCTTGGTGAATCGACTGAAGCTGACTGTATTCATTCTTGAGAGATTCGCATCCATCGATTGTGCGGCACTTTTTGAGGACTCCAGGGAGCTACAACATGATATGGGACCTGGTGTTGGAAGACAAACTAGACCACGAACACCAGTGTGAAGGTAGACGACACCAAATGTCCCACCACCAAGCCTCTTGAGCTCAATGGGATCGCTGCTCTCCTCCGAGCCGCTGGAGCCGTAGCGCAAAAGTATTTATATCAGCGACAGATGAACATCTCACTTTTCCGTGAAACCCTTGCGCCACTTACTCATGGGACAACGACATTGACGAGAGTGTTTACAACGCCGCAGCGTGACCTCCGACAGCCGTTACAGGCGGTAACGCACCTCCTTTTTCCCGGTCCCGCCATCACCGGGCCATCCCATCCTCCAATCGGCGCCCTTGCCGAATCGATGTTCAAACGACTGCCCCACTCAGTGAGTACCCTGCTATGCGCAGTGTACTTCATATACATATTCCTCTTTTAGCGATGAGGTTATGTGACAGTTTCCTTCTGTAAACGGTTGCGCGGATCATGAACTATTCATTTAATTCGCCACCTGCCAGCGTGTTCGCCCTGGTTTTCATTACCATTTCGGATGGGGTCGTGGCAAAGGGTCCCCAAAAGTGCAGCTTTCCAAGTACTGTCAAATGCAATTGAGGGTGAGTCAGGTGCCGCTCACGATGACCCAAACTTTTAGCAAACTAGCAGTCTGACAATTTCCGTCGTACCGGGATTCAATAAAGTTCATGCACGAAACCGCGGAGGGAAATCTATAGCCATTTCCGCATTTTATTACGTCCCTTGCACATGTTGATTTAGTATGTGATCAACGGAACAATGTTCGGCGACGTGGTACGCACGCGTCTGTGACTCTGTTACAGATGCACACTCCTTTTTGTGAAACATCACGGTAGCATGGCACTTACGCCAACCTCGTGGGCGATGGTATATATATGAGTCATGCACTGTCGAGGTCAATGGTATATATATGAGTCATGCACTGTCGAGGTCAATTAGCCGTTTTCTCCTAATCAATCAGTGGTTTTTATAATGAGCGCAAACGGGAATAGGTATGAAGCCATATGCACGATGACCGTTGCCTCAATTTACAGTCGGAGTAGTTCAAATTTGAAAGACGTAGTTGAGAATCTCACGTTAGCCTCACAATGTTCCTCGCCAGAAGAAGGTTGACGAAACTACCCATAGAATTGACTGCACTACCCCGAGTGTAGGTGATGAGTCGAAGTACGTCACGGTGTAGCCTCTCCATCAGCATATCTAAACGACGCTCATTATTCCTGTAGCGATCAGCCTTCGAACAACAGCGAGTAAATGCCTTCGATCGATCCGAGAGGTTTGATAATACTCATGCTGCAACTACAGGGCTCATAAACCGGAGGAATCCTTGGACGAGTGGATCATCCCGAACCTAAAGTTCGTTGGACAATGTGTATTGGTATCCTTGGCAACTCAAGTACTCATTGTGAATGCAGTGATTCAGAGGGTCTTGGCAAAGGTTTCATTGCAACAAAAAAGAACAAAACCAATCAATACACCATTTTGCTCGTTGGTAAGACTCTTGAGACGTGATGGTCTCCTTTATCATAGTTAATCGTTTTGCGCAGGGGAGACAGGGACAGGTAAAACGAGCCTGCTGTCCTTGTTGGGAAACATCCTGCTTGGTCATGGCCCCAATGAATATTTCCTCGCACATGATGAGGAAAACGAAAGCAGCGGGCCGAAAACTCAGAGTCAAACAGAGGACGCGAAGCTTTACTCGTTCCTCAGCAAAAACAACATTGAAGTTCGTGTACTTGACACGCCGGGACTCGCGGACACTCGTGGCCTCGCCCACGACAATATACATAAAGCAAGTATTGCGAAGGTTATCAAAGACCATATATCGACTGTCAATGCCGTGATAATTATTGCCAATGGCAGACTTGAACGCCTTGGAGTCGCGACGGACTATGCGTTATCCACGCTTTCTTCCATTTTCCCTCGCAGCCTCGCTGACAACATCGGTTTCATTTTTACCAATGTTGCTAATGAGCGTGCTTGGAACTTCGACCAAGATTCTTTACCTCACGCTCTGCGAGGAATTGAAAACAACCAATTCTTACTTGAAAATCCCTTGGCGTTGTGGAAGAAATCAAATGAGAGACGCAGTCGAAAGAGGCCAGGCAGAAGAGGATCTAATGCAGGCAACATACATGAAGATCATACGAAAGCCTTGAAAGAGCTCGCCCTCTTGTTCGATTGGCTAGATACACTCGAGCCCCAACCGACGAGAGATATCCTTGATCTTTACGAGAGATATGGCGAGATAGAGCGCAATATTGAAAACGCTCTCTCGCGTGCATCGCAATTAGCTGAAAAAAGGGAAAAACTGAAGAGAATAAGGCAATCGGCCGATGGTAGCAAGCTCGTATGTTTATTTGCTCGTTCCGCTTTCCACGTTCTAAGTAACTCGTAGACCATGATGCAATATGAGAATTACCGAGCCGTCATAACAACAAAAGAGTGGGTGCAGGTCGATACGCCGCATCATAATACGGTGTGCGGTTACCCACAATGCCGCACCAATTGTCATCTGTCATGCAAACTCGCGTTCTCAGTGGACACAGAGATTCTGAATACGTGTTTTGCGATGAGTGGTCTTGAATGCCGGGTGTGCGGCCATTCCGTGATGGACCATCGCCATTATCATTCACTCTGGAAGCAGCGGGACAACACGCAGGTGGTTACTGACGAAGAGGCGGAACGGAAATACAATAATGCCAAACAAAACAATGACAACGAAGAGCAAATGATGGTCGACCTTGGCAGAGACATCAAAAACCTTGATCAGGACATAGAGGAAGCTCTCGCCAGCCTTGGACGTTTGACAGACTCGTATGCTAGTTTATCTCTATCTGGCAGCTTTTCCGGGCAGATAAGAAAGTCCATCAGACTATTGGAGATAACGCTAGAGAACATGCGTTCCCACAGCGACGCTGATCCAAGGGCAGTGGAACTAGTCGAGAAGAGTTTGGGAGACATGAAGAAAAAGCTGGAGGTGGTACAACGGGCAGATGAAAAGGTTATAAAGAGCTTCAGGTCCGAAAAAATAATTAAAATGGCAGGAAAAATAAAAGGGGCTTTGAAGAACGGAATTCAAGCAGCTTCGACAATGCTCAAGAAGCCGAAAAATAAGCGAGAATCTATTCATTCGAACGTACAAACTGAGGAACTCGAAGAGGATTCCTGAAAGTTGAAACGGACTTTAAAAGTCGTTTCGCCGTTTTATCGCGTTTTGTCATATCTTCAAGCGGTAGATAATTCTGTCATACATTTATATTACTGTATCGTTAAACAGATATTATGTGGCTGAAAAGGTTGAGCCGCTATAACTTGCGTTGCTGGCTTTGTGACACGGGAGACAGCCCAATGAGTGCGGAAATTTTTGGTCATCTAGTAAACTTTTTTTTTTACATTCTGCTGCCGAATCATCTACAGGTACTTTTCGGTCAAACCAACGCCTTCCATTTCCAATCTCTCTCGGATGGGATCACAGATATCCTTGGTATATGGCGTTTGTATTCCAGCCTTGTCAAGGACGCCGTCCAACACAAGTTGAGTGGCAATGCCACATGGCAAGCCGACGGTCAAGGCCATCGCAGAATGCCCGCCACGTGCGCCGTACGCCTCAAGCGTCGACGTGATAGTTTGCTATTTCATTACGGTAAGTACTTGAAATATGCATAGGCCGCAAACATTCACCTCCTTGCCGTCTTGCCACTCTACGACGAACTTGTGCTGCAACATGACCAGGTCGCGCTCTCCTGCGTCGTATTTCATTAATGTCTCGAGCCGGGCACAAAGCGTGTCGAGCAAATTGCCTCCTCGGGTTGACACTTTCTCATTAGAGAACAAGCCGATCCACTTCAAGCCAGAGATGATCCTAGTGCTCTCCGATTCGTTAGGGAATTTGCAGATTTCCTTAACGCGGGACGCGAGCGTCCTATCTAATGTGAGATGGTGCACTACTCAAAACACAGAGAGCTCACTCTTCCCGAACATCTGAAGCTCCGATTGTCTTCTTCGTCACATCAGCCCAGGTCAAGTTGTCATCGAGCCAAGGCTGAGCCTCGGCATTCAGCCAGCCGAGGTCGACGAGAGCTTTGATGAACTCGGGGAATCCTTGATATCTCAGTGTGCCTCTGACGACGGTCTCGGCTTCAGGGATATTGTAGAACTGTTTAAATGGCGTAGAGTCACGATTTGGATAGGCGACAAACGCAAACGCAGGTGTGATAAAGTAGGGCTTGGCATGAGCCATCAGATCCTTGCCCTCGATGATGACCTTCTGCCCGTTGTCATAATAGGAAGCAGAGTTAAGAAGAGCGAGAAGGACTCCGCGAGAGGACCAAGAGAATTTGTAGCCAAGAGGGTTGTCAGAGCATTCAGGCGCGGGTAATCCCCCGCAATAAGAGAGGAAGCGCTTTATCTGTGGGACTAGATCAACGTACCTACCGGCAAGCGATGGGAAACGGACGTACCTTTCCCCCCTTGGCATGGACCTCATCAATCGTCTTGACAGCATAGAGATGATCAATGCCAGGGTCAAGACCTATCTCATTCATCACCACAATCCCGGCTTCCTTTGCCGCAGCATCCAACTCCCGCATAGCAGGAGAAACATAGCTGGTTGTGACCACGTGCGTTTTCCCCTTGATCGCAGCCTTAATGACAGCGGCGTGATGGATGTAGGGGATCAGGGAGATGACAAGGTCGTGCGCAGCGACCTCGGCTTCGAGAGCCGTTGTGTTGCTTACGTCAATGGAAATGGCACGAGTGTTTGGCAAGTTTGCCGTGAGGGCTTCAGCGCTCTTGAGTGTGCGGCACGCTAATAAAGAATCAGGAAACTGAAACAACGTGAGTGGCCAATGTTCATTCACACACCGATGGTAAGTTCGTTGCTGGGGTCACGAACAACATACTCTGCACAGGGCCGTGCAACGAATCCGCTTCCAAGGAGAAGGACCTTCTTGGTTGGCTTATTCTGCTGAATCTTCAGCAGCTCCCGTCCGTACTTGGGAGACAGATCTTTGTCTTCATCTAAATAAGCCCGCGTAAACTCGGGAAGAATAAACGCTGCTTGGTGAACGGCTTTGTTCCAGTATCGCGTATCCTTGACTTCTCTCACTGGAGTACGCAAGTCTCTTCCGGCTTCCTTTGAACAGACGAGAAAACCAATCTGGCCGGAGGGATATGTGGGCATGGTCGTGAAGGCGTATTCGGACACGGCAAATAACTCTCTCGTCAGCTTTCGTAGATCCTTGATGAGCGGAAGGTGGAGCCATGGACATTCAGCTTGCGTTGAGATGTGGCCGCCTGGAGCAAGCGCATTGTGAAGCAGGTCAAAGTATGGCTTTTGGAAAAGCGACTCGGCCGGTCCGACTGGATCGGAAGAATCAGTGATGATGACGTCGTACTTTGAGGTGTTCTCCGCCAAGAACTTGAATCCATCGCCGACGTGGACAATGACCTTGGGAGAAGACAATAGGGCCGACATATGAGGGAGGTATTGCTTGGATACGCGAATCACGGCCTGGGTGGATCCGATGTAAGTTGATAACAATTGGCATGGATTTACTTTAACGGACCTCATCAATATCACAGAGCACGACCTCTTCAACGGTGTCATGCTTAAGAACTTCGCGAACGACACCACCATCGCCGCCTCCGATAACCAATACCTTCTTAGGATTGGGGTGGCTGGCGAGAGGGAGGTGTGCAATCATCTCTTGATAACTGTTCAACGCGTCGCCCATTCAATCAGCCTCTGATCTGTGAGATGGATAAATGGCGACGTACGAGAACTCATCGCGCTCAGTACACTGGATGACACCATCTAGGATCAATACGTTTCCAAATGTCTCTGATTCGAACACGAGAACGTCTTGATAATGCGACTTTTCGACGTGCAAGATTTTGTTGACTTTCAGGGTCATCGCTTGGCCAGGCCATTGCGATGAAATTTCGCGAAACCAGCCATCTGCATGCCATAATTAAAATGGAATTATTTTGAAATATTAGGCTTACCAACGATAGTTGGATGAGTGAGAGGTGCCATGGTTGAAACGAAGAGGCTTCAAAAATTTATGTTTATCTAATCTAATCAGATACTAAATGATCCGAATCCATCATATCGATTACAGAGATTACAGTATACATTGGTCAAGTAGTAATGCAAGAATCCTCCACTCCCTTAGATGTCAATCCCAACTTATCCAATAAGACAGAATTTCTGATTTTCAGGTCCTCGTTCTCCATCTCAAGCGCTCTCGACCTTTGTCTCTCTTGTAGTCTGACCTCAATCATCCCAGGAAGCATCTCCTCGACATGAGTCCACCTCTCACAACGTATTCTGATCGCCCGCACGATTTCGGGGGCAACGTGCTGCCTCTCGTCCCAAGTTACACCTGATTCCACCAAGCACTCCATGGGACATATTGAGCTAAGATATAAGGTGACGCCGTTGACATCTGAGATAGGCGAGACACCCATGGATAGCCTTTGCAGAGACTTGAATCGAGGTGGATCACGAGGTATCCTTATTCGTTTGCTTGGTGTTAGTGAAGATGTCGGCGTGCTATTGTACGTCTGTCCGATAGTCGAAGCATTGATAAATAAGCCTAGATGGCGCAACCGGGGGCAATGCTTTGCAAAGGGTAATAATGCGTCAAGAGTGAGGCTCGCGTTGTTGATAAATCCAGGTTCGTTGTTCAGCAGGAGAGTTTCTAGTGAAGGCCATTTCTCCGCCAGCTCTTCAATATCTTCCTGCGCGATTATGACTGGGCATCCGTGTACCAGTTCGAATGACACCAGGTTGGCACAGCTCAACAAAGGTTTGAGCGTCTCATACGTGATGCATTGCTCATCTTCCGGATGCAAATTTAGTACCCCGTTCGGAACTTCGACGCGGGATAGTAAAGCGAGAGTATGGAGGAGTTGGCAATTCTCGGAAACTGCAGTAAGCAGTGCTTTGATGTTCTCGGGAAGCTCTAAGAACTGAGAGTCAAGGTAAAGCATGCGAAGATTGCTGGGCGCGAAAGCGGCATGAATGAATCTTGTAAAATCTTGATACCCGACTGCCAAGCCAAGATCCCATAATGACGGGAAAGCACCTTCTTCAACTGACGGGTCGAATTCGGCGACATCCTCAGGGTCTCCGCAACCCTGATCGTCCGCGTACTGGAATTCTATACAACCCAGAGACTCTAACCTGGACAGTGCGTTCATCAAGTTGGTCGTGACGCAATATCGGGGTGCCGCAAACTTTTTCAACTGTTTAAGGCCTTGTACCAGCTCGGCAACTTCGCTCTCTATCCTGCTGAGTGCAAAGTTCAATTTCACGTTGAGGTATATTAGATTTGGCATTCTATCCGTGACTTCGCCAAAGAAGGACTTTAACATGGAGTTATTTTTTGGCACGGAGATGCTGGCTTGAGGGCCATCACTCTCAACACTCGTATCGACGTTCGTCGCGCCTATGGCTTGAGGAAGTCGAATGGCAAATCGACGAACATTGGCATGCATGAACATGATGCAAAGAGTTAGGGACCCTTCCCATTCGAGCGTGTGTACGTTCGGCAGAACAGCTAGGGTGGTTCGCGTCCGGGCGATATCATCAAACACGGACTGCGCCAGTGGATATTTGCTAGGATCTTCTGGACAATAGCATAACCGTCTGACGCGTCTCGCGTACCGCTCGAACCGTTTCCAGTCGCTTGACTCGGGCAGCCGAGTAAATTTCTGTCGGGCAACAAATTGGATGGATAGACAGTTCGGAGTAGGCAAACTCACGTATTCAAGCGTGTCCGCCAATTGCAATGGAACAAGAAGGCTGAAAAGTCGATACATGTCCTCCACCTCTCTCCATAACAGATCCAGCGCGACATCGCTCCACCGCCGACAAACGCGTGCATTGGCAGCATTGTCGGCCAAGTCCAGATAGCTGAAAATCATGTCCAACAGCTCGGGTATGAGCAGAACACGCTGCATGGTGGTCTGGGTCAGCATCGCATGTGCTATTTTCTTGGGATCAAGTGGCAATTGAAGGCGGTGAGCTGTGGACAATGGCAGGGTGCCGTCGTGCCACGTGTGTTTCTCATCACTTACTCGGCACTTTCGGACCGTACCAAGACCTCACTGGTATAACACGGGTAACGATATATCAACATTGCGACAAGATACAATTCGCCTACTCCATGCAACTCAGACAAGCATACCACTTTAAGACGAAAAACCCAAGTTAGAAATGACAAAATGAAATGTGACATATCATACATACACGATTCCCGCAGTCTGCAATGTCGAAATAAAGCCACATATCATGGCAGACGGGGCGATCCGCGCAATGGTCTTGCCTTGTGAAGGAGCAAGGGCACCGAGAACGCCGATTTGAATTCCAAGCGATCCAAGATTAGCGAATCCACAGAGGGCGTACGATGTGATCGTGTAGGCACGCGGAGATAAGGGGTTGTCGGATCGAGTGATACCTTGTAAAGTCGTATAAGCGGCAAATTCGTTCACGATCATTTTTTCGGCAAGCAGCTGAGATACGCGAAGGATCTCATGGCGAGGCACGCCCAAAAAGAATGTTATTGGATAGAAGATGTAGCCTATAATGAGTTCCAGTGTCAGCTGGTGGACACCAAAGCCTCTTCCGATCCACGTAAGAAGTCCATTGATTCTATCAGATCGTTAGATTATGCAACCAATTGGGCGCTAGTCGCACGAACGTGGCAACCAAGGCAAGAACAGTCAAAACATTAGCACTTGGGGACGGTTAAATGTTAAACTTATATAATATATTCAGACGACTTACAGGATCTGGCCCGCGACAACGACACCAAATATGGCGCCTCTGCTAAAAGCATGCAGAGCATTTGCCTTATGAACAACGATCAGCTGAATCCGTAACATGGTGTTTAGTACGTTTCACACTGACAGGTCTTGATTTCCCTTCATCACCGCGGTCAACGGTGACGTGACCTCTTGTAACTGGTTCTTCTGTCTCCGGATAACGTATTTTGCTGATAGCAATGGAGGCTGGAATACTCATGACTGAAGACGTGACTAGATTTTGAGCTGGAACGCCCAAGTTGATGTATGCGGATAACCCAGAGCCTGAGATTGTCGAGAAACCAGAAGTCATAGCCAAATCTTTGCAATGTGTCAGAAGGTGTCGTTACGGTTTAGCCAAGATATACAGACGAAGTTCAGACTTGGTCATCACTGTACAGGTCAATCAGTGATGTCTTGAGACCACGAGGAGAAATGACGTACGATGAACGTATGGTCGGACTAGACAAGCAGATTCACCCTGACCAACCCAAGGAGAGGCTACGGCTATGATGGCCTCTGCTCCAGAAATATTCATGAGCTTAAAGAAGAACCAAGCGCTGTGAGTTTCATCAGATAGGTCAGTGGAACGTCGATACGGAATTGACCTACAAATGTTTAATCAGCCATTGTATAACGCCCAGATAGAACATCATTTGCACGAATGCAATGAAGAAAATGATAGAACCGAGCTATATATATTGTCATCGAATCATATTTTGGAAGGAGTGAATTGAACTCACCGTGTTGACGAAGAACCAATGCTTTGCTATTGTATCTGCATCGAAGAAGAAGCCAGAGCCAGCATTGGCTTGCACCAAAAAGTCGCTTGCCAGCGTCGCTAACCATTTAAAGATGGAGAATCCGGCGTCAGTTTTCAGTACAAAGAGGGCAATGGCTTGCTGTAAGAATAGTCCAACAATTACAGTAGGCCTAGTAATCCACTTAGATTTGGAATTAATACTGGATTATGAACTCACCATGGTATTTCAGACCGGCGTGTTGAAGTCAGCCAGAAGCAGGTTTGAAAGAGGGCGAGACCTAGGACCGAGATCGCGCGATCGCCGTAAGTGGTATTCTTCGGCAACCGTCAATGCCAGTGGTATATGAGCAAAACAGAAACGGTACTAACACCTTGCAGTTTGAACCCGAAGGCGGAACCGAACACGATGCCAAGAAGACACAACCATCCCAGCGATAAACGGATGCGGTAGGGCAGTCTATAAAAGGGCTCCTGGACGATGGGAACCCAGAGAGCAGCGACTGGTTTCGATGGGACTGAGTTTGGGATAAATCTGAATGCAATAATGCTGTGTTCAACTTGTCAGTCATGTATGACGGGACTTGAGATTGTGGATTCATGGCATACAGGATAAATCCCCATGCAAAAAGTGTCTGGACAATCCTTTGCTCAAGCAGTGAGCAAATGAGTCGGAATTATCCTTGGAAAGAGTGAGTACTTGCCATCTATGACGTGTAGCCTCTAGGACGGTTGCGCTAATCCACCATCCGAGGATTGCTGCAGCCAATCCTCCAAGGATAAATGGGCGAAACTTTGCGTAGATTTCCTTCCACCTTGCCTCGTCATCGTCTTGAACGATGGTCGTTGGCGCATTGATGGGCTCCTCATGATTGGCCTTGTCTTCTCGGTCTAAATCAGAGGCGTGCGAGGGCGTTCGTTTGACGAGGCTCTTGCCGCTGGCGTGTGCGGTAGAGTCCATGTGAGGAGAAAAGTTCCAAGGCTAGCACGAATACTAATTTACCATCAATACAGCGCTGACGCGGGCTTTTCGGGTTTCAGCACATGAATTTCTGATCTGCCAGGTTCAGTGCAGTCCATTTGCGAGGAGGCGAGCTGCAAGGAGTAGTGTAAGAGGATGACGGGGACTCTTACCGGATGGAAGCAGAAATTCGGCCCTGTGCTGTTTGATATTCGGAACCAAGACAACACATGCCAGATGGATCCCACAGATCACGAGATACCAGAGACGCATCGATCTGGTAGCACGAGGTGGCGGGGTACAGGTAAGTCTATCTCACAGATGATGAGCAGATTAGCGTGATGATGCATGATTACCAGTCAGAGCTCTATCATAAGTTGCCTGGCAAACACGCCCAAGCCTTCTCACTTTAATGGTACTTGTAAGACAGCAGTGGCGGGATCATGGCACTTCAATACTAAATTGTATGGCCCAACTAATTCTCTGTGATTCTTGAATGCGAAGCCGCTGACCATCGCCGAATCACACTAGTTGCCACCACTGCCAGCCCATACGATGCAGTGCGGCATCCAATACAGCGGCTCCATCCTGAGCTCCTTGCAGAGATTTTCACCTATTGTGTCCCGGACCTTATTAATATTAACGGGCAGTTCCATCCCATTTCAATTCGCGATGCTCCTCTTCTGCTGTGCAGAGTCTGTACATCTTGGTACTCTCTCGCCGTCTCCACGCCTCGGTTGTGGCAAAGGTTCTCTATCGATGCGGGCCGGGTGTTTATTGTGGGGCAACACAACCCCGTATTGGGATCACTTCCCCGTGGCATACGTACCTGGCTGGGAAGGTCAGGATCGCTTCCATTAGACATACGATTCGTTTTGTCCGGAAGAAAGATAATCGCTACGAATGCGCTCGAGGCTTTGTTCAAGTTTTCCTCTAGATGGAATTCCATCATGATAGAGGTCTCCCCAACTGTTCCTTGGCCCGATATCGGCGTTTTACCCAATCTGCGCGTCTTTGAGGGCAGCTTCTTACCAATAAATCAATTTCCTTTCACATCTGCGCCCAGTCTCAAAGTCATACGAGTCTATAAGCTACCTCTGAACCCGGTATCCATATCAAGGATTCCCTGGAGCCAACTTACAGAGCTCATTGTCGATCTTGTGGCACCAACTCTCGCGGTTCTCGAAATCTTGCGAGGCTGCCCACTACTGGAAAGGCTCACCATTCCCATCGGAGATGGCATGACCAGCATTGACAGTTCATTACCCCTGCCATCTGCCAAACATGATACTTTGCATTCACTTTGGCTCTATGTTATATCCGATTTGGCCGGTCCTCTCACCGTCGAGTTTCTCGCCCTTCCAGCCTTGAAAAATTTATACCTGAGCGGATGGTCTGGCAAATTTGACCCTTACAGCCATTCTCAAGTCCTTGATCTCTTAACTCGGTCAAAGTGCGATCTTCAAGGATTAGCCATCACGCAGTCAACATTCGAGCCAGAGAACTTTCTTGAATACCTTAATCACCCGTCCTGTCAGACTTTGACGTCTCTGGATATTTCCGAACAAGACGAAGGCGGGAAAGATGTGATATCACTTCTTGACGGCCAAGTTCTTTCTCACCTGACGTACTCAGAGGAACAGGGAAACGTACCACTTTGTCCTAGATTAGTCAACCTACGTTTCAGAACGTGCTATCGTTCAGAAGTCGGCAAGGCCGCCAATGCGATGGGTCGAATGATACAGTCTAGGTGCATTAGGTGTACATCAGACGAGCAGCTCAGATCATTAGATCTCGTCACCCGCTATCCGATTTCCCAAGAAGACGGCGAGTTGCTTCAGCGAGCTCGGGACGAAGGTGGACTGAAGTTGTCCTATATGGCACTGGAGGAATATCCTGTAGAAGAAGAGGTGCCAAGCGGCGCCTGTTATCACTGTTATAATTCAGGAATACCAGGAAATGCTTGTCAGTGTTATGTTCCAGGGAAGCAGAGGGAGAATGAGGAAATGGATGACAATTTCAACGAAGAAGTATTGGACGATGATGAGGGTGAGGAAGATTCGGATGACGATGGGAGTGAAGAAGATTCGGATGACTATGGGAGCAGCGGAGAAGATTCGGATGACGATGGGAGCGAAGAGAATTCAGATGACGATTCAGTTAGGGAAGGTTCATGCTTTGAATTGACGATCGAGTTCAAACCGGCGAAGGCTGGGACATTGAGTGGTTTTGAAGAAGGTTCGGGCGAACGCGCTGTTGAACGTTGAACGCTAGTTAGGATAGAAATAACGGTGAGGAACGAATATCCCATTTACATGAGTCCAATTTGTAATAGTCAGTAAGTAACCCTCAAGGCCGTCATCAGGAAAACCGCTCTGGCCGTTCTCCGCTCGGCCAAACAAGGCATACCTTCTTGGTTGATAGAAGGTTTTAAAAATGTGTTGTGTTGTGATGCTCTGAAAAGGTAAGGAACTGTGTCTAGAGCTTCTAAGGGAGAGGGTCATAGTATGTAAATTTCTGTGTACCAGATACGCAAGGAGCAGAATATGTTGCGATGCCAGCCTTTTCGTTATATGAATCATATGAGCATGCTAACCGTTTACCTCCGCCACCAGGCAGATCAACTACAAAGTTCGGTGTCAAGAAGCCAGCGATCGTCCCCCGTATATGGCGTTCAAGAGACAATATGGTAGATAGCTTCGTGCGTAAATCTTCTACACCTTTCACCATGTCTCCTTGATACACTGTGACAGAACCTCAGTATCAATTATAAATGACACAGATTGAACTAGAACTGACCATAGTACTGGTATCAAGTTCCGATGGTTTCAAAATCAAATGTCAGTGTCAGACGTGTGGCTCAGAGAAACCATCCATCTCACCGGTTGTATGTTATTGTTGGCTAGCTTCAATATCAACGTCTTCATCGTGTCCAACTCGTCGTTCACTCCCTTCAGAAGGACAGTCTGATTCCGAACAGTGATTCCCAGTTCGAACAACTTCCGAGCAGCCACCTCCGTGACCCATGTAATTTCTCGTGGGTGGTTGAAGTGGGTATGCACGGCAATCGTCTTACCCATTGATCGTGCGTCGCCTGCGATCTGAGTGAGGGCATCCATCCACTCATGGTCAGACAAAATTTTCATTGGAGATACTGTCAGTCCTAATAGCAGATGTAAGGATATAAACGTCGACCCGGTTGTCGAGAGCACGTACCTTTAGTAGCGATTCTGAGTCTTCGAATGTGGGGAATCGAGAGAAGCCGCATCCCAATCTCGAGTAGTTGCTCGTACTGGAGATAGTAGGCGTCGCCGCCTGACACGACGATGTCATTGAGAGCAGGGGTGCCTTCGATGTATCGAAACACTTTCTCCCAGCGACGTCGAGCAGGAGGGGATGGAACCTTACTGACGGTGGCCGTCTGGGCTCCTACGGCGTAGGACCTCGTACTAGAACACAAAGTTCATCAACTAGGAACATTCGACGATCGCATGTGCACTTGCCAGAAGCGACAATAAACCGGACAAACTGAGGTTGCTATTGCGTTTAATACTAGTCAGGAACAATCTTGAAGCCGAAGAGAAATGGCGAAAGCACAGCACCTAAAAATAGTGCCTTAGTGGGATACCTGTGCACAAGGCCAGGGACAGGAGAGTCTTGCATCTCGTGCAAGGAATCCAACGAAAGTTTGGGGTGATCTGGCTTTAGTGATGATTTGAGGGGAATAAACTGCTTTCTGAGAGGATCCATGAGGACATGAGACCAGTCGATGAGACTGAGGATATGCGGCGTCAGCCGAATAGACATTGGTGCGGCCCTGATGCCTTCCATCACATCGGCAATGAAATCGTCCCGAGTCTGGATATGCCGTAGCTCTGGCGGGGTCGTGGCATCGTGGGACAATGTTTCTGGAACCACACGTTCCAAAAAATTACAGAGATGCCGTTCTCCTTGAACTATGTTATAATCTGTCGACCCAAGGCTTGAGACCGTCTTATGTGAGTCAAACCGAAAGCCTCGTACCTGCCAGTCATGGTCAAGAAAATCTGTTGCAGACACATCGCTCCAGTGAGAAATGGCATGCCAGTAGGCATGATGTTTCGCTTCAGTGGTGTCCGTATGACTTGCAGTTGTAAATCCTGCAGAACCCTGCGATACCTTGATGGTGGTCTGTGCATGTATAAGCGCAAGGTTTATGATCCAGGAAGGATTGAATAGTACAAGCTTTTGGCCAAGAAACCCGCTGGAAGGATGGAGAGCTGACAAGGAGCGCCGCCGAATACACGATGATCGTCGCACAAGTCTAATGGCCAAAGGTGCGACCATGGAGAGAGATGGAAACAGTGTTGGGCGAGCTACTGCATAGATATCCCATGGATATCCCCGAATCCAGTGTGCTAACGTTCCATGCGAACGTGGACAGGGGTAATGTTCGGCCGCATAACTGCAGTCGTGGATCTCGGTGTTTGAGTAATGCACTTTTCTTTTTCCGCATAATGACGTTACTTTTACGTGTTCTATCCTCCTCCAATTACGTCCCACAAGGTAAACCTTGCTTGAATCTATGCACGAGGTAATCAACCCACGTCGCCCAACAATAGAAAGGTTTTTGCCAGGTTCGCAGACAGAAGCACGAGTCCGCCAGTAAAACGCACAGAGAACAGATTGAAGCCCTGATAATGCTTCTGAAGACCAAATTAAATAATACTAAGAGATGGCCTCAAAGCCTGTTGCGGAATGAAATCAGAATCAAGCCTTACCGCAAACCCAATCGTTTCAATGCACAGTCCATGATTTGTCCCATGAGTGTCTCATAGGACACACCAGCATATCTAGCACCCTCCGCCAACAATGAATAACCTGATTTAAGACCCTAGACCCGGAAGCGGGTTCAGCTCCACGATACACGGACGTGCCAGATCGGGATCAATAACGTCGCAGCGCACATCAACGCGGCCTACGTCACGACACCCTATGCACCGGTACGCCCGTAAGGCCAGATCTGCAGCGCGCATCGCCAGTTGATCAGAGCTATTGCGAAAATGGAGAAATTCATCCTCGTGGCTTTTTGGAATTGTCTTGAGAGCGAATGAAAAGAAATCGGCGTTGTTTTCGGATGTGATTGGCTGCGCAATGTCATGGTCAGTCTTGGTTGTGTGCTGAACGTATATCGTTTCCATGACGAACAGGACGCGCGCATCCGAGCCTGTCCCAATAATTCCGACTGTGAACTCCCGTCCGTTCAGGAATTTCTCAAGAAGCAAATCTTGATTAGGGAATTGGTGTTGCAACGAAAGGGCAACCTTGTCCAATTGACCCCAGTCGGTGATTTTAGACATCTTCGAGATGCCCTTGCCTGATCCCTCTGCAGACGGCTTAATAAAGAGGGGGGTCTGCTGATGTAAATGATGTCGGTGAGGCGATTGTTGAATGGCATCGTCTGCAGATTGTCCAGGACGAATCACTGCAAATGGCGCCGTGGCGATCCCTGAGAATTCTAATACCATCTTTGTCTTGGCCTTGTCGAGGGCCAAAAACAGCGTAGCTGAGTCGCTCATGATGAATGGGATGGCGTAAGACTCCAACATGGATGGAACGTGTGCTTCTCGACTGGTTGTGCCGTTACGACCCTCACACATGTTGAGAACTACGTCCCAGGGGCATCGTTCATTTCTCTTGACCGTGGCTAAACGCTGGACGAGGGCGCATGCATCGCCAATACGGTCAACACTGTAACCTAACGTTGTTAACGTCTCCGCGATCTCATCGATCGTTTCCTCTTCGTCGTATTCTGCGCATTCTTCCGCGGTGAGCCCCTGTGCTATCCATGTGGCTTTGGAGTCATATGTAAACCCAACGCGGATTGTTTCTGTTAAAGTGCTGGCCATATCACGGCGGAAGTAAACGATGCCAGGCGGCTTGGAAGTTGGGCTACGGGGTCAAAAGCGCATGAGCAGGCTTTTGTATGCATAGGTCCAGTGAGAAATCTGATCGGATGTTCGATAGCCTGCCATTTTCAAGGTCCGACAGATGGAAGCTCACATCATCAACTTCTAGTTGGAGCATTCTTTGTACGGCTGTACTATAGCACGCAGTGGGGAGGACCATCTCCAACAGACGATGAGCAGATTGGCATGATGGCATGTTACCAGCCTATCGGAGCTCTATCGTTGCCGGTGTACAGTCAGTTACCAGTGTTGGAACGTTGGCCCGTCAGGGTCGTCGCTCTACCAACCCAACACGCCGCTTCAAGTTGTTACTCTAATGGTACTGGCAAGACGACAGCAGTGGCGGCATGGCACGTCAATACCAAATTGTATGGCCCATTCTCTGTGATTGAGTCAATGCAAAGCCGCTGACCATCGCCAAATCATAGTGCGGCATCCAATACAACGGCTCCATCATGAGCTCCTTGCAGAGATTTTCACCTATTGTATCCCAGACCAAATTGTTAATGGGCAGTTCCGTTCCATTTCAATCCGCGATGCTCCCCTTCTGCTGTGCAGAGTCTGTTCATCTTGGTACTCTCTCGCAATCTCCACGCCTCGGTTGTGGCAAAGGTTCTCTATCAATGCGCGCCTGGTGTTCATTGTGGGGCAATATATCCCCGTATTGGAATCACTTCCCCGTGGCATTCGTACTTGGCTGGGGAGGTCAGGATCGCTCCCATTAGACATACGATTCGTTTTGTCCGCAAGAAAGGAGACAATCGTTATCAAGGCGCTCGAAGCTTTGTTCAAATTTTCTTCTAGATGGGATTCCATCATGATAGAGGTCTCCCCGACTGTTCCTTGGCCCAATATCGGCGTTTTACCCAATCTGCGCGTTTTCGGGGGCAGCTTCTTACCTTTAACTGAATTTCCTTTCACATCTGCGCCTAGACTCAATGATCTACGAGTTTATAAGCTACCTCTGAACCCGGTATCCATATCAAGGATCCCCTGGAGTCAACTTACGGGGCTCATTGTCGATCTTGCAGCGCCAACTCTTGCCGTTCTCGAAATCTTGCGAGGCTGCCCACTACTGGAAAGGCTCACCATTCCCATCGGAGATGGCACGGGTAGTTCATTACCCAGGCCGTCTGTCAATCGATTCAAACATGATACTTTGCGTTCGCTTTGGCTCTATGTTATATCCGATTTGGTCGGTCCTCTCACCGTTGAATATCTCACCCTTCCAGCGTTAAAAATTTTATATTTGTGCGGATGGTCTAACAAATATGGTCCTTACTGCCATTCTCAAGTCCTTGACCTCTTAACTCGGTCAAACTGTAATCTCCAAGAATTTGTCACCATGGAGTCAACATTCGAGCCAGACAGCTTTCTTGCATACCTTAAACACCCGTCCTGTCAGACTTTGATGTCTCTGGAAATTTCCGAATACGACGAAGGCGGGAAAGATGTGATATCAGCTCTTGACGATCAAGTTCTTTCTCACCTCACGCACTCAGAGGAACAGGGAAAAGCACCACTCTGTCCTAGATTAGTCGACTTACGTTTCAGAACGTGTTATCGTTCAGAAGTCTGCACTGCTGCCAATGCGATGGGTCGAATGATACAGTCGAGGTGCTTTAGATGGGGATCGGATAAGCAGATCAGATCATTAGATCTTGTTACCTGCTATCCGATTTCCGAAGAAGACGACGAGTTGCTTCAGCAAGCTCGGGATGAAGGTGGACTGAAATTGTCCTATACGGCACTGCAGGACCATCATGTAGAAGAAGAAGAAGAAGAGATACCAAGAAACGCCTGTTATCATTGTTATAATACAGGAATAGCAAGAAACGCTTGTTACTGGTGTTATGTTTCAGGAGAGGAGGATGACGAATCGGATGACGAAGAAGAGATGCCGAGCGATGCCTGTTATCATTGTTATAATACAGGAATACCAAGAAACGCTTGTTATTGGTGTTATGTTTCAGGGGAGGAGGATGAGGAATCGGAGGACTATGACAGTGAGGAAGTATTGGACGACGATGGGGGCGAAGAAGATTTGGATGACGATGGGAGCAAAAAAGACTCGGATGATGAGAGTGAAGATTCAGATGATGATGAAGATTCGAATAACAATAGGAGCGAAGAGAATTCAGATGCCGATTCAGTCAGGGAAGACTCGGGCATTAAATTGACGATCCGGTTACCGGCGAAGATTCGGACATTGAGTGGTTTTGAAGAAGGTTCGGGCGAAAGCACTATTTATGAACGCCAGTTAGGATGGAAACGGCGGTGGTAAAGAATGCCGAGCCCGATGTCCTATTTAAAAATGAAAATAGTTGGTCGTACCACTATCACGCTCGTATGGTAGCAGGTGTTATTCTTGGATGATTTTTCCACTCGGAGGATGGCGGTGACGCTGGACAAGAGATATGATATTCATCCTACGATGGATGAAAAGCAAAGCGACTCAGGATCATCAACTCATTCTCGTCGCTATCCACATGAATAGTCTTGAACTGACTCATGGTGAATGGCCTTGACGACCTTCAAAAGGATGCAGCACCTGTGGCGGCGTCCAACAAATAAATCTCCACAAGCTGAAATTAATCTACATCATCATCATCAGTGGATCGTCGCATGCGTCAGCTACTGGGGTCAAGGCGAGTGCGCGTGAACAAATTGCTGCAGGTAGACGAAAGTCGAAGGCTGGATGTATCGGCCCGCATAAGAATTCGGCTCCGCTCAAACTGCCATCTTCGGGCCGATTTTAGACTCAACGAGTTGCTCTCCTCCTCCCTGCTTCTCCCAGGTCATTTTTCAACTTTTTACTGAGACGAGCTAGGAGGACGCAAGTGACGGCTGCGTACGCCTGGAGAAAGCGGTGTCCTGTTAATCTTATTATTAGCTTTCGCGTCTTGTTTTTCTGCCCACGATAAGCAGAATGTATTTTCGTGAGTCCGCGGTTTCCATTGAACGTGCTGACATGCGGTGGTAGCCCTAGCAAATGCGTGTTATGCCGCTCTGCCGCCGTGTAGTGCGGTTTCCGACCGTCGTCTTGGTGAGCAATTAGCCCTGCCATACTTATTCCTTGTCGTTTTTACTGCAAACGCAGGTGTCCTCCATTCGTCAATTATGTTGCAAAGTTTATTATAAAAATGGTACCACTATTAACTCCCCCATTGGAACGCGGAATATGTAGATTTCGTTCTTGCCATGATTCCAGGCGCTGATGTATCGATTGATGAAGATCGACGAATGACTATATGCGTTTATCGGTGAAGGGTCGGGAGCTCAGAATGTGAAAGTATGATCGCCTTACAGACACAGTGGCAACTACCAAAGGCTGAACGATCTCGTACCCGAAGTCCGAGTCGGATTGCACCTCGGATCTGTTGAATATCCTTTTATTTGGGAGTCCGCATTTGCAGTGAAATGGGAGTGAGAGAAAGCTTCAATGACTCACATGGGTTTCCATTCGACAGATTTACCGCACTAACATTCGTAGGTATTCAGCTTTTGTCACGCACCGAAGAATTGGCGCAAGGATCCAATAAAAAGCGGTCGTCAGAATGCTAGCTCTTCAGGCTGGCCCTTTCAACGTTGTAAACTCTACCTCTCTTTCAACCGTCAATCATCATGCGCTGGTCGCTGATCCTATCCACCTTCATCACCGTTCTCTCTGTGCAATCTTTCCTCTCTTTTGCGCTGGTTACCACGCAAAACAGGGTCACGTTGGAGAAACGAGTTTGGCCTCGCAAAGGAAAGGGAAATAAGAACGTCAAAGCATCCAGCAGCACCTATCGAAGCAATTCTATGACACATCCATATGCGTACGACTTCAGTGACCCTAGTGGCGTTCACCGCCAAAGCATTCCAAAAGATCAACGACAATCCTTCTTCGCAAAACTTTTCAAAGGAAAGAAGTACGATGCTGGTTCGTCGCTTTCAAATGTCTTTACTCTATTTTCATTTTTCTGTTATGATTGTAGATCATGTATATGAGGCGCAAATGTATCACAACACTCTTCAACAACAAGGTACCTCACATGGGCATGTATTTTTCGCCAACGCAGTTTTGATGCACGATACTCATTTCTTTTGTAGTCAATTGCCACCCCAACTGCAGGACGAGGCCAGACGCATCATGAACAGGCCTGAAAATATGGCGCCAATCCCGCCAGACGTTAACCGCAGGGTAAAAAACCTTTTTTGACTGACCATGTATTTTCGTCTGACGCTTTCGCAGAAAGGCCAGTGGGTCAAGCAGGGGTTGAAGGGCAAAGCTCCCAAGAGGAGCCATGGACTTACCCGTAGCTATTCGTTAAACAGTTACCCATCAGCTCGGGAGACTGCGGAACAACTTCAAGACGCATTTCAACAGGTTTGTTTGGTTTGCCGTATGCTCTGGTTTTCGATTAATCATTGGCTCGCCAAGCACGGTTATGGTCACTCAGGCCCCACTTTCCATCATACGCTTCATCACTCAATGACGCATGCGGGCGTCTTGCCACCCGGTCGACCAAGTCCACCTGGCTCACCGCACCGTTCACAGACGGCCCCATACCAGCATTCTGGGCCATCACAGCCCGTCATACCACATATGCATCATTCGCAGTCTACGGGACAACCATCGTCCTCACGACGACATTCCACACGACATTCTACGCGACTGCAGCGTACCCCGTCGGTCCCAGTCCAGCCTCATCACCCTTACCATAACCCATATGCTCGGGCTAGTGTTTCGCACATCCCACAGGGATACTCCTACCCGAACCCGAACCCATACACCGCCAGCACTCAACATGTCTCACAGTACGCTAGCAGTTCAAGCAATCCATACCCACCAAGCCCGTACTCGTCAAGCTCCGGCCCCGTCATACCGCGTGCCGTATGAGGCTACTGGCAATAGCAAGAGTATATATCGCCTGTAGTTGGTGTATAGAAATTTGGTAGTGATGATACACGAAAGAGTTGTGGAACGGTGAACACGGCGGCCAACCTTCGAACCTACACCGAAAGCTGTATTAATCATCGCAAAAGTGGGTACTAAGTTGAACTTGAATTGCGATGAAACGTATTCTGGGCTACGCTAACATTGAGCTTGTGTGGAGGTGTCAACAGGTATCATTCCTGGGGGCGTCTTGCGGATATCACAACGGATTGCTTCACTGGCAGTGACATAATAAGTATGTAAACTTCGATTCGCCGGTCGTCGCTACACAGGTAATTCACAATAATATGAACTTCTTAACCTAATATACATAGAATGGCCTTCAATGACGACCTGCAGTTATCTCATGGTCTTCGATTCTCTCTCCGGCTGTCGGAAGCTTAGCGCCTGGTGTCCTAGAAAAGGACACGGCAACTACGGCTACGTCTAGCGAGCGAATCTCCACAGGCTGCCGTTGAGTCTGTATCCATCGTCAGTCCAAGCTCCATGGCATTTTAGATGATGGCTTACATCTACGACACGCCAGTGCAAGTTCTTGGCCAAATACGGCTTGATCAACCGAGGTTCAAATGTCCCAGCATTGGGAACCACGCGCGCAAGGCGGCGATTCAGGTGCACGAAACCTTCATGGATGAGGTTGTTGTTTTGGCGGCAATTCCCGCAGCTCCCCGGAGCGCTGTTGGCGAACACATGGTTCACGCCTACCAGGTTCTCGCTTGTGTACCAGTTGTTGTAGTCTTCTGGAACATCGCCGAGGAACACGAGAACGGAGAAGCTTCGGCCCAACTCAAACTTCCTGACCCGCAGACGCGCGCTCCAGTTCCACCACTGGTTCAGGCTAGGATGCACCTTGAAAATGCTATTCTGCGGCTTGGCCAGAAGATTGTGTACGACTTTGACCGCAGCTGCTTTGACAGATTGGGGATCATTGTGATCCGCTTCCGCAAAGTCGGGGTAAGTGTATCCAAGTTTGTCGGTATTGTAGTATTGCTTATCAGCAGCGTAGAGTTTCTCTGATTTCCAGAACGTATTATTGGAGTCCCAGAATGGACTGAGGTCTATTTGCTCATTAATCATCATAATGGCGTCAATTGAATTCAGCTGACATACCCGTCGTTTCGTCTACAGTAGCATCTGGGGATAACGTAAATGTTCCTGCTTCGTCATTCGGTTCACTCGTAACTTGAACTGTATGGTTCATCGCAGACCATACAGAAAGAAGGCGATCTACGTTGCAATGATGCAAATAGAAGATGGGATCAAAGGCTATGATGCAAAGGGGTCAAAGGGTGGACCTAAATGTCACATGTACACTGACCTGCGACTGTTGGATAGCTCATATGTCCATCACCACCGACTTCTACGTGGATACCGTCATGGATAGACTCAATACTGTTCGTATGCGAGTTTGCGCTATCTCTGTGGTTGCTGAAATTTGACCAGTCATGCACCAACTGGAGCATTGCCATAGTGCTGTCTGTGATCTGCTCTTGCGCATTACTTAACGCGCTTCAGGATAAATAATGCATTCAGTTGAGCGCTCTCAGAATGGCAAACACCACACACCTCTTAAGTTCGTCAATGTTTTCATTTCCATTACTATCCGGATGACGGAGGGTAGTGGGGGTTTGGTCGAAAGGAGAGTCAAATGGTAACGGCGTCGGACTCTGGAACCGGTACCGCATCAATGGGTTGTCAACATCTGTGGGGTTGCCATCAAAATTAGTGATCGTGACTGTTGGGCTGTTGATCACGACATCAGGAGGCACGGAGTTGGCCGACCAATCCCAGTAGGGGAGTCGAAGTTGGGTCGCAGAGGTTAGCCAGTCTTGTTGGTCCACCTGGAACTGCTTTGCAGCATCCAAAGCGTGTTTTTGGATGATTTGCTATATCCGAGGTCGGTATCTCATTCAAAATTTTCGTAGAACATGGCACTGACCTCGAGTAAAAGAACATAGGGTCTGTGCCACGTAGGGAACAGAGGGGATCCATGGGTACAATACCCGCCAAAGGGCCACTTTCCTTGCGCAAAGGATCCGGCTGCGCCATTCCACTCGACGTAAGGCTGGCCATGGATTCCGCTTATGCCGAAGAAAGACGCGTCCTCGGTTTCGGCAGTTCCCTGTACGCTCTCTGCATTGAAATGAGCAAAATGGTATTTTAAACAATGAGAACGACATACGGAGGGCTCTGATGAAAAGGGTTAAAAACTTGTCATTGGAGATGAAATTGTTTATCTCGAGACGCTCAGCAACACCGCCTGTAACACCGGAGACGACAATTCGATCAGAAGACATGTTGTAGATGTGGGTGCACCTTGCGCCCTTGGCTGCCTGCTTTTATGCTCATCGAGCATTCCTAATTATATGATGGCGCGCTAGTGTCAGGTATGAAACTCCCGTGGATGCTGTAGTCTTGGGCCCAATTCTGGAATAGCATTCTCAGCGCTTTCAAACGGTGAGAATCGGTCGTGATCAAAGCCGACTGTGCCAACTAGGTATAATTAACTTGAGCCTCCTTCATTGCTGCTAGAAATAAACAAACGCCGTGTTTGCGGTGCAACACGTACTGTGCGGCATTTGTGCTGCTTTTACCGGCCATTCTCTTCAGTAACCTTTTCCAGTAAAGGTCTCCTCCACACCCGGACATTCACATCACGTCGGATACCATTGTGTTTGTGTCCTCCTTACCATCACAGTTTCAATATATGATGTACACCCGGAATAAATGATAGGACACGTAACAACGGACGTTTCCGTGTGCCAATTTTGCACCAGATAATTTTCTGTGCACATATGTCAGGAGCCACTCAAGAGTATGGATACCGATAAAAGTCGGTAGCTGGTAAGACTGGAAAAGCAGTGACATCCATATCGAGTATAGGTCACAAAATCAGTGGCTACGGATGCACAAGCAGGGGAGCGAGGAGTACTCTAGAGGAGTGACAACCGTCACGGTCACTCACACAACTGGTGCTAGCAAGCAACTGCCAGGACATCTACTAATTTAGGCCCTGCGGCGCCTCGCGCCACTCATCCCACATCAAGCTAATGAAAAAGTTTCCAGAAAACTGTCCTGCGGTCTTACGAGTCCTTTGAACTAACTAAAAGGCGATATCAGTGGCAGCGTAATGTACTCTGCACAGCATTGTGCCAAGTCACGGGTCTCTCGTTGGGCGGAACTTGTTGAAAATTCTTGCTCAAAGTCGGAAAGCCGCTACCTCCTGCTGATGGCCAGAGTTCTAGATTCGGACGTTGTTGAAAGATTTAGCAAGAGAACGGCGCCATCCAGCGAGTTGATCTCCACAGGCTGCTATTTAGCATCATTTATCGTCAGCTGTAAAGGGTTCATCATTTTATCAAGCACAGCTTATGCATATGCCTCAGACCCCAGGATCATATCAAGCAGCCTAACAGCGGCTCCATAAGGTACACGTTCCTTTCTTCCACGGCGTTACGCCATCCCAAGATTAGACACAAGGACATGACGAAATATAGACTTCCCAGTGTCCACCATCGGAAATGAACTGCCAGGCCGGCGCATCATAGGCACCGACATCATCGCCACTTCGAAGAAACGCAATTGTACTGGGTTCCTGCGATTCTAATCGGATATTAAACAGCATTTGATGACAAGGTAGAGGGGCACTTACGTCCATCATGCGCCACTGTAGGTGATCCGACAAGTACGAAGATAAATTGGTGGGATCCAGAACACCCGAGAATGGCCGCATGCTTAATAAATGGCGGTTTAAATGAATGAATCCTTCATTTATGGTCCCGACGTTGGCAAGACAGTTGTGACAGTATTCGATGGCGCTGTTAGTAGCGACATGATGAGCGCCCACCAAGTTCCGGCTAGACTCCCACTGATTCTGGTCTTCTGGCACGTCGCCAAGGAAGACCAACACAGAGAAGTTGCGCCCAAGCTCAAATTTCTTGCTGCGGATACGTACTGACCAATACCACCCATTTTCCACGTCAGAACTGATGAAGAAGCTTCCAGGAAACGTGTCCATGTACTGTTCTGCAATTTCGCGAGCAGGATCGTCGCTGCTAGCGGGGTACCTGTACCCGATTTTCTCCGTTTCGAACGTTTGTCTTGAAGACCAAAAGGTGCCGGCGGTGTTCCAGAATGGAGCGAGACCTATTCATAGTATGTTACATTCAAGGGGGATCCGGGAATATCACGGTTACTCCATACCCGTATCCTCATTTAGAGCGGCCCGAGGTGCCAAAGTGAAATTCCCACCTTCATCATTTTCGCCCGCACTGACCCATTTACCACCATTGATACCCGACCAGATTGACAGCAGACGATCGATATTGCAATGATGAAGATAAAATATGGGATCAAATGCTGAGGCAAATACATAAAATCAATATATAGTTGGATTGCATCGAATGTCTTGGATCTTGACTCACCGGCAACAGAAAGTTCACCCATGTGACCGCCAGTACCTCCGATATGGACGTGGATTTGATCGTGGATGCCTTCCAAGCTGTTGGTGATAGACCCCTTGTGTTCTGTGTTGTTGCTGAACGAATCCCAATCATGCACCCAAGCCAGCAGGGCGAGTGTATCATCTGCGATCTTCACTTGGGCATTGGCCAATGTCCTGGGATCGCGCATCAGAAAATACGAAGCTATGTGCACGCTACATTCAGAATAGACACACTGAATGAGTTTCTCGATATTGTCCTTCCCGTCAGGAGTGGGATGTCTAAGAGTGGTGCTCCATTTATCGAAAGGGTTGTCGAACATATTCCGATGTTTCTGAAGAAACCGATATCGAATGAGCGGATTGTCCACTGTCGTCAAGTTTCCGTCAAAGCCGACGACCGCTACAAACTCATCCTTAATGACGCAGTCTGGTGGCACAGCGTTTACAGCCCAATCCCAGTAGGGCAAGCGTAAATCGTGCGCAGCTTTCTTCCACCCCGCTTGGTCGGTGGCGAAATGGGTTGCGATTTCGATTGCATGCTCTTGGATTATTTGCTGAACATGTTGGACCGGTTAGTAGGAAATGAAATGGTTGACCCGTCAGCGAACTCTGGCAGAGCCAGCTCATGGCTTACCTCGAGAAGCAGAAGATACGGCCTATGCCATGTGGGAAAAAGCACCGAGCTATGTGTACAGTATCCACCAAAGTCCCAACTGCCCGGTGCAAACGAGCCAGTTGCACCGTTCCATGCGATGTAGGGCTGTCCGTGGATCCCTGCAACGGCAAAATACGACTTGTCCTCTGCCTCATCTGTACTTTGCATTCGCTCTAGTAGTACCACAAATGGATGGATGATCCATGATCCATGATCGTGAGTAGAAATTTGCCCAAGAGAGAAACGAAAAAAAACTCACGAAAGGCCTTGATGAACAAAGTAAAGAACTTTTCATCCTTGATAAAGTCGTTTATCTCGAGCCGGGTGGCGACACCTGGTGATGGGCCCGTGATGATAACTCGCTCTGCAGTCATAGCGAGCAACTAGGCGCCTAGTTCGTTTCCCTGAAAAGAAAGCCCAGGCGTTCCTCGTTAATATAGGCCCTAGAGGGATGGATGCTTCTCCCCTCAGCCTAAGCATGCGTGGTTGGACGAATGCTCTCGATACGATCCCGCACTGATACTTTGTCGGTCCTTGGATTAGTACGAATGGATGGATCGATGCTTTGGCTCTAGGCTCGCAGACCGAAAGAATTAATCAATCAAGCTGGTAGTAGAACCTCGCTATAGGTCAGAAGAATCTCATTCTAGTGCCAGCTCGCCAGTGGACATGCCACTAGCAATAGGTTAGCGTATTAATTAGCGCTGTAACAGCGCAACAGTCGCGGTAGTACTTACAGGGCTAACAAAAGGCTGTAGCAATACTATATGATATGTAATGAAGTAAACTGGCTCCGTCCCATCATCAGATTTCCTGTTCGTATGGGTCTTCCCATGAATACCCAACTGGCCCGTCTTTCTCATCGTCACTCTCGCCTTCCCCATCTTCATCGTCATACAACTCCTTCCTCGCCTCCAAATCGTGCGCTGCACCGGAAGGAAGAGTGGACACGCCAGCGGTCCCCTCCTCAACGATCAACCGCGGCTCCCAGTCCTCCCTCCCGCCATCTATCTCCATCTCCAGTAGCTCCCGATCATCCTTCTCGTCCTCTCCCGTCGTCATAGCCTCCGTGAGCGACGGCAGACCACCACTGTCCACAAACAGCTCTTTCAGCGCATTGTAGTTTATCCGCCGGCTGTACTTGAGGTTCTTCTTCACTAGGTTTTGCACCGACTCGGTCACGGTTGACCCAGACGCCGTCGTCGCGTCCCGAGGTTTAGTCGTTTTCCGACGCTAATGGAAAACAAATGTAAATATATATAAACAGCGTGGAAAATAAAATAAAAGGTTGCGCATGGCGAGGTACGAACCTTGCGACTCTTGGTTGCAGCCTCCGCGTCATGTGGCTCGCCCTTAGCTGTAAGGAATAGCCCGTTTAGCAAAACGTTCACTCATACGAAATCGAGGCTAATCGCGATGCAATGCCCACCAGCCCAAAAAACAATTAAACTCACCAGCGAGCGCTTCCAGATAGTCCTTGTTTAGCTCGACCCACACGCGCTCCTTGATCTTGGCCTCTTCTTCGCTCAACAAGAACCGGTCAAGCTCCTCTTCATCCAAACCCAACGTCCAATCCTCCTCCCCCTCGTCTTCTTGCCCCTCCCTCGTCTTGCTGGGGATGACGTGCCCGTTCATGGCCGTCTCTCCCTCTATATGGATCGGGCGTTGCTCGAGCCACGCTGACGCTCGTTTCCGGCGTTCCTCTTCCCGCTCCATCCAGCGCAGTCGGTCTCGTTCTTCCTGTTCGTCCAGGACCGCACGCACCTGCGCTGCCCTGCCTTCCCCTAGATACTTGCTGACCTCTTGCACAATCACATTCTCCATCGTCGTGTCGACATAGTCTGATGCGGGTGCTTGCTGGGCCGCATGAGACTCGCCGTCCAGCTGAACGTTTATCGTGAGAGGTTCGTGAACGTGGTGTGAGTGCGGCTGTAGGGCGTCTGGGTATGGTTGCGCCTGATACGACATAGGTTGGTGCAGTAGAGCAGGGTCAATGTTGTTGTTGACCTCTTCGTCCGGATCGGGAGCGAAAAGTGGCATGTGATCCATCCTCGCCAAAGGTATCTGCATCGGTTCTACGGTGCCTGCCAATATGCCTTGGGTAAGTAAGACTGGGTCGAACATGGGTGCTGCTGCTGGAGGCTGCGGCACACTTTCGACAACGATGGTTTCTTCATCACTCTCTTGCCGCTTCCTCCGCCGTTTTTTCTTTGGCCCGGGTTTGCTCTTGCCATGAGTTTTACTCCCAATTTTTACTCCGTTCTCTGCTGCCTGCCAGGCGTCATCTGTCGCCTTTTTTTCTGCTTCTTCTTTCTCCCGACCTCTTGTGAATGCTGGGGGGTCCATCTCCTCGTCCAACCAAACACGGCGAAAATCGGCCAGCGTCAGCTGGCCGCTGGGAGTTCTTCTAAACTCCTCCAAGCGCTTTTTCAGCGTTGTATCTGCAATTTTAACAACTTGCACAATTTCCTCTACGCTGCGTCTAAAGTTGTTCATGCGGGCCGCCAAGAGGAGGGCAGCACCGCATATTCCAGCGGGTCTTCTACCCCTGGACATCCAATCTCGGTCGAAGCGGGAGACGAGCCGGATGGCATCTGTCGCCACCTTGTTGGTTTCCTCACCGAATTCGAGCAGCGCGGCGAACCGGCAAATGTAGTGGGAAGGATCTACTAGTGGAAGCCGAAGGTTCAATGTCTGAACTAGTTGGAGATAGGTGTGTCCCAATTCAAACACGTTGACCTATTCAAAAGGCGTTAAAGATGCATTAACACGGATCATGTATGCGTACCTGAAGGAGGTCTGAGAAATCTATCAGCATATAGTTCCGAGTCTCCTTCTGTCTGCAGGCGACATACAGACATACGGCCACCACGTTGAGACTTTTCCGGCCTTTGGTAAACTTGAGTTCGACTGCCAGCGTGTACAGACGCGTGGCAGATAGACATATTTGTTCCGAGAGTCGTAAAATTCCAGCAATACTCTGAATCTTCTTGTTTGCTGAAAACGAGAGCGTGACATAATGGAAAAACCCAAGAGGCGCTACTTACCATTTGCGATAGTTTGTTCCCTCGACTCGTGGTTCGCTCGATGGCCAAGAGGTCCACCCAGGCGTGCGCGAGCTATAAATATCGGTGAGCAAATGGGTGGACGGCTAGAGGCGAATGACATACTTGATCCTTGCGCCACAAACGAGCCCTGGACGACTGCCGCGCCAGCCGAGGTCTCATCAAACCCTAGTTCGCTGACGATGGTGTTTTCCTCGACGACCGTCCCACAGGAGACGCAAAAGCCATTGCCAGCGGCATGATCGTATTCGATGACGGTTCCTCCGCAATCTGAGCAAATTGACTGGGGAAAGGGCTCAGCAGCATACGTCACAAAGGGGAAAGGGCTCACCATATGTACGGCAGGGTGGATGTAGATGGGAGCAGGTGTCAGCACATCTATGATTCGCTGAGTCACGATGTCACGTCACTGTCATCCTAAATATAGTAACCGACGCCGATCCTGGTTGGCTCGAAGTTCCGCCTTTCTGTCAGCACTCCTAAGCAGCCTCTTATGACAGACTAGTCTTTCCATGTGGTCCACAAGCTTTTGTTTCCACCCCACCAAGTCTCCAAATATCCCGCTCACTCAGCCCCAGGTACATCCCGACGTCCTCAAGGCCTCTCGCGTCCAACTATATAGTCTGGCCTGAAGGATAATCAGTCTCTCAGCAATGTACGAAATGCCTCCAGAGATCGTCGACCTTTTCCTTGAATATCTACGCCTCGATCGCGACCGACGCGCATTGGGCTCGTGCAGCCTCGTCTGCCAAGCCTGGCTCCCCGTTGCACGCCAACACCTCTTATCCGACGTCACAGTAAAGTTCTCGCCTTGCGATACCGATCATATCCTCAGGGACCTCCTCTCTTCCCCGCTGTGTACCATAGCACCCTACATCCGCAACCTCCATATCCAAGGCACTTGCCCGGCTGTCCCGCCCGTAACGCTACAGGCTGCCCTCTCCACGATACGCATGCTACCCAACATCCACAATGTCACGCTGCAGGACATGACGTGGCCGCTTGTCCCTGTGGATGTCAGGAACGTGATCGCGTCCTATGACCTTACCTCGCTCAGTTTCTCCTTCGTCTTTTTCACCACCTCGCACGAGCTATACCAGCTGTTATCCTCGTTTCCTGCCCTCGCAGCCTTATCAATGGGGTACGGTATCCGATGGATGGAACGCATTCCCGATGACACCGCTAACAGACCCAACCCCACCCCCACCCCAGCCCCGCCTTCTAAGCGGCTCACGAGCGTCCGCAAACTATCAGTCGACACGTCCAAAGAACCGCTCATGTCCTTCCTCCTCCAACTCACCGCCCCCGCATCGATTGACGCGCTCGAAATGCGGTTCGTATCGATACCCCAAAAACTCCTCGTCGACGAATTTCTGAACCGCACCACTCTGAAACATCTGACACTTGACTTTGGCAAGATCGGACAAGGTAAGCGATAAGCGTGTGTCTGATTCGCGGCTGACATGTCTACCGACTACCTCACAGGCCCCGGCACTATCCATTTTGACCTCGGCTCGCACACTCAACTCCGCTCTCTGACGCTGGAAGGCCTCGTCCTCTCTCGCAGCTACTACACCAGCCCAGAGACGACCTGGGCCGCATGCATGGCCCTACTTTCCAGCATCAAGTCCCGCAACATGGAGCTCCTCACAATATGTCTGCTCAACCTCAAATCTATGGCGGACGTGGATTGGACGATGTTCGAAGACGTGCTGCAGGGCAGCGCGTTTGCTCAGCTGAACAAGGTCGTTCTGAGGCTTAATGTCTTTGCAGACTCGGACACTGGCACACCCCATGCTGAGGCAATACGTGCGAGTCTGCCCAAGGCAAATGCCCGGCGGCTTCTGGAATTCGAACATATCCAACATCCCCTCCAAGCGTAACCTGTAATTATAAACCCTCCTTCACGTTTACTACCCGGATCATGTACCATCATCTTTTATTTACTTATCATTCCATGGATGTACAGGCGACTCGTAATTAATACCCCAAAATTCCACTTTTTTTTTTCTTTCCAATTTTGTTCTAAAACTGGTGCTATAATACCCCATTCTAATGAGGTGCTGCACATGTCTGAAGGCCCGCAGGACCTAGGAATATGCAGTTATTTAACAGAGAGATGATGTAATAGTACTAGGACACACCGTCACATTCTAATTCTGGAGCTTACAGACCTGAGCGTTGGACCAGGCTCGTCAGCCTGGTTTCTCAGCGGATTAACGTTTTACCTTTTGTCTCTAGGCAGCCGACACCAATGGACAGCGCGGAATTTCACGCGGCGGTAAGGCCTCCATTCACGAGTAATCACTTCAATGGCAATCACCGGAACTGACTAGTCGTACTGGCAGGTTTACGACACTGTCAGATTGATACCAGAATGCAGAGTGACAACGTACGGTGCGATCAGATTTGCCAGTACTAAAGTCACCCGCTAGAGTTGGACCAACTGATGCTGGCAGGTGACTAGGCCACATCGCCAAGCTGATTGGGATGCCAAACCACGCCCGACTCGTCGGTCAGGGTATGCATCATCGTTTCAGCTGGTGGCATCATTGGCCC
The DNA here is from genome assembly GCA_023014435.1 of Amanita fuliginea. Lineage (NCBI taxonomy): Eukaryota > Fungi > Basidiomycota > Agaricomycetes > Agaricales > Amanitaceae > Amanita > Amanita fuliginea. The sequence continues at coordinate 2,227,416 of JAEBUQ010000005.1, forward strand.
ATCAAAATATACTAATTACTCTTACCCTTCTCTCCATCACCAGCTCTCAAATTTCTCTCGCCCAACACGAATCCGCCTGTGCCCTGGCACAGAGTGATCAACGCAGCCGGAGCCATCTCTTCTCGAGGCCCAGGAACAGACGGCGCACAACGCCAGCGCGACGCGTTGGAGGCGGAAGGCGTGCAAGTGACCACGGGCAGAACGGGAGAGATGAGAATCGATTTGGGCGCGTGGGGTTGGTTTCCCGAGGCTGCTCCTCATCAAATCGAACTCGGACAGCCCGTGGCAGAGGAGGCTCCTGTCGAGGCTAACGCGCAATCGTAATGAATCTATCATTTGCAGCAGAGCCATACTAGTATAGTACGGTGACATGATCTCTGAGATTATATTCTTCTTGTCCAAAACCGCTTTCCAGAAGAGACAAGATACCGATCAAGGTCCATATCCGCCATATCCAACCCAGCACGTTCCGAGAATGAGCATCATACGCCCCTGGCGCACTCCACGCAAGTGGCAGCGCAACTCAAACGTCCTCACCTCAAAGCGCCCATTGAGTACATCATCATGGTCCTCTAACTTAGCCAATCTCCTCCTTCAACAGTGTGTTTAGCAGAAAACATAATCCTGCATAATAGGAAACGGCTAGGCTGTACTGTACAAGATGTCCCATGGGTCAATGTTGTGCGAAAATGTCGTCGTGAACTGAAAGAGAGAATGATCTTCCATCGTGGGCATGCTTGAAGAATGTTAAAACGCCGTCAGACTTGCTCTTTAGTCACTACCCCAAAGCTTTTCAAATAAGGCAAACCTACGAGACCCAGAGCTCTTAAAGTTCATCAGAAACGTTGCATAGAAAAACTCAGACATTTCCTCCTATTTGAAATTGCCCGACATTTTTTTTTAAACTAGCGGCGTCTTGAAGTGGCAAAAATGTTACATTCCGTCGAAATAAATTTTCTATCTTAGTAGTCGGCCTGTATAACTCGAGATGGACCTTTCCGATAGGTGAGGCCGTACTACCCAAGTTGGAGACGGATTCTATTCCAATTCCAATGAGCATATTCATAGTGTCATGTCTGACGTTTCTCCATTCACCTGGGGAATTTAGGTGTCTTGCTTCGAATACTTCCGATAGCATATAAAAGAGCGACATACAAGTTGGCCGAACGTCAGGTCTCCTGAGTTTAGTATGCCTCCGGACATTCATCCCCTCCAAATGCTTGACGTGGATTCTCCTTTGTTTGATTATGTTCTCGTGACAGGCGGTCATGGATTCATAGTATGAACCCCTGCCCTTCTGCCACGAGATTTTTGAGACTGACGCTAAAGGTATTACTTTCATTAGGGATCCCAAGTCGTGAACGAGCTTTTGCACCGGGGCGTCAGGCGGGTCCGCATAGTCGACACCGCCCCTCAACCTGCTTTGCTCCGGGGTCAAGACTACGAATTCATGCACAGAGACTTGTGCGACCCCGTCACCTCCCAACTGGCCGTCCGTGGAGTCACGTCCGTCTTCCATTTCGCGGCTATGATGGGCGGAATGGGAATGATCCACGAAGAGAATGATCTTCCCATATATATCACAAACCATTTCATGACTCTACACCTCCTATCCGCGTGCATGAACAGCAACGTCAGACGCATATTCTATGCGTCATCTGCGTGTGTATACCCAGACCATCTTCAGTGCGATCCGTCGAGAGATGTCTTGTTGCGCGAACAGGACGTCTGGAAGGATTTACCGGGTCTCCCAGTTCCGCAAGGCTTGTACGGCCTCGAGAAGCTCAATACGGAGCTCATTCTTCATTACTTTTCATCAAAACTGGACATACGCGTTGCGAGGTTCCACAACGTCTATGGACCTGGTGGCGCATGGAACAACGGCCAAGAGAAGGCTCCAGCTGCGCTTCTGCGCAAGGCGTGTGCACTCAAGTTCGTCAGCACCAGCACTGATCCCCTAACGCTTGAGATATGGGGAGACGGGAAGCAGAAGCGCAGTTTTCTGTGGATCGGCGACGCCGTCGATGCAGTACTGCGGCTCTTTGCTTCCGACACTGTCAAAGGGCCTATCAACATTGGGTCAGAGAACTCTATCACCATCGAGGAATTGGCGGAACTGGCTTTGGCAGCTTATGGTATTGACAGGGAAAGAGTGACCTTTCATCACCTCCTTGATAAGCCTGTCGGGGTTGCTTCGAGGAACTCAGATAATACGTATATCCAATCCCAACTTAATTGGAAACCGGCGACGTCGATTGCCGCTGGTATGTGCCAGACCAGTGAATGGGTGGAAATGGAAATAAGGAGGATACTCACGTCCTCCAGTGAAGAATCTAACCATCGCCGTATCGTTGAAGGTCTGCAACAAAGCCAGATCGTTCGGCTTGATGTCGACAAAATCGATTTTGCCATCATTCTTCCTATCACCTCAAGGGGATCCCCACAGCCCGAAACGTGTTTGGAAAATCTTGCCCGTTTTGCGTCTTCCTTTGCGAAGACAACGTTAAGTGACACCCGAACCATAGGGGGTACTCGATTCCGTGCTAAAGTATACCTTGCGATCGACCATGACGATTCCTTTCTGCTTTCACAAGACAAGAACGGCACAACCAGAGCGGAGGTCATACTGGAACGAGAAGGTATCGCCAGTGTGAAGATCGTTTGCAACCAGCCTCGAGGTCACATCTGCTCGATTTGGCGCGAATGCGCGAGGAAAGCGTGGAGGGATGGGTGTGACTACCTTGCGCTCATGGGCGATGATGTGGTCCTCCACGACGACGGCTGGATGCGGGAAATTCATTCCGAGTTTCAGAAGCTCGCACAAGTCCGACGAGTTCCATTCGGCTTTGGCTGCGTGGCCTTTAGAGATTTAACTTTTCCAGGGATGCCCACTTTCCCCGTCCTCCACAGGACGCACATGGACATATTCCATGGGATCGTCGTACCCGATATATTCATAAACCAGGATGGAGACCCCTTCTTGTTTCAACTGTATCGTCGTTGGGGATGTTCTGTCATGGTCTCGTGTTCTTTGTCGAATGGCGTCGGAGGAAGTGAAGAAGCGAGGTACGCCAAACAACGTGTCACTGACTGGACGTTCGAAACTCTAGACGGATCTGTAGAGAGTGTCACACAGTGGCTCGAATCAGAACGATCGGGCGCTCGAAAATTACTCACCTTGGACATTATAATTCCATCTTATAGAGTCGACCTTGCAATACTGGGAAAAATTTTGTCGCTGCAACCTTCCGATACGTGCTCCGTCATGTTCATCATTATCATCGACAACCCACTTTCCACAGACGTGGCTGACCTGGAAAAGGAATACGGACACCGTCCAGATATCCGCATCAGACGGAACGCCGTCAATATTGGCGCGTCCGGATCTCGAAACAGGGGTATGGAAGAATCTGCGGCGGAGTGGAACATTTTTCTTGACGACGACGTTCTCCCAAGTCAAGACCTGCTTGTCGAGGCAGAAAAGGCAATACGGGAGCACCCCACTGCGGCGGGCTTTGTTGGTAACTCATTGTTTCCACAATCCCAAAGCATTTTCACGACCGCGGTACGACTTGCTGGAGTCGCGTTCTTCTGGGACATAGCAACAAAAATTAAAGAGGACGTGCCATGGGGTGTCACTGCCAACCTCATTGCCCGAAGAAATGTTCTAGACGGAATCCGTTTCGACACTAGTTACCCGAAAACGGGAGGCGGCGAGGACATCGAATTCTGTCGGAGAAAGCGCAAATTCTTCTTTGCTAATGTCGACAAGGGGAAAGGCTTTGTTGGAGCACCTGCTATTCTCGTAACGCACCCGTGGTGGAATAACGGAGCTCGGTCTTACCGCCGTTTCTATATGTGGTCCTATGGAGACGGTGCACTTGTCAAGCGATTCCCAGACCTTTCATACTGGGATTATTGCTTCAATAGTGCAGAGCTATTGTTGATTAGCACCGCTCTCCTCCCCGTCTTGCTTTTCGTGCTGCCACTGCGGACTTCGATCACGCTGGTCCTCCAAATGATCGTCAGCATCGTTGTGGGGAATATTATTCATGATGGCTATCGACACCTGTGGAGAGACGCCGAGCGTCACATTGATATGACTACATCTCTCAGGGGGTTGAAATGGGTCATTGCAATCGTAGAAAGCACGATGATTCGCATGGCAAGCGAAATGGGCCGAGTACATGGAATGATTGCGCGGAGCGAGTACGATATGATCGGAGGTAGGCGTTTTGATTGGTTTGCCGGGAGATTGGGAAATGGCCCAATCAATGAAGAAAGGAAAAATAATTTGCAAAGAGGAGCTTTGGCTTTGGCTCTTTTTTCTGGTTTTTTTTCGATGTAGACTTTAGTATTAGTTAGAATTTCAGGCTTGTTCATACGCACTAGTTTACTGACTCAGAACAAACACGAGACAACAGCCAGTGTGACTCCTGTCAAAGTGATGACGGAAGTGGCAACTCGCAAGATATTATTCATCTTACCCTTCTACCGTAACCAGTCACTATAGGAGCGGAGCCGTGTGTAAGAATCGTCATGAGGTCGCACACGACATGAGCGGATCTCTGACGATTAATATGCTGATCAATACTATTACTATCCAGAAGCACGTCATATTCCGCTCCCTTCTACCAAAGTCCAACTCTCCGCACGCAGTCCCACTGTGTGTACCGAATGGGGAAGGAGTTCACTGAGTCGGAGGGTTGTCAATCCCGGGCATCGGTTATGGTGCAGGCTTCATCACGCAATCATCACTCAGCAAACATGAGAATGACGAATTTTTGATCGTATTTAAGACACGGGATCGTCGTTAGACCGTCACTCCAATCAAGGCAAAAAATGGCTTCTACCATCGCAAGACGCTCTGTTCTAGTCGTTGCAGGTATGTTGACCACGTGGCAGTCCAGGTTCATTATATTATCGGTGACTGATGCTTGCGAAAGGTTTGGGCAAAGGTCATGGAACTGGCGCGTCCACAGCGTAAGGGCATCATCATGCATGACGAAGTAGCCGTCGTAACTGAACTTGGTTACCAAGACGTGTTTTCGCAAAGGCTGGCTTTAGCGTGGCCCTCGTGGCCCGTGGTGCCGATTCGCTCGAAATACTCGCAACAGAAATTAATCAGTCTGGTGGAGAGGTACTTGCCTTGACCATTTGCCATAGCATAGGAGGACGATCCTGAGTTGACTACTTTTATAGGCTGCACCGTTTCCAGTGCAGAACTATTCGCATGAGGAAATCTCATCGGCATGGGCCAGGATCAGGGAACGATACCCCATGCCGAACTATTCAATCCGCGCTGCTGTCTTCAACGCTGCTTCGACGAGCTGGAAGGGGTTTTTGGACTTCACGCCGCAAGAAATCGAAAATATGCTTCAAGCCAATGTAGCGGCCGCATTCTCTTTCTCCAGGGAGGCCATTTTAGAGTTCAAAGGAAACGACGTTCAACAGCCTGGAGGGAAAAGAGGAACGTTGATTTTCACGGGCGCAACTGCTAGTGTAAGGGGAAACGTGACCACCAGTGCCTTTTCTGCGGTGAAGCATGCACAAAGAGCCCTGTCGCAGAGCTTGGCGAAGGAATTCGGGAAGCAAAATATTCATGTGAGCGACAGTTGCCGTTCATCGTTCCTGTTTATTAACCGTCTTACAGGTGGCGCACGTAAGTGGTTCTTGTACAAGGCTGGCGGCCATCCACTAACTTGATATGCCTGCCTGATATCAGGTTATAATCGACGGAGGTACGCCACTGGCTGTTTGTATCCGAGGATATGCACCGACTGATATGCCCCGCTAGTCATTAATACCGGTCACGCGCCTCTGCATGCTGAGGTAAATCTCAGCGTGAAGCTCGAACCCGACAGCATCGCCAAAGTGAGTCCGCCCGATGTTTAATCAAATGTTCTGACTGCTAAAAAATTCTTAGGCGTATCTATATCTCACTGAGCAAGACAGTTCTGCTTTTACCTGGGAGCTTGACCGTGAGCCTTCGTGATAATTTGTAGCAACTAGCTAATAAAATTGCTTAGTTCGTCCTGCGCACGAGAAGTGGTAGTCAATGACATGTTAGGTGTTCATAAGTTGCCTCCAGCATGTAATATCTCGGTATTGTGAATCTGTAGTAACATTAATCAAGTGGTTTTGGCCATTGAACACAAGAGAGTCAATCTAGTGCATCGATCCGCAGCGTCGGCTGTAGTGCGGCTTCAGTGATTGATAATCGATAATCGTCTAGCCGCGTGAGACCTTAATTTCAAATGGCTACCGTAGCCCAGCGCTCTGTTCTAGTCATTGCAGGTGTGCTGATTGCATGGCAAGGCACGATTATCTGATAACTGCATATGTTACAAAATCAGCATGGTCCGTGTTCAGTCGGACTTTCATGCAAGCTGGATATAGCGTGGCTCTCCTTGCCCGTGGTGCCGATTCGCCCGAAAAATTTGCGACAGGAATCAATCAGTCGGGTGGAAAGGTACTACTTCGCCAGCGTAGTTGATAGGGATTTTTGAATTGACTACTTTTTTTTCTTTTTTTTCTTTTTCTTTGGGGGGGGCCGCGCCAATTTCCGTGAAAAGCCATTCGCACGAAGACATCTCCTTAGCATGGGCGAGGATTCGGGAACGGTCCTAAGCCGAATTATTCAATTCGCGCTGCCGTCTTCAACGCTGGTTCGACAACTTGAAAGGCATTTCTGGACTTTACGCCGCAAGAAATTCAAGATATGCTTTAAGCTGATGTAGCGGCACTCGCGTTCTCCAGGGAGGCTATCCTAGAGTTCCAAGGAAACGACCTCCAAGAAAAGACGAACGTTGATTTTCACTGGTGCGACTGCTATTCATGTGAGTGGCATATGTCGTTCATCGTTGCTGTTTCTCATCGTCTTGCATAAGTGGATCTCGGCCATCCTGCCTTGAAATAATCTGTATCAGGCCATAATCGATGGAGGTATGTCTGCAAAGCATTAAGTGATATGCCATGTTAGGCATTAATACTGGCCAAAGTTTACATGGAAGGTGAAGTTAGAGCCCGACAGCATGCGAGTCGCCAAAGTCCGCCCCAAATTAATGTTCCGAAGGCGTATCTGTATCTCGCCGAGCAAGACAGTTCTTCTTTTACCTGGGAACTTGACCGTGAGTCGTGGCGATAATAATTTGTAGTAACTAGCGGCTAAGAAATCTTACAGTTCGTCCTGCACAAGAGAAATGGTAGTAGGCTTTGAGCGAAAGTGAATTGCCTTATATAGCATAGTTGTATTTGTAAGCTGATCACCTTCTGAAATTATGCCAACTAGTCCGCCAAGCAAGCGACTCAGATTAGAAGGGCCGCCAGCTGTGACGCCTAAGCTCGGTGCAGGAGAAGACATCGCTGAAGACGAAAGCTACTGTAGTATCTGTCTTCAGGAGTTTGACGACCAAACAGTGATACCCAATTGCTCACACGAATTTTGCTTTGAATGTCTGTTGATATGGACCAGTAAGTGCCTAAATTCCGTTGAAAATGATAGAGTGTGATGTGGGAGCAACGACTTTGCAGATCAGTCCCGACGCTGTCCGCTATGCGCGCAATCCATAGGCGAATATCTGATACACAACATCAGGTCCAAGTTCGACTTTAGCAAACACTATCTCGTTCCTTTACGTGCTTCACCCATTCCACAAGCGTCGCCAAACTTTGCGACTGACCTGGTGCCTACAACGCGGATAGGCTGGTTGAGGAGAAGGGCAAGAGAACGGGAGAGCGAAAGGCGGAGAAGAGAGCAAGAGGAGCTTGACGAACTTGACCGACTTGAACGGTCCATTCTGAAAAGACGATGGATCTATAGGCATCACTTGTATGCGAAGGTGTGTATGTGCCGTGTAACGTGTAATGTCCATTGATTCTCAACAGACCTTTGAAGCACGTCGCGTCGAATACATTTACCCGATATAAGCCGTACCCTTCGCCCGCACAGTTTTCGGCTTCCCAGGATACAATGTCACGCACCACTACCTTTGTTCGAAGGGAATTACAAGTATGGCCAATTTTAGATGTGGAGGTAAGTCGACTCGGACGGTTCCTGATAAAATTAATCATGTGCATCAGTTCCTGACGACTTTCACGATTTCGATCATGAAAGCTATTGACATTCGGTCTGAGTCAGCTGTGAAGCTCCTGGCAGAGTTTCTGGACATGGATTCCCCTTATGTGGAGGGTTATAGACACGTCAACGCAGAGCACTTTGCACACGGTAATTCCTTCCTTATATGTAAATCTCTTCGCTCATAAACGATCGTAGAGGTTTACTGCTTTGTCCGGTCGCCTTATCGAGACCTATTTGTCTACGATGATGCTGTACAGGTGAAGTATCAAAATATGGCAGCATTTCACATGTCTAATCAAGACTTACAGTATGACGTGCCTTCAGATGTGCCGCCGCCCCCGGATCCCCGACAGAACCTTAGAAGGTGGAGGAGAGAACCGTCACCACGTTTAGCATCACCTTGCCGCTCACTTTCAAGCCATTCCAGAAGCCAGTCTCCGTTATCAAGGCCCGCATCTCCCCGTGGTGGCCCTTGTTCCAGAATAGACTATGATTCACGCAAGTCACCACGAACTCGATCACCATCAAACACATATCGCACTCGTGAGAGTGGTCAATTTCCCGCGTCCATAAATCCAGATTCATCCTCCACTAATCAAAAGGTCACGAATGGTTCTCGTTTGTGTCATCAGCAAGTTCCAGGGTCGTCCTCACTACGCAAAGATGGGCATGCTTCCGAATTTATTGATACCGCAGCCGAGTCTCTGCCCCATGGAACAGCCGAGGGATTGCTATTGATGGCTTCTAGTCGTGGGCAGCCATCATCCCCGCAAGAAAATGAAAGTCTTATGGAATCTCATAATGCATTGCGTCACCACAAAGGAAAAGAAAGAGCGAATGACGCAAAGCAGTTGGTGACCTCACCCATTAATGAGGAGGAAAATAATGGGGCGTTGCCATCACACACACAGTCGAGAGCAGCCACGCATAGGCAGCATCGTCATCGGAGTTTCCGTGAATCTGTGGAAGCCCATCTCGGCAGTGGAAAAAAGATGAGGCCCGCCCTAAGCGACAACGTGAATGCAATACATAAGAATGGACAGTTACATGCGGACAACAGCGTTTCGCTATCGTCAGGTAATTCCAAGGCTTTATTGGTCCATGCCAAGCTACTGACACATTTAGCGTTCGAAGCTACGAGCTATCGTGATACACAGAAGGACGGCACGTCACGTATAGTTACAGACAATGACATTAAGGATTCAGCTCACGACACACGTTTGCTGAGCTCTCAGCAGGGTACGTTAGCTGAGGACAATACCATGAATGTGGATACGGAACCATCTGGAGTTTCACGTGTTGCCTCAGTCACTTCAAGCCTTGAGCTTGGCATGGTTGCACCGCGAGACACTGCCCTAGCAACATCACCGGAAGCCTGTGATAAAGATAGTGGCGCACTGGATCCCATGGGAACTTGCTACAGCCATCCCAATTCAGTTGACGCATCTCATATTAGTCAGTCCCAATCTACCGGGCCGGATTCGCGGACCCGGTTGCTTTCGCGGCTGCGCAAGGAAAAGGATGTTGCCTGTAATAATTTCTTTGTTTCGCCCGAATTGTCTGAGTGTGCATGAAGAAGCTGACTTGTACTCATCAGATGCGGCATCGGTTGGATGGCGAGGGAAAACTGGTCAAAGTGCGATGGACCACCGGCATGCGGTAGATTCTCATCTTGCCGAGAGAGAGTTGAGACGGCGCGCCCGACTGCGGATGAGGCTGGAAACAGAGAAACGCGTCGTGTTGGGTGGCGTATCTGGCGAGGGCAGACATGACATGACATGATACCCATAGACTAGATGACGGTGGATGGCTGACGGGATGACAGATATTTCCTGTTTCACTCTTCTCTCGTTTGCACATCAGCACCGCTCCACTTTGTTCTATTTCTTTGTTATTAGAAGTCCGTGCATTTTAGTCGATATATGTACACGGTATAAATATGCATAATAATTAATAGATCAATAACGGGAACGTTGCAGCAAAGTCATTGCTTTATACTAGATGTGGTAGTGACCAGTGTGTGTGGATGATAACAGGGTGACCGTCATCATTATATGCAATAATGAATGAATGCTCGAATGGCGAATATGCGGGTAAATCGTATCTATAACGAAGAGAGGCAGTCGCGGTCCTTGTGCCTAAAAGAAAAAGGATGCAGTTAAACGGGTGGTTCCGAAACAGGGAGGAGAGCAAGTTAAAATAACGAACGTTAATGATTGTGAAAGAGTAAAACGATTGCTCGGAAAAAGAAAACTTTAATGCGACATGCAGTGCTTTTTTTTTCTTTTTTTTTTTTGCCACTTCAGAGTGAGAGTGTGAGAGGCAATTGAGCAATATAACAGAAAAAAGGCCAAGGCGATTGCGGAATATTTTTAAACGAATGTGTGTGTGTGCGTGTGTGCGCGTGTCTCTCTCTCTCTCTCATTTCTCCATCTAGCAAAAAGATATTAAAGTGATGGCTGATCAAGCAAAGCCCCCCGATTAGTATATTTAAACCGGTATTAGGAAAGATGAATCGATGTCACAAAGCAAGCATTTATGTTGGTGACCTGTTCCTTTATTGGATTTCATCTTAAGCATGGAGATACTGATGATATACTCGGTTGGGGAGGGGGTGGGTGCAGAGCAGTAGTGTGGCTGTTCTCAACTCCTGTCTTTCATGTGCTCCGTGTCGGAGGGTGAAGGAGGACGAAGAGGAGGAGGCAATGCCGTTGGGAATGGAATGACATTTTCCCGCACCGGATCATAGCGACCGACACGAGAGTGAGAAGACGGAGGCGTTTGAGACCCTATAGTAGTGATAGGCTGTGCATCCCAATCTGTTTTCTCGCCGATTGGCCCAGGTGATGGTGCATCGTGTCGGTCTGACAGATTCGGGGTTGAAACAGATGCCATGGGCGGTGAGCGAGCCGGAGGCACAAAGAACGGCTGTGTTGGGGAGACGGAGCTTCGATTTGAGCTTGAGGAAGACCAGAGGTTTGATCGAGCCAGGGAAGGTGTAAACGACCGTCTGTCCCACTGCGGTCGTGGTTGTAACGTGAATGGAGGGGGGATGGAACCAGGTGCAGTGGCACTGCCGCCAGCGGGTGTTGCTGATGTTCCGCCAGCATGGGGTGAGGCAGGCCTGTAATGGATGAATGGGAGATCCATGCCAGAGCCGGGTTGAGATAAATGTCCAGGAAGCGACTGCATTGGACCTCCTTGTGGGGAAGTGCTTCTGGCTCTATTAGTTGGCAAGCCCATCAAGGGAGGAAGGGTGGGATATGCGTCTTGGAGGTGTGAAGGAACGCTAAATGACGGCGGCGGGGGCAAGATATGCGCTGAATTTGGACTTTTCGGTGGAGAATTTCGATGCACCGAACGCGTAGCAGGGTAATTAACATCGAGGTGGTCGATCTGAGGAAGCGAGAGGCTGGTGGTGGTGGTGCCTCCAAGTGGCGCACCACGTGGACGCCTGTGCAGTCCAGGCACACCTGGTCCAAGCAGTTGTGAGGGCGTCTCCGACAAATTTGAATACGAGTCTGGCGTGGAGACGTAGTTACCTGTGGGCTGCGAGCTGCTGGAGGCCAATTGAATTAATGGTAGGGAATTGGCGTCAGGCCGAGTGTTGAAGGAAAGCTGATTTCCATATTCGGGCACGGGTGGTGGTGGAGGGGCGGACGAAAAAGCACCATACTGAGGACGCCCCCGGCAGCTTGCTTCGCTCTGACCACCTGGCCGTCTAGCTTTCTGACGCTGGTTCTACACGCGTATCGGCATGAGAAAAATCCAATTTAAAGAAAGTTTGGATCAATTACCTGAAACCAGATCTGGAGAAACAATTTAAGATTTGCGTTAGGCTCGCATGTTTGAACGTTTATTCCCACGTACCTGAACTTTCCTCGCACTAAGGCCGATTGAGCGACCAACTTCCTCACGCATAGCGGTTGTCGGAAAGCGGGACTGTCAAAGTAAGGCCTGGGTAATTGGTTATTCAACGCTGTACAGATTTACATGCCTTGGCCAAAAGCCCGTGAAGGACGGCGGCTTGGTGGGGAGTGGTCAATGTACGAGTCCGCTTTTTCTTGGGCGGGGCACTGAGGACGACGGTGGAAAGTTCTCGAGAATCCGTCATTCTGGTAGCGGAGGAGCTTGCGACGTTGTCTTGCGCATGGTGAGACGATGGTCCAAGTTGCATATTAGAACCTGAGCCAATGTCAGAAGTTCGGAACCGCTTCGTCATCCGAGGGTCAGAAAAGCTGCTCTCTGCAGGACGGATAGGACGACCAGCCTGAGTGGCTTGAGTCGAGGGAGGCGGAATTGGAAGCGGAGCAAAATCACGTATACCGCTTGACTGGGGATCCCGAGAATGTTCCTCGGCGATGATTGGTCGTAAAGTAGCGGTGGGATTAGCTGAAGTAGGGGTAGGGGAGCGAGAGTTGGAGGGAGACTTGGACATTCAAGTTGGACTGTGCTTGATTCTCGACGGAAGTTCAACACATCTAGTCAGAGACGCGCAAAAGAGAAGCAGGGAAGGCCCTGTTCTCATGAGTATGATAGAAAGTAGCCGACGAGATTTGCCGACAGGACAGTTATATCGCACCAGATAACGTTAGGCAGGCCAAGGACTATAGGCAAAGGGAGGAACGATCGGAAATACCATTTAATTATACTCTTTGACCTGTTCCAGAACGGTGACAAGTGAATACCCCCAGCTGTTATAGAACATTACCTATATCTATATCCAATTATGACCGCTCATGTCTCCTGACTTGCTAGTTGATACACCGATAGGCATATCAGCCGCCATTCCATTTTCTCATCCCCATGCAGCGACGGGTGTGACGGTGACAGCCGCAGCCATGTTCCGAACCATGGCGACCCTCCGCGAGCAACAGCATCCGGTTTGTATTCGCGCGGTCTTGTCTTTTCATTAACACATCCCCGATGGCCCGAAATTGCGCACATGTTCTGCCATGCCAGCGACACTGAAATTGTAATCCACGGCTAAAACACGTGCTCTGATCTCCGTATTTAGCCACCGTCGTTTGAGGCTTCCTCTTTTAGCGGTTCGTGCTAATCAATGCCTGAAACAAGGTCGCACTCCCTAGGTCGCTTTTGTCCATCGCTGGCCCGCTGATAGCCCATGTTTTTCGCACACTGTCGTTCACTTAATGAACACCACTTTACACCACACTGCGACGCTAAAAAAGGACGCTAATCTCTCGCTCCATGATAGCGTGGCTCGACCCTTGGTCTGCTTACCGAGCCTATTGAACAGCATTTTTTTAGCTTCGACTGGACGCATACCGCAGGCAACCATGTGATGAACCTGAGTCGCCGCATGGTATTTTTTTTTTCTCTTTCTGAAAGGTGAACGGGGCGCACCTGCTGAAGAGGCTCTTGGCAGAGTCTCAGCGGCCTGTCACTGCAGGATGCTTACATAATCTCTCTCTCACACTTTACCCCGCCTGCGACGCTGAATGGACGACCGAGCGGTTTCTTCTCCCGCTTACAGTCAACCAGGCTCGCCTTCTATCTCGCAGTCGAGGACCCCTGCGCCGACCTCGTCTGGAATCACGCTCGTGCTGCCTTCCCTCAAGACCCTAAAATCTTCCAAGGATGGGAAAAACACCGGAAAGCAGCGTTCTGGCTCGCACGTTTCTGTTTCTAGCGGTTATCTAGACAACGAATTACTGGAGAAAAAGCCTCCTAGACCTGTTAAATTGAAGCCGCTAAAGGAAGTCTTGACAAAGCTCATTACCCAGATCAAACGGTGTGTGTCATTCTCTGTTTGCGCGTCCGTTCAAACGTGACCGGAACCGTCTTTCGCAGGAAGGACGACTACGCGTTTTTCTTGAGACCCGTGGATCCCGAGCAGGTCCCGGGGTATGCAGATGTCATTCAACGCCCGATGGATTTGGGCACCATGAAAATAAAGGTCGAAAAGGGCAGATACCGATCATTGGATGATTTTTCGGTGCGTATCTAGCGTTTCCTACCCGCCCTCAGTCTCAAGCATATAAATATATATATCAGTCTGACTTGAAACTAGTAACTTCAAACGCGAAAACGTTCAACCCCCAGGGTTCCATCTACTACACGGAAGCTGAGAGGATCGAAGCTTGGGCATTGGACCACATCGCCAAAGCCGCGCCCACCGTCATCCAGTTTGAAGCTGATTGGAACATCGACGTCGACGACGAAAGCAATTTGGTGGATATTGACAATGACGATGACATGTCTATGGACGTCGAGTCCGTGCACGACGGCCGATCCGCTTCTGTTCTTTCGCAGCAGCAGATATCGGGCTCGAGCAGGAGAGGGCCTCGCGGACCGTACAAGAAGGGTCCTGGCACCGGCATTGCAGAGAGTATCGAAGCAGATTGTCGGTTGCCTGGTGCCAAGGATGGACTTGGATCGTTTCCCCCTGGATCTGATTGGGCTCGTATCATACTACAGCTGAAACTTAAAGGTATAGTAGTAGATGCTCAATGAAAACATGAATCCTCACTGACAGCAACTCATAGGGAAGCGCTATCGTACAAAGAAGGAGAGGCTGCGTATAGAGAAGGAGGGACCACCCCTCTTGTCAGAAGGGAGTTTAGATTATACGGAGAGTGAGTCGCTCTTTCAGTCATATAGGTTATAATTTCTTGTGACGCCTTACATTAATTAGTGGAGGATCCTTTCTCTGTCCTTTCCTTTTTCGCACCCGATCCATTCATACGGCCATATCTTACGCCTCTGTACCCTCCTCTTTCTTCCTCCACATCCGTCTCTCAGCCTGCACGTCCCACGTTTCCAGCGGCTACCGCTGCCCCGCTCACATATACATTTTCATTGGCTCAGCCCGCTTCGACCACCGCATCCACGATCAAGAGGCGATTTTGGACCCTCACGCGCAACCCTGTGAACCGCGCAAAGGGGAAAGAGAAAGACGAAGATGGTGAAAGCAATGAAGTCCCCGCATGGCAAATCCCACGAGAGGCGCATGCAGCCGATTTTGGTTCCTTTGCTATATTGGCAGGAGAACTTGCCCAGGAGATGCGGCGTCGTGGCATCCCCGCCTCGCAAGGTCCCGGGGTGGATGAAGATCAGAACACTATGTTGGATATGGTACGAAATAGTATTGACGGTGAAATGGATACTGCCAATGGCTCTCCCGGCGACTTAACTCTGGGGTATGAGGGTGGATTGTTCTCTGCGAAGGATTATTGGAGTTTGAAGCGAGCGACAGAGGCGGAGGAATATCTGCGGGACGTTGTGTATGGGGGCGTGGATGGTGTGGCTTACGTCCGAAGCCTGGCGGAATTTGTAACGACCTATCAGTCAGAGGTTTGTTCAGTACCTGTTGCCGAACTTGGCTTGCTGATGGCACTCGTTTATATGTAGTCGTCTTCTACAGACTATCGATCGTCCACCGTTTTCGGCACGCCCTTGGCGCAATGGGTAGAACGCGAGATCGTTTGGCCCCTAACGGACGGCCGACATGCGCTGCTGCAGCAGACTGCTGAGCAACTGCGGTATCATTTATCGTCCAAGGTCCTAGCACCACCAGGAAGCACGCCAACCAATGCCAATGCCAATAACAATCACTGTACGGTGTCTCCAAGCGTTGTAAAACAAGTTTACCTGTCTGTGAACGTGTATCCCTCTGCCATGGTGGCCTTGTCTGCGTTGGTGCAGATTAAGTCGCACAAGATAGATATGGCTGCGCTGATCAAAGCGCCAGAGGAGCTGTTTCACAGCGAAAAGGAGTGGGCGGGGAAGGTGTTCAAGGAGCGACGGAAGCAGCAGCAGCAGACCCAGACGCCGAAGAGGGAGGAGAGTGGTCGCCACCCTGAGGCCATGGAGGTTGAAGAGTCGCCCACAGATTCGCCGGACCAGACGGATGTGGATACGACTCCATCGCAGGATGTGGAGGTAGAAAGTCCTGAAGAGCTGAAAGAAGTGTTGGATTACGTTGCGGACGCTATTGTCAGGCATGATCAGGTGGTGCGGAAGAGGATGATGATGGGGACGGTACCGTCCTCGGTGGCGAATCGGAACGAAGATACCAATGGCACCAAGGCTCGAAACGAGGAGGAGGAGGAGGAAGAGGAAGAGGCAAAAGAAGAAGAAGAGGGGGAGGAAGAGGAAGATCATGCGCTGCGCGACATTCGGCTCAATCTGCTTGCTCTTGCGAAGCGCGCGCCGTTGGATACTTTGGCACGGCTGCCAAAGGATCTTGTACCCGAACATATTAGACGATATGTGCCCACGCTTGGGGGGTCGTAAAAAATAAAAATAAAAATAAAAATTAGGGTTAAGGAACACGGATAATTGCCATGGGGATGGGATGGGACTTTGCAGGTCATGAGTGCTAAGTACTAGTTTGCGA
The DNA here is from genome assembly GCA_023014435.1 of Amanita fuliginea. Lineage (NCBI taxonomy): Eukaryota > Fungi > Basidiomycota > Agaricomycetes > Agaricales > Amanitaceae > Amanita > Amanita fuliginea. Next base: position 2,243,858 of record JAEBUQ010000005.1, read on the forward strand.
CCGTGTGACGATGGGCCACACACATATAAGCCAAAGTTGCGTTGCCAGGCTTGTCAGTTGCAGCTGCCAAGCCGTTTTCATTTCCCAAGTCCGGTTTTGGCACGTGGTAACTACTACCCCGCCACTGTGTATATACCATAGTCAGGACAAGGCATTAAGTGTACTACACCATGTGCTTGCCAGGTCCCGAAAATAGCGGCACGTCCCAACTGGCTTTTCATCCTATCTCAGTGTTCCAATTGTTTATTTTTATTTACATTTTCGCCTTCCCACCCCACACTCACATCGCTTTCGCTCGCCATGCATGGGCCTTGTTGTTGTTGTCGTTGTTGTCGTTGTTGTCGTTGTTGTTATTCGAACAATGCGTTCCAATTCAATGCTTTGGGTGCACATGCGCACATGGACCCCGGGGCTTTGAAGGAATATTTGAAAAAAATAATAATAATGAAAATCATTTCAACTTGGGAGTTCCTAGGTTGGCGGAACCTCTCCTACCTTAATAAAGGGACGAACGTTTAGAACAAAAGCGCGTGGGGCTTCACAAGCTTCACCAACGTCATTTATCCCATTTCTAGCTGCTAGGATGACGTGAAGACCGAGTGTGTTCCGGTAAGAATGGCTGAGAATTTTTCTTTTTTTTTTGGTTGGTTAAAGTCTACTAAATCTTGACAGGTTTCCTCATGAAGCCCAGGCTTACCTTTGATACTCCGGATTCGAAGCTCTTATGAAATGCCATGTTGTTCCCCGAATCGCAAGCTCACAAGTCTCTTTCTTTTTTGTCCTCCGACCTCTCCGCCATGGCGGAGAACCCCTTCCCTCTGGATACGGCGCAGATCGTCGCTTTGTTCGTGGAAAGCGTGTTGTACGGGTCAGTACGCCTTTTTGCATCTCTCCGCTGGCACGTGTCTAAGGTCTTTTTTTTTCTTTCTACGTGTAGTCAGTTTTCGCTCCCCCACTTTGTTTTCACTGTGATTGTAAACATGTTTATTCCAGGCATGCTCTTGATCACATTTTTCCATTGCCTGCGCGTTCTTCTCTCAGAGTCGGATGGTCAATTAAAATCATGGAGGCACCTCCATTGGAAGATGCTCATTGGCTCGTTGCTGATGTTCACGTTTGCGTCGCTCGACGTCGCTTTTGGACTTCGACATAATCTCGAGGCGTTCGTATATTTCCGAGGTGGCCCTATAAAGGACTTTGAACAGCTGTCAAACTGGATCAATGTCATGAAAATGGTGACCTATGTGGGCCAGACATTTGTTGGAGATGCTATCCTTGTATGCTCTCGTCAAGCGCGTTTTCTTTCTTCTTTTCATTTATCGGATTTCTCGATAGCTCTACCGCTGCTGGGTCATTTATAATCGGAATTGGCTGGTTGTACTTCTTCCAATCCTGATGTGGGCCGGAGAGACAGGTGAGTTACTGGTCTATAAGCTTCCGTTGGACAAGCTGACAAATAGAGTTGCAGGCTGCGGCATCTTGGCCGCTTATAACGAGGCCACTTTACGAGCCGACAATTCCGGTAAACTTAACACGGCAGGCTTATCGCCATGGATCACAAGTTTGCTCAGCCTGACTTTGGCAACTAATCTGTTGACGACATGTGAGCACACGTTAGAATAGCGTAAAACGAGTACGGCAGTGACTAACCATCAAATTTACCCCAGCTCTCATGGTTTACAGAATTTGGAAGATAAAGCGGACTTTGAAGCACAGATCAGTGACGACAATTTCGATGCCGCTCACGAGTGTCATCAGAGTTCTTATCGAATCTGGCACTTTTTATACTGCTAGCATTGTGATCCTTTTCGTCCTTTATATGCTATCCAGCAATGCCGAACTTCCCGTATCCGATGCTGTAAGTTGGGTTTTTCTTTTTTTTTTCTATCTCACAAGGTCGTGACGATATATATCTTTGCAGGTGGTCCAGATTATTGTACGTCTATCTAACCACCAGCGTCCTTGTCTTTTATTTGATTCATATCCGTTCTAGGGAATCACGTTCAACATGATCATCACACGGGTAGATCGCGGCGACGCCACTCAGTCCAGCACCACAAAAGTCTCAGAGGCAGGATCGCGAGCGCACATCGTGCCGTTGCATATGATTAATGTGCAGACCACCATCACCAGACATCAAGATCAAGATCCTGATCAGGTTTCGGACTTTGGAGTGCGCCCTACGAGTGCTAAAAGAATCAGTTTTCAGGCATGATTTTATAGCATTACGAGCTCGCTAGGTTTGCTTCGGGGCATTGTTTCTGGAACCTTGGTATACTAATATTGTACAGTACTTGATATTTCCATTCGTTGTATTGTGATGACCTGCGACAACTGTCCGTCACGTTGCTGTGCACACAGCGTCGTCGGCAAGTAGGTTGTTCCGTGACACCCGTGGGAGGCAACCGTTGCTATGGCGGGCGCATCGGCGCTAGGCACTGCATTAGATTTGGCCCGCGTTTTTCCAAAATGAATCAAGACTGCTTTCATCTTGCACTGAACAACTAGCCAATCCTTGATCCCAGCAACCATGAGTTTCCTGAAGGACCTGTTGGGCGGTACAGAAGACATTGTCGAGCTGGGCCTCAAGGGCTATAAGCATGCTCGGAACGAAGTCATCGGTATGTTTTGCTTACTACCACTGCTGCATGGTGAACTTAAGTGACTATATGCGTCTTGAAGGGCATTTGAATCCTAACCGTAAGCTTGTGGAGTTTCACGGTCACGGAAGTAATTGTTTATCAAGGTCTTTCTAGGCCGGCATGACACCCCAGAAGAGATTGCGGCAGACAACATTCGCCAGCAGATCAACGACAGCCACCGTTTTCGTAGCTTCGCGAATGAGCGATATTACAACGTCATAAAATGGTCTGTTTTTTCTCTCTGCCCCTCCACAATTCACATTAAATGAACATCAGGCACATCGATGGCCACGATTACATGTGGGCGGTGTCTGAGATGCTCGAGAATGCCAGGGAAGCGATATTTATCATGGTATTTTGCCGCATGACTGCTCCCTCGATCAAAATGGTGAATTTGACCAACGGCGATATCGATCTAGGACTGGTGGCTTAGTCCGGAACTCTATCTCCGCCGTCCTCCTGCGCACTATCCTGAATGGAGGCTCGATCGAGTATTAAAGCGCAAGGCGGAACAGGGTGTCAAGATCCATGTCATCGTGTATAAAGAGGTGAGAAAGAGCTTTGTTAGATCGGATCAGAGCAGGCACATCATAAATGCCAATTGTCGATTAGGTTACTCAAACGATGAGCATGAGTTCGAAGCATACAAAGGTAAATCCTTTCGATCTGTAAATCAGACGGTGGAGCTGATTCCATTTTAGAATAAACTTGAAGCGCTTCATCCTAATATAACTTGCATGCGTCATCCAGACCACATTGGCGCGAAAGGTATGCCTCGTTAGAGAGCGTCGGTCACTGAACCCAACGTTTGGCAGACGATGTCGAAATATGGTCTCATCATGAAAAGGTTCATCAATGGAAAACTTCTATAGATGGCCGTGATTTAATAAACGACCCTTCCCACAGGTCGTCCTAGTGGATAATCATTTTGCAGCTATTGGGGGACTTGACCTGTGTTTCGGCCGGTGGGATACCCACAACCACCCGCTCGCTGACGCCCATCCCACCCAATTCGACCAAACTTTGTTCCCTGGCCAAGACTACAACAATGCACGTGTTAAAGACTTCAAGGATGTTTACAATTATGCAAGCAACACCATATCCATCTTGGAAAGCCCTAGAATGCCTTGGCACGACGTTCACATGACGTTTCTTGGCCCGGTGGTACTGGACGTCGTCCAACACTTCGTTGAGCGTTGGAACGAGGTTAAGAAACGCAAGGTAACCACATTCACTTGGCGACCATTGATATCCTTTATTAATGCTCTTTTTTTCCCAGTATAAACATGACGAGTGAGTCACGATAACGCTACATGTTCGTCCTTTTTATTTTATTTTACAGGCAGTACCCTTGGCTGGCTCTGCCTCACGACCTTGGGATTGCGGATGAGGCGATCTACAGTAAATCAAATTGCTGCACCATTGATGACAACCTACCCATTCACAATCTTGCTTTCTAGGGCACCCGCACCTGTACAGATGGCGTCAAATAGGATTGAGATACAAGCAACATTGCTTAGGCAGCACAGAAGAAAGTACAGATGATAACGTGTATCCGCGTCTGAAAGGAAGTTGCAAAGTCCAAGTCGTCCGCAGCGTATCTGATTGGTCGCACGGCGTATTAACGGAACACAGTATTCAGAATGCCTGTGAGCCGTTTGTTTATAACGTGTCTTTGCAATGGGGCGAGACTGAATATTTTCATAGATATCCAATTGATTAAAGAGGCTGAGCGATTCATATATATCGGTACGAACTTTTATCGTAATATCCACTCAAATACGTGATCTTGACTTGTGACGTTCAATAGAGAATCAGTTCTTGTACGTCTGAGTATAAGCATTCCAGCAGAGCCCATAAAATGACGTATTCACTTTGAAGCATATCGAGTACCAAAGATGATGACGTTGTCAAGAACCAGATTGCGCGGGCACTTGTTGAGCGGATCGTCAGAGCGGCACGAGAAGGAGCCCAGTTCACGGTGAGTGTGGATCCGGTATTGTGAATGAGTAATGACGAATTTTGCAGGTGATTGTTGTCATCCCGGAGCTTCCTGGTTTCGCCGGAAATGTCAAAGACACGTCCTCGTTGAAATTTATCCTAGGTGCCCAATACCGCACGATCAATCGTGGCGGTCATAGCATCTATGAAGAAGTTCGCAGAGCTGGATACGAACCGTGAGAGCGATTCCGATTCTTTGTTACTTGACCAATTTAACATTGGATCATGCTGCTCAGGATGAATTATATCCGGTTTTATCACCTTCGCACTTATGATAGGATCAACGCGCCAATGGGTGAAGAAAGACAAATTCATGTGACATATATATTTATATTCTGACGAGAATGAACAGATACTTTGATAAAACAAATGGAAGATCAGTCTGGTGTCAAGTTCTTGCAGGCTCAAGTCGCACTGGCACGCCAATGGGTTGCGGGCGATACAATAACCGATCAGAAGGACGTCGCAGTGATCATTCCCCAGGAAACACGAGAGGCGATCGTGGTCCAGAAGGAGCAGAAAATTGAGAACATACCCATGCCAAGTTCAGTGACTGCGGCGCGCGACGTGATTGCGCGCTTTGAGCGAGCGGCGCCTCGAGGCGATTCAGATGTGTCGGACAGCGTGTCCTCTCACGTGCTTCGTGATCAAACTAGTTTACTGAATGAGAAGTGGCTCGGTACAGAGCAGGAGGAGTTGAATTCGTGAGTGCATCACATCTTTTTTGCCCAATCTCAGACTGGTTATAGTTATGTATCGGAGTTACTCTATATCCACACCAAGCTCATGATCGTGGACGACCGTAGAGTCATTGTAAGTACGGGTTCTGGCATGCTCCGTGCATGTGTTGAGGATCTTTTTTTTTTTTGCAGATGGGATCCGCAAACCTGAACGATAGAAGTCAACGGGTAAGTATAACTTATTCCGCTTACTTTGACTGGATGACAAATGTGACTTCGCAACGCAATGTAGGGTGATGGTGATTCGGAAATCGCACTGGTCGTTGAAGACGCTGCGGAGATCCGATCAACTATGAATGGCAGGCCATACATGGTATCTAGTTTTGCTACGACCCTGCGTCGCAAGCTATTCAGAGGTATGCGCAACATTCTTCAGATAAACTGTAATACCCACGTTCCTGGAAAGAACACTTAGGCTTAATTCCACCGCAGCGAGTTGACCCGAACAAGCAGAAAGTGACATCTAACATGAAACCAGCGCCTCATCCCTATGACTACGACTTTGGATCACAAGATGACAAACTTGTAGCTGATCCTGTCGCAGATTCGACCACGCTCTTATGGCAGCAGACGGCCAAGAAGAATCGTGAGATCTTTGCAGAGTTATTCAAGTCAGTTCCTACCAATATTGTGAGAGATTGGGCAACGTACGAGGTGCGTTCACACCGTAACGCCTTGTATTTGTACCCTGTGACACTTCTCTGTTTAGCAATACGTACCCAAGGTCAAAACTGGACACGTTGTCCCAGGTGTGACTCTCGATAGGCTTAAGCAACGCTTGAATCAAGTTAGAGGCACCTTGGTTGATTGTCCTTTGGTATGTAATTCATTTATAACATAGCTTGGGCTGCATCATGCAAACGATCTCTGTCGTAGGACTTCCTTATCGATGACCGCAGTTTGGTATCGGGTCCCGAGTGGACGGCTCTGAACCCAACGTTGCCAGTGTTCCTCTAGGCTGTACTAGGTTAGTCTATAAATAAATATTTGGAATTTGCATTGGCCAATTCGGATGGCCGTACGGAAAATAATCAAAACAGAGCAGTGGAACGACAACAAGAACAATAATTACGGCACCAACTTATGGGCGACTAACTTAATTAAATGATTGATCCCGTTGGAGATGTAACATGTGGTACCACGATAATCGGTTGCTGTGAAATTGTACGGCATGTGCATGAGGACCTGTGAAAACCTTAACATGGGGGACAAAACCCACGTCCCGTTTCTCACCCCCCGTCAACTGCGCTACCATGTTCAAAAAACTTCTGTTCGCTGTACTGTTCTTTGCTACGACTGCTAATGTCAGCGGCAGCGTGGCTGGTGGTAAGTCTACTATTGACCTTCCCTCGGATGTTCCGGCTTGTTGATTTCTGCCAGTAAAAAGATCGCACGAAGTTCGCAACGTTGTAGAAAAACGTCAATCCATCCCCATCTCTCAACTCCCTGCTCAGGTAGATTTACGCTCATCAAAGCAATCCTACTGGTGTCTTGATGAATTCCTGCGTTTTTAGTGTCAGAAAATATGTGCCCCGGCGATCGACGCATTAAATTCGATCAGTGTACGTCCTATTGTGAAAATGTCTTGCTCACAGTGATCAACTTGACGGCAGAAATGCAAATCTGCAACTTGTTTATGCAACAAGACCGTGGATAGTAGCTTTCAGGGATGCATCAACTGCATCGTGAAGGTCGAACCTCAGGGCAACATTGCTCAGGATCTTAAGCAGCTCACGGCTGGTAAGTATATGGATCACCTCCTCCATCCGCTGATATAAATAATCCTTCGCAGAGTACAATGAGTTATGTTCAGGCACCGGAGTGTCGTCTCTCACTGTCGGCTCTGGTAGTACTACGAGCTCTACGACTAAAACGAAATCCTCTTCGACGCACACCAGCACAAGCACAACGTCATCAACAAGCACCTCCGCTACTGGTACCACCAGCTCTACGGCTACTAGTAGTACTGGCACAAGCTCCGCCACTAGTTCCTCCAGTAGTTCCTCCGATACTGGTACTACCGCCAGTTCTTCTACTGAATCTAGCAGCCTTTCCTCCCTTACCAGTGCTACTGGCAGTCTCACCAGCAACAGTCTGACACCGACGTCAACCTTTTCAGCCACCGCAAGTGCCACCACTACTTCGAGCCTCTCTAATGCCGCTCATGCCAGAGCGAACATTGCTGGCGTCGAATACCCATTAATAGCTCTGATCACTACGCTCTTCGCCCTGGCGTTCTGATCTCGATGGTACTAAACTACGGAGTAGATGACTTTGGGGTATTTTGAACATTAACGAATTCATGGACTTGCCACGAACGCTTACGCCCATCCGCTACTTATAAAAGTTTTATTATGTACCTAGGTTTTTCTCCCCTTGAATATAAATAACTTTGCCAGTGTCAAAAAAGAAGCTGAACCAATGATTCTTTTAAGTTAGTCTCCCGACCCACAAGTTGGTGTCGTAATTGTTCTTGTTACCCGTCCACTGATTTGTTTTGATTCTTCGTACGGCCACCCGAATTAGCCAAATAATGCAAATTCCATATATACTAGTACAATAGACTTGGGAACACTGGCAATGTTGAGTTCAGAGCTGTTCACTGGCACTCGGGACCTCTGACTTCCCTAAGCGCCATTCACGTGTACCTTTCTACTACGCAGCCAATGTCATCTACTTTATAGTTTAGTAGCGCTGGGATCAGAACGCCAGGGCGAAGAGCGTAGTGATCAGAGCCATTAATGGATATTCGACACCAGCAATGTTCGCTCTGGTATTAGCGGCATTGGAGCTCGTAGTAGTGATGGGGCCTGTGGTGGCTGACGTCGGTGTCAGACTGAATGTGTTGTTGGTGAGACTGCCAGTACCACTGGTAGGGAAGGAGAAGCTGCTAGATCCAGTGGGAGAACTGGTGATAGTACCACTGGGGGAACTACTGGGGGAACTACTGGGGGAACTAGTAGAAGGAGCAGAGGTACCGGTACTGGTGCCGGTACTACTAGTAGCCGTAGAACTAGTAGTGGAAGTGCCTTTTGATGACGTTTTTCCTGGGCTGGTGTGCGTCGGAGATGATTTCGTTGGAGTCGTAGAGCTCTTCGTTGTAGTAGGGGTGCTTTTCGATGACGTTTTACCTGGTCTGGTGTGCGTCGAAGAGGATTTCGTTTTAGTTGTAGAGCTTTTTGTTGTAGTGCTACCAGGGCCGACAGTGAGGGACGACACTCCGCTGCCTGAACATAATGCATTGTACACTGCGAAGGATTATTTATATCAGTGGATGGAGGACGTAATCCACATACTTACCGGACGTGAGCTGCTCAAGGTTCTGAGTAATTACGCTCTCAGGATCGACTTTCACGATGCAGTTGATGCATCCCTGAAAGCTACTATCCACAGTCTTGTTGCATAAACAGGCTGGAGAACTACATTTCTGCTGCCAATTTGATCACCGTGTACAAGATTTTTACACAAGGACGTACACTGATCGAATTTATTGCGTTGATCGCGGGGGTGCATATTTTCTGACACTAAACACGCAGGAACTCGTCAAGACACCAGTAGGACTGCTTTGATGATTTCAAATCTACCTGGCGAGGGAGTTCGGAAATGGGGATGGATTGACGTTTTTCTACAATGTTGCGAACTTCGTGCGACCTTTTTACTGGCAAAAATCAACAAGCCGGAATATCTGGGGGAAGGTCGATAGTAAACCTACCACCAGCTACGATGCTGCCGCTGACATTAGCAGTCGTAGCAAATAACAATACAGCGAATAGAAGTTTCTTGAACATGGAAGAGCAGTTGACGGGGAGTGAGAAACGCAACGTAGGTTTTTGTCCCCATGTTAAGGTTTTCAGAAGCCATTATACCTTACGATCTCACAGCACATGTTACGTTTCCAGCGGGATCAATCTTTGAAATGGTGTAATATGTCGTTATGTGCCAGTTTGACTCGCGGCTAGACCGTATGGCGGTTTACGACAATGATGGCATGAGACTAGCATAACGTCAAGATTCCCGGGAAAACAGTCACTGACTTGCTAAATGGACTGTACGCAGCGAGCACGGCGCAGCCGCGGAAAGTTGATGAGCGCCTATGTGATCTTCATCTCGGCTGTGAAAATGTGGCCGCGGTGCCGTTGGCAGGTTCAAAGAATATATAATGTTGATGTTTTCAAGCTGGGCCTCTTCTTCCCCGCACGTCCCACGTCCTTGTCACTTTGCCGCTTTTGAAGCGTTTCATCATCGACCGCATTTTGGCTTGTGCACGCAACAAAGCCTCACCAAAGTTTCATAGCTTTCAGTACTCGAAGAGCCAGCCGTTTAGTTAAAGCTGCAGTGCGCTTTAGTATGTTTTGATATGTGGTTGACATGTTGACAGCTTAACCAGTAGCCTCTAATCTGTACAGGATCGTTTCTGGCACGTTCACACTGAATCTTTGCAAAGGCACGGGTACGTTGAGGCATTTATCGTGATAATTCAGGAATCCTCGCCTTGCCAAACGTCTGTCAAGGCTATGCTGTCGATACATGTCAGAGTGCATGATACAGAATACAGGCTAAGAGAACACGCGCAAGGCTACTATTCGAGACAGGACCAACCAGAATGTATCCCGGCATCGAACCAAACTTTACCCCTTGGCAATATGATTGTTTTCAGGGTTGGACATGCTGCATGCCACTTCTTCGCTACATTCCGTTCGTCAACATCCTCCTCAGTGTCCATTGTTGCCATGAATGTGATATACTGTGGTAGTTTGATTATATGCTTTGAAATGATTCTGTATTGACCCTACCTGCAATGACTTGAATTTCGCAAGGTGTGCAGCGGTTGAATACAATAATGCCTAAAGTACAATAAGAGCCGTAAGGCGGCGATCTTGATAAAGAGAGAGAGAGGGAGGGGGGGACGATAACTCACCAAACTGCATTCCGTCATCAATAAGACGACATGCAGGGCTTCCAAACGGGGAAACCGTTCAACGAGCTGCGCAAACAAGAAAGTAGGCGCGTCGGGATCAAAGCTGATCAAGCTCATCCTCCGAATGGTGCCAGACGTCAATGTCAGCGCATCCAGAGTTTCTGTCGTACATCGACGAAACAGCGGAACTGATACCGCCCGCACGGGACGTCCTGCGGCAACCGTGCGAATGACGGGTGGACCGGCATGCACCGCGTTGAATAGAGCCAACGAGGGCAGTGTGCCAGGCTTGAGCTCAAAATCGGTCGACAGCGGTTGGAAGTCTATGTCGGCGCTGAGGATGTGGAACGGATTCATGGACGAGGTACAGTTTTGAAAGCCACGTAATGTCAATTCCACGATCCCTGGCTGGGACTCAAGGAATCTGGCGAGTGGGGCTTTGCAGTGCAGCGATGTCGTGAAGCTGCGTAATAGAAAGGTACATCCATCTAGCAGCCAAGTTGGCGAATGGTGCTTTGGGAAGTCGAGATGGAGGAGCCTGAGTGACGTCAGCGATCTAAGAACGGTATGGAGTAGGCGATAAAGATTGTGGGTGGGTTTGAGAAGCTGCCAGTCAATGTCTAGCGAGCGGACTAAAGGCGGGAGAAATGGGTTTTTCGTAAGCGTGTGGAAGCAACGTATCCATTGGTGAGCAGAGAGCGACTTGAGGTCCTTATACAATACACGGATCGCAGTGGCATAAAATGCGCTGTTCGCTCGGGCGACAGAAGCGAGATCTCTGCGGGAGACGCGAGAGAACACCAGGCTGAGCAGCTCTGTTGGTAGCCTTGAACATACGGAGGTGCCTGTTGGATGGGCATGAACTCGGACTCGGAGTTTGTGGGCGGAGTCGTCTGGATAATCCCAGCATAAGTCGATTAGGCCTGATGCTATGCCTCGTGCCTTTCTCCTTGCAATGGCCTGTCCATGCTGTCCCATGACGAGCTGCAGAGAGGAGTGGCCACGGACGGCGCCGTCGAAGACTGATGGCGGGTGGGAGCCGAAGTGACAAACTCAAGCCTGAGGTGCCCACGTCGTCAACAATCGTCAAAACCTTTCCCTTGCAATGAACACGTACACTGCACACCGTGTCTGGTAGGCGGAATACTCATGAGCGTTCGAATGCTCCGCGTTATGCCCATTCTTTATCTCAATAGCGCCGGAGCTAACTTAGCGCTGCGATTTTCACATACTAAGGAGGTTGGTCTGCCCATTCAAAAATCTAACATTCCATCCTCCAGAACTCAATGCGAAAATGAATAATTAATGCAAGGTATAATCATCTCCACCTGCTTCCTTATTTGTCCCAGTACTGTCATCGCTCAAATTTGCAGGCAAAAAGCACGGGTTTTTTGACACTCTATGCTCTCTGCCTAGTAGTTTGAGGCTGGAAAAAAAAAATAGGTAAGAACCGGTAAGAGTGATGTGGCAATGTTACGTACATCCAACCAGGCAAAATATTGCCAGCTGGACTAGCTCGCGACTCTGCATTTTTATAATCGGATGGCATTATCCTGCCTCCTGTCACTTTCATCAAGACGAAGGGTATACCGTTCAGAAGAGCATAAGACAGAATTCCTGCCACGACGCCGTACGCAATGCTGTATGCACTACATTGAGTATCCAACTTTCAAGAGAAAATATAAATATTGAGACAAACTTGTAAGTGAGCGGGATAATAATGATAGTCAAAAATGCGGGAACACCATCCCCGATATAATTCCAGTTGATGTCCAGTACACTAAGGTACCAAAGCTAAACACATAATCAAGAGTAGAAATCGGGAACTTACTTTCGAATCATCAGCGAGCCTACGATGACGAGGGCACCACCAATGGCCCAGGGAGGGATAGAAGCGAATATCGGCGCAAAGAATATGGAAATGAAGAAAGCTATTCCTGTCGTTATCGCAGTCAACCCAGTCTTCCCGCCCTCTATACACATCAAATTCACAATGAAGTACGTAGAATGAGGTTCGCAAGCACGTACCACTGATCCCTGTGGCGCTCTCGACAAATGGGATGACCGGACTAGTGCCCATTAGGGCACCAATGCTGACGGATAAGGCAATTACACAATATGCGATCGTAGAGTTTTCAAAATCCAGTGTTAGCTGATCCCGTAAGCCCGCAAACTTCGCCATCGAGTCCAGCGTGCTGTAAGTGGATGAATAGAAAGAAGTTTGAATGCCATCAGGCAAATCGACGTACCCAGTTGTGTCTGGATGATCGAGGGTCAATGACGGCTGGTGCAAGACTGATTATTGCTTACCAAGGACGGTAATGTAAAGGAAGATAATCACGGCATACCACACGTGAGGATTTCTGTAGACCATGGGTAGTCAACCACCTAAAGTCAATCATAGAGTGAAAAATCACTTGTAATTATACTAATATGTTCAATGTTAGCCTCGTCTTTTCCATCTTACGAATTAGACGTATCACGTACATCAATGACGTTACCAATCTTCTTCAGCTTGTGAAATGTAACGACCTGCTTGAAGAAGTCGAACATCTCATCGCCGTTAGCCGTGTGAGGGAAATACGTTACGGCTGTCCGGCGAGGCCAAGAGACAATGGCAGTGAGGAAGATGCCTATTAGAATGGCACCCCGAACACGATACATCATTAGTAGCACCGTCACGACTCTATCCAAATGTCATAATAGATCACCGCAATCAATAACACGGCACGAACCCGCCAAGGAAGATACCCAGCCACATTGTCGGACTTCTTAATACTCTACTATTGCAGTATCCGACTAGATCTGGACTGACATAGTCTTGCGGGAGGCATCCTCCCAGACCAACGTACGTCGACGTGCTGCCTCCCACGACACCGATACCGCTGGACGCTAGACAGTTTTAAGACTGCGTCACAATTTGCCACATAAAGACTCACAAAGACCGATGAAGCTTCCAAAAACGGTTTCGTAATAATTTTCCGCTCAAATAAGATTATTCAACTCACGCAATAAATAGGCCTATCCCCGCACCGACAGCGAGCACGAGCGACTGTGGCATAACACGGACGAGCCACTGCCGTAAACCGATGAGAGAAAGGAAAAGGAAGATCCACCTGTTTCGAACGGGCATGAGAGGGTGGCGCCGACGATTCAGACTTGTAACATACCCCGCCATAAACACGGCCCCGAGTGCTTCACGATATGTAATCAGCCCACCCCCATGATATCCCACCACAGCATATGCAAACTGCACGGACATGGACGATAACGCGGAGGATATTCATAGAAATACGCACGTAGACATTGAGGCCCAATCCAGGTCCTAGACCGACTGGCAAGTTGGCTAATATACCCGTCAAGAACGATGAAAGAGCGGAAATGGCAGCGGTGGTTGTAATCAGATCTCGTTTTACTTCACCGACGCAGGATAAATAGGCGGCGTCACTGGCGCACTTGTCTGATGATGTGCATACACAAGTGCCGCCAGTGTCAGATATAATGGAGGCGTTGACTGATATCTGAATCCATGGAGTGATTGTAAATGTTCTTTATGCGTAGTGTCTGAAGTTAAGTGGGACGTACGATGTAGGCCATAGCAGCCTTATAAAGATGATCAGAATGGTACGTCTATTTTAGACGGCGCTGCTTACCCATGTTGTCAGGCCCGCGCAGATTTCAGTCTGGTTTAGGTCAGAAAATTACGGGCTTTTTTTTCTTGCGAATGCGTACTGTAAATCGCGAACCGGATCTCTGTTTTGGCTTTCCACACCCATCGAGCAAAAACCATCGACCGACGAACGTACTTGCCACCTTGATAAACAGCTTAAGGTAATTGCGGGTATGATTACACATATGTATAACGAACCCAGTCGTTTACCGATCCTATGATCTGCATTACCTTGTTCACTGTTTCTAGCACTGGAGGCAAACGAAGGGGGGAACTTGGCAGACGTACGTGCCAGGGAAAGAAAGGCAAGTAACTGATGCCCAACCCCAGGGATAAATAATCCAGAAGGCTTTACGGCAGCCGCCCAATATTTCCTTGAATCAATGTCACAAGTTCAAAAATTTTACGGATCTTGAATAACTTACATACACAGGACATTTCGTCAATCGGTCTTGAATAAAGCCAAAAAAGTCAGTTTATGATGTTACCTTGAGCAACGTCTAGAAAACAGTCAAACATTGCAGAGGATAAATGTCAAAATAAGCGTTACGTTGAGGTATAAAAATACGCAATGACGAAGATCACGGCGGATGGGGTTTGACAAACTTGAAATCACCGACTCGTGACCTGAGAAGTATTGCATTGATTAGTATCCGATATCCTCCTTCGTCCTCTCTTGCCAGTGCCCGCCCTGTCCCTTGATGTCGATGAGCATGCATTGAACGTCCGAAAAGTAAACGATGATGGATGATTACATTAGTAATGATTAGAGGTCAAGGCTTGTTCGACTTTCGGTACCTCGGTGCTGAAGCGCTGATGTATTCTCACGACGCGGTGCATCCATTGGCTCGGAGCTTGCACCGTTAGGCACCATCTGGGTACCATAACAAAATGTATGAATTCATTCATCTTACCCTTAGACTAGCTATACAGCCAAAGCCTTCTAGGCTTCAGACTCATTAGTTCCACCAATACTATCGTCACCATCGAACTTGTTCTCCTACCATGAAATACATCAGTCTGCTTCTCATATATGAGAAGCTTACGCACTGCTGGAAAGTCAGCCTTCCTGTTCCTGCCAAGAAGTTTGCGACTGAAAGAGATCATTGAATGTCATTGTCTCGGTGGCCAGCGAGGGATACTACGTACGTCCAATCAGGCAAGAAACTGCCACGCGATGGAGCCCACGTTTTATAGTCGGGTGGCGTTATCCTGCCTCCTGTCGCTTTCATCAGGAGGTAGGGTATACCATTCAAAAGAGAATAGGACACGATTCCCGCAATGACGCCATATGCAATACTGTGCACGTACGATGTGAGTCCACAGTTCCCAAAAAAAACAAGGAAACAACTTGTAAGTGAGCGGAATGATGATGATAGTCAGAAACGCGGGAACACTATCCCCGATATAATTCCAATCAATTTTCAGCACGCTAGAATTCAAACGCAAGGTGAAAAAGTGTACAGACTATCGAAAGTGGCGACTTACTTTCGCATCATCAACGAACCAACGATAACAAGCGCGCCGCCAATAGCCCAGGGGGGTATAGAGGCGAATATCGGCGCAAAGAATATGGAAATGAAGAAAGCTATTCCTATTGTTATCGCAGTTAACCCAGTCTTGCCGCCCTCTATCAAGTTCAATATCCAAAACGTATTCCCTAGAACATGAGGTTGTCAAGCACATACCACTGATCCCCGTAGCACTTTCAGCAAATGGGATGACAGGACTTATGCCCATTAAAGCACCAATGATGATACAAAAGGCATTTACGCAGTAGGCAATAGTAGAGTGTTGAAAGTCAAGTGTTACTGGGTCGTGCAAACCCGCGAAACTTGCCATCGAGTATAGTGTGCTGTGCATAGATTAATGAAAGCTCGGCACGTTGGGTAGGCTAATGTACCCGGCTGTGTCTGAATGATTGAAGGGACGGTGAGCGTGATGATGGACACAAGATGCTGACCGTTGCTTACCAAGGATGCCAACGTAAAGGAATATTGTCACTGCATACCAGACATGAGGGCTGCTGTTATACCGTGCATATTCAACCAACCAGTCAATCACGGAAAATTGGTTACCTATAGTTATACTGGTATTCGACGTGAGCACGAGATCATCGGCAATGGAGTGCACGTTTGACATACATCAATAGCGTTACCGATCATCTTCAACTTGCGAAACGTGACGATCTGCTTGAAGAAATCAAACATCTCATTGCCGGTAGCTGTGCGCGGAAAATATGTCACAGGTGTTGAGCGAAACCAAGAGACGATAGCTGTGAGGAAGATGCCTAGTAGAATGGCACCCTGAACACGGTACGTCATTAACAGTACTGTAACGATTCTGTTTGAAGGTTATTGGAGTCCGTCGCTGGTAATAAAGCACAAACCCGCCAAGGAAAATGCCCAACCACATTGTCGGACTTCTCAATACCCGGTCATTGCAATATCCGACTAAATCAGGTCTAACATAGTCTTGTGGGAGGCATCCTCCTAAGGCAACGTAAGTCGAGGTGCTGCCGCCCACGACTCCAAGACCACTAGAAGCTACACGATTATTTAGAAACTTGGAATTGAATTCGTGAGAATTACGGCTCACAAAGACCAATGAATCTTCGAAAATAGTTTCATATGTCAAATTTAAATAAAGCTTCGGCATTACACTTACGCAATAAATAGACCGATCCCCGCGCAAATTGCGAAAATCAGTGATTGCGGCATGATCCGGGCAATCCACTTGCGCAAGCCGATGAGAGAAAGGAAAAGGAAGATCCACCTGTTCCGACTGGTGTGAGATGGCAACCAAGCATCCTCAAACGCGCAACATACCCTGCCATGAACACAGCGCCCAATGCTTCACGATATGTAATCGTCCCACTCCCATGGTATCCCACCACAGCATATGCAAACTGCACGGATGTTGGAAATGATACGGAGGGATAAATGGCAGGACATACGTAGACATTGAGCCCCAATCCAGGCCCCAAACCAACTGGAAAGTTGACTAATAGACCCATCAAAAACGATGAAAGAGAGCAAATGGCAGCGGTGGCTGTAATCAGATCTCGTTTTACTTCGCTGACGCAGGATAGATAGGCGGCATCGTTGGCGCAATTGTTGGTAGATGAGGTACATAGGCAAGTGCCGCCTGTGTCAGATATGATAGATGCGTTGACGGATATCTGAGTCCATAAGAATGATCATCAAGACTTTTCTGTGTTCACGTGCAAGCACATACGATGTAGGCCATAGCGGCCTTTACCGAAAATAATCATAATTAGACGCATCGCGATAGCAGATCATGAACATCGCTTACCCATGTCGTCAGGCCAGCACGAATTTCAGTCTAATATCAAGGTAAGTCAAAAGCATGTGTACATTCTCCCAAAAAGCGTACCGTAAATCGCGAACCTGATCTTTGTCCTTGCTTCCCACATCCATCGAGCAGAAACCATCGACCAATAAATGTGTTAGCCACCTTCACAGACCAATCAACTGGTAAATGAGAATGTGGATGCGCGTATAACGAACCCAATCGTCTGCCGATTTCAGGATCTGCATTGTCCACGGTGCTCTTAGCACTAGAGGTGTAAGAGAGGCGGGGTGAGAGACTCGAATGTGCGGGTCAAATACATAATAGCCAGTTTCACATCGCGTTAGAAGTTCAAAGATCCTGTCGATTTGGGAATACCTATAACACCTGCATCTTCCGTGGGAGCCGGTCTGTCGGAACATGTATGCACACAATTCAGAGCGCCAATTATAAGGCGCATGTGTGATGGAGCACATATTTTCGCCCCCCACCTGAAACCTGTTGAGATTAGCGAGATGTCTCATTCGTCGTTCAATTGATTCCTTAACCATTCTGATGCGTCTGATGCGTGGCTTGCCAAATGTCTTTTAACTTCACTTTTTTTTAAATGCATAGACCGAAGCGAGCTGCTGTCTTACAAGTAATAATACCACATTGCGCGACTATCATGTTCTGTTCCACGAGTTTCTTTATTCGTCTCGTCCGTCTCTAGCCTTGTCAGACCTGCTGACAACATCAATCTCGAATGCATTCTTTTTTTCCTGCCAATAAATGTGTCCATCAATTTCCAGATCCGCGTGCGGGAAAGTTCACGTACTGCTGGGGTTTCCGGTGGCGTCAGTACGCCTTGGGTCTCTTTTCCAACCAGTTTAAGACTGAAAGGACGGTGAGAATGAGAACGAACAGATGTAAACGGCAAGAGGGAAACGCACATCCAACCTGGTAAAATACTTCCAGGTGGTATAACCCACTCTTCTGCATTGTCATAGTCGAATGGCACTGCCCTACCTCCCGTCGCTTTCATCAAGAAGTAGGGTATACCGTTCAAAAGAGCGTAGGAAAGAATTCCCGCGATAACGCCGTACGCAATGCTTTATACGCTACGGTAAGAACACGGTTGAAATTCAAGTAAGATAAAGAAGACGAACTTGTAAGTGAGGGGAATAATAAGGAGCGTCAGAAACGCAGGTACCCCATCGCCGATATAATTCCAGTTGATTTGCGTCACACTAGAATTCGGAAAGCAAAAACATTTACACAGAATCGAGATTGCATACTTACTTTCGGATCATCAGCGAACCTACGATAACGAGTGCACCACCGGTGGCCCAGGGAGGGATAGAGGCGAAAATTGGTGCGAAAAATATTGAAATGAAAAAGGCTATTCCTGTCGTCATAGCAGTTAACCCAGTCTTGCCGCCTTCTATCACATAGAATACGGGTTACAAACGTAGAACATGGCGATCATCGGGCACATACCACTGATCCCTGTAGCACTCTCAACAAATGAGGTAACTGGACTAGTGCCCATTAAGGCACCCATACTGATACAGAAGGCGTCGACACAGTATGCCATCGTGGAGTTTTCAAAGTCGAAAGTTACTGGGTCACGCAAACCGGCGAATTTCGCCATAGAGTATAGTGTGCTATGCGTGTATCGGTGGAAGTTTGGATAGAGTCTGTCAAGTTAACGTACCCAGTTGTATCTAAAGGATAGAAAGGGCGATGAGCGAGTTGATGGGTGGAAACTGACCGTTGCTTACCGAGGATGTCAACGTAAAGAAATGTTATCAAAGCATACCAAACATGGCCACTTCTGTATGACATTCATATCAATTGACCACGGTTAATTCATTCAGAGATATGGGGTACCTATAGTTATACTGATATTCAACGTCAATTTTGGTTCATTACATATTGAATAGGCATTCAACGTACATCAACAACGTTGCCGATCTTCTTCAACCTGCGGAATGCGACCACCTGCTTGAAGAAATCGAACATCTCATCGCCAGCAGCTGTGTGTGGGAAATACGTCACGGCTGTCGGGCGAGGCCAGGAGACAATAGCTGTAAGGAAGATGCCTATTAGGATGGCACCTCGAACACGATACATCATCATTAGCACCGTAACGACTCTGTTCAATGGTTATTGCCGTCGATAAAGGGTAATATGGCGCGCAACGAACCCGCCAAGGAAAATGCCAAGCCACATTGTCGGACTTCTCAATACCCTGCTATTGCAGTATCCGACCAAATTCGGACTGATATAGTCTTGTGGCAGGCATCCTCCTAGAGCAACGAAATTGGATGTGCTTCCACCTACAACTCCAAGACCGCCAGATGCTGTGCGGTTTTAGATCCTAAGGAACTGAATTGTACCTGAATTAGACTTACAAAGACCGATGAATCTTCCAAAAATAGGTTCATATATCAGATTTCCAGCCGAAGCTTCAAGAACAGGACTATTCTACTCACGCGATGAATAGGCCGATGCCTGCGCCGACAGCGAGCACGAGTGATTGTGGCATGACTCGCACAAGCCACTGGCGTAAGCCGATAAGAGATAGGAAAAGAAAGATCCACCTGTCGCGAAGACTGACATGAGGGGAGGCACCCTGAGCGTTCGGTCGCGAAACGTACCCCTCCATGAACACGGCACCTAGCGCTTCACGATATGTGATCATTCCGCCTCCGTGAAATCCCACTACGGAATACGTAAACTATACAAAAAAATTGAGCATCACATGGAGGGGAGTATTTGTAGTGCGTACATAGGCATTGAGTCCCAGTCCGGGTGCTAGACTGACCGGCAAATTGGCCAACAAACCCATCAAGAATGAAGCAAGAGCGGATATGGCTGCGGTGGTCGTGATGAGATCTCGCCGCACTTCATTGACGCAGGATAAATAAGTGGCATCATTGATGCAGCCATCTGACGACGCGCATACGCAGGTGCCGCCCGTGTCGGATATGATGGATGCGTTGACTGATATCTGAGTCCGCGGAGTGATGTAAATGGGTGTCAGAGGGCTGCATGTACTAAGGACATACGATGTAGGCCATAGCCGCCTTATAAAGATAATTAAAAAAAAACACCATTGTAACCGCGTACTATAGTTGTGTCCTTACCCATGTCGTTAGGCCGGCACGAATTTCAGTCTAAGGCAGATGAGTAAAGCAAGCAATGACTGGTGAAAAGCATACCGTAAATCGTGAACCTGATCTCTGATTTGGCTTTCCACATCCGTCAAGCAAAAACCATTGACCGACGAATGACCTTGCCACCTTTGGACAAATGAACCTGATGTGTGAGGTGAGCACGGAGGACATTGCGCATATAACGAACCCCGTCGTTCAGCGATTCCACGAGCCGCGATACCTTCATGTCGGGAATCCTAACACCTGCACGGGGAGGCGAACGAAGGGAATGTCAGGGATAGAAAATTCGGGGACAAGCCGGTATTTAATGATGCACATGCCAGATAAGCTATCGCAGCATGCCCATGTGCATTTGAGATTCCTGACTAAAAATGAAAGCGGTTACTCCATGTGTTGTCTTCAGGTACTCCGGATCCAATGTCATTGACGTGTCACTCAATAGCAGAATATCGTGCAGGACACGTTCCGTCGCCTTGTTGGTTGGTTGCAAGTTCTATTGAATCGCCGCTTTTCATGTGAATTAAATAAATTATTTAATTTAACATTATGTAACATGATCGCCTATGCATGCGCAACATTTGATTACCGATAAGCTAATAAGAACAAGAAATATTGCCTGTTGGATTGGAGGTATATTGAAATAGCAATGATGAAAACTGTTGATATCAGATAGATGAAAATAGAAGTCCAATGTAGTCTTGACGGCTCTGACAAGGCGGTTTCCGTACGCATTGACCACAGTTCGGAGACCTTGAACCGAGGCGAGGATGTGTGGAAATGCACGTAACCTCTACTGAAACGCTCGAATGCTTCTAGAGCTTCAGGAGCGCTTGAAAGAACAGCAATAGCCTCCTTATGGGCTTCCACTGATTCGTCCGCTAGTTCCTGGAGAACCTGTGACTTGGTTTGTCTATTACATCTTGCCATATGGGAGATGCAGTTGTCGTATTCATGGACGAGCTCCTTCTGATAGAAAGAAAAGATATCACTGACAGTGCGAGTCAGCCAAATACAGTGGGAAAAACCCTTTGGGACGTACTTTATGAAGTTGACATAGGTCATAGACGCTGGTATTGCCTCATGATAAAATCAGAACAGTCATTCCGCCCCTGGATGCAAGCCACATACCTCAACGTATGAGAGTAGAGGTATCTCTTTTGGGTACGCCAACAACGAATATATCTTGGAAGCTCCAGACATATCTCTAAGGAATACTGGGAACCCTCTTGCAGATGGCGACATCTATGTTGGATGGTCACGTAAGGCATGGCGGTCGAGCTCGACGCTTACCGGCCTGTCCTGCATATCATGTTCCAGCACCAAAGCAGTAATGAAATCCATGTTGGACTGAAGCATCATGTCTGCAACGACAAACATGTAACGATCTGGTAGTTCCCTCAAAATCATGGCGTAACAGTCGAGTATTGGATGTCCATGCTTCTTGCCTTGCAGGTACCGATTGCAGAAGGCCTTCAACGGCTCGTACTCATTCTTACATATATCTTGTACGGCAGCGAGCGCAGCTGTAAATAACGCAATATATATGCGTGACTCGTCGCTGGGGAGATGGGCATATGCTGTCGTGGCAAGCGCGACGCCTATAGAGATGTATGAACCAATGTGGGGAACGTCGCCATCTAGCGGGATCCCTCGGTCACTGGCGGCGCGCCGGCAAGCGGAATCAAAGGGGTAGTTCAAGTCCGATATCTCGAATTGAATTTCGAGTCGAGCGAGAAGCTGCTGCAAAACGCCCTTGATTTCCAGTGCGTACGCCTAAATCCCCATGTCAATGAAAGATCTGTTGTTATTGAGCAGCTCACCAGCTCCATGTGGAAGAGTTGGGGGACGTTGTGCCGATGACCCCAGTTCCTTTGTGCTCATTATAGTAGGGACAGTATATGACGTAAGCAATTTCTGGATTTGCACCCGGGGTCATCCATGCCATCGCCTCCGGTAATTTGTTGACGGCCGCGATGTAACTGGTATCCGATGGAGTCGTGGGCTGTCCATTTCTCCGCCTTCACGAATGTTGGCACGGTGGAGTTACGGCGTGTATATTAATCGGGTTGGTTTGATGTTATTGTCGGCAAACAAATTAAAAACTAGGGTGGGAGTGACAGTGAGGATGTCCCTGCCGCCTTCCTTACTTACATGTACAGTTGAGATGCCGGAGCAATTGGGAAAATTATGGGGACTGCTTACTTGCGGCGATCAAGCGACTCATGCCAGCGGGGAGATCTGAGCTAGTGCAGGAGCGCAAGCGGTCTTTCACAGATGAGCGCAGATTTTACCCATATCTGGTGGTAAATTCAAGGTTCGCCGGCGCCAACTGATCGGCCCGCCACCTGCTCACACGTTTGATTTTTTTTTTTTACTTAATTTCCGAGAAAAGGTGAATACCTATTGAATGTTGCGAGGTTGGAGCTGGCAGCTAAGTTCGCGCGCGAAAGCACTAGTACTGACCGACGCAAAACTTGAATTGGGCCTTCTCTTGTAAAGCGTGTTCATGTTTCGTTTCCAACAAGGAGCACTGTTGCACGTTTTTGGTAAGTCATGGGGCCAACAAGAAAACGGAATAGTCAAGTTAAGCACTGGTTGAACATCACACGCTGCCTCTCACGTTGCCAGCAAACCGCGTGTATGGAATCGCTCGCCCCTGTATCGAAGGAAGCGGTGCTCTTGTGCTGGCACTGATTCACTCGGCAGGGCATATTCTCGCACCTTTTATCACCGTGGAAGACTATTCATGGAAAGATACGAATATGGGATCTTGGACCCCTGATCACGTGTGTCGCTTTCTTTTAGTTTACCCTTTTGATTACATGACTCATGGATCAAGGCACATGCTGCAAAATCGCACTAGTATATTGGTTTTCACAATATAATGGTCATCGACATGGGTTTTATGAGTTTACAAATGTGAGAAAACGGAGCCAGGAAAAAAAGTCGTCTGGAAAACAATTTGTTAGCCATGAACTTCGTAAAATCCAAGCCCTACTTCTGATACAGGTCCAACGATCCGAGCCAGTTATTTTCAACTGGTATGGTTACTGCATCCAAGTTAGTGCAGTTACCCGCGTCATTAAGAAGTGGCTTGCCGGTATTCAACAAATTCTAATTCACATGAGCGCTAGTACATCATCAGACGGATGTGGGACTCACCTCTCGCCACGAGTGAGAATACGCTCGACGTCATCGCCGACGTACCCAGCCAAGAGATCAGCACCTCCACATGGAAGCATTGTGATAGAGCAGATGGTAGTAGGGCTTCTGTTTAGGAGGGTGATGAGCAATGCTGAAGAATGCTGGTCCTTTTATCGTTCGTAGCAAACTCAATTAAGCCAAATCTTGACCGTGTTAAGTTGACATCTTGACATCTTGTCTGCGGATTTTCCCGCGGCTCGACCTTAGTGGTATCAATAGCATCAATAACATCTGAACGGCCTCAGCCCTTGCCCCAGGCTCATCCATCGCTCTTTGCTCGTTACTGCTACCGCTTGCGACACGTCTCTTTGTCCGATTACTTCTCTGCCCTCGAATACGTGGGCTACTGCAGCAGTTACACGAGATCTTTCCTATCCTCTGTCATAGATTGGAATAAGATTTGCGGTGATACAGCGGCGACATTAGGGCCAAAGATCAATGATGGAGAATTTTCCGCCACTTACCTCAGTGAATCAGCCGAACCTGGGTTTACAGACCATGACAAGTTCCCATACTCTCGTTGCGCGTCAAGTTGCCAACTTGACGCGCAACGAGAGTATGGGACGGTGCGTGGCCCTTGACTCCAGTGGAGTCAAGGGCCGCGCACCGTACTGTCCGATGGATGCGGTTTAACCGTTCATCGGTCGTTTGTTCTGATAAGCAGAGGCCCAACGGCTGTTGTAGGGCACAGAAATAAAATCGGTGGGACAGAGGTAATAACGACGCCGGCTATGAAGGAAGGTAAGTTACATCCGCTCTTGATCTCAAACCACCATCATCCCAGTTTTTCCCACGACATGCCCCCTTGTGGTAGGGATTGTGCTTGTGGTCCCTATGGTTTGATATCACCACAGGGTACATCAGCAAACTTGGGGGGTCTCTACAGTCATCAGGGAAATGTCACATCCTACTTTGTGTTGAATTAATAATGATCTGGAGCTAAGGGGATTGAACCCACAGCTTCATATATTATAATATCATTATTAATGAGACGCTAAATAAATCCCTTATGATAATCATTGACAGAAATTATAGAGTTCATACTCAGAGTAGAGACGCCAGCAAAGCGCCACCTGGTGCTACCCTCTGTAGCACTCTGCTGGCATTACCCTAGGTAGTCTTAATGTACTCTGGCTGTAATGGTTTTTGGTTTATTACTTAATTCTCGCAGTGCGTCGTACACTGAACCAATTTATATTGGGTGTGCAACGCGGTGGCAAGAACAAAAAGTAAACTTGCTTATCTAATTATTTGGGCGCGCAACATAAGGTCACACGCATCACTATATATATATATAAAAGATAAAAATGCGTTCTATAAATGCACTAAACGAACAGTCCAATAACAAGACGAGGGCTCCCCAGAGGAACGACACAGAGCCCTCACACCCTCCCAACCAGATTGTCCCGAAGGTACAATCTTATGAATTGACAGTTGGAAGGAGAAAATTCCCCTTTTGCGACGACGAAGTCCTCCAGGCTCATGTAGGTCCCATGGGGGAACCTTCGATGTCCATTGCTGAGGACGAGGGATTTCCAGGTCCTGAAGGAGGGTCAGCGCCGACCCTAGTCGAGGTTGGGGGAATATCCCCAACTGGAGCTTCCTCGCAATAAGGGAGGACTGGCGTTTCAGTCCTCTGGTCAAGTTTTAAGCCTCTGTGCTACGGTACCGTAAATAAACATGTACAAATAAAATAATAAAATGTTCGTTTAACACCCCCCCATAATCTATACACTATTCTATTTTTATAGATTACATGAATTTTTTATTTATTTTAATTTTCTCCCCATACCCCCTGTCCCCAACTCTGGCTCTGCGGAGCCTCGTACCATTCCGAGATGGCGTCCAAATTTGATATCGCCGCGGCAATAGACTGTTCTTGGGCCTTCAAGACCCGGTGAATATGAATGAGACGTTCATTGTCGATGCGTGCTTGTGCAATAGTGACTGAGGTCCTGGGAAGGACCAATGTGCCGTGAGTGGCAGCGTCGAGGGCGGCGGCGAGGATGGTGACACTGTGGACAACGTCGGAGGTGGCAGCGGCGATGGCCTGCGTGGAGGCCGAGGAGGAGTCGAGGAGGGCGTTGGGAGCTGGGGAGGACGACATGTAGAGGGAGTGGATGTCGTAGTAACGTTGGACTCGTCGTAATGAACGAGTCTCCAGAATGAAGAATGAGGGAAACAGAAAAATATATGAGCTTTTATACAGTCTTGGTGTGGGCAAGCCACGTCAAATTGATATTGTAACGTATCTCATGAGAATAAAACATGTTCTGTGAGATAGTTGACACGTATATATGTGAGAAGCGTTGTCATGACGCATCCCTGAATCAAGTGATTGATTCATGTAATCCCATCATTGGTACGAATTTTTGAAATAATATTCTACCAAGGTTTTTAGTTAGAATATCTGCAGGATTATTAGATCCTTCAATGAATCGTAATTCAATTTCCTTATTTTCAATGAGTTTGCGTATATGATGATATTTAATATCGATATGTTTTGAACGTTTCTCAGTGACAGGGTTGTTTGCAATGAATAGAGATCCCATATTGTCACCGTAGATTGGTGCAGTTGCTATGGGAAAATAGATTTCTGATAGAATTGATCTAATCCATTTATTTTCTCTAGCGCAATCAGACAACGCCATGTATTCCGCTTCTGTAGAAGACAATGCCACTGTTTTTTGTTTACACGACGTCCAAGATACGACAGCTCCTGATAAAAGTGTGAAGAATCCTGATGTAGAATGTCGATCATTCTTATCTGTAGCCCAATCCGAATCTGTATAACTCATTAGGCCAGATCTTAGTGATCCATCGTATACAATTTGAAGATTTATCGTCTTGGCTAAATATTTGGCCATATTAATTGCGTATTGTAAATGATCCGATGATGGGTTGGAGGAAAATTGAGACATTTTGATTACGCTAAAGCATATATCGGGTCTTGTTCCAATCATCAAGTATAACAACGATCCAATCACAGATTGATACTGTGACCTGATCAATGGATCAAGTGTTTGATCATTTATCATCAGTTCATATCCAGCAGGAAGAGGAGTGTTGCTATGTATTGCATTACTCATTCCTAATCTCTGGATAACTTTATGCAAGTATGGTTTTTGATCGATAGTTATTTTATCTCCATTCTTCTTTATTTGGAATGATAAAAAGTTTTTCGAATCACCGCCATCAATAAGATCTCCTAAATCTTTAGATTTCCATCTTTTCATAAATTCCTGCTTTTTTCAAAGTGTTATATCTTTATTTGATCCGAGGAACATTGAATCGTCAACGTAAATAATCGCTATGACAATATTTGATCCTTGTTTGAAGACAAACACTCCTGCATCGGAATGTATTCGGGTAAAACCCATTTTCTCCATAGAATGATCCAATGATTTCCACCAAGCTAATGAAGCTTGCTTTAATCCATAAAGTGCACGATGTAATTTATATACCATGCCTTTTTTATCTTTATTGATAAAGCCAGGTGGTTGTTTCATATAGATTTCTTCGTCCAGTTTTCCATATAGAAACGCAGCAGTCACGTCCAGAAATGATATATATAATTTTTCTAGTGCTGCTAATGCAAGTATGAGATGACATGTCTCATATCTTACAACTGGAGAGAATATCTCATCATAGTCTATTCCATCAATTTGAGAAAAACCTTGGGCAACAAGACGAGCTTTTTTACGTCCATCATCTTTTTGGACATATACCCATCTGCAACCTATGGCCTTTTGACCTTCAGGGAGATGTTGTAGATATGTAATTACGCCTCTTTTAATGAGCATAGCCCATTCTTTCTTTTCGGCGTTGATCCAGTCTATTTGTTCGTTGACTGGTAGACGAAATATTTCATGATGATGTTCAGGAACAGCAGTATTTGCTGTATTTTGAAAAGGGATGGTGCAAGATAATAATTGATTAATTGTAAATCGATCCAATCTAGTTCGCCTGTCGATTTGTTCAATTTCGACTGGATTTTTATCACCATAAACGCTATCAGGTCTATTTACAGGTATTCTGTTTCTCCTTGGTCTTGATGGACCTGGAGACGGTGATCTTTCTCCGAATAATTCCCTTTCAATTTCATCTTGATCATCATTATCTGATACACTATCTGAATCCTCAATAGGTTCTGTTTCACTATTGGAACTTTCTGATTCAGTTTCTGATTCATTATCAGAAATGTGTGACGTATTATCAGATTCTTGAGGTATTTCTGGCATGAGATCCTCAAACTCATCTTCTGGATTTATGAATGTAGGGTTTTGATCAACATTTTTACACTTTGGAAATTTCGTTTCATCAAAGATTGCTGTTGTTGCCATGAATATAGAATTATTTTCTGGATTCATAAATTTAAACCCTTTCATTCCTTTTTTGTATCCTAGAAAGATCATCATCTTCGATCTAGCTTCAAGCTTATCTTGTCTCCGTTGCATAGGAGTATATACAAAAGCTTGGCATCCAAACACTCGTAATTCCGATACATTCGGTTTCTTATTTTCTATAAGAAAATATGGTGTCTGCCATTTATTACGAGCTATGGGAGTCCTATTGTATAGATATACTGCGTGTTCAAGCGCAAATTCCCACCATGATTGTGGTAAGCAAGCATCGAATCTAAGGGATTGTGACTTTTCCCATATAGTACGATTCATTCTTTCTGCTCTGCCATTTTGTTGTGATGTATATGGGATGGATTTTTGAATTTCAATGCCAATATCTTTGAGATAATTTTCGCATTTCGTAAATTCACTTCCCCCATCGAATCGCCAAGATTTAGGTGTTTTTCCATATTTGTTATTTAATAAGGCAATGAATTGTTTCAAAGAAGATTCTGTCTCGGATTTCTTCTTTAATAAACCTATCCAAAGATGACCTGAAAAATCATCGATAAATGTCACAAAATATTTGTATTTGTGATATGAAATCATCGAGATTTCTTTGAGATCTGAATGTATCAAATCAAAAGGAGCAATTGCTCGACTTTGTGATTCTGGAAATGATTTACTGCGCATTTTTCCTTTAGCGCAACCTGAACAAATTCGTTTTTGTTTTGGGACTTTGACGTCAGGAAATCCTTCTAGATGAATTTTTCCTTTTCTGATAACTTCGTCCTGTGGATGTCCCATACGTTTATGCCAAATATTAAAATCTGGATTTTTTGTCACAACGTTTATTGATTCTGTATGAATTTCAGAATCTAACCAATAAATGGTTTGACCTTCTTCATGTGGTGAGAAACGTATAGTTGTTAATTGATATTTTAAATCAATATGATGTTTATTTCCTGATAAAACATATCCTTGATTAAGGAACGTTCCCATGGACAACAATCTTGTATCCATATCAGGAATATAAAAGACGGTCCTGATTAATTTGATTTTTGATTTTCCATCAATGAAAATTTTAATCATTACAGCACCAACGCCTAGAATTTGAAGGGTTTTCCCTTTAGCAGCGGTTTGTACAAACCTTTTATCGATCAGTGATCGATAATATAAGAAATCATTTCTTTCATGTGTAAAGTGCAAAGATGCTCCTGAATCCAAGATCCAAGATGTGTCGTTATTCTTACATTTCACACAGTTATTACAGTGAGAAAAATAATGCATATATTCTCTATATACATTTACACTACCATGTCGCTGTTTATTGTTAAGATCGATGCTCTCAACGCAATTCGTTCAACAGTGGCAAGCAGAGTCTCGGTCTGCTCCCAGCCTACTGGACAGGTTCTGGACACTAAGTCAAACGATGACAAAGGTCAAATAAACGACGAGCTCAAAGAGATGAGAGCGAGGAGTATTCGTTCAGAAGTTGAGAGAAGAATTCGATTAAGTTGGAACTGGAGTCTAGCTACTTTACAAGAAGGTTTATATACATAAAAGAACAAGAGAAATATAAAAGGAAATGTACAGCTAAATACCTAAGAAAGGAAATGTGAAGGTAAAGTAGCTAAAGGAGATGAGCGTCCATGAAACGCATAACAATGATTATATAATAAAGTAAGTCCGTCGACGAAAGGGAAAGAAATTGTAACATTACCCCCTTCGTATGCAAGAAGTCACCGACTTCTTAACCTGTTCCCCAACCATGGTTTCCACCATTTGTCCACCCATGATCCCTTCGCGATTTCAACCATTCGGCGATGGTGTTGACATCATGGTTAGCGGTTTCGAACCGCCATTGCAACGTCCTTGTGATATAGTCGAGCTGGACCGTTTGTTCAAGGATCGCATCGCGTTCTTCATCCGTGATGGTGTGAGGGTCAGTGGTGAGGGCGGTGTTGAGCATGGCATCGAGGGGTCCGGCAAAAAGCTGATAGTCAACGATGAAGGTGGCGAGGGCTTCCTGAGCCCGAAGAAGGGTGGCGTTGGGGATCCTGGCGAGAGGTGGTGTGGGTGGAGCGGGTAAAGGTGCTTCTTCTTCAATAACAAGGTCCGCGAGCTCATCTGGATGTTGGTGGAGGTCGGCGACGGTGGACGAAGGGGAGGCAGGCCAATTCGGGAAAAGATAATCGTCGATGGTGGTGGTGACGGTGACGAAGACCTCAATAGGGAGGTCATGGGCGGTGGCGACGAACGGGGAAGCAGCGGCGAGAGAAGGATCATAACAATGGCCACAGGCTGTGACCAAGAGCGCGAAGGCGAAAGCGACGAGGTAGGCGATGACGACGATAGCGGACATGTTGTATCGATAAGATGGGGGTGTTAGACCATTGAGTGTGGTTTAAATATCCCAAATCTCATCGTCGGAGTCCAAAGCTAAGATCTCTTCGATCTCAGGTTCCCTGGTTCTGAGAAAGTTCTCACGAGAGTTCCTAGCTGCTTCTTCTTGTTCTGATCGGGTTCTTGCATCGTCAGGGTGTGGAATACGGATTTGTTCAGGGTGTGTATGTTGTGTGACACGTATTTCTGGATTGTTCA
The DNA here is from genome assembly GCA_023014435.1 of Amanita fuliginea. Lineage (NCBI taxonomy): Eukaryota > Fungi > Basidiomycota > Agaricomycetes > Agaricales > Amanitaceae > Amanita > Amanita fuliginea. Next base: position 2,274,453 of record JAEBUQ010000005.1, read on the forward strand.
TACTAGCCTGTATTGCCTGGTTCAGAAGATCGTAATATCGTTCGGTTGCAAGTGTTATTTCCATTTGCGCTTGTGTGTGGTTAAAATTTTCACTTCCCCTTATGTTCATTCGTCGTTCATATTGCCATTGTTCCGCGGAAATGTCTCTGCTAAGCTGGATAATCCATTGTAAAGCTTCTGATAATTCAGGGAAGGTTCGTCGTAACCAAACTCTGTGATAAACGTTGTCATATTGAAAACAAGGGTGAACTGATGCTGGAAGGTAATGTGATTCGGCTTCCTGAAACGTGGGTAACTCCCCTAGATCAAAAGAGAGACGATGATACTGGGGAAGGTACTTTGATAAAGCATTATATGGGATCTCTGTATGGCCTTGTGGATGCGTTCGTTTGTGAGGAGGTAATCGTGATACTTTAGGCGGTTTTGACATCATTGGGACGTATTTCAGTTTCTGATATATAGAGAGTGTTCGTTTGGAAGGGTGTTTAAAGGCAGGAACGAACATCTGCGTGACAGAGTATCTGGTTTTGACAGTAGGAGTGTATCGTCCAACAGTTCTGCAAAATCTCTTGACATAGCGGATATTATGTTTTAATTGGAGGTTGGTGCGATAATAAGTCATAGTGTTGATTGCTTCAAAGATTTCTTCTGTTTTTATATTCTACCAAAATATCCGCAGCATTGCCCAGATGTCGTTCTGGTTCCCAGGTATTGTCATTTGCTCCATAGCCTTTCCATTTGACTAAATATTGATAACCGGCTCTGCGTTTTCGATGTCCAAGGATAGCCTCGATCTCAAACTCTTCTTGTCCCTTAACCATATCGGGAGGTGGCATAGTGAAATTCGGGCCGTGCATTGAGGTTTCCTTATATGGAGTGAGGAGCGATGCATGAAACACAGGGTGAATGCGCCATTGTTTCGGTAATTTCAATTTGTAAGTAACTGGTCCCATGACTTGTTCAACCTGGAAGGGTCCTTCCCGTTTTGGTGCTAACTTTCTTGATTGATATGGAATGTGGAGATTCTTGTTTTCGAGCCAGACTTTGTCACCCTTTTCGAATCTGATTGACTTGTCTCTGTATCTATGAGTGACCATTTGTCTAGCTAGTTCGTGAGCAGCTAGGGCTTCTTCTCTAGCTTTTCGGAGCATCAGAAGTCGTTCTTCTGCTGCTGGTGCGGTCATCTTGATTGCTGCTGTAGGGATAGCGATTGGATCTGATCCGTACATAAGTTGAAATGGTGATGTCTTTATTGTGTCGTGATATCGATTATTATGTGCAAATTCAGCGATGGGTAATAGTGGTTTCCATTTATGAGGTTCATTTGCGCAGAACATTCGAAGATAAATTTCGAGTTCTTGATTTACACGTTCAGTTTCTCCATCTGTCTGAGGATGGTAGGCTGTGCTCATTCTATGGTCGATTCCTAGAGCTTTTCGTATTTCTTGAAATACTTTGGCGGAGAATTGCGGTCCTCTATCCGAGATTAAGATGTCAGGGAGTCCAAAGCGTTTGAATATTTCAGAGATATAGAGGTCTGCAGTTCCTAAGGCGTCGATCGTCTTATTGCAAGGCGTAAAAATTACCCCCTTCGTAAGGCCATGGTCCACCGTGACCAGAATGGAGTCATAACCGTCAGATATAGGAAGATCGGTGATAAAATCCAGTGTGACTTGTTGAAATGGCCGAGTAGCTTTTGATGGAATAGGGATTAATGCCGGTGAATTTGGGTGGGTATTGACTTTCATCTGTTGGCAAAGTGCACAACCTTCAACCCATTCTTTGACATGTCTATACATTCCAGGCCACCAATAATCACGTTTCAAAAGTGCTAGTGTTTTCAATCGTCCAGGGTGTCCTGAAGATAATGCTTCATGTATCTCCTTAATTAATCGAGTGCGCAACTCAATTCGATCAGGCACATAGATCTTGCCCAAGTAATAAACGATACCATGAGTGTATGTCCAGTCTTGTAGTTTGGATTTAATTGGTGGTGCCCTTTGCTTAGTGATAACTTCAATAAGGATGCGTCCAAAATCGTCGTTTGCCATGTATTTCTTTAATTCGCTGGCAAGATCATCATTGATTAGTCGAATAAATCGGTCATTCAGCAAAACCGTGACCGTAGTTTGTTCCTCATCATTTCCCATATGATCTGGCCGTCTGGATAATGCATCTGCTTCGAACATTTTTGTGCCAGGTATATGTTCAATACGAAGATCATATTCAGATAGTAATGATGACCACCGAGCTTGTCGAGGTGTTAAGCGTTGAGCAGTTCGATAGTAGGACAAGTTCTTGTGATCACAATGGACAATGATCGTGTGAGGAGAACCATGTAATAGATGGCGCCATACTGCAAGTCCCTTGATGATTGCAAGCAGTTCTCTGTCATAAATTTGATAATTCTGCTCCGTTGGTGTTAACGCATGGGATATAAATCCACACGGATGGAGTGCTCCAGATTCATCAGCCTGTTTCAGTACCGCTCCAATTGCTTTATTGGAGGCGTCGGTTTGAAGGATGAATGGTTTTGCAGGATTTGGCATTAACAATACTGGCATAGAGGCGAACCGTTGCTTTAGGGTGTCAAAGGCAAGTTGGCGCTCATTATTCCAGTCAAATGGTTCCGTTTTCTTGGTTAGATCTGTGAGTGGTTTTGCGATTGCTGCAAAGTTTCCAATAAAACGTCTGTAAAAGTTTCCAAAACCTAGGAATGATCGGACTTGTTTAACCGTTGATGGTACTGGCCAATCAGCTATTCCTGCGAGTTTGATAGGATCCATTCGTATTTTTCCGGGTGAGATGATCATGCCCAAAAATTCAACTTCTTGAACAGCAAATTTACATTTTTCTAATTTCAGGAACAGATCGTTCTCTTCTAATCGATCGAGAACCCTTTTTGTTCGTTCTTCTAGTTCGTTCAAATTCTGAGAACATATCAAGATGTCGTCCATGTAGATAATGAGCCATCCTTCATTAATCATGTCTCTGAAGTATTCGTTCATCATAGTTTGGAATGTGGATGGCGAATTGCATAAACCGAAGAACATAACAGTTGGTTCGTATAATCCTCTGTTGGTAATGAAAGCAGCTTTCCATTCGTCCCCTTTCTTGATCCTGACGTTATTATATCCCCATCGGAGGTCTAATTTGGTGAAATATTGTGCACCAGCGAGTTTTGTAAGGAGGTCAGATACTAGGGGTAATGGGTATGCATTCTTGATTGTCCAATCGTTTAAATATCTATAATCTTGGCATGGCCGAAGCGCACCACTTTCCTTTTTTGAGACAAAGAAGAAGGGCGATGCTTGAGGAGATTTCGACGGTTTGATGTAGCCTTTAGCTAGCTGTTCTTCAATCCATTCGTCCAGCGTCGACTGTTCTTTGATTGATAACGGATAGATTTTGCTAACTTTAGGACTAAAACCGGTTTTCAAATCGATAGCGTGATCCCAAGTTCTGGAAGTTGGGAATCGTTCTGATGCCTTTTTCTCAAAGACTGAGTGCCATTTCCCATATTCTGATGGTAATTCCGTTTTTTGTTCATCCTTTTTCAATTGATGTTCTAACGCTTGAGATGCTGACGTCTTAACTCTGATCCAGTAATCGTCTTCTCCCCATTGTTGATTGTCCAATGCCATTTGCCAGATAGTTCCTTCATTCCGTTGTTCATCGATGAGGTGTATCGTTTTATCTCTCCAATCAATAGTAGGATTGTTTTCTTCTAACCAAGGGATCCCCAAAATTAATCGTTGATCTCCTAATTTAGTGATTAGAAACCAGTTGCTGTATCGTTTTCCTCCAATCGAATATTGAATATGGACTCGATGTGTGATTATTCCATTAGTGTTAACCGTTCCATCTGCGTTTCTGACTTTGATTGGTTTTCGCAATTTTTCTTTTGATAACTTGGTGGTTACTTCTTCGTCAATAAAATTCCCTTCTGCTCCACAATCGATTAGAGCCGAAGTTTCAGCGGGTAAATCGGACGTCTCCACAGAAATTGAAAGACGCTTGTCATTATTCGATCTTACTATTACAGAATCAAGCGCTAACTGTGAATGCCCATTTGTTATGGAAGTGCCAACCGCTGTATGACGCTTCCGGGTTAAAAACCCTCGTTCTCGAGTTCATTGAGAAGACCTTCTCGTTCATCGGCCTTCATCCCAGCAAGGATCGCTCTGATGCTTGCAACTGGGTCATTTTTCTTTTCCTTGGGCGCATCTTCAGGGATAGATCTGATCCCCTTATTCTGAAACGATGAGGAGGCCCTGAAGGAGGCGTTTGACGTGGTGTTTCGTTTGGGACAATTCCTTGAAACATGCCCCTGGTTTCCACATCTGAAACATTTTCCAGATTTCATGTATTCCTCCTTTTGTTCATCTGTCAAATGTCCAGTGGGCATCGCATTTACTGATCGGGTTGATCCGCCCCTATTGTTGGTGTTTCGGTTAAAATTGGAGCGATTCCCTTGTCCTGGTTTTCTTCCAAGCGCTCGCATCATTTCCCAAGCGCCATGAAGCTGTTCTGCCTTTTCATACGCTTCTTTCATGGATAGAACGTTTGCTTCAAGTATCTTTGTAGCAATACTTTCGGGAAGTCCTTTGACAAAGGCCTGGAGCTGCGCAGTAGTTCCTTTCAATCCTGAAGTACCGATTTCCATACAAAATTTTCTGATATATTCAGGGACTGAAACGTCGCCCCCTACTCTAAGATTGGCTAAATTGTTCAGCGCTCTGAGAGCGCTATTAACTTCACCCCAATCGGCTAAGAAACGTTTCTTGAATTCTGCCCAATTCGTCCAAGTAAGGGTTGTTTCTTCTTCATCGTCCAATTCATCCTTTATCAGGACTTTCCAATCATCGAGTTCCTGCCCAAGACAGGCAAGAGTAAATCGAATCTGCTTCTGTGCTTTGTTTTTATAGTTATCATCATTCAAAACAAAGTAATCTTCAAGACTTCCAATGAAAGCCTTCGCTTCGGTTCGTTTTCCTGTAAAAACGCGCATAGGCTGCGGTTTGATATCTCCTTTAGAGGCAGGTGCTGCTACGTCGGATGCCATCTTTTCTGTTTCTTCTTTCGGATCTGTAGGTTCTCCTGTTTCGTCTTTCTTCTTCCCTGATTCTGGATCTCCAAATAGACTTTGTTCGATCTGTTTCTGTTCTAGGAAGTCTCTCCAAGGCTGTATCCCTTTGTCTTGAAGTGCGTATCTATCCTGTGGTGGTGCTCCAGAGAGACTGATGAATTCGTTCCACCAGGAGGATTCTGGTTCTTCAGTGGGTGGATAAAATAGAGAATAAAAGTCCTCTTCTAGATCTTCGTTGATCCACTCAATCCAAACGTTATCTGGGAAGACTTCCTTTCTGTTTCCTTCAATATAATCACCTTCAAAGAGGGATGCTGGTACTGGTTCGTTCTTCTTTTTAGTTCCTGAGCGAAAAAACCACCCTGTTCCTGTAGTTGACGGAAAAACTTCTCGTTGATCTAGATAATACTTTCGTCTGAAACGGGCAGAGCCGTTCGGGGGTCTGAGGTTCGAGGTTCTGGTATCAATGGTGTCTGGCTAGTGTAGAAACACTGAGCGGTTCTGTGAGTTCCAACTTGTGTTAAGATCGATGCTCTCAACGCAATTCGTTCAACAGTGGCAAGCAGAGTCTCGGTCTGCTCCCAGCCTACTGGACAGGTTCTGGACACTAAGTCAAACGATGACAAAGGTCAAATAAACGACGAGCTCAAAGAGATGAGAGCGAGGAGTATTCGTTCAGAAGTTGAGAGAAGAATTCGATTAAGTTGGAACTGGAGTCTAGCTACTTTACAAGAAGGTTTATATACATAAAAGAACAAGAGAAATATAAAAGGAAATGTACAGCTAAATACCTAAGAAAGGAAATGTGAAGGTAAAGTAGCTAAAGGAGATGAGCGTCCATGAAACGCATAACGATGATTATATAATAAAGTAAGTCCGTCGACGAAAGGGAAAGAAATTGTAACATTTATAGCCATCAGTAGATTTTCTCGTAATAATTGAATGACTCAACTCGTCTCCAAGACTAACGGTGTCATCTTCGTCAAAAAGAGGATCGTCAAACGGATCATTTGAGATGTCATATTCTTTTTCGCCCTGGTTACCAGAATGTAAAATTTCTGCGGTATCAAAATCCATGGAAACGATTTGATCGTCTGTTTTGGATTTTTTAGGAGGGGGGCTAAAAGATATTTCATCTTTTGTAACAGTGTCTAAAATTTTCAACGTTTCCGTTGTTGGTATAGCACCGATCCGTTCGGCTAAAGATCTAGTTTCATTAGACCTTTTCCATATGCCGTTACGAGACTGTGATTGCCCTGTATATCGGGCAGCGGATGGAAACATCCTTGATTGTACATTTCGTGCTGCAATAGATAGTACTGGAGATACGATCTCAACAGCATGATTTGATTCCCGATCTGATTCAGGAGTAACGTCTGCTTCTTGGGCGCGTTTCTTTCCCTTGCCTCTAAAACCTTTTCGAGAGCGAGGTCTTTGCTCCTTAGGTTCATCAACGTTCTGTTGTTGCTGATTATCTCCGTCCTTCTTTTGATTATTCCATGACGCATCTTTTTCCTTACGTTTGACTCCGCTAATCTTATTTGCTTTGTCTTTTGAACCATGATGTTGGTTCATAGCGTATCGTCAACGATATTCGGAAATGATTGAATCGGATATAGTGTCGAATGTGAATTTTTCAGATCCGTACATCTGAAACATGACAGTAGATATCGCTGTCCATTCTTTTGGAAGCGCTTTAGCAAGTGTGAGAGCCTGAATGAAATCGGGGATTTTGACATTGTCTTCTTTTAGCTGTGAGAAAAATGATCCAAGTTTTTCTATCTCAGGAACAGGATCTTTTCCAGAAAGTTGGAAAGTAACGGCTTTCTGGAATCGATCAAAGATGGAGGCTGGGGAAGATTTTTTGTGTAAGTCGGCGAGTGATTTCCAGGCTGTCGGTAGATTATCTTCTGTTGCTATGTGACGTCGGACAGAATCGGAAACTTTGAGTCTAAGCGCTCCGAGACCAGCATCATTAAGTTTTTGCCATTCCCTTTTTTCTTTTCTATATTCGGTAGCGGCAGTAACAGCAGCAGAGGTAGTGCCTTCTGCAGGAGGAGATGGTTCGACGAATGATCCATTGATGATGGCCCAAGATCCGATATGTAAAAGATAAGACTTCATTATTTCAGCCCAGATACGGTAATCAACGCCTGCAAAGGTATTGATAGAATCAATTCCAGTAGAGATTTTCGATGACATGTTTAGTGTTTCTGTGACTGTAAAATCATTTTTTAGTAATTTTGAAAAAATATTTCAAAAAGAAAAAAAATTTTAATTGTCGTTGGACACATCCTTGAGATATGTGTTGTCATCGTGTAGATCAATGACGGGCTTTTCGGGGCCCATAACCTGTTGAGCAGCAATCGGACATCCTTAAGATGCCAATTGTCCCAGTGGTCGTCACTGTCTTGAACGATGAGCTCATATGTCCGTTAGACATAGAGTCATTGATTCATGATGACAAAAGTATTGTATCACTGTCATAGACAGTGACCAGACACCTCTCCAGGTGTTTTTGAGTATTGTATCATTGTCAACGACAATGACCAGAGACCTCTCCAGGTCTTTTACTCTCATAGAGAGGAGATACTCACATGCTGGAAAGCAAGAAAGAGCAACTAACTATTTATTGAGATACGAGCTTTTTTATATACACTTCTAGTGTTGTGCTACGGTATTGTAAATAAACATGTACAAATAAAATAATAAAATGTTCGTTTAACAGTGGATGTTGAGACGACCGTCGATCTCTCGTCGGATGGAAGGAGGGAATTCCTTTCTCCTGGCCATTCCTTCAACGTCGGGTTCCCTCGACAAATCATCCAACGGGAGAAACCCTGAAGCAGTGGCTTCTCTGACTGCCCATCGTTGAGCAACAGATCTCTGGTTGAGAGGCACCTTCGATGCCTCTCTTGCCATTTGCATGGGCTTGCCATTCATCCAGTACCATTTCTTGGTGGATGAATGTTTCGCCCAGAGATGCATAGCATCTCCTTCCCAATACGAGCTTGCCTTGACGCAGACGTGCCCGAATATTCCCAGCCTGTAGAACTGGCTAATGCTTCCCATTCTGAAGGAAGCAGGTTCCCCGATGAGGGAGTCTCGGTGTCCCGGAGGGAATTGCCCGTTCTTGGTCCTCCTGGTGCCTGCGGGCGGCTCGTATTTCCCTGGTTGAGACGAGGCACCCTCGATCCTTGCGGAGAGGGGAGCCTCGTCTATCATCATTCTAGAGGAGGAAGACGGGTCTTCCCCTTCTACACAGTGCATTCCACGGGCGTGCTCACGTCTTGACTCGTTGAGCGCGGTTCTGAGCCCCTCCTCATCGCCTGACAGGGAAGGGGCAGCCGAATTGACTTCGCATTCGCTGTCGAAGTCCGAGTCCGTCTCGTACATCGTCCTCCTTGCTTTCCCTTTTGTAGAAAGGGGAGGAACGGAAGTGGACGGGAGGAGGGTGGTTGTAGGACCTTCCTCAATGGGCGTCAGAGCCACGGGAGAGATTTGGTGACGAGGTGCAGCGGAGCGGCGAGCTCTGATGGGAGAGCTTTCTCGTTTTCGTTTATTTCGATGCTCGTCTGGGCGAGCCTCTTCCCCGCCGGCGTGAGCCAGCCCTGAGGACTTTTTGTTCCTCGATGTTCGAGACATCTCGTCGATTTTCTTTTCGAAGTTCTCTTTTTCTTGTGAGAGTTGAGAGACTCTCTGTTGATATTTATCGAGCTCTTCCTCGAGCTCCGAAATTCGTCTCTCGCTCCTCCGGAGACCAGCGTCGTACGCGTTGTCTAGTTCTTCCTGCATCTCGTTGTGGAGAACTTTCCGCCAGTGTTTCTTTTGTTTTTCTAGGAAGATGGCAAATGAGCCACCTTGTGTTGTTTCAACGACGTGTTTCGAGAATTTTGCGCAGTCTGCGCATCGTTTTGGATGGAGAGGCAGGTGTGTCTCTTGATGTATTTCCCAGTCCAGGACCAGTTTATTTAAAATTGACGCCACATCATATTCGTCGAGAGGAGATGGGGATCTCCTCGAGTGTTTGGAACCTTGTCAGTTCGATTTCCTTTCGTGAGGAGAGGCACTCTGCTCCTCTCTCCTCGAGTCTCGACGGTCGTGTTGTTCAGCCGACATGTTTTGCAGTTAAGTTTCGTGAGAAATAATTTTCTGTTTTTGTTGTCGGGGTTGGAAATTTTCCCGGGAAACTCCACTGGCCAATGAGCCGTTTCACTGCCACAAAGCGTGTTTTACACACGACGTAAATCCGAGGGTGTTTTCACACCCTCAAGCTCTAGATATTGATCTAGAGCTTCAAGTTCGTTTACAATTTCCAGAGGTTCCCAAGTGGAATCTCCTAATTCCCAACGTACCTTGAATAATAATTTAGGAGACCATCGATGGTCTTCTATCGATTGAACAACCCATTCTTGTTCCGGGTCATTCCCAATATCATAGTGGACTCGAGTTTCCCTCTTGGGAAACTTCTTTGAGTCGTTTTCAACGACTGGTTTAAGGACTTTTTCGTGGAAGATGTCATGGATGTGTCTCGCTTTTAGGTCCGGCGGTAGATCGATCTTGTATGTGGATCAGTCTGGAAAAGTTTCCAGGACCTTGTAAGGTCCTATGTACTTTGGGCAAAGTTTTCGGGCTCGTCCCTTGGGAAGGTTGATGTTTTCCGTTGATAGGAATACTAAATCTCCTTCTTGGAAGATTTGCCCTTCCCAACGATGTTTATTCGCCATTACCGCTTGACGCGTGCGTTGAGCGGTTAATTTATCAAACGTTTTATCGAGAACATCCCCGATTTTCTCAATGAATTGTTTTACTCCCGTGTGCGACGCCTCATGGTCAATTCCTAGGATCATTTTGGGCATCCATCCATAATTCGATTCGAATGGGGAGTAGCCAGTGGACTCGCTGGTTGCTGAGTTCATTGCGAACTCGACCATGGGCAGTTGCGACTTCCAATTGTCTTGGTAGTCATTTACCAATGATCTCAGTATCTGAGACATCGTCTGGATGGCTCTTTCTGAAGAGCCATCAGTCTGTGGGTGGTAAGATGACGACATCAATAGTCGTTGCCCCAAAATTTTGCTGAGTTCACTCCAGAACGTAGAAGTGAACTTTGTATCCCTGTCGGATACAATAGACTCCGGTACGCCATGGAGTCTGACGATTTCCTTGACGAACAGTTCCGCTATTCCCTTGGCTGATACGTTCGTTCGGGTAGGAAGTAGGTGAACCATGGCAGTCATCCTGCAGATAACTAGAAGGACATAGTTTGATCCTTCTACTTCCATGAATGGTCCGACAAAATCCATTCCTATACTTTCCCAAGGTCTCATAGGGATTGGCATAGTGTGGAGCCATCCCGGTGTCCTTTGTTGCGAGACCTTCGTCGTTTGGCATTTTCCACAGGATTTACAGAAATCCTCTACGTCCGCAGCGATATTGGGCCACCAGAACCAACGCCGGATATAGCCTAGCGTTTTACGCATTCCCAAGTGGCCCAAAGTAATGTGGCAGGCTTCGATTATGACGCCTTTAATGCTCTTACCTTCGAGTAGTCCATTAGGAACGCAGACTACTCTCTGTCCGATCCTGTTGGTGGTCCAAAGGATCCCTTTCTTTAGATCGAATCTTTCGAATCGATCTACATGTTTCCAAATTTCCGCGAAAAACTTGTCATTGACATATTCCTTTGGAATACAGTTCAATACAACTTTCAGGGAATTGTCTTCAAGATCGAGTTTAGGAACCTTAAGTTGTTCGTGTTCCTTGTTATGAATCAACTCTCTAGACTCGATTTCTCGAGTCTCTACTCTATCTTGAATTGGATTTCCTTCTGATTCTATAATTGCTAGACAGGAATGAGATTGATTTAGCTCATCTCGCCTATTTAGAGAAAGGTCTTCTCCTTCCGGGTCCAGTCTCGAGTCAGCGTTGACATACGTTGCGATGTCATGGATCTCGTTGGGTTCATCGTTGGCATAGTAGCGTGATAGACTATCCGCTACTTTATTCTTTTCTCCTTTGAGATATTTCATCTCAAAGTTGAACCGAGATAGGTATTCCCACCATCTCATGCGTCTTTGAGATCCGGTTTGGGTCTCTTTGAAGAAAGTTAATGCCTGGTGATCCGTAACTACTGTAAATCGAAGGCCCAGTAGTTTATCCTCCCATCGTAGTAGAGCTTCTAGGATACCTAGAAGTTCTTGTTCCCAAGTACAATAATTCATCTGTGCTGAGGTGAATTTGCGGGATATAAATCCTGCGGGTTTGCAAGTATCCCAAGTGAGCCCTTGCCCATACCAGGCACCTATTCCACTAGCAGAAGCATCCGTTATGACCCAAATAGGGACGTCAAGGTCCTTATTTATTGGTTTACAGACTGGGGCTTTAGCTACCAGTCTTTTTAGTTCGCGGAAGCAGTTTTCGTGGTAGCCCGTCCAAACGAACTCCCGATTGTTGCTGCACATTCCAGTCAACGGAGCGGTGAGCTCTGTGACATTTGGCAGGAATTGAGACAAATATTGTATTACTCCATTGAACCTGAGAACGTCCGTGTAGTCTCTGGGCATTCTCCAGTTTAGAATCTTATCGATTTTTGAAGGGTCAATATGAATTCCTTCGTCATCAATGATGAATCCTAGACAATCCATCTTGGTAGACAGTATGTCTATTTTTTTGAGATTACGGCTCAGATAGAGCTTTAGTTTGTGTAATCTGTCAAAAGTCATCTTCAGATGACTTAAGTGTTCCTCTAAAGTATTTGAGTACACAAAGATGTCATCTTGATAGCAGTGCAGAAAGACTGCTATCATATCTGCAAAGGAGACGTTCATGAGTCTCTGAAATGTCGGAGGCCCGTTCTTGTCTCCTTGTTGCATAACACGGCTGATCATGTTGCTGTATATGGTTGCAAATACCGAGCGTTGTTCGTGCTCAGGTAGAATGCGTATTTGTTCATACGCATCTGAGAGATTGATTTTTGTCCTAAATCGAGCTCTGGCTAGATCATTCCTAATCGTCTCTTGATCTGGCATTGGTGTGACATCCGCTAGGGTGTTGTCATTTCGCTGCCTTGCGTCGATGACGGTTCTTATTTTCCCGTCCCGTTTGATTACGATTAATAGAGGCACCGATGAAGGAAGGCTGGTCCTTTCCCACCATCCAGCCTCTAGATAGCGATCAACCTTCGCTTTGAGCTCATCTCTGAGCAGTTCAGGGCATTTGGGTGCCCTATGATTTATCTTGAGATTCGGGTTTATTAACGGAATCTCATGATTTATTTCCCTTAAAGGTGGTAACTCTGGTTTTTCGGGAATGAATAAGTCTTGGATTTTATCAATCCATTCTTGGCGCAATTTTAAACGCTCCTCCATGTTAATGGAGGTGGTACCTCCCACTCGTGCGCCAGCTAGAGATAGAGGGTTGTCGTTTTCTAGTCAATGAGAACGTTTATCAGGCTTAAATTTGCCCTTAACGTTCTCTTTGGGTTTGATGGGTTCTCTAGAGAACCCTTTCGAAGGCGGTATTGTGCTGCCTGATCCTTCCCCTTCTTTGTTGAGAGGAATCGAAAATTCCCCTTCACGTACTGGGAACCATTTGTCTCCCAGTTTGAAGGAGCCGCTACCCGCGTAGTTCAGCAACACGTTATGTTCTTTTAGGAACGGCGTTCCTAATATGACCTGGTACCTATCCAGGTTTACTATGTCAAAGTAGCGATTTTGTTTTAAATCGCCTACTTTTAGTTCAGCTCTCGCTCCGTAATTAATAGCGGATCGTGAGCCAGAAGTTGCCATTTGCAACTTGATCGGTTTCTTAAGTTGGAACATATCCAACTTATTGACGGTAGCGAAATTTGCTGAAATCATATCCAGCGTACTTCCACCGTCAAGGAGTACATGCGCTTTCTGTCCATTGATGCGCATGTATCCCTCAATTACTCCTAAGCGCTTGAAATCACACTTTGGACCGTCTTTGACGTGGTTCTGGACCATGTCCTTCGTTGATCTGAGTCGGTAAGCGACTTGATCGCCGGTCTCAGTTATTTTTGAGGAGGTTGGATATTCCTCCAAATCTTCTTCTAGAAGTCGCATTGCTGCAATTTCTAATCCATCGTCTCTAGACTCGTCATCCGAGTCTATCGATTCATCTATTCTGATGCAAGCGCACCAGTCTTCTAGGGACAACTCGTCATTGTCTCTGTCATCTCCAGAGATGCCTTCTTGCTGCATCTCATGTGCTTCTTCCGCGGAAGCATATTGTCCTTCCTCTTCTGAAGTTCCTTCAGCGTCCGCGGCATTTGCAGCACCTTCGTTGCATCCCTCATGCTCGGAAGTTTCAACATTAGCAGATTTCCTGGGTCTGCTGTTCTTCGGACAATTTGAGCTTATATGTCCCTTTTGATTACAAATAAAACACTCGATCTGTTTTGAGTCGTTATTATTTTGCCTTTGGAAGGCGCCTTTCTCCGGAGCCTTAAAGTTTGTCTGTTTCTTAGACGAACCTTTAGATGTGAGGGGTTTATTTCCTGACATCTTCGCGTTAGAGCGCCTTTGGCGTTCGCGCTCTTCCCAAGTCTCATAGAATTGAGCTTCCTCTATGAACTTAGCCACTTCGAAAATAGCATTGAGGTTGCTATTTTCCGGGTTGTAGCCGTGTCTAACGACCTTGGTCGATATTTCCGGCTTAAGCGCGGCGAGGAATCTCCTTGCCATGTCGTATTCAGAAGGGTTCTGGATCATTTGTTGGCTTAAACACTCCAGGTCCTTCTTAAGTTCGGTCACAGACCGTCCTTTCTGAGAAAGACGGTCAAATTTCATAGCAGCGTCTCGTGACGAGGCGTCCCTAATGAAGTATCTTTTGAGGGCTACCATAGAGTCCTCGAAATTCCAACTGCGATCAGCGTTTGAGTTGATCGTGTGTTGGTACCACTTTAGGGCTTTCCCTTTCAGAATTTGCCCTAGGAATCTGACTCTGAATAGATCAGCTTCAGGTTTTAGCAACGAATAGATGCTAAGAAAATTGAGAAGTTCCCTCGTAAATTTGAGGAACTCGTCGATAGTCTCTCCTCCTTCATACTCAGGAGGGGATAATTTAACCCCGAGTTTCCCAAGGTTAATGGGTTCGACCATAGAATCGTACGCCGATTCTGCTTCCTTGATTTCCTTTCGGACCATTTCGTCTGTCCTTTCCGACGTTTTGTCAGAATGGGTAAGAGGATTTGCGGTTAGCGATCCTCTGCCCAAGTTACTTATGGAGAAGCTTGGTCTAGGGCCTCTCCAGCTTTTGTGTGTGTTGTTAGGAGGTGCAGTTCTCTCCTCTCTAACATCTCTATCCCCTTCTCTGAACCTTGTCCTTCGGGGAGGTATGGTTATTTCAGGACTAGAACGATCCTTGTTACTAGTCCTATAGACAGGAATCGAGTTAGATCCTGTTAAAAATCGAGGTCTCTCTGAAACCTCTAGTGATGCCCCATGGGTTTGGGCAGATCCCCGAAATGGGTTCATTCGAAGAAATAGAGTTTCTGGAGGGACTCCATTTCTGACTTCTGCGATGACCGCATTTCGTGCGCTAGCGGTCATTCTCGTTTCATAATTAGACGAGGTTTCGTTATGTCCTCGTCTATTCATTATATCAGATGATGCAATCATCATCTCTTGCTTCTTGAGTCCGATCAGAACCTCAAGTTGAGCTTCACTAATGGGCAGACTCTCAGTCTGCCTGTTATTATGAGACTGTCTCATTTCTGGGACGGTCTCCTCAGCGTATTCGTTCTCGCTGATGTAGTCAAGAGCTGAATCTTGACTGGCGGATCTGTAACCAAGCCCTTGGTTACGTCTAGACATTACTCGCTTGCGTGAGTCTGTACACCCTCGATATGAACGAGAAGAGTCCCTTTGTCCTTCTAGGAGTGAGGCGATACGTTCGAGATGACTATTAGTCCTCTCAGTCTTTTCTTCCAAACGATGGAAGCTATTGCTGATGCTTGCATGATTTCCTATCATGAGCATCTCTAGGTTTCGTTGTCCTTGGATTAATTGTCCTAGGACATTGGCAGTTTCGGGCGGTGTCATCTTTACATTGAATGTGCCCTGTCCGACCGATTTGGTCGATTGAGAGTTTCTGGTCAAATTCACCAGATCCTCTCTGATGGAGTCCTCATCTATTCGTTCGGACTCAAAGTCTAATGGAGAGATTGAATATTCAACCTCTCTTTCGTCAGTAGATTCCTCTCTGACGTTCTGAAACTTGACTGCCCTTTGGTCAAGTTTAACTGCGATTCAAAGGCGTTTGCTCAAGGAATCATTGAAGATTTTATCAGTGATAGAGGTAGTTACTACCTCAGTAGGGGCAGGAGCCGGTTTGGCTCCTCTAATTTGAGAGGTGCCTGGAGGTTGTCCAGTCCTGTCTATAGGAAGTTTCTGGCGGTCCACATGATGATGAGCTCGAGGCGCCACCCTTTCCATAGGAGATCGATTCAAATCGATCTCTGGTTTATTGGATTTTACTGCAACTGAGTACGGTATTCTTGGTGGCGATCTCGTCATTTTTGGTGACGGTCTCGCTGGTGAGGTTCCACTGGATACCTCTGTCGTTTTTCGACTGTTAGGTGAGGGCGACAGTTGTGCCCTAGGTTGAGAAGTGCTAGCACTTCTCTTGGTTACATTTTGGTCATCGGGAGGCTTTAGGTCTCCCGCCACACTCATACTTACAGAGCGTGGTATTATTACCGGGGAACTCTCCCGTGTCTTTGACGGGGAGCTCAAGAGGTCTTCCCGCCGTTTATACGTGGGTTTCCTCGGTGGACCGAAAGACATCGTTCAGACGTCTTTCTGGCTTAAAGTGCGTTTACACCACTTTGGAAGTGTAAAAAAGTGTAATGGTTTTTGGTTTATTACTTAATTCTCGCAGTGCGTCGTACACTGAACCAATTTATATTGGGTGTGCAACGCGGTGGCAAGAACAAAAAGTAAACTTGCTTATCTAATTATTTGGGCACGCAACATAAGGTCACGCACATCACTATATATATATAAAAAAGATAAAAATGCGTTCTATAAACGCACTAAACGAACAGTCCAATAGCAAGATGAGGGCTCCCCAGAGGAACGACACAGAGCCCTCACACTGGCCCACATGTATATAAGGAGGGCCTTATGCCCTCATTTCAATAACACAGTATCATCTCTGTTGCATTGTTAGTTGAGCCCTTTGCTCCTAAACACCTTCAAACAAACCCAAACAGTACTAAGTAAGTTTCCTGCTTACTAAGCCTCAGTCTGCGCTGCTGTCATAAGATTTTAACAGGTTATGGGCCCCGCTGGGATGAATGGCCTTGTCACTGGCATAGACATTTGTCATAACAAAGGTAAACAAGGAAGGTCATACATAGCATATATGCCTGTAGTACTGCTATTTGTACCTGTTTACTGATGTTTGTTCCTGCTAATGCACTACTCTTGGGCTATGACAGGAATAGTCTTCACTCCCTTTTTGGGTTGAGTGACCACCTTGGATGGTGTGACAATAATCACCAGTGTGACACACTCTACTAGTCCCCAGTTTTGCAATATCTGGGTTAATAATAGAAATGCTTCTTGATTGGTGGATCAATAAACCACTTGGTCTGGTGAACCAATTAAATCACTCAGGTTTAGGGCTGCCCCATGGCAGATAACAAGTTATGATGTCATAGTCTAGACTTGGAAAGGTTTCGCACCCCCCTATTGACCATGAATAATTAAGTGCTTATATCATTATATGAGTTTTTGTCTCATTTTTCACATCTATTTATAAAACTATTCTGTATAAGGGTTGTGCTGCTTGGACCTTGTTCCATGGTACACGCAGACCATCAATGGGCACTGATTAGCATCCCATTTAGAGTAGGAACACTTCTTAGCATCATAAATAGCTTAGTATCTAAATATAGCTAATGGATATTTTTAACTGGCTGTTGTTACGACCTAATGATTTTTACGGGATTTTTCCATATTTTTATCTATTTTCCTTGGGGCTCTATTGGCACTTCTCTGTGTATGGGCAACGACTCCCACCCCTAACGGGATACTCCGAGGGCTTAGATCAGCAAGTGGCTGTACCGCGGCATATGGGGTTATAAAGGTGAAGACTCTGGGTGAGTCCGGGTAGTTCTAGACGGTAGGCCTAGGTCTTGTAGCTGTGCATGCACAGCCTAGCAGCTGCGCAGTCTGTGTGCACAGACCAGGCGTTGGGGTATATAAGGAGGGTGTCTTGTAGGTACGAGTCTCTAAGACTCTAGATAGTTTCCTCCACACAGGTCACTAGTCTATTGTGTTTTCACTCTCAATCTATTTCTTTCATCTCTCACATGAGGCTTGTGGTTTGTTGGGTGTTCCTAACAGCTGTGGGGAACTATCAGGACTACCCCTTGGCGTGACGCCTCAAGGCCCCAACAGTAGACTAGAGAAGAGAGGAGATGGGAGTAGTGTTACGACCTTATGATTTTCTCTGGATTTTTCTATATTTTTATCTATTTTCCTTGGGGCTCTATCGACACTTCTCTGGATGTAGGCAACGACTCCCACCCCTAGTGGGATACTCCGAGGGCTTAGATCAGCAAGTGGCTGTACCGCGGCATATGGGGTTATAGGGGCTAAGACTCTGGGCGAGTCCGGGCAGTTCTAGATGGTAGGCGTAGGTCTTGTAGCAGCGCGTGTACAGCCTAGCGGCTGCGCAGTCTGTGCGCACAGACCAGGCGTTGGGGTATATAAGGAGGGTGTCTTGTAGGTACGAGTCTCTAAGACTCTAGATAGTTTCCTCTTACCAGGTCACTAGTCTACTGTGTTTTCGTTACTCTCTTCTATTTTATCATCTTTTCACGAGGCTTGTGGTTGTGGTGGGATCTGTCCTAACATAATCTAGAGTCTTTCAATTACACCCTTCATCGTTGCACACAGCGCCGGGCACGCCTTGCTCGTCGTCGCTCACAGCGTTGAACGGATCGTTTCATTTCTTATCACTCTCGACATTGACTAGGTGACACTGCGTCACGACTGACGTAGGGACCATTCTAGTCAACAAACAGGTGCTAGACGAGAGTTGGGGCGCACAGTAGTCGACCAGGCAGGGTCTTACTGGCACCAACACTAGTGCTTGCGGAATAGGTGGTGGAACTGTCGAAAACAATCAAGTGGCATGTTGTGTATCAAGGCACACAGTCTCAGAATACCAATTACGTATCGGGTCTTGTTACCTGAGCACGAGGACATCTGAGTGAAGAGCCGGGCACCACCCCATTTGGTCTTTTGACGGAATTAAATCGAAAATACAAGTGTGGGTGCGTTGTTGACCGCATTGTACTCTGACTACGCCGGGAAGGGTAGTCCGCGACGAAAAGACAACAGTCCTTGTCATCTGATGGGGATCTTAGGCAACAAAGGCCGCAATGAACGGACCGAGGTGCAAGTCAGGAGTGCTTGGCTCGATTGAAGATTTATTTTTGGAACAATGGTGCAATTGTTCAATTACGTTTTACCCTACGCCCAGGCGACACTAGAGGAGATCGGTCGGATCTTCGAAGCGGACTGGGCAGCAGCGATTGAGCCGGTGCAGTTAAGGCCGGCGGCATTCATTGGTGACCCAGTCATCAGGTGTCACGACAACCACGTTAGGTTATGGCGCAAACATCTGAAGGCGGTGGCGGCTTGCCAACAACAAAGGATCATTAACGAGCTCAAACTCAAGGAGGCGGAGCAGATCCGTGAGCAGGAAGAGGCTTGGCAAGCCCTTCTGGAACAACGGCGCCTGGATAAGGCATTACTCAGGGTGTGCCGAGACAAGGGGACCCTGGTGGGTCTTATTGAAAAAGCATACGGAGGACGGCCCGATAACGCAGTCGTCAAGGCAATTTTGGCGGTACCTTACAATAGGTATCTCCTCGTGGTGGAAGATGCGGCCCGAGCACTCAAGAAGTATCACATCGACGTGGCCGCAATAGATTATGAAGCAGGGGCGCGGACTCTGTATTTCAATGAAGGAATGCAGATGTCCCATAAGGACTGGAATGCGTTAATGCACACGCTTAATGGAAATATTAAAGGCACCTTCTTAGGGAAAGCACAAAGAAGAGAGGAGGCCGAACAGCGTTGTCGGGGACTTTGTTACGATCCATACATGCGCACGCGCACATCCAGAAAAGCCGGAGCAGGAACACCAACTCCATCTTTAGCAAACAGGATGACCTACGTTAACGATGTATTCCACGAGCTGGGAGAGGTGGAGTTAAAAAAACTATTGGAGGAATGTGGTGGCGACGAGACCCTCAGGGACCATGTCAAGAGATTAAACGCATGGAGGGAAAACATGCCATGTGGACGGGCGGTGATGCCTGGGCCAGCCGCGAAAGGAAAAGGAAAGGAGTACCCTTGGCGTGAGGATGGGCTGTGCTACATGGTGCTATTCAAACAAGAGTATCATGACAAGTACTGCTGGCCGCGGTGGCCGTGTGTTATGGATATTCTTAGTTGGGACCCTGAACTCAGGGACTTGTCGGCTCGGTTCGCACTACAGGACAATAGGGATCCTAGGAAGTTCCATGTGATCGAGGAATCGGCCATCAGGGAATTCGACGATGAGATCTATACATGGGAAGAACTAATGCGGTTAGAACGTCTCCCAGACCATTGGCTCCAAGCGGAGTTCGGAGGACATGGGAAATCCAAACTTAAACGTTCACCAGCTCCCACGATCTCCTCGTTCATCCAAGGGCCGTCAAAAAACCCTTCCCTGGTCACGGTTACTAAACTAACCTATGCGCAAACCTTGGAGCAGGTGGTTGGTCCTAGTAAGGCGAAAATGAGGACGCAAGGGGCAGATTTGACGTGGTGGGGGGGACCGGTGCAACATGTGGAAGACTGGGTAGCAACGGATCCCACGATGCCCAACAAAGGGGAACGAGATCATAAGCGTATGGAAATAGATCAGTGGAGAAGGACTGTTGGCAAGGAGGTAGATGTTCCTTACCCGTACCCCAGACCAGTCAGTGTTGTAGGAACGGTTAATCCATCTATACCTGGGTATTGCTATTTGCATCTGATCCGACAGCAGTACTGGTCTGAGTACAATTGGCCTCAGTACCCACAGGTCCAGGAAATGATGCAATGGGACTCGGAACTTCGGAACACAGAGGTCCAAGTTATCATAAGATCTACATATGGGCGCCGAAATTGCCTTCATATCATTGCTACTCCATGGGGAGAAACCGGATGGGATCGGATGGCGATCTTGGTAACCCAAAGAAGGGGATACATGCGCGTGGGAGCGTTTCAATACACAGCAAATATGGTCACTCGCTTATTGCATGGTATCTGGGGGTGGAACAACCTGCAAAACAGTCCAGACATCCCCCCGCCAGCTGCGAATGCAGATCAGGCCGCTTTACATGCACATGAGAATGCAGTTATTTTGCAAAATGAGCAACGACTGGATGCAGCATCAGCCATCGGTGGAGCAATTGCAGATTTAATCAATGAGTACAATCGCGCAAATCCACGACCCGAACCGCAACCTCTCATGAAGGCCGAGATGCCGGACCATTATGAAGGAGATCCCCGCATGGTTGATGGATGGCTGAGACAGATGGAGATCTATTTCCGATTGGCAAGAGAAACACGCGCTGATAGGAAGATCTTGTTGTGTTTATATTGAATCCGGAAGGGAAAAGATAACAGAGCAGGAGATTGGGCCGGAGTACAGCTTAAGCAGGCGCTGGAGGCAGATCAGGAGTATCAAGACAAGATGGACAACGCATCACCATTTTGGGTACCCGGTCTTACATGGGAAGAGCTGAATACCGGGCAGTACAACCATTTAACACAGCCGCCCACTCTACTGTGACGACCGCTCCGGAACCAATACCCCTTTACAACGTGGACAGGGTTTAAGGAGGAAATGCATCATTTCTTTATGTCTACCGAAACTAGGGAAAAGGCAACTGATGCGATCTTGGTGTTGAAACAAGGAACTCAACCGGTCGAGGATTACATCATCAAATTCAATGCCCTGAAGCCGTTGGTTAATTGGGATGATAGGGCGTTGCTGGCGCACTTCCTGGGGCACATCCACCCTGCACTGGGAAGAGATTTAATCCGATATGGAAATCTACCGGAGGATGCTACCCTAGACCAGACTCAGAAGAGGGCAATTGAGTTAGCGCGTGCTTACCGAAAGGCAAATGAGGCGTATGGAATGGGCCGAAGTAACGAGGGCTATAAAGAGAAACCGGTTGCTAAGGACTCCAAGCCCAACCAATTCCAGTATAGTGCACCATCAGGATCTAAATCAACACGTGATCCAAATGCCATGGACGTGGATAAGACTAAATGGGCCAAGGGTGCCTGTTTTAATTGCGGAAATACGGGCCATTGGGCTAAGGAATGCCCTGAGCCAAAAAGGGCTAAAGCACAAGACAAGGGCAAGGGACGGATTAGAGAACTGAGGGTCGAAGATCTCATGGAGGAGATGTGGAAGGAGTACGGGAAGGAGAAGGGTTTTGGCGAGGGTCAATAGGTGAGTGCTCAGCGCTATTGACAAAAAAGGACTCAGTAGTACACACGGACTCGTGTATTAATATTCCGGATCTGTTATATGAATGTTCATCTTTTGTTCATCGTATTTGGAATCTGAGTGTGAGCGCAAAACCTCAGATAAGGACTTGGACGCCAGCATGGGTCCTACGACGTATATGGCAGCAGAATAATGACACTGCGGTGCGGTGTCTAAAGGAATGGGTTCATAATAAGCAAATTGGTCAGGTAGACGCTGAGTTGGTCAGGGACCTAAATGCGTTATCTGAAGAAGAAGCATTATGGAATTTAGTACAACTGCGGGGACAGTTAGTAAAAGCTTCCGGGAAGCAGGAAATGAACTTGAAAGGCACGATTACTACAATGGACACTGGATGTACGATTAATGTCGCAGCATTAGTAAATTCTGGATGTACAGGGTCTTGCATCAACGACGAGTTTGTGGAACGCCATAAACTAAACAAACGAAAGATGCTTCGACCAATGGCCATCTATAATGCTGATGGAACACGTAATGTGATGGGTAGTCTGGAGTATATGGTGCAATTCAAACTACGTATTGGTGATCACGAGGAAGTCATGGAATGCGGAGTGGCTCGATTGGGAAAGACGGATCTGTTCTTAGGACACGACTGGCTCCAGCATCACAATCCGGTGATGGACTGGAAGAAGCAGGAGGTTCGCTTTAGCAGATGCCCGGGGACATGTTGGGATCGGTCGGAGGTAGCGGAACCAGAAGGGGAAGTAGACCCAATGCAACCCTTAGAGTCGGGAGAGCGGTTGTTAGCTGTTCATATTGGAAATCCTGAACTTCGGATTCGATCAGTAGCAACAGACATTGCGGTGAGGGAAGCTGGTGCAGCGGTCAAACGTACCTTGGAAGAGGTAGTCCCTAAGCATTATCTAGGTCACCGAAAGGTGTTCGAAAAAGAAACCTTTGATGAACTACCACCGAGGCGTTCCTGGGACCATGCAATTGAATTGATTCCAGGATCAAAGGCGGTTGATTGCAAAATCTATCCCTTGAATCGGGAGGAACAGGCACAGTTGGACGCATTCCTCGAGGAGAACTTGGAGTCGGGACGCATTCAGCCCAGTAAATCTCCTATGGCATCGCCCTTCTTTTTTGTCAAGAAAAAGGATGGAAAATTGCGACCAGTACAGGATTACCGAAGGTTAAATGAAATGACCATAAAGAATTGGTACCCGCTCCCACTCATCGGTGAGTTGGTGGATAAGTTGTCGAAGGCACGGATCTTCTCCAAAATGGATATCCGATGGGGCTACAACAATGTCCGAATCAAAGAGGGAGACGAGTGGAAGGCCGCTTTTCGTACCAACAGGGGGTTGTTTGAACCCTTAGTCATGTTCTTTGGCCTTACCAATTCGCCGGCCACGTTCCAGACAATGATGAATGACATCTTCCGAGTTGAAATTGCAGAAGGATGGGTGGTTATCTACATGGACGATATCCTAGTCTTTTCAGGTAATCAACAAGACCATACTCGTCATGTCAACCGTATTCTGGCAAAACTGGAGGAGCATAAATTGTCGTTGAAGCCAGAAAAATGTTGGTTTGATCAACCGCAGATTGACTTCCTGGGACTGGTCATTAGTCAGGATTCAATAAAGATGGAACAGGGTAAAGTCAAAGCGCTGGCGGAATGGCCTACTCCAACGTCAAAACGGGAGTTACAACAGTTTTTGGGCTTCATCAATTTCTATCGTCGATTTGTGGAAGGTTTTGCGCGCGTAGCAAAGCCATTGACCCGTTTAACTGGCAAGGTGGACTGGTTGTGGACGGAACTGGAGACTGCTGCCTTTCAGGGACTGAAAGATCTTGTGGCGAGGGAGGTGACTTTGAAAATTCCAGACGATGAGGGCCAATTTCGGGTAGAAGTGGATGCTTCCGATTTTGCGATTGGAGGTATTTTGTCACAACAAGGGAAGGATGATTTGTGGTGACCGGTGGCTTTCATTTCAAAGTCGCTCAATGATGCAGAAAGAAATTATGAGATCTATGACAAAGAAATGTTGGCGGTTATGCACGCCTTCTATGAGTGGTCTCATTACCTTAAAGGCGCTAAGGAGATAGTGGAGGTTTTAACGGACCATCAAAACCTCATGTATTTCCGGAAACCACAAAATCTAAACAGGCGACAAGCGCGTTGGGTAACGGACTTGCAGGAATACAACTTCGTTATCAAACATCGGTCAGGGAAGTCTAACTCCAAGGCTGATTTACTGTCACGACGAGCAGGACATGAGCGAGGTCAAAATGACAATGAAGGTGTCATCCTGTTAAAGGAACATTTATTTGTCAGGATTTTCGATGATGACAGGGCACTGGAAGAAATTATAGATCGCATCAGAAAGATTCCTAAGCGTCAGTGGGAAAAGCAGGTCTTAAAAGGTTTGGAAGAAGGCGACGGAGATTACAAGGTGGATAAGGGATTAGTGGAATGGAAAGGCCGCATGTATGTACCTGCTGTCAAACGCATTCGGGGAGAGATCATCCAAATTCATCATTCATGGGGGCACTCGGGGATCGTCAAAACTGTGGAACAGCTCACCCGCGATTATTGGTGGCCAAATATGCGTCGAGACGTCGAGGAATACATCGCCGGCTGTGAAACCTGTCAGCGTGCTAAACCAGATCGTCAGCCAAGGGCCGCGCCGCTTATACCAAATGAAGTACCTCAAGAACCATGGGAGGTCGTATCAGTGGACCTAATGGGACCACTTCCAGAATCCAAAGGAAATGACATGATCATGGTGGTAGTAGATCGCTTCACCAAGAAGGCATATTTCCTGCCAACTATGTCATCTATTACGTCACAAGGGGTGGCTGTCTTGATGAGGGATAACGTGTTCAGGGACCATGGGTTACCATGCAAGGTCATCAGTGATCGAGGACCTCAGTTCGCATCAAAGTTTATGGACGATCTCTATGGCATGTTGGGGATCAAACCTAACTGATCAACCGCCTATCACCCGCAAACTGATGGACAAACAGAACGCGTCAACCAGGAGGTTAAGGAATTCCTGACAATGTTTGTCAACCATAGGCAAGACAACTGGAGCGATTGGTTATCAGTAGCGCAGTTTTGTCACAATGACCGAGTACACGCCTCTATGGGATTTTCACCGTTTTTCATGAATTATGGACGTCATCCACACAAGGGTCTTAGTCCCACATACAAGCCAAAGGTAGTGGCAGTCGAGATGTTGGTAGATGAGCTAAAGGACGTTCACTCACAAGCACGAGTGGCACTGGAAAAAACGGCCACAATGATGAAGAAATGGTACGATGCTGGCAAGTCTCAGGCTCGGCAATATAAGCCTGGTGACAAGGTGTACCTCAGTACAGAAAACTTATCTGTCATTCGTGCAACCAAAAAATTGGATGGCAAATTTGTAGGTCCCTTGGAAGTGGTCGAGAAGGTTGGCGAATCCGCTTATCGGTTGAAAGTCCCAGTGTCATGGAAGGTTTATAACGTGTTTAACGAGGTCCTCCTTAAACCATACAAGGAACCAGGATTCCCTAACCAGAAGGAAAAAGTCGCGCAGAGACAGGAAGCGCAAATGGTTGAGGAATCCTCCGATGACGAATACAAGGTGGAGGAAGTTATGGACAGCCGAGTCAGCAGACGCGGTGGCGGGCGATTGGAGTACTTGGTCAAATGGAAAAACTATCCTGTGGAAGATTCCACTTGGGAACCTGCAGAGAACCTCGAAAACGCCAAAAAGGAGGTTCAGAAATTCCATAAGGCCAATCCCGCTGCACCCCAACGTCTTGTCAACACACGAGACTTGCATTATCGCAAGTGGCAGAACCACACAGATACGCACGCGCCTAAAAGGCTCTTTGGATGGGAAGACGGAAAGTTTGAGCAGGAATACCTCAAAAAGTTGAAATGGAACTGGCAGCGATGGAAGGGAGACAGGCGGGATGTATATGTGGAAAAGGATATGGAAGGGGCGTTCTCAAGAGACCTTGAGCGTGGCAGGCCAGTTAAACCTGCGCTTCATTCCCCCACGGCACAACCCATAGCGTCGACTTCCCAGGACGTGAAGTCTTGAGGAGAGGGCTATGTTACGACCTTACGATTTTCTCCGGATTTTTCTATATTTTTATCTATTTTCCTTGGGGCTCTATTGACACTTCTCTGGATGTAGGCAACGACTCCCACCCCTAGCGGGATACTCTGAGGGCTTAGATCAGCAAGTGGCTGTACCACAGCATATGGGGTTATAGGGGCTAAGACTCTGGGCAAGTCCGGGCAGTTCTAGATGGTAGGCCTAGGTCTTGTAGCAGTGCGTGTACAACCTAGCAGCTGCACAGTCTGTGCGCACAGACCAGGCATTGGGGTATATAAGGAGGGTGTCTTGTAGGTACGAGTCTCTAAGACTCTAGATAGTTTCCTCTTACCAGGTCACTAGTCTACTGTGTTTTCGTTACTCTCTTCTATTTTATCATCTTTTCATGAGGCTTGTGGTTGTGGTGGGATCCGTCCTAACAAGTAGGAAGGAAACCCGAGAGAACTCGACTGAGGACTCTGGGTGCTAGTTGCTCAGTTTATATACTACAAAGGTGGTCTGTGCACCACTCTAATAATAGTAGCTATGCTGAGTAAGTATGAGTCAAAGGAAAAGCATAAGCAGTGGCTGTGCTGTGCATGGCTGTGCCATGAGTCATAAGTAATGAGTCATCAGTCTGGTAGTCTGTAATCTAATCTAATCTAATCTAATATAAGCGCTGACTAGATAAGATAGACACTGGGTTTGCTAAGATGTTTGGCTACCACGTTAGTAAAATACAAAGAAAATAATAAAAATGTCTTAGTCGAAAAACGAGTTTGACCAAGGTCATGACAGGAACTTGATGGAGCCCCCAAGTCAATAGAAGTGTGGAAATGCTTCTGACAATGAATTATAAAGCGCATTTATGACAAGAGCAAACTGAAATGTCTATGAAGCACTTGGAATTCTACCCAGATGGAGGAAAAATCCAGCACTTAACACTCCCCCCCCCTTCCGAGTGGATTCCGAGCTCATTCTGAGTATTCCGAGCGGAATCCGAGCAGAATCCGAGCCCATTCCGAGTTCATTCCGAGTTGTACCAAAAATGCTCGGAATTCCGAGCAGACTCCGAGCCCATTCCGAGCCCATTCCGAGTCCATTCTGAGCTCACTGGATTCCGAGGTGAACTCGGAATGGACTCGGAATGGACTCGGAATGGGCTCGGAATGGACTCAGAGAATACTCATTTTGATCCATTCTTGGTGCCATAGAAGGTTTATTATGACCAAGT
Organism: Amanita fuliginea; assembly: GCA_023014435.1. Taxonomy (NCBI): domain Eukaryota; kingdom Fungi; phylum Basidiomycota; class Agaricomycetes; order Agaricales; family Amanitaceae; genus Amanita; species Amanita fuliginea. The sequence continues at coordinate 2,301,415 of JAEBUQ010000005.1, forward strand.
ACAAGTACATATATGCCATCTACCTCTTGTAAGCCATTTATCATGGTGTAACATGCACTGGCAAATGTCACACTATCCCACACCCATTTTAGAAACTTGCAAGCTCAATCACAGGTTAATAACTTCACATGTGTTGACTGGGGTTTTTTGGGTTGCTGAATTCATTGGTGATGTTGGTTTAGCCAATGAGTGTAAAATAGACTAGCCAAGAGTGTTTGGATGCTCCAAATGTAATTTTTATATCCTCATATCTCTCCCATTTCCTCAACACTTTACACTGCCCCATGTGTTCTGGGAGTCTCCAGGTAGACTCCAGGGACTCTACATGCTCCTGTTCATTCTCCACCATGTTCACACACCACTCCTCTTAGTCATTCCAACTAGCTGTTCCAATATTTACCATGTCTCTGACCATATTCTCACACACTATTTTCCCATATTCTCTTGAGGCAACACTTTATATCCTCCTGTTCATTTTCCCACCATGTGTTGATATTTCCACCCAGACCTATACAGGACTGGGGGAAGGTAGGTGCCAAATGAGGTTGGCCATGATAAGACACTGTGAGATAATGTTGCCTGGTAAATAGAGATCTTGGGTGACCACAGGTAAACCCAAACTGCAGTTGATTTGGCAATGGAAAATCCAAATTTTAGGTGATGTTGGGGGTGGAAGGTTGGTAGTGTGCTTAACAGGTTGTGCATGTAGCACTGGTGTTATAAGCAGGTAGAAGTGGGAAATAATTACTGGAGATTGGTGCATGGCTATTGACAGCAATCACAAGAGGTTGGAGCGTTGGTGAGGTTGGCTGGTGGAGAGTGGTAAACTTGGGTGATCACAGGTAAGTGGATGGCATTGGTGGGTGTTGGGTATGTCATAATGGCTGTTGGCAGGCAGTAAATAAGCAATGGTAGGTGATAGTCAGTTTTTTGGAACTGTGCAAACTCAAACTGACTAAGGCATGGACAAACCAAACTCCCTATGTTGAGAACACTAATGAAAACTATATGAAGGTAGGTGAGTAGTGGCCTCACCTCATGTTGAAAGAGCAAGCGCATGTTGGGTGCAGAAGTGCAGTTTCCTTATTTAGTAACATTATCTGTTTCAATTTCCAAGCATCATTTCAACGCATTTACTTTCGCTTCTGCCTCCGTTGAGGCTTGATTGAACTATACAGTTCTACCTTTATTACATGGACATTATACACATTGTACCTCAGTTGTTTGCATGTACAACTGAGGTGAGAATCCATTTATCTTTACTTTATTTATGATACTTACATACCTGTAGTCAGATTGAGTTTGCTACAGGTGAATATAGTTGTTTGCACATACGACTGAGTCAGATTGAGTTTGCTACACCTCAGACATGTGCACAGGCAAATGAATATGTTTTATGGTACAAAATAGGTGACTATGGCATCAGTAGGGTGCAATGGCTTATTGAAGGAGAAGAGCATAGTAGCTTTTACCTTTGCACTCATGCTCTGCAACACTCAGCACCATCCACATGTTTACTGTCTTTTTCACATCAGTTGACCTTGTGAGAAAAAATTGAAAAAACATGCACCAGAAAGAAATCAGTGTAACTCACCAAGTTTTGGGTGAAATAACATGACTACTAGTGCATTAGAACTGGAATAAAGTGTATTCTTTGCCTGTAATGGTCCAAGCATACAAAGATCAAGTTTCAAAGATTTCAGTTATCCCCTGCATCTTTGAATAATCTAAATGCTTTTTTGTAATTCCATGATTGTCAAAACATTTATTGCTGTTTTTCTCCATCTCTGATGCCATGTATACAGAACCCCAAAAATCCATTCTCATGTACTTGGTGCATCATAGACAAAAAGCACACTTTATTCTGGTTCTAACACAATACCAACATTATTCAACCCAAAACTTGGTGAGTTACACTGATTTCTTTCTGGCATGCATTTTTCAATTTTTCCTCACAAGGTCAACTGATGTGAAAAAGACATATATCATTGTTGCCTTATTCATTTAAGATTGAAAATATTTTAATTTTAATTTTAATTTAATTTATTTATTACAAAACTATACACAAATCAGAGGGCAAAGATGAGAGGAGGGTGAGGGCAAGAGGACAATGGCAAGAGGGTGAGGGCAAGGGCAAGGGCAAGAGGCCAAGGGTAAGAGGGTGGAGGGGGTAAGGACAATAGGCCAAGGTTAAGGGTGAGAGGGTGAGAGCAAGAGGGTAAGAGGGCGAGGGTGAGGGTGAGAAGGCCGGGGCGTGGGTATGGGCATAAGGGCGAGAGGGCGAGAGGGTGTGGGCGTGGGCGTAAGGGCGAGAGGGCGAGGGGGCGAGGGCGTAAGGGCGAGAGGGTGTGGGCGTTGGCGTTGGCGGAAGGGCGGGAGGGCATGGGTGTAAGGGTGAGAGGGTGAAAGGGCAAGAGGGTGAAAGGGCGAGAGGGAGTGGGCGCAAGGGTGAGAGGCGAGAGGGCGCGGGCAAGGGCGGAAGGGCGAGAGGGCGTGGGCGTGGGCGTTGGCAGAAGGGGGAGAGGGCGTGGGCGTTGGCGTTGGCGGAAGTGGGAGAGGGCGTGGGCGTTGGCGGAAGGGCGAGAGGGCGTGGGCGTTGGTGGAAGGGCGAGAGGGCGGGAAGGCGAGAGGGCGTGGGCGTAAGGGTGAGGGCAGAAAAGGCGAGAGGGCATGGGCGTAAGAGCGAGAGGGTGTGGGCATAAGGGTGGGAGGCGAGAGAGCGAGGGCAAGGGCGTAAGGGTGAGAGGCGAGAGGGCAAGGGCAAGGGTGAGGACGTGAGGGTGAGAGGGCAAAGGCGAGGGCACAAGGGTGAGAGGCGAGAGGGCGAGAGGGCGAGGGCGAGGGCGGAAGGGCGAGAAGGCGAGAGGGCGAGAGGGTGAGAGGGCGTGGGCGTTGGCGTTGGTGGAAGGGCGAGAGGGCGGGAAGGCAAGAGGGCGTGGGCGTAGGGGGGAGAGGGCGAAGGCGAGGGCGTAAGGGTGAGAGGCAAGAGAGGGCGAGGGCGAGGGCGAGGGCGAGGGCGAGGAGGTGAGAAGTGAGCAGGTGGCGGTGGCTGGGTGAATGGGCGAGGGCGCGTGGCTATTGTACAAAGAAAATATTTTAGTAATTGTGAAAGAAGACAGGAAAAACGGGGAAAAAAACATACGAGGGGCCCAGAATGTCCGTCTGGGCCCCGGGGTGTTTGGTTGATGGAGCCGACATGGCTGCGCGATGCCGGGCGGGTGTGTGTGCGTCTGTGCGTGTGCGTAGCCCGATGCCAGTGGTTGACGGGGTGTGGTCGTTGGTGGTGTGCTGCATCGGCCACGTGACGGGTTGCTGGTGGCTGGTGGATGTATGGCGGGGCGTGTGAACGGGGCGAACGATGACGGAGGTGAGAGTGTGGTAGTGGCAGGCTCGTGACTGGAGTTGCCATGTGACGGGTCAACAACGCGTGTCACGGTCGCGCGGCCATGTCACGTGATGATCAACAATGGCTCATGTATATATACCTGAGCCATTGTGCTTGCTTCCCTCGGAGTGGGCTCGGACTACTAGTAGTCCAAGCCCACTCCGAGGCTGACTGGTCAGAGTGGTCCTAGTAGAGCTCGGAATGGGCTCGGAATGGGCTCGGACTGAAATTCAGTCTGAGTTTCATTTTGAGTGGGCTGCCTGCCAACATTCTGAGCTCGGAATGGCAGCTCGGATTCCGATCGGAATACGAGGAGTCCTCGTAATCCACTCGGATTCCGAGATTTGGGGGGGGGGGAGAGTAAAGTGCTCGAAAAATCGTTCTATCCTTAGAGCGATCCCAAACCTAGTTTGGCTATTTATAGCATTGATTGATTTGCAAGGATTGTTGCTTACCCAATCTATTTTAGACTCTCACCAACCCTATCAATCTATTTTTGCAATGTCTTCAATCACCAACTCCACATCTTCAACTGCCACTTCTGGCAACACCACCCCTGGAACTCTCAGTTCCAAAAATACTTCTAGCTCTGATCTTCAGGGCAAGATCACCAGGGCTAGATTTTCCAGCACTATTTTTATCAACTCCCTCAAAAGTGCAACCGCTCGTTGTGCGAGGTCTTTACACTCCCCCCCCCTTCCACATGGAATCTGCGGAATCCGTGTGAACATTTACATATCTAGAGTATAAACATGCCACAACAGTTACAGAGTGGCATTCTACATGTAATTCAAGCATATTTCATACTGTTTTGTGTGGAATCAATGTGACATGCTTGCGCTGTGGGCCTTGTCACATTGTCACACAGTGCGGAATGCGGAATCTACACGGAATGTCCGCACGGAATATTCTGTGTGGATTCCACAAGAAATCCACTTATTTTTGAGGTCTTTGCGCTCAGCCAGGTATTCCACGCGGAATCCTAGTGGACTCTGCGGAATCCTAGGACTCCACTGGGAATATTCCCAGTCAGTCCTAGTAAAAATAAAATTTGAGCATCCCAGCCAAAATGGCTGAAACAGTCCCAATGCATTCCTAATGGCTTCCCACTGCAGTTCCAGTGCATTCCTACCCCAGTGGTAGGATTGAGGGTGCTATTCCTAGGACTCCTACCTGCTAGGAATGGGTAGGAATGGGTAGGAATCCTAGGACTCCACCTGTGTAATGTGTCACAGGCACTGCTACTCTATTGGAGTCACATATATTAGAAACTAGTAATGTAACAACTGTATTGCATGCTCCGATAAAAATAATGTGTGACCAGTGTCACATGTCACATGACCAGTACCAGATGGTCTGTGCACTCCTGACAGGTATATAAGGACAGCCAGTAGCACCCAATTTCTGTCATCCCCCCTCCTCAAAAATTGATTAGTCAGCTATTGTAGTAGGCTAGATGATGTATATAGATTGATTACATAAGTAAATTAGATTGGTAATTGGTAATGTAGATAAGATTGTATATGGACTGATTAGATAAGTTTTACATTTTCCCACAATAAGTATCAACCATTCTCATGTGTCACATGTCACAATAGTGTCACATTTCCCACAATAAGTATCAACCATTCTCATGTGTCACATGTCACAATAGTGTCACATTTCCCACAGTTTTGAAAAGGCAGAATTGTTACATGACCCATTAACAAACAATATAGAGGGAGTCTATTTGTCCCAGAATATGAAAACCAAATATCAACAAATGCAATATTCATTGAGATAATGGCAAAATACTTTTGTAATTTCGCTTTTTATAGCACAGCCACAGCACTCTGAGGTACAAAAGTCATATTTATGACATGTTCTATTAACAAAAGTTGTAGAGGAGGTAAATCTGATGCCACTGATGGTGTCCAAATATTTGTAATCAAAGAACTTGTTGAGATATAACCCTTTCAAATAATTTTGTGTGACAGTCCCAAATTTCCATTCCAAAGTCAAATTCATGACATGCTCCACTAATGAAAGTTGTAGAGGGGTAAAATCTGATGCTAGTGATGGTATACAAATATTTGTAAACAATAGCCTTTGAGATATAACCATTGCTTTCATGTTTTTTGACTTTGCAGACATATCATGTTCAAGGTGAATATATGTATGTCATGATGGCAGGAGATGTCAATTTCCCCTGGTGGCACCAAACCATGCAAATCTTGTAATCAGGTAGGATAACATTAATAACTCTGAGGGAGCCCTGATCCACTTGACTGACCAGCAAGACCAACCATGGCCAGGACAGGCCTGGAACTGAACCAGGAGGTTACTTTTCAGATAATGCCAGCTCCATGTGAGCATATGATTGATTCAATGTTAAAAAGTAACAGAACTCCACTGCCCATACCAGCTGCTCACCACTACATCCCACCCATTTGCCCCTGCCCATTTGACTGCCTGCACATACCCAAACTATCTACCTGCCAACTCAAATTAGCCTAAAACCAACCACCATTCATTTGCCTGTGTTAAGATTGATGCCCCTAGCATAGTTCATTCTAAGTTAACAGTGGAAAGCAGAGTCTCAGTTCACTCCCAGCCTACTTGACAAAGATCAAAGCAACAATACTGGAGAATTGTAGTATACAGGAGGGTTTATATTCATCCAGAGAATGATAGAACCAAAAAGGAAATAAGACTGTAGCTACCTGAGAAGAGAAATGTATTGGTAACTACCTAAAGGAAATAGTGCCCAAACACAGTATGTAAGCAAAATGTTGTGGTTTGTCATAGAAGGAGAAAAGAAAATGTCACTCTGTCACAGTTTTATGTTTATCTCATTTGCCTATTACCCTCCTGCCTTTCCCAAAGTCATGGCTTTGACAATTGCATGACAACATCAGTATGATATGTATTATCTGCACAGCCCAGATATAGTTGAAGCCAGAGTAATATCAAGAATGGGAAGATGTAACATACTGAAGAGATTCAAGAATGGTCTAAAGCAAGTGCCTATTATCTTTTTCAGATTGTGTGAAATGTGATAGTCCAGATGTCACTTCACCCCTGGAAAAGTTTGACATGTTGGTGATATTTGAGAGTAGTCTGAATCAACCATGTATATTTACATACCATCCGCACAATGGCTACAGTCATGTATGCATAAACAAGTGTAAATAACCATAAATGTGTCCATATTATACTAGATAATTACATTCCATGCTCTGATAACAATAGCAGTGAGCCTTTAAAAAATAGTCTGTACAATAGTGATGGTCATGTATGCACAAACCACCATACATGTGCACAAATTACATTCAATGAATCCAATCCAGCAATGAGCAAGAGACAAGCCTGAAACAATATTGACATGCCCAAAAAGTTCCTTGTACATGTATATCCACAAACAACAATGTAGAATCATACACATGTAAATGTCACACTAGGTATTCAAATTTCATACAAACTTTGTGAAATGAATGTGGAATGAGTGGAATATCACATGGATCCCATTAGAAAGCAGAATGAAAAGCAGGGAATAGCTAGGAATATGCCAGGAAGTCTTCAGTGGTAGGTTTATATCAAGATAAGATCCACTGGGAATGTGCTGGGAATGTGCTGGGAATGTGCTGGGAATGTGCTGGGAATGAGTTAGGAATGTGCTGGGACTTTAGTGGGCCAAGTGGGAATTTACTGGGAATTCAATAGGAATCCCAGGAGTCCGCTGGGAGTCCACTGGGAAACATGGCTCAGTGGAAACTACTGTTATTTTTGATCAAGTTCCATATCACATTACTTCTACTTCACTCAGTTCCTTTCCCCTTTGCTTTCCATACATGTTTCCATCATTACTGACTGCTACCTGTATTTGTCATATCATATATTATATTTTCTCACAGTTCAAAAACTGAGAATTCTGGCATTTTTGTTGAATAAATCAGACATCCTACTCACTGCTTTTTTCTTCATCCAGTTTCCTTCTCCTAACATTTTCATCACTGTTATAGTGTGCCTCATACATATGTTACATTATGTTTTATTTTTTTCCCACAGTTCAAAAACTGAAAATTGTATCATTCTTGTTGAAAAGTTCACAGAGATCCTATTCACTGTTTCCTTCTTCATTCAGTCATTCAGTTTCTTTCTTCTAGAATTTTCATCATTGTTATAGGGTGCCTCATACATATGTCACATCATCTTTTATTTTCCCATAGCTCAGAAATTGAAAATTGCATCATTCTGTTGAACAAATCAGACATCCTCCTCACTGCTTTCTTCACTCAGTTTCCAGTTCTCTTAGCCTCTACACACATGCTGTGATTGCAATAGGGTTATTGTTATATGTTACATAATTTATGACTTTTCTCACAGTCCAGAAACTAAATTCATATCGTCTTTTAAAGAAATCACATCCACCCTCCTCACTACATTCTTCTTCACCAAGTTTCCTTCTCCTAACATTCTCACACTTGTGTCCATGGAAACATGGTCCTTCCTATATGTGTCATCTGTTGATGCTTTTCATTCATCTGTTCAGATAATGTTTTGACATTTTTATTATAGTTACAATAGCATAACATTAGATATGTACATGAGAAGGCTCATATCTCAATAAACAGTTCATTGCTCTTTCTTGCCTACCAGCATGTGAGTGAGCTCTCCTACCTTGTGTAGTCTAGTCATTGCTTGCAGCTCATGGCTCCTCCACTAGTGCTACCAATGCTGCTCAATAACATCATTTGTCATTTTTCTCAAACTGAAAATCATATTGTTTCTTTGAACAAGACACTTACAATACATCCTGCTTACCACTTTTTTCAAGCTTACTTCCTCATTCCTCTACTTCTGGAGGGTTCCTGCCCTATCTCACATCCTTTGTCCAAGCATTTTTCACACATGTCACCTCATTCAGAAAAACACATATACATAGAGAGTTTGACCAAAAAGGTCAATACAAATAAGTGTAAATCTAGCATTTGCCCAAATTTTCCAAAAGCATTTCACCTGTTTCTTGAGCTAGAGCCTAGTTTACCCTTATTTGCATTCTGGGATAGTGTAAGGTATTCAAGTTTTCTGTCATCAAAATCTGACTACACACTTTATTTTTGGACCATAGGAAAAAGTTACCAATCCTGTCACATGTGCAAGGAAGCTGTGGAAAAACTAGAGAGCCAAGCAAACAACCATACAGTGACCTGCAAAACTGTTGCAATGATTGGCAAATTTGGAAGGATTGGTAAATATCAGAACAAATAAAATAGATAAAATTAATCAAAAATAAAGTGTGATAGAGTAGCATCTGAGCATAAGAATGAGCTCCTAATAATGTTGTTTGGTTATGTGGTTCATGAGATATAAAATGTTTTCTTAACCAATGCCATTGCAACAGTTTTGCAGGTGCCATGATGATTTCCAAAATCAGTGTCTAGGAGTCATGTGACTTGGTTACATGTCACATGACTATGTTGAACATGTTGAACATATGCCAAATATGCCACAACAACACTTGCTACTCACCATGCACCCCATCTCTGCTGCTCAAAAGGCTGATATCATCTCTCTCCTCACTGCTGGCCACTCTGCACATGAAGTGTCTTCCATCATGGGAGTACACACCAGCACTATATCCAGACTTCGAAGGAAGCACTGCCCCTACCTCCCCATGTCAGCTGGAGGCCGCCCAACCAAGCTTTCTGGCAGAAATGTCCAACATGCCATTCGCCTCCTCACCTCTGGGAAAGTGAGCACAGCTGTGGAGGCTACCAAAGCACTGCAGGATGTCACCAATGAGTCTATTTCACCTGATACTATGAGGAGACATCTGAAAAAGGCTGGGATGAAGGCAGTAGTGAAGAAGAAGAAGCCATTTCTTACTGCAAGGCATAAGAGGCAGAGGCTGGACTTTGCGGAGGTGCACAGGGATTGGACAGTGGAGGACTGGAAGAGGGTTGTTTGGTCAGATGAGACTAAAATCAATCGTCTGGGGTCAGATGGGAGGAAATGGGCATGGAAGAAGGGTGGAGAGGGCCTCAGTGACAGGCTTGTGCAGGGTACCATGAAGTTTGGTGGAGGATCAGTGATGGTCTGGGGTTGTATGATGTGGGAGGGGCCTGGGCTGGCTTGCAAAATTGATGGAAGGATGGATGGGGACCTTTACATCACCATTTTGGATGATGAACTTCAAGGCAGCCTGGATTATTATGGCAAAGGTGTGGCTGACATCATCTTCCAGCAGGACAATGACCCCAAGCACACATGCAAAAAGGCCAAGGAATGGTTTCAAGAACATCAAATGGAGTGCATGGTGTGGCCAGCACAGTCACCAGATCTCAACCCCATAGAACAACTATGGACACATGTCAAAAGGAGGCTTGGTGAATATGAAAAGCCACCATCTGGTGTCTTGGAGCTGTGGGACAGGATTCAGGATGTGTGGGACAGGATAGAGCCAAAGGTGTGTCAGGATTTGATTGAGAGTATGCCTAGGAGGGTTCAGGCTGTGATTAAGGCAAAGGGGGGCTATACAAAGTATTAGAATATATCAGAAACTGTTTGCATTATGGCACCTGCAAAACCGTTGCAATGGTATTGGCTTGGAAAACATTTTATATCTCATGAACCACATACCCAAACAACATTGGTAGGGGCTCAATGCCATGCTCAGATGCTACTCTATCACATAATAATTTGTATTAATTTTGCCTATTTTACTTGTTCTCATATTTACCAATCTTTCAAATATTCACAAACATTGCAACAGTTTTGCAGGTCACTGTATTTCTTGATTAATTGATATGAATATCACAATTCTCACTTGTATAGCTGTGTGAAGGTTGAAAATTCATGTGACATGTGTTAAAGTACTGTGTGACAATGGTAGCATGTGTGCAAACATCAGGAGTGCACAATGCAGTAGAAAACTGGATGGGATTATTAAATCTGTAATACATACACATGGACTCAGTAAACCATGCTATAGGCATACAGGATATATGGAATGGTAGATACAATTTATAGTTCACAAACAGTGGTAAACATAATAATTTGGGTAAAATACATAGGAACCACTTTGTAACAATAGTAACATGGTAAAAGGGCTAGGGGATGGCAGGTGAAAAGGAGGAAATATTGAGGAGGTCTATGAGGCTGGCAGATGCTATGATTCACAGTCTATGGACTGTGGGAAAATGATAAATCATGTGACACATATGGGAACCACCCTGTCATCATGGTAACATGTGTGAGAAGGGTTGGAAATGGGAATTGAGCCAGGGAGACAGTGATCAGGAGGAAGTGCTCAAGCTGTGTTGGGGTTAAATCAAAAAAAGTGGATTCTACATGGATTCCACATGGATTCCGCATGGAATCTGTGGAATCCATGGAATCCATGTGGAAAGGGGGGGGGGGGGGGGGGGGTGTGAAGTACTGCGTTGTGCTACCATTCCCACTGCTCCCATTGGGGAGATCATCAAAACCAATTCTGCGGAAGCACAGAAGGTTCACCGCTGCTTGGAGGAACGTTGTGCTCACGTTGCAGGAGCACAACAGCGCATAGAGGAGTGCTGCCTTGCGCTGGAGAAAGAAAAGGCACTATTAGACCAAGAAGGTCAGGAGATTCTCGACATTCTCAAGGATGTTTGTTGATGGGAGGCTGACCACCTTTCAAAAGTTTGAGGGGCTTACTCTGTCGAAATTGGGACTGGGAGAAAGATTCCCAACCCACCAATATCAGTGTCATACACTGATAAAGCTAAAGCGGGCCTGTCTGCTGCCCAGGCAGGCAAAACAATTTCACCTCTTAATCCTTGACTCACATACTGTCCCACCTCTGCAGACATCCAATGATGGGGTGGGAAACTTGGAGGGGAGGCGAAGGACTGGGAGGAGAAGGCAGTTTTGGTACCACCTGTACCAACATCCAATCTCACTTTGAGAGTTGGTGGACCTGGAACTGAACCCTGGTATTTGGTTAAGGAGTGGGAAAAAGTTGGATGAACTAAAATAGTGCCAGCTAGAAAGCGGGGGAATCGTACCCCTGCTATATCATCTAATAAACCTCTGTTGGTCTAATCCCACCACAACCACAAGCCTTGTGAGATGAGGGTGAAAAAGAAATAAGATTAAGAACACAATAGAGTAGTAGCCCAGTAAGAGGAAACTATCTAGAGTCTTAGAGACTCATATCTACATGACACCCTCCTTATATACCCCAATGCCTGGTCTGTGTGCACAGACTGCGCAGCTACAAGACCCAGGCCTACCACCTAGAACCACCCAGACTGCCCCTATAACCCCATATGACATGGTACAGCCACTTGCTGATCTAAGCCCTCAGAGCATCCTGTTAGGGGTGGGAGTCATTGTCCATATCCAGAAAAGTGTTGATAAAGCCCCAAGGAAAATAGATAAAAATATAGAAAAATCCAGAGAAAATTGTAAGTTTTACGATCGACCTTGTTACCCTAACTGCGACCCTACCCTAGGGTTCCCCATCTGGCCTAGATCTCTCCCACGATCCTGGGAACTCTCTCACAGACCCTTAAGTGTTAAGATCGATGCTCTCAACGCAGTTCGTTCTAAGTCAACAGTGGCAAGCAGAGTCTCGGTCTGCTCCCAGCCTACTGGATGAGTTCTGGACACTAAGTCAAACAGTGACAAAGGTCAAAGTGAACAATGAGCTCAAGAAAACGAGAATGAAGAGTTTAGTTCAGATATTGAGAGAATGATTCAATTAAGTTGGAACTAAAGAATAACTATGTTACAAGAGGGTTTATATACTGAAAAGAACAAGGAGAATATAAAAGGAGACTGTACAGCTAAATACCCAAGAAGGAAATGTGAAGGTAAAATAGCTAAAGGAAATAAGTGTCCATGAAACATGTAGCAATGATTATGTAATAAAAGAGTCTGATTAATGAAAGGGAAAGAAATTGTAACATTACCCCCTTCATATGCAAGAAGTCACCAACTTCTTATCCTGTTCCCCAGCCATGGTTTCCACCATTTGTCCACCCATGATCTCTTGGTGATTTCAACCATTCAGCAATGGTATTGATGTCATGGTTAGCGGTCTCAAACCACCATTGCAGGGTCCTTGTGATATAGTCGAGTTGGACTGTCTGTTCAAGGATTGCATTGCGCTCTTCATCTGTGACAGTATGAGGGTCGGTGGTGAGGGTGGTGTTGAGCATGGCATCGAGAGGTCTGGCGAAGAGCTGATAATCGACAATGAAGGTGGCGAGGGCTTCCTGAGCCCGAAGAAGAGTGGCGTTAGGGGTCTGGGTGAGAGGTGGTGCTGGCGGAGTGGGTAGGGGTGCTTCTTCTTCAATAGGGAAGTCAGCAAGCTCATCTGGATGCTGATGAAGGTTGATGTTGGTGGAGGAAGGGGAGGCAGGCCAATCCGGGAAGAGGTATTTGTCTATGGTGGTGGTGGTGGTGATGAAGACCTCAATGGGAAGGTCATGGGCGGTGGTGAGGAACGGGGAGGCAGCGGCAAGAGATGGGTCATAACAGTGGCCACAGGCTGTGACCAGAAGCGCAAAAGTGAAAGCAATGAGGTAGGCGATGACAACGACAATGGACATGTTGTATCAATAGGATGAGGAAAATGAGACCATTAAGTGTGGTTTAAATATCCCAGATTTCATCATTGGAGTCCAAAGCTAAGGTCTCTTCGATCTCAGGTTCCCTGGTTCTGAGAAAGTTCTCATGAGAGTTCCTTGCTGCTTCTTCTTGTTCTGATCGGGTTCCTGCGTCATCAGGATGTTGAATACAAATTTGATCAGGGCGTTCATGCTGTGTGACATGTATTTCTGGATTGTCCATGCTGTCCTGTATTGCTCAGTTCAGAAGAGTGTAATATCGTTCGGTTGCAAGTGTTATTTCCATTTGCGCTCGTGTGCGGTTAAAATTTTCACTTCCCCTTATATTCATTTGCCGTTCATATTGCCATTGTTCCGCAGAGATGTCTCAACCTAGCTGAATAATCCATTGTAAAGCTTCTGATAGTTCAGGGAAGGTTCGTTGTAACCAAACCCTGTGATAAACGTTATCATATTGAAAACAGGGGTGAACTGATGCTGGAAGATAATGTGATTTGGCTTCCTGAAACGTGGGTAACTCCCCTAGATCAAAGGAGAGGCGATGATACTGAGGAAGATACTTTGATAAGGCATTATATGCATAAGGAATCTCTGTATGTCCTTGCGGATGCATTCGTTTATGAGGAGGTAATCATGATACTTTGGGTGGTTTTGACATCATTGGAATGTATTTCAGTTTTTGATGTATAGAGAGCGTTTGTTTGGAAGGGTGTTTAAAGGCAGGGACAAACATCTGCGTAACTGAGTATCTGGTTTTGACAGTAGGAGTGTATCGTCCAACAGTTCTGCAGAATCTTTTGACATAACGAATGTTATGTTTTAATTGGAGGTTGGTGCAATAGTAAGTCATTGCTTTAATTGTTTCAGAGGTTTCTTCTGCTTTTATACTCGACCAGGATGTCCGCAGCATTGCCTAGATGTCATTCTGGTTCCCAAGTGTTATCATTTGCTCCATAGCCTTTCCATTTGACTAGGTATTGATAACCGGTTCCGCATTTCCAGTGTCCCAGAATAGCCTCAATCTCAAACTCTTCTTGTCCATTAACCATATTGGGAGGTGGCATAGTGAAATTCGGGCCATGCATTGAGGTTTCCTTATATGGAGTGAGGAGCGATGCGTGAAATACAGGATGAATGTGCCATTGTTTTGGTAATTTCAATTTATAAGTAACTGGTCCCATAACTTGTTCAACCTGAAAGGGTCCTTCTCATTTTGGTGCTAGTTTTATTGATTGATACGGATGTGGAGATTCTTGTTTTCGAGCCAGACTTTGTCTCCTTTCTCGAATCTGATTGACTTGTCTCTGTATCTATGAGCAACCATTTGTCTAGCAAGTTCATGAGCAGCTAAAGCTTCTTCTCTAGGTTTTCGGAGCATCTGAAGGCGTTCTTCTGCTGCTGGTGCAGTCATCTTGATTGCTGCTGTAGGGATAGCAATCGGATCTGATCCATACATAAGTTGAAATGGAGATGTCTTTATTGTGTCATGATATCAGTTATTGTGTGCAAATTCAGCGATGGATAACAATGGTTTCCATTTATGTGGTTTGTTTGTGCAAAACATTTGAAGATAGATCTCCAATTCTTGATTGACACGTTCAGTTTCTCCATCAGTCTGAGGATGGTAAGCGGTGCTCATCCTGTGGTCGATTCCTAAGGCTTTTTGTATTTCTTGGAATACTTTAGCAGAGAATTGTGGTCCTCTATCAGAGATCAGGACATCTGGAAGTCCAAAACATTTAAAAACTTCAGAGATATAAAGGTCTGCTGTTCCTAGAGCGTTGATTGTCTTGTTGCAAGGAGTGAAAATTACCCCCTTCATAAGGCCATGGTCCACCGTGACCAATATGGAATCGTATCCATCAGATATAGGAAGATCAGTGATGAAGTCGAGTGTAACCTGTTGGAAAGGTTGTGTAGCTTTTGATGGAATAGGGACTAGTGCAGGAGAATTAGGGTGAGTATTGACTTTCATTTGTTGACAGAGTGCACATCCTTCAACCCATTCTTTAACATGTCTGTACATCCCAGGCCACCAGTAATCACGTTTCAAAACCGCCAGCGTCTTTAATTGTCCAGGATGTCCGGAAGATAATGCTTCATGTATTTCCTTGATTAACCGAGTTTGCAACTCAATTCGATCAGGAATATAGATCTTGCTGAGATAATAAACGATGCCATGAGTATATGTCCAGTCTTGCAGTTTTGATTTAATTGGTGGCGCCCTTTGTTTAGTGATAACTTCAATAAGGATGTGTCCAAAATCATCATTTGCCATATATCTCTTTAATTCGCTGGCAAGATCATCATTGATTAGCCAAATAAATCGGTCATTTGGCAGAACTGTGACAGTAGTTTGTTCTTCATCATTGCCCATATGATCTGGTCATCTGGATAATGCATCTGCTTCGAACATTTTTGTTCCAGGTACATGTTCGATTCAAAGATCAAATTCAGATAACATTGATGACCACCGAGCTTGTTGAGGTGTTAAGCATTGAGCAGTTCGATAATAGGACAAGTTCTTGTGATCACAATGAACAATGATCGTGTGAGGAGAACCGTGTAATAGATGGCGCCAAACTGCAAGTCCCTTGATGATTGCAAGCAGTTCTCTGTCATAGATTTGGTAATTCTGTTCCATCGGTGTTAACACATGGGATATAAATCCACATGGATGTAGTGCTCCTGATTCATCAGCTTGTTTTAGTACTGCTCCAATTGCTTTGTTAGAGGCGTTGGTTTGAAGGATGAATGGTTTTGCACGATTTGGCATTAACAAAACTGGCATAGAGGCAAACTGTTGTTTTAGAGTATCAAAGGCAATTTGTCGTTCATTATTCCAGTCAAATGGTTCTGCTTTCTTGGTTAAATCTGTGAGTGGTTTTGTAATTGCTGCAAAATTCCCAATAAATTGTCGGTAAAAGTTTCCAAAGCCTAGGAATGATCAGACTTGTTTAACTGTAGATGGTACTGGCCAATCAGCTATTCCTGCAAGTTTGATAGGATCCATTTGTATCTTTCCAGGCGAGATTATCATGCCCAGAAATTCAACTTCTTGAACAGCAAATTTACATTTTTCTAATTTCAGGAATAGATCATTCTCCTCCAATCAATCGAGAACCCTTTTTGTTCGTTCTTCTAGTTCGTCCAAATTCTGAGAACATATCAGGATATCATCCATATAGATGATGAGCCATCCTTCATTAATCATGTCTCTAAAGTATTCGTTCATCATAGTTTGGAATGTAGATGGCGAATTGCATAGACCAAAGAGCATAACAGTTGGTTCATATAATCCTCTGTTGGTAATGAAAGCAGCTTTCCATTCATCCCCCTTCTTGATCCTGATGTTATTATATCCCCATTGGAGGTCTAATTTGGTGAAATATTGTGCGCCAGCAAGTTTTGTAAGGAGATCGGATACTAGGGGTAATGGGTACGCATTCTTGATTGTCCAATCGTTTAAATATCTATAATCTTGACATGTCCGAAGTGCCCCACTTTGCTTCTTTGAGACAAAGAAAAACAGCAATGCTTGAGGAGATTTTGACTGTTTGATGTATCCTTTAGCTAGCTGTTCTTCAATCCATTCATCTAGCGATGACTGTTCTTTGATTGATAACAGATAAATCTTGCTAACTTTAGGACTAAAACCGGTTTTCAAATCGATAGCATGATCCCAAGTTCTGGAGGTTGGGAATTGTTCTGATGCCTTTTTCTCAAAGACTGAGCGCCATTTCCCATATTCCGATGGTAATTCTGTTTTTGGTTCATCCTTTTTCAACTGATGTTCTAATGCTTGAGACGCTGATGTCTTGATTCTGATCCAGTAATCGTCTTCTCCCCATTGTTGATTGTCCAATGCCATTTGCTAGATAGTTCCTTCATTCCATTATCCATAAATAAGGTGTATCGTTTTATCTCTCCAGTCAATAGTAGGATTGTTCTCTTCTAACCAAGGGATTCCCAAAATTAATTGTTGATCTCCCAATCTGGTGATTAGAAACCAGTTGCTGTATCGTTTTCCTCCGATTAAATATTGAATGTGGACTTGATGTGTGATCATTCCATTAGAGTTAACCGTTCCATCTGCGTTTCTGACTCTAATTGGTTTTTGCAATTTTTCTTTTGATAATTTGGTGGTTACTTCTTCGTCAATAAAATTCCCTTCTGCTCCACAGTCAATTAGAGCCAAAGTTTCAGCAGGTAAATTGGACGTCTCCACAGAAATTGAAAGGTGCTTGTCATTATTCGATCTTACTATTACAGAGTCAAGCGCTAACTGTGAATGTCCATTTGTTACGGAAGTGCCAACTGCTGTGTGACGCTTCCAGGTTAAAAACCCTCGTTCTCGAGTTCATTGAGAAGACCTTCTTGTTCATCAGCCTTCATTCCAGCAAGGATTGCTCTGATGCTTGTAACTGGGTCATCTTTCTTCTCTTTGGGCACATCTTCAGGGATAGATCTGATCCCCTTATTCTGAAACGATGAAGAGGCCCTGAAGGAGGTGTTTGATGTGGTGTTTCATTTGGGACAATTCCTTGAAACATGCCCCTAGTTTCCACATCTGAATCACTTTCCAGATTTCATATACTCCTCCTTTTGTTCATCTGTCAAACGTCCGGTGGGCATCACATTTACTGATTGGGTTTATCTGCCCCTATTGTTGATGTTTCAATTAAAATTGGAGCGATTCCCTTGTCCTGGTTTTCGCCCAAGTGCTCGCATCATTTCCCAAGTGCCACAAAGCTGTTCTGCCTTCTCATATGCTTCTTTCATGGATAGAACATTCGCTTTGAGGATCTTTGTAGCGATGCTTTCAGGGAGTCCTTTGACAAACGCCTGAAGCTGTGCAGTTGTTCCCTTCAAACCTGAAGTACCGATCTCCATGCAAAGTTTTCTGATATATTCAGGGACCGAAACATTGCCCCCTACTCTGAGATTGGCTGGATTGTTCAGCGCCCTGAGAGCACTATTAACTTCTCCCCAATCAGCTAAGAAACGCTTTTTGAACTCAGTCCAACTTGTCCAAGTGAGAGTTGTTTCTTCTTCATCATCTAATTTGTCCTTGATCAGGACTTTCCAATCATCAAGTTCTTGCCCAAGACAGGCAAGGGTAAATTGGATCTGTTTCTGTGCTTTGTTCTTATAATTATTGTTGTTCAGGACAAAATAATCTTCAAGACTTCCAATGAAAGCCTTTGCTTTGGTTCGTTTTCCTGTAAAAACACGCATAGGCTGCGGTTTAATATCTCCTTTAGAGGCAGGTGCTGCTGCGTCAGTTGCCATTTTTTCTGTTTCTCCTTTTGGTTCTTCTGGTTCTCCTGTTTCGTCTTTCTTTTTTTCTGATTCTGGATCTCCAAATAGACTTTGTTCGATCTGTTTCTGTTCTAGGAAGTCTTTCCAAGGTTGTAGCCCTTTGTCTGTGAGTGCGTATTGGTCCTGTGGTGGTGCTCCAGAGAGACTGAGGAATTCGTTCCACCAGGAGGATTCTGGTTCTTCAGTGGGTGGGTAAAATAGAGAGTAATAATCCTTCTCTAGATCTTCGTTGACCCAATCAATCCAAACGTTGTCTGGGAAGACATCTTTTCCGTTTCCTTCAATATAATCACCTTCAAAGAGGGATGCTGGTACTGGTTTGTTCCTTTTCTTAGTTCCTGAGCGGAAAAACCACCCTGTTCCTGTAGTCGATGGAAAAACCTCTTGTCAATCTAGATAATACTTTCATCTGAAATGGGCAGAGCCATTTGGTGGTCTGAGGTTTGAGGTTCTGGTATCAATGGTGTCTGGCTAGTGTAGAAACACTGAGCGGTTCTGGGAGTTCCAACTTGTGTTAAGATCGATGCTCTCAATGCAGTTTGTTCTAAGTCAACAGTGGCAAGCAGAGTCTCGGTCTGCTCCCAGCCTACTGGACAAGTTATGGACACTAAGTCAAACAGTGACAAAGGTCAAAGTGAATGACGAGCTCAAGAAAATGAGAATGAAGAGTTTAGTTCAGATATTGAGAGAATGATTCGATTAAGTTGGAACTAAAGAATAACTACGTTACAAGAGGGTTTATATACTGAAAAGAACAAGGAGAATATAAAAGGAGACTGTACAGCTAAATACCCAAGAAGGAAATGTGAAGGTAAAATAGCTAAAGGAAATAAGCATCCATGAAATGTGTAGCAATGATTATGTAATAAAAGAGTCTAATTAACAAAAGGGAAAGAAATTGTAACATTAAGGGCTGATCTGGTTTCAACCCCTGGTTTCACCTCCTGTATCAGCCCCTAGTTTCATCCTTTGTGTCAGCCCCTGTCTGATCCCTTATGATCTGATACGTGTAACAGCTACCTGGGTCCATAGGTATATAAGTAGCTAGGTAGAGCCTGTAGCTCCCCATCTTGACCTTAGTCGAGTAACAGTCTTAGCTCTAGACCACTCTCCTCTTCTACTTTCCTAGTCTAGGGTTAGAGCCTAGGGCTATGGCTTTCGACCGTAACAGTAAGGTCATAACAGTCTCTGCATATCCACAGTCCAATAAACTAAGTCAGAATCAATATCTACATCTGCAAAATCCTTTGCAGACTAGATCACAGGAAAAGACGCTGATAGAAAAAATGAGAGAGGACATTCA
The DNA here is from genome assembly GCA_023014435.1 of Amanita fuliginea. Taxonomy (NCBI): domain Eukaryota; kingdom Fungi; phylum Basidiomycota; class Agaricomycetes; order Agaricales; family Amanitaceae; genus Amanita; species Amanita fuliginea. The sequence goes on from JAEBUQ010000005.1 coordinate 2,321,021, forward strand.
GGTTATGATGAAGAACCTGAACATTGAAGTGGCTAAGGAGAAAGCTGCTAAAAAGGCTAACAATAAATTGCACCAAAAACAGAAATGCCAAGAAGCCTGGAAGGCATTTGAGGATTTGAATTTTCCTCCTATACACAGAAAAGATGTCATAGATCATGATATCTTTGAATTGGACAACTCACACACAGAGTTGGACAATGATAACTATAGCACACTTTTGTGTGCTAACAACAATTCAGAACTTGAACCAGGTGAAATCATGTATGTCAGGCTTGACACCATGATAGATCCTTTTGTACATTCCAGAAATACCCCAGTATGGGAAGTACGTGGATACTGTTATTTGGCAGTGATCAAAACAAGGGCACTCCCTTGTTATCAATGGCAGCCTTTTATTAAAATCAAAGTGTTGGCATCCTATTCTAAGTTGATTAGGAAGAATGTCGCCTTTGATCTAATGAAAACTGAGATTTGCGACAACTATCATCTCCAATTAAATCCACAATCTACTTCTGGATGAATGGAAATCAATAGCATTGCTAGCGGTAGCAATGCTCACCTTTCACTTGGTGGAGATGAGGATGTCAGCAAAATTCCAATTTTAACAGGATTAATTTGGAATGAGTGGTCTGTAGCCATGATCCCCTATCTTTGTTACAAAGGTCTTTGGCTATATGTCAAAGGATCTAAAGCAGCAATCACAAATCTGACCGACTCAGAAAAAGTACTTTATAATGTGGCAGATACTAAGAAGGAAGATAGGGACAGGCTACAAACCAAGCTTGAACTTTGGGAAGAATTTCTCGAATATGACAACAAAGCACTTGGGTCAATCACACTCAAACTGGCACCATCACTGCATCACTATGTTGATTCTACTGCATTAAAAATGTGGAATGCATTAGAGAAAGCTTTTGGGCAACCAGGAGCTGCAGGAATCTTTGTTGATTTTTCAAAAGCAATTCGTTGGAAAGTCAACATCAACAAAGTCACTGAGTCAGTTAACGATTTATTGACTACTACTCAATGACTCCATACCAATGGATTCACTTTTCCTGACAATATGTTGCCATGTTAGTGCTGGTGTCACTTCCACAAGGATGGGACAGTGTCTTGTCCAGTATTCTTCTCACTATGAAAGCAAGTGACTTGAAACTTGCTGATGTTCTTCCTAAAATTGAGGAAGAACAGCAAAGATGTTGAACATCTTCTTCATCAGGGGGGGCTATTAATACAGCTCGCATCACTAGAGGCCCTATGAGACCTCAATGGCAAAACTCTGGTTTGGCCGGTCCTAGCAATAGGACCAATTTTCAATGTCAATCTGGAAATTTCCAAAATAACAAGGGAAAATCCAGAGATCAGAATCAACCGCCTGCAGGACCATCCAGGCAGTTTAGTTCTAACCAGGAACGCAATCACTTCAACTGTGCAAATAAGAAAAAGAAGCATGCTTTCTTGTTGCAACAGGAACAATCTGCTGGGTCCAGTAGATCTAAAGGAAAAGCGAAGGCACCTACCTTTGCTAGTGCAGTGTTGATTGATAGGCTCAGATCTCAACCCCTGATCGACAGGGTTGAACCAGCCTTATTACCTGATAATCTCAAAATGTTACAAGAGCAAGGCTTTTGTGTGGCAGATGAGATTGAATGGCTGGTTAAAACTGGAGGGAATGCAGAAAATTGCTTTATTCCAAAGAGCGATGACATGGATGTGGATAAAGATGATGCATTGGATACAGTCTCTAACTGCTTGAATTGATTCATGCTGATTTACTTGAATTACCAATGGAATCATATCATTGCAAAAAGTGGTGCTTAATGCTATTAGATGATTACTCTTCATTTGCTCATATGGCACTTCTTTGATCAAAATCAGAAACCTTTCCTGCTGTCCAAAGTTACATAGAACTTATGGAGAATCAGCACAATATTAAAGTAAAACGTTTCAGATTGGATCGAGGGGGGGAATTTAAGTCACATGAATTCGATAAATATCTTGCATCTAAAGGGATATTCAGGGAACAGAGTGCACCTCACATACATCAGCAAAATGGTCATGCAGAATGTCTTAATGACACTATACTTGAGAAAGCAGAAAGCATGAGACTTGAGTCTTCCTGTCCAAAATCATGGTGGGAATGAGGTCTTTACACTCCCCCACGTAGTCCTCGTGGACTCCACGTGGACTCCAGGCACTGTGCCCGGACTGTCCTTGCATTTTCACATATCATGGTTTGGCAGGCAACCCCAGCCAAAATGGACCTGGACTGTGCCTGGACTGTGCCTGGACTTCCACATGTTTTGCAAGGACTAGTCCTGCAATTCCAGGGAGTCCTTGCACTGGACTGGGCAGGGAGTCCCTGGAGTCCAGGCACTGCTAATATGTGAGACTGTCACTCACATGTGACAGGCTTGTCACAGACTGTCACAGCATTGCTCACATGATGTATATGTCGCATGATCAAGCAGGTGGTCTGTGCACACCTGGCAGGTATATAAGGACAGCCAGCAGCACCCAGTTTCTGCCATTCCCCCTCCTCGAAATTTGATTAGTAAGCTACTGTAGTAGGATTACATAAGTAGGTTAGTTTAGTAATCTAGATAAGCTTAAGATTAAGATTAAAATTTTATATAGGGTGATTAGATAAGATGTATATTTTCCCACAATAGATATTAACTGTTCTCACTGTCACATGTCACAAGAGTGTCACATTTCCCACAGTTTCAGAAAGTGAGAATTGTCACATGACCTACTAACAAAAAATATAGATCTAGAGGGAGTCAATTTGGCCCAGAATATGAAAACCAAATATCTGCAAACCCAATATCCATTGAGATAATTGCAAAATACTATCATGATTCCGCTTTTTTATAGCACAGCCACAACACTCTGAGGTACAAAAGTCAGATTCATGACATGCTCTATTAACAAAAGTTGTAGAGGAGTCAAATCTGATGCTACTGATGGTATACAAATATTTGTAAACAAAGTACTTGTTGAGATATAACCCTTTTAAATAGTTTTGTGTGACAATGCCAATGTGCCATTGGAAAGTCACATTCATGACATGTTCTATTAACAATAGTTGTAGAGGAGTTCAATCCAATGCCACTGATGGTATACAAATCCTTGTAAACAAAGTACTTGTTGAAAAAAAATATAACCCTTTCAAGCAGTTTTGTGCAACAATGCCATCATGCCATTCCAAGGTCACATTCATGACATGTTCTATTTATCAAAGTCATAGAGGGGGTGAATATTATGAGTCGTTAATTATATACAAATATTTGTAAACAAAGAAATTCTTGAGATATAACCAATTCAAAAATGTTTGTGACAGACACTGCACTCCAAAGTCAAATTCATTATACATTTTATTAATCAAAGTTGTAGAGGGATTAAATCTGATGCTAGTGATGGTGTTCAAATACTTGTAAACACTTGCCTCTTTGTCTCTACACCCACACCCTTGCCCTTGCCCTTGCCCTCTTGCCCTCTTGCCTCTATGCACCCTTGCTCACACCCTTGCCCTCACCCTCTTGCCCTCTTGCCTCTATGCCCATGCCCATGCCCTCTTGCCCTCTTGCCTCTATGCCCATGCCCTTGCCCTTGCCCTCTCACCCTCTTGCCTCTACACCCACACCCACACCCTCTTGCCCTCTTGCCCTTACACCCATGCCCATGCCCTCCTGGCCTCTCGTCCTTAAGCCCACACCCTCACCCTCACCCTCTCACCCTTATGCCCTCACCCTTACCCTTGCCCACACCCTTCTGCCATTGCCCTCTTGCTCTTACCCTCCTCTCATCCTTGCCCTCTCACTCACCCACTCCCTATAGTTTTGTAATAAATAAAATAAAATAAAAATAAAAATGTTTTTAATTTTAAATGAACAAGGCACTAATGTGGGAAGATATATTAATATATTGAACATGTAGATGGTGCTGAGTGTTGCAGAGCGTGAGTGCAAGGGTAAATAAAAGCTACTATGCTCTTTTCCTTCAATAAGCCATTACACCCTATTTTGCATATTTTGTACCATAAAACATATTCATTTGCCTGTGCACATGTCTGAGGCAAGATATCTTTTCTACCACTACATGAACTACTCACTTACCTTCATATAGTTTTCATTAGTGCTCTCAACATAGGAATCCTGGAGTTTGGTGTTGGGTTTGTCCATGCCTTAATCAGTTTGAGTTTGCACAGTTCCAAAAAACTGACTATCACCTACCATTGCTTATTTACTGCCTGTCAACAGCCATTATGACATGCCCACCACCCACCTATGCTGTTCACTTACCTGTGATCACACAAGTTTATCACTATCCACTAGCCAAGCTCACCAACTCTCCAACCTCTTGTGACTGCTGTCAGTAGCCATGCTACCAATCTCCAGTAATTATTTCCCACTTTTATATAACACCAGTGCCACATGCACAACCTGTTGAGCATACTACCAACCTTCCACCACCAACATCACCTGAAATTTGTATTTTCCATTACCAAATTAACTGCAGTTTAAGCTCTTTGATTCTGCCATGGTGGTGTTGCATGAGGGTTATTATCAGTATAAATAATATGAATATTCAGATTGTGTGTGCTGGCTGACCACATTACCCAGAAAGAGTAAAGAAATAGTTTCTGAAGGTGCAATGGTTAAAGAAAAATGGTCCAGAAAATATCCAGATAACTGAATTTAAGATACAAGTTAGTTACAATGACAAAAACTGTCAGGAGTCTACATGGAGTTCACAGAGACTCACATATATTCCTGCTACATGCTCACTTAAACTTTAGTGTCCTTAGTGTCCAAGACATGCAAAACATCACATTCATGTACACTAAATAGACTGAGCATCAGGAGAATGTAAAAAATGTGTTTAAACACTGTTTTTGCAAAATATATATTTTACCTGGACTCCACAAGGACTGAACCTGGACTCCCTACAATGACCTTGCTTGTGCCTGGACTGAACCTGGACAGTCCCTGGAGTGCAGGGACTTTACATGGACTCCACAAGGACATGTGGGGGAGTGTAAAGTGCTGGCCAGTAACCGCTCGCCTGCCTCCAGGGGTTGTAATGGATCAACTTCTTCCTCTGGTTCCGCTACCTCCGATGGGTCCCAACAAGTTCCAGGGCACCGACTAAATCGAACTTCTTGCTTTTTCCAATCCATTACCAGGTTGTGATGCTGAAGCCAATCATGCCCTAGGAATAAATCAGTTTTCCCTAATCTAGCCACTCCACATTCAACAATCTCTTCATGGTTCCCAATGCGCAACTTAAATTGTACCATGTATTCTAAGCTGCCCATTACATTTCATATGCATCTTTTGTTTGTTCAGTTTATGGTGTTCCACAAACTCATCATTGATACATGACCCAGTGCACCCCGAATCGACCAATGCTGTTACATTGATTGTGTGATTGGTATCCATGGTGGTAATTGTTCCCTTTACATTCATCTCTTGCTTTCCAGAAGCTTTTACCAACTGTCCCCGCAGTTGTACCAAATTCCACAACACTTCTTCTTCAGATAAAGTGTTCAAGTCCTTGACAAGTTTTTCATCCACTTGATAAGTTCTTTTGCTATGGACCCACTCCTTCAGACACCGCACTGCAGTTTCTTTATCTTGTTGCCATATGTGTCTTAAAACCCACACGGGTGTCCAAGTTTTAATTCAGGGTTTTGTGCTCACACTCAGGTTCCAAATACAATGAACAAAAAATGAACATTCATATAGTAATTCTGGAACACTAATACATGAGTCCGTGTGCATAACTGAGTCCTTGTTTGTCAATAGTGCCAAGTGCTTGCCTATTGACCCTCACCAAAACCCTTTTCCTTCCCACAGTCTTTCCACATCTCCATGAGATCCTCGACCCTCAGCTCCCTAATCCGTCCCTTTCCCTTGTCCTGCAACTTTACCTTCTTTGGTTCAGGGCAGTCCTTAGCCCAATGCCCAGTATTCCCACAATTGAAGCAAACACCCTTGGCTTGCTTGGTCTTGTCCACATCCATAGCGTTTGGGTCACATGCCATTTTAGAACCAGAGGGGGTGCTGTATTGGAACTGATTTGGCTTGGAATCCTTAGCGATCGGTTTCTCTTTGTAACCATTGTTACTCCAACCTGTCCCATACGCTTCATTGGCCTTCTGATACGCTTGAGCCAACTCAATCGTCCTCTTTTGAGTTTGATCTAGGGTTGCGTCCTCCGGTAAGTTCCCATATCAAATGAGATCTTGCCCCAGTGCAGGATGGATGTGTCCCAGGAAGTGTGCCAGCAACGCCCTGTCATCCCAATTGACTAACGGTTTCAAGGTGTTGAATTTAATAATGTAGTCCTCTACTGGCTGAGTTCCCTGCTTTAGTACCAAAATGGCATCAGTTGCCTTTTCCCTGGTTTCTGTTGACATGAAGAAATGGTGCATTTCTTCCTTAAACCCTGTCCACGTCGTAAAGGGATACTTGTTTCAGAGCAGTCACCTCAAAAGGGTAGGTGGCTCTGTCAAATGATTGTATTGCCCATTATTTAATTCTTCCCAATTGAGACCCAGCATCCAGAATGGTGATGCATTATCCATCTTATCTTGGTATTCCTGATCCACCTCCAATGCCTGCTTGAGTTGTACCCCTGCCCAGTCGCCTGCTCAGTTGTCCTTCCCTTTTCTAATTTGGTATAGGCACAACAGGATTTTTCTGTCAGCACATGTCTCCCTTGCCAACCAGAAATAGATCTCCATCTGCCTTAACCATCCATCAACCATGCAGGGATCTCCTTCGTAGTGATCTGGCATCTTGGCCTTGGTGAGAGGAGGCAGTTCCAGTCTAGGGTTTGTGCGATTATACTTGTTGATTAAATCCACAATAGCTCTGCCAATTGCTGCTGCAGCATCAAGTCGCTGTTCATTTTGTAGAATAACAGCATTTTTGTGTGCATTTAGAGCAGCCTGATCTGCATTTGGTGCCAGTGGCAGTATATCTTGACTATGCTGTAAGTTGCGCCATCCCCATATTCTGTGCAACAGCCGAGTTATCGTGTTGGCTGTGTATTGAAATACTCCCACACACATATGTCCCGCTCCTTGTGTTACTAATATCACCATTTGGTCCCATCCCATTTCTCCCCATGGAGTAGCAATGACGTGAAGACATCCTTTTCGTCCATATGCAGACCTGAGGATTATTCTGACTTCGGTATTCCAAAGTTCTGAGTCCCACTCCATTATTTCTTGTATTTGGGGGTACTGGGGCCAAGTGTACTCAGTCCAGTATTGCTGACAGATCAAGTGCAAATAACAGTAACCAGGCATAGATGGATTCACGGTTCCTACAACACTAGCTGGTCTAGGGTACAGGTATGGAACATCTATTTCCCTTCTGACTGTTTGTCTCCATTGGTCTATCTCCATCTGTTTGTGATCTAGTTCCCCTTTATTCGGTATAGTGGGAACTGTTGCCACCCAATCTTCCACTCACTGCACTGGTCCACCCCACCAAGTCATGTCTGCACCCTGGGTCCTAGTTTTTGCTTTACTGGGTCCTGCCACTTTTGCAATGACCTGCACATATGACCCTTTCGTGATTGTAACCAAGGAGAGATTTTTCGATGGTCCTGAATAAATGATGAGATTGTGGGAGCAGGGGACCTTTTTGTTTTAGATTTCCCATGTCCTCCGAATTCTGCCTGCAACTGATGGTCAGGGAGGTGTTCTAATCGCATTAACTCTTCCCAAGTATAGATCTCATTGTCAAACTCCCTGATGGCTGACTCCTCAATCACATGGAATCTCCAAGGATCCTGTTACAGTTTTCTTTTCCTCTTTGTTAACGGATTAGTCATTACTTAATTATTGCTATGCATTTCATGGACGCTTATTTCCTTTTAGCTTTACCTTTCACATTCCCTTTCTTAGGTATTTAGCTATGCTTTTCATTTTATATTTCTCTTGTACTTTTCAGTATATAAACCCTCTTGTAACATAGTTATTCTTTAGTTCCAACTTAATCAAATTATTCTCTCAACCTCTGAACAAAACTCCTTGCTCTCATCTTCTTGAGCTCGTTGTCTACTTTGACCTTTGTCATTGTTTGACTTAGTGTCCAGAACTTGTCCAGTAGGCTGGGAGCAGACCAAGACTCTGCTTGCCACTGTTGACTTAGAACAAACTGTGTTGAGAGCATCAATCTTAACACAAGTTGGAACTCCCAGACCGCTCAGTGTTTCTACACTAGCCAGACACCATTGATACCAGAACCTCGAACCTCAGACCACCAAATGGCTCTGCCCGTTTCAGGAGAAAGTACTATCTAGATCGACAAGAAGTCTTTCCATCAACTACATGAACAGGGTGGTTTTTCCGCTCAGGAACTAAGAAAAAGAACGAACCAGTACCAGCATCCCTCTTTGAAGGTGATTATATTGAAGGAAACGGAAAAGACATTTTCCCAGACAACATTTGGATTGATTGGGTCAACAAAGATCTAGAAGAGGATTATTACTCTTTATTTTACCCACCCACTGAAGAACCAGAATCCTCTTGGTGGAACAAATTCCTCAGTCTCTCTGGAGCGCCACCACAGGACCAATACGCACTCCCAGATAAAGGGCTACAACCTTGGAAAGATTTCCTAGAACAGAAACAGATCGAACAGAGTCTATTTGGAGATCCAAAATCAGGAAAGAAGAAAGACAAACAGAAGAACCAAAAGGAGAAATAGAAAAAATGGCAACCGATGCAGCAGCACCTGCCTCTAAAGGAGATATCAAACCGCAGCCTATGTGTGTTTTTACAGGAAAACGAACTGAAGCAAAAGCTTTCATTGGAAGTCTTGAAGATTACTTTGTCTTAAACGATGATAACTACAAGAACAAAGCACAGAAACAGATTCGATTCACTCTTGCCTGTCTTGGGCAGGAACTCGATGATTGGAAGGTCTTGATTAAGGACGAATTGGATAATGAAGAAGAAACAACCCTTACTTGGACAAACTGCGCAGAATTCAAGAAGCGTTTCTTAGCTGATTGGGGTGAAGTCAATAGCGCTCTCAGGGCACTGAACAATCTAGCCAATCTCAGAGTAGGGGGCGATGTTTCAGTCCCTGAATATATCAGAAAATTCCGCATGGAAATTGGTACCTCAGGTTTGAAAAGAACAACTGCGCAGCTCCAGGCTTTTGTCAAAGGGCTCCCTGAAAGTATCGCTACAAAGATCCTTGAGGCAAATGTTCTATCTATGAAAGAAGCATATGAGAAAGCAGAACAGCTTCATGGCGCTTGGGAAATGATGCAAGCGCTTGGACGAAAACCAGGACAAGGGAATTGCTCTAATTTTAATCGAAACACCAGTAACAGGGGCAAATCAACCCAATCAGTAAATGCGATGCCCATCAGACATTTGACAGATGAGCAAAAGGAGGAGTATATGAAATCTGGAAAGTGTTTCAGATGTGGAAACCAGGGGCATGTTTCAAGGAATTGTCCCAAATGAAACACCATGTCAAACGCCTCCTTCAGGGCCTCCTCATCGTTTCATAATAAAGGGATCAGATCTATCCCTGAAGATGCGCCCAAGGAGAAGAAAGACGAGTTGCAAGCATCAGAGCAATACTTGCTGGGATGAAGGCCGATGAACAAGAAGGTCTTCTCAATGAACTCAAAAATGAGGGTTTTTAACCCGGAAGCGTCACACAGCAGTTGGCACTTCCATAACAAATGAACATTCACAGTTAGCGCTTGATTCTGTAATAGTAAGATTGAATAATGACAAGCGCCTTTCAATTTCTGTGGAAATGTCCGATTAACCCGCTGAAACTTCAGCTCTGATTGACTGTGGAGCAGAAGGGAATTTTATTGATGAAGAAGTAACCACCAAGTTACCAAAAGAAAAATTGCAAAAACCAATTAGAGTCAGAAATGCAGATGGAATGGTTAACACTAATGGAATGATCACACATTGAGTTCATATTCAATATTCAATTGGAGGAAGACAATACAGCAATTGGTTTCTAATCACCAGATTGGGAGATCAACGGTTAATTTTGGGAATCCCTTGGTTAGAAGAAAACAACCCTACTATCAATTGGAGAGATAAAACAATACACCTCATTGATGAACAATGGAATGAAGGAACTATCTGGCAAATGGCATTGGATAATCAACAATGGGGAGAAGACAATTACTGGATCAGAGTCAAGACATTGGCATCTCAAGCAATAGAACATCAGTTGAAAAAGGACAAACCAAAAACGGAATTACCATCAGAATACAAGAAATGGCACTCAGTCTTTGACAAAAAAGCATCGGAATGGTTCCCAACCTCCAGAACTTGGGATCATGCTATCAATTTAAAGACCGGTTTTAGTCCTAAAGTTAGCAAAATTTATCCATTATCAATCAAAGAACAGTTGTCACTAGATGAATGGATAGAAGAACAGCTAGCCAAAGAATACATCAGACCATCAAAGTCCCCTCAAGCATTGCCGTTTTTCTTTGTCTCAAAGAATTGGACAATCAAGAACACATATCCATTACCCCTAGTATCCGATCTCCTTACAAAACTTGCTGGCGCACAATATTTTACCAAATTAGACCTCTGTTGGGGATATAATAACGTCAGGATCAAGAAAGGTGATGAATGGAAAGCCACTTTCATTACCAACAGAGGACTATACAAACCAACTGTTATGTTCTTTGGCCTATGCAATTTGCCATCCACATTCCAAACTATGATGAACAAATACTTCAGAGATATGATTAATGAAGGATGGCTCGTCATCTACATGGATGATATCCTGATATGTTCTCAGAACTTAAATGAACTAGAAGAGCAAACGAAGAGAGTCCTTGATCAGTTGGAAGAGAATGATCTGTTCCTGAAATTAGAAAAATGTAAATTCGCTGTTCAAGAAGTTGAATTTCTAGACATGATCATCTCGCCTGGAAAGATACAAATGGATCCTATCAAACTTGCAGGAATAGCCGATTGGCCAGTACCATCCATGGTTAAACAAGTCCAATCATTCCTAGGTTTTGGGAACTTTTACTGATGTTTTATTGGGAATTTTGCAGCAATTGCAAAACCACTCACAGATCTGACCAAGAAAGCGGAACCATTCGACTGGAATAATGAACGACAACTTGCCTTTGACACCCTAAAGCCGCGGTTTGCCTCTATGCCAGTTTTGTTAATGCCAAATCCTGCAAAACCATTCATCCTTCAAACCGATGCCTCTAACAAAGCAATTGGAGCAGTACTGAAACAAGCTGATGAATCAGGAGCACTCCATCCATGTGGATTTATATCCCATGTGCTAACACCAACGGAACAGAATTACCAGATCTATGACAGGGAACTGCTTGCAATCATCAAAGGACTTGCAGTTTGGTGCCATCTATTACATGGTTCTCCTCACACGATCATTGTCCACTGTGATGACAAGAACTTGTCCTATTATCAAACTGCTCAATGCTTAACACCTCAACAAGCTCGGTGGTCATCACTGTTATCTGAATTTGTTCTTCATATCGAACATGTACCTGGAACAAAAATGTTTGAAGCAGACACATTATCCAGATGACCAGATCATATGGGCAATGATGAAGAACAAACTACTGTCACAGTTCTGCCAAATGACCAATTTATTTGGCTGATCAATGATGATCTTGCCAATGAATTAAAGAAATATATGGCAAATGATGATTTTGGACGCATCCTTATTGAAGTTATCACTAAACAAAGGGTGCCACCAATTAAATCAAAACTGCAAGACTGGACATATACTCATGGCATTGTTTATTATCTTGGCAAGATCTATGTTCCTGATTGAATTGAGCTACAAACTTGGTTAATCAAAGAGATACACGAAGCATTATCTTCAGGACATCCTGGACAATTGAAAACGCTAGCGCTTTTGAAGCGTGATTACTGGTGGCCTGGAATGTATAGACATGTCCAGTACTTTACACTCCCCCACATGCATGCCTGGACTCCCGGGAACTCCCGGGACTCCACAGGGACTCCACAGGGACTCCCTGCATTTCTCACCAAAACAGGAATAATCGACCAGGAGTCCCTCTGGAGTCCCTCTGGAGTCCCACCTCACTCCCACCTCACTCCCTACAGAGGCATATTGTGGCTCCCTTGGAGGGAGTCCACAGGGAGTGTTACTTGTATCTTGATTCTTGAGTTAATCACATCAAGCAATCACACATCCCCACAACATACCCATACCCTCTCATGTTTTCCCACACCAAGAGCAACTTCCCACACACATTCCCTCACTGCACATCATTTTCCCATGGTCACATATGTATCTTCCCATCCTATATGTTTTTTTCCCACATGTAATTCAACTACCATCAACATTCCCACATGGCAGGTTATTGTTCCCATACTTCATCTGCACATTTACATCATGCATATTCCCACACATATGTTGGATATTAGTCTATCAAGCTGACTTGCACTCTGCCTTATTTCCCATGGAAAGATATGATTTCCTGCATATGCAGCATTCCTACTGGATTTCATTTTTTCACATTCACTTTAACTTCCTCCACATGTTCCCACAATGCACTGAGCTAAAGGCATGTTGGTGTTGTATTTGAGGGATTGTGTCAAGCAATTAGACATCATTGCACTTCCACATTTTCCCAGTAATTTACACTGCCCCACCTGGCAGTGTTCATCTTGGATTACTCACTGTTGGGGTTCTGCATCAATTCTCAGGAAAGCCCACATATTGATATCTTGTTTCTTGTGAATTGCAAATGGATATGACTACATGCATATTCTTATATTTAATGGTCTAGTTGTTTGGGGGTGCAACCTTATGTTGCACACAAATATATTACATAATTATTTTAGCTTTTCTTGTACTTGCATTACACAGCCAATATATTTTGGTCATGTGTATGATGAATGACAAGAATAAGTAATAAAACCCCCACATTACACTTACTCTGGGAAATCAATTTTGTGATTGTTCCAGTCTTATCATGGATGACTTATTCATGTTCCACTGCCATTGTCACACCCTCACCACTGCCCCTAATGCCATTGCCATTGCAACCTTGCCACCCCATGGCTTAATGGTCTTTGCAATGCTGTACAAACAAAGTGATTATTTTAGCATCAGTGATAATGACTTATATAACCCTCTGTGGATAATACATAGCTCCAGATCATTATTTAATTACTCAACAGAGTGTTCACATTTTGGCTGTGTTGCCATCAGCTTGGGTGCTTGGTGCAATCATTAGTTTATGACTGTTATGGTCAAGTCAAAGGGAGGAACTACTAGTAAACAGGTTGCAATGATAAATACCACAAAAGTATGTGATGAAAAAACAACTGATGCATTTCTCATTTACAGATGTCTGAATATCACCACCAAGGTGGATTCACTTCTCCTGTCATTTGTATTAAATCATAAATCATGTCATGAATTTAACTTGAACATGGCATATCTGGATTGTAGCAATGCCCATTTCTCGGAAAAAGCATTGATTTTTATCAGTAGCATCAGATTTAACCCATATACAATATTCATTAATAAAATATATTATGAATTTGACTTGGGAGCAGCATGTCAGCATTGTCACACAAAATTGTTTGAAAGGGTTATATCTCAACAAGTACTTTGTTTACAAATATTTGTATACCCTCAGTAGCATCAGATTTAACTCCTCTACAACTTTCATTAATAGAGCATGTCATGAATGTGACTTTTGTACTTCAGAGTGCTGTGGCTGTGCTATAAAAAGCGAAATCATGATAGTATTTTGCAATTATCTCAATGAATATTGGGTTTGCACATATTTGGTTTTCATATTCTGGGACAAATTGACTCTCTCTATATTTTTTGTTAATAGGTCATGTGACAATTCTCACATTTCAAAACTGTGGGAAATGTGACACTATTGTGACATGTGACATGAGAGAATGGGTGATATCTAGTGTGGGAAAATGTACAACTTACCTAATCAACATGTATATAATCTTATCTATATTACTAGTCTAATTTACTTATGTAATCACTTATGTAATCAGCCTATATACATTATCTAGCTTACTAAAGTAGCTGACTAATCAATTTTCGAGGAAGGGGGATGGCAGAAACTGGGTGCTACTGGCTGTCCTTATATACCTGCCAGGAGTGCACAGACCATCTGATATGTGACAAGTGACTGTCACAACTGAGTTCATGAGGACTCCTGACACTCCCTGTGGACTCCTGGTCTGAGGAGTCCTCAGGATTCCCCGACTTTACCAGGAGTCCAGTGGGAGTCCAGGTGGAGTCCAGGTGGAGTCCACCAGCCATTTAGTACAATTTTGGGGTGAAAAAAATCACCAGGAGTCCCGAGGACTCCACAGGGACTCCCGGGGACTCCCTGGGAACCCTCAGGATGCACGTGGGGGAGTGTAAAGACCTCAACATGTCAAAGAATGGGTTGAAGGTTGTGCACTCTGCCAACAGATGAAAGTCAATACTCACCCAAATTCACCAGCATTAATCCCTATTCCGTTGAAAGCCACCCAGCCATTTCAACAGGTCACACTTGATTTTATTACTGATCTTCCTATATCAGACAGTTATGATTCCATCCTGGTCACAGTGGACCATGGCCTTACAAAGGGGGTAATTTTCACTCCTTGCAACAAGACGATTGACACCCTAGGAACCGCAGATCTCTATATCTTTGAAATCTTTAAACACTTTGGACTCCCTGACATCTTAATCTCTGATAGAGGACCACAATTCTCTGCTAAAGTATTCCAAGAAATACAAAAAGCTTTAGGAATCGACCACAGGATGAGCACAGCCTATCACCCTCAAACTGATGGAGAAACTGAATGTGTCAATCAAGAACTTGAGATCTATCTTCAAATGTTTTGCACAAATGAACCTCATAAATGGAAACCATTGTTACCCATTGCTGAATTCGCACACAATAATCGATATCATGACACAATAAAAACATCCCCATTTCAACTTATGTATGGATCAGATCCAATTGCTATCCCTACAGCAGCAATTAAGATGACTGCACCAGCAGCAGACAAATGCCTTCAGATACTTCAAAAAGCCAGAGAAGATGCTCTAGCTGCTCATGAACTCGCTAGACAAATGGTTCCTCATAGATATAAGGACAAGTCAATCAGATTCAAAAAAGGCGACAAAGTCTGGCTCGAAAACAAGAACCTCCATATTCCATATCAATCAAGAAAACTAGCACCGAAATGAGAAGGACCCTTCCAGGTTGAACAAGTCATGGGACCCATTACTTATGTATAAACTGAAATTACCAAAACAATGGCGTATTCATCCTGTATTCCACGCATCACTCCTCACTCCATACAAGGAAACCTCAATGCATGGACCAAATTTCACTATGCCACCTCCTGATATTGTTAATGGACAAGAGGAGTTTGAGATCAAAGCTATTTTAGGGCATCGGAAACGCGGAGCTGGTTATCAATACCTAGTCAAATGGAAAGGCTATGGAGCAAATGACAATATGTGGGAACCAGAACGACACTTAGGCAATGCTGCGGATATCTTGGTCAAATATAAAAACAGAAGGAACCTCTGAAACAAAGCAAGAAAAAATGACTTACTACCACACCAATCTCCAACTAAGCATAATATCCGTTATGTTAAAAGATTTTGCAGAACCGCTGTAAGATATACCCCTACTGTCAAAACCAGATACTCTGTCATGCAGATGTTTGTCCCTGCCTTTAAACACCCTTCCAAACGAACACTCTCTATATATCAAAAACTGAAATATGTTCCAATGATGTCAAAACCACCTAAAGTAGCACGATTACCTCCTCACAAACAAATGCATCTGCAAGGACACACAGAGATTCCATATAATGCCTTATCAAAGTATCTTCCTCAATATCACCGCCTCTCTTTTGATCTAGGGGAATTACCCATGTTTCAAGAAGCCGAGTCACACTATCTCCCAGCATCAGTTCACCCTCGTTTCCAATATGACAACATCTATCACAGGGTTTGGTTACAATGGACCTTCCCTGAACTATCAGAAGCTTTACAATGGATTGTTCAGCTAGGTAGAAAAATTGCCGCAGAACAATGGCAATATGAACGGCAGATGAATATAAGGGGAAGTGAAAACTTTAACTGTACACAAGCGCAAATGGAAATGACACTCATAACCGAACAATATTACAATCTCCTGAATCAGGCAATACAGGCTAGCATGAATAACCCAGAAATACATGTTACACACCATGCACACCCTGAGCAAATTTGTATTCCATGCCCTGACAATGCAGGAACCCAATCAGAACAAGAGGAAGTGGATAGAAATTCTTGTGAGGACTTTCTCAGGACTAGAGTACCTGAGATCAAAGAGATCTTAGCTTTGGACTCTGATGATGAGGTTTGGGATATTTAAACTGCACTTGATGGTCCCATCTTCTTCATCTCATCGATACAACATGATTGCTGCCATCATCACCATCGCCTATCTCCTTGCTTTTGTCTTTGCCCTGCTGGTCACAGCATGTGGCCACTGCTATGTTGACTCCTTTGTTGCTGCCTCCCCCCTCATTGCCACTGCCCATGACCTCCCCATCAAGGTCTTCATCACCACCACCACCACCATTGACAATTACCTTTTCCCGAATTGGCCTGCTTCCCCTACCTCCACCATCACTGACCTTCACCAGCATCCAGCCGAGCTCAACGATGCCCAGATTGAAGAAGAAGTTCCCCTACCTGCTCTTCCAATGCCACCTCTCGCCCGCATTCCCAACGCCACTCTCCTCAGAGCTCACGAAGCTCTTGCCACCATGATCATCGACTATCAGCAATTCGCTAGCCCTCTCGATGCCATGCTCAATGTCGTCCTCTCCACAGACCCTCATACCATAACTGATGAAGAACGTGACGCAATCCTGGAGCAGACAATCCAATTAGACCACATTACGAGGACTCTGCAATGGCGGTTTGAAACTGCTAACCACAACGTCAATACTATCGCTGAATGGTTAAAGTCATGACAGGATCATGGTTGGACAAACAACGGAGATCATGGATGGGGAACAGGGTAAGAAGCTGGTGACTTCTTGCATATGAAGGGGGTAATGTTACAGTTTTCTTTTCCCTTTGTTAATGGACTCGTTTATTATATAATCATCATTATGCATTTCGTGGATGCTCATCTCCTTTAGCTATTTTACCTTCACATTTCTTTCTTAGGTATTTAGCTGTACAATCTCCTTTTATATTCTTCTTGTTCTTTTCAGTATATAAACCCTCTTGTAACGTAGTTACTCTTTAGTTCCAACTTAATCGAATCATTCTCTCAACCTCCGAACGAAACTCCTCGCTCTCATCTTCTTGAGCTCATCGTCTACTTTGACTTTTGTCATCGTTTGACTTAGTGTCCAGAACTTGTCCAGTAGGCTGGGAGCAGACTGAGACTCTGCTTGCCACTGTTGACTTAGAACAAACTGTGTTGAGAGCATCGATCTTAACATAGCCTTCCTAAGGTCCCAGACCTTGTGCCAGTGATGCCTGATCACCCAATGAATAAAGTGAAAATTAAATGCTAGGATTGGTTCCTAACACAGCCAGCACACACAATCTGAATATTCATATCACTTATACTGATAATAACCCCCATGCAACACCACCATGGCAGAATCAAAGTGCTTAAACTGTAGTTGATTTGGTAATGGAAAATACAAATTTCAGGTGATGTTGGTGGTGGAAGACTGGTAGTGTGCTCAACAGGTTGTGCATGTGGCATGGTGTTATATAAAAGTGGGAAATAATTACTGGAGATTGGTAGCATGGCTACTGACAGCAATCACAAGATGTGGGAGAATTGGTGAGCTTGGCTAGTGGATAGTGATAAACTTGTGTAATCACAGGTAAGTGAACAGCATTGGTGGGTGGTGGGCATGTCATAATTGTTACAAGCTCACGCTCACAACAACAACCACAAGCCTCACAGAGGAGAGGGTAGAGAAGAGAGGGGAAAAGAATGTATTCAGACTACTACAAATAGTAACCTAGGCCCATGTACAGAGCGTAAGAGAAACCATCTAGAGTCTAAAGAGACTCCAGCTAACTACCCAAGCCCTTATATACTCCTCCTAGAGACCCCTAGCCACCATAAGTCCCATCGGCACCTCCACAGCCATATGCGCCCAGACCATATGCCTTGCTGCGCATCCTATTGTCCATGCGTCTTGGGCGCTGCCACCTGTCAATCATTTAATAGACCAGGCCTGGCCCTTTCCCATAATGTCCGGCCTTCCTGTGGACTGCTCTAGACTCCCATAATGGGCTGCGCTACCTCCCAGGCTTCCTGCTGATATGCCAGCTACACATCTGCACAGGTACCAGGCATATATGAACACCTACAAAGCAAAACCGAACCCATTCAAAGCTGCTAGCCCACAGCAGGAGCATCACAAGTTGGTCATACTTCATTCAAAGGGAGTCCAAGCATTTCAAATCAGCTAGGTACCACACTGGCCATCTCAGCATCTTCATACACTTGCAACACCTAACCACCTCAGTTCACCATCACCTCTGCTTTGCTTGGCGACACCATGCCTACCCCACTACAATCCCTGACACCTTGTCCATTGTGAATTTGGTGCTCTGGAACACCTAGCAGCTTTGAGAGAAACAAGAGCCCATCTGTTTATGTCTTACTATTTGACGTGGCATGTGGCGCGTTTTCCTGCAGACTTGACAAGCCATGGGGACCTAGAGAACCTCCTCTGTCATGATTTCGAAGCCTAGGAAACACTGTGGAGCGGTCACCATTGCCGCAGAAGACTTCGACCGAGGAGCCTGAACGGCGGTAGAAGCCTGTATGGGCATTGCAAGCATTGGTGATGGCAGATGAGTTCTGCACTCAGTTTGTACCTGTTTTGTTTGTTGTTATGGACTTGTTTCCTCCGTTCCTTCTCTATGACCTTTGAAAGGATGGTGTCCAGGAGACTCCTATCAATTGGTGGAGTGGACTTTCTTCTTTGAATTGATTCTTAGCTACCATCATTTACTTTATATACATGTATCTTTGCCTTTATGCAACAGAGAAATTTGACCTTCTTTCCCTCCCCTCAGAGTTCGGTGCTAGCATTGCCCTCTCTCTGAGTCTTGCCTTAGGTCCCTTGCCCACGTCCAGCCTTGTTTTGACCTTGTCTTTGTCCTGTCTCCTCTTGTCTGCCCCATTCGTCCTCTTCTCCACACCCTTATCCCTTGTCCCCTCCTTCGGACGAACACTCTGGTTTGACTACTCTCAGTCAGCCCCCACTTACAGTCACTTTCATACTTCGTCGTATTAGTGAAGACTGAGAAACACCTTCTGCCCTCGCCATTGTTACAGTTTCTTTTCCTCTTCTATGATGGACGCTTTATTATTACATCATCATTACTATACGGTTCAGTAGACGTTTATCTCCTTTAGCTAACGCTTTCATATTTGCTTTCATAGGTAGTTAGCTGCGCTTACTGCGCATTCCCTTTACAGTTTTCCTTGTTCTCAAAACGTATATAAACCCTAGAATATCCTGTATATTCTCCAGTTCCAACTTAATCAAATCATACTCTCAATCTTGACTTGAACTCCTCGCTCTCTTTTTCTTGAGCTCATCGTTGACTTAGAGACCTTTGTCATCGTTTGACTTAGCGTCCAGAACTTGTCCAGTAGGCTGGGAGCGGACCGAGACTCTGCTTGCCACTGTTGACTTAGAACGAACTACATTGGGAGCATCGATCTTAACACAAGTTGGAACTCTCAGACCGCTCAGTGTTTCTACACTAGCCAGACACCATTGATACCAGAACCTCAACCCTCAGACCCCCAAACGGCTCTGTCCATTTCAGACGAAAGTATTATCTAGATCGAAGGGAAGTCTTTCCATCGACTACAGGAACAGGGTGGTTTTTCTGCTCAGGAACCAAGAAGAAGAACGAACCAGTACCAGAATCCCTCTTTGAAGGTGATTACATAGAAGGACAAGAGGATGCCTTCCCAGACGACGTTTGGATTGATTGGATAAACGAAGATCACAAAGAAGGGTTTCTTTCGTTATTCAAACCACCTACAGATGAACCAGAACTCTCCTGGTGGAACGAATATCTCGACCTTGCTGATATCTCAGGACGAGAACGATACGCACTTAAGGAAGGAGAACTACAGCCTTGGATAGAATTCCAAGAACAGAAACAGATCGAAGCAAATCTATTTGGAGATCCAGAATCAGGGAAGAAGAAAGACGAAACAGGAGAACCTACAGACCCGAAAGAAGAAACAGAAAAGATGGCATCTGACGCAACAGCACCTGCCTCTAAAGGAGATATTAAGCCACAGCCCATGCGCATTTTTACAGGGAAACGAACCGAAGCAAAAGCTTTCATTGGAAACCTCGAAGATTACTTCGTTTTGAACGATGACAATTATAAAAACAAAGGCCAGAAACAGATTCGATTTGCTCTTGCTTGCCTAGGACAAGAACTTGATGATTGGAAGGTCCTAGTTAAAGAGGAACTAGATGATGATGAAGAAACAACCCTTACTTGGACAAGTTGGGCTGAATTCAAGAAGCGCTTTCTAGCAGATTGGGGCGAAGTTAACAGCACACTCAGGGCCCTGAACAATTTGGCCAATCTTAGAGTAGGGGGCAACGTTTCAGTCCCTGAATATATCAGAAAATTCCGCATGGAGATTGGAACTTCAGGATTGAAAGGGACAACCACACAACTCCAGGCATTTGTTAAAGGACTCCCTGAAAGTATTGCCACCAAAATCCTCGAGGCGAACGTTCTATCGATGAAGGAAGCATATGAAAAAGCAGAACAGCTTCATGGCACTTGGGAAATGATGCGAGCGCTTGGACGCAAACCAGGACAAGGGAACCACTCTAATTTTAACCGAAACACCAACACTAGGGGCAGATCAACTCGATCAGTTAATGCTATGCCCACTGGACGTTTAACTGACAAACAAAAGGAGGAGTATGTTACAGTTTCCTTTTCCTCTTCTATGATGGACACTTCATTATTACAACATCATTACTATACGGTTTAGTGGACGTTTATCTCCTTTTGCTAACGCTTTCATATTTCCTTTCATAGGTAGTTAGCTGCGCTTACTGCGCATTCCCTTTATAGTTTCCCTTATTCTCAAAACGTATATAAACCCTAGAATATCCTGTACATTCTCTAGTTCCAACTTAATCGAATCATACTCCCAATTTGACTCGAACTCCTCGCTCTCTTTTCCTTGAGCTCGTCGTCGACTTAAAGACCTTCGTCATCGTTTGACTTAGCGTCCAGAATCTGTCCAGTAGGTTGGGAGCGGACTGAGACTCTGCTTGCCACTGTTGACTTAGAACGAACTGTGTTGGGAGCATTGATCTTAACACAAGTTGGAACTCTCAGACCGCTCAGTGTTTCTACACTAGCCAGACACCATTGATACCAGAACCTCAACCCTCAGACCCCCAAACGGCTCTGTCCGTTTCAGACGAAAGTATTATCTAGATCGAAGGGAAGTCTTTCCATCAACTACAGGAACAGGGTGGTTTTTCCGCTCAGGAACCAAGAAAAAGAACGAACCAGTACCAGAATCCCTCTTTGAAGGTGATTACACTGAAGGACAAGGGGATGCTTTCCCAGATGACGTTTGGATTGATTGGGTAAACGAAGAACATGAAGAAGGATTTCGTTCGTTATTCAAACCGCCCACAGACGAACCAGAACTCTCTTGGTGGAACGAATATCTCAGTCTCACTGGAACAGCAGGACGAGAACGATACGCACTTAGGGACGGAGAAGTACAGCCTTGGTTAGATTTCCAAGAACAGAAACAGATCAAAGCAAATCTATTCGGAGATCCAGAATCAGGAAAGAAGAAAGACGAAACAGGAGAACCTACAGACCCAAAAGAAGAAACAGAAAAGATGGCATCTGACGCAGCAACACCTGCCTCTAAAGGAGATATTAAGCCGCAGCCCATGCGCATTTTTACAGGAAAACGAACTGAAGCAAAGGCTTTTATTGGAAACTTGGAAGACTACTTCGTTTTGAATGACGACAACTATAAGAACAAAGGCCAGAAACAGATTCGATTTGCTCTTGCCTGCCTAGGACAGGAACTCGACGATTGGAAGGTTCTAATCAAAGAGGAACTAGACAACGATGAAGAAACGACCCTTACCTGGACGAGCTGGGCCGAATTCAAGAAGCGCTTTTTAGCCGATTGGGGCGAAGTCAACAGCGCACTCAGGGCCCTAAACAATTTGGCCAATCTCAGAGTAGGAGGTGACGTTTCAGTCCCTGAATATATCAGAAAATTCCGCATGGAGATTGGAACTTCAGGATTGAAAGGGACAACCGCACAACTTCAGGCATTTGTTAAAGGACTCCCTGAAAGTATCGCCACCAAAATTCTTGAAGCAAACATTCTATCAATGAAGGAAGCATATGAAAAGGCAGAACAGCTTCATGGCGCTTGGGAAATGATGCGAGCACTTGGACGCAAACCAGGACAAGGGAACCGCTCTGATTTTAACCGAAACACCAACACTAGGGGCGGATCAACTCGATCAGTTAATGCTATGCCCACTGGACGTTTGACAGACGAACAAAAGGAGGAATACATGAAAACTGGGAAGTGTTTCAGATGTGGAAACCAGGGACATGTTTCAAAAAATTGTCCGAAACGAAACACCACCCCAAACGCCTCCTTCAGGTCCTCCTCATCGTTTCAGAATAAAGGGATCAGATCCATCCCTGAGGATGCGCCCAAGGAAAAGCAAGACGACCCAGTTGCGAGTATCAGAGCGATCCTAGCTGGAATGAAGGCCGATGAACGAGAAGGTCTTCTTAACGAACTCGAAAACGAGGGTTTTTGATCAGGAAGCGTCACACAGCGGTTGGCACTTCCACAACAAATGGATTTTCACAGTTAGCGCTTGATTCTGTAATAGTACGATCGAATAATGACAAGCGCCTTTCTATCACTGTTGAAACGATCGATTTACCCGCTGAAACCTCTGCCCTCATCGATTGTGGAGCAGAAGGGAACTTTATTGACGAAGAAATAACAACAAAACTACCAAAAGAAAAACTAAGAAAACCAATTCGAGTCAGAAACGCAGATGGAACAATCAACACAAATGGAATGATCACTCATCGAGTATTAATTCAATATTCAATTGGAGGAAAGCGTCACAGTAACTGGTTCTTAATCACCAAGTTAGGAGACCAACGATTAATCTTGGGAATTCCTTGGTTAGAAGAAAATAACCCGACTATTGATTGGAGAAACAAAACGATTCACCTCATTGATAATCAACGACAAGATGGGACGATCTGGCAACTGGCATTGGACAATCAGTGGGGAGAAGACAACTATTGGATAAGAGTCAAAACATCAGCATCGCAGGCATTAGAACATCAACTGAAAAAAGACGAACCAAAGACAGAATTACCTACAGAATACGAGAAATGGCGATCAGTCTTTGAGAAGAAAGCTTCAGAACAATTTCCTACCTCTAGAACTTGGGATCATGCGATCGAACTGAAAAACGGTTTCACTCCTAAAGTTAGCAAGATCTATCCGTTATCAATTAAAGAGCAATCATCTCTAGACGAATGGATTGAAGAACAACTTACTAAAGGATACATCAGACCGTCGAAATCACCTCAGGCTTCGCCATTCTTCTTTGTTTCAAAAAAAGAAAGCGGAGCGTTAAGGCCATGTCAAGACTACAGGTACCTGAACGATTGGACAATCAAGAACGCATATCCATTACCCCTAGTATCCGACCTCCTTACCAAACTTGCTGGAGCGCAATACTTCACCAAATTAGATCTCTGCTGGGGATACAATAACGTTCGAATCAAGAAAGGCGATGAATGGAAAGCAGCTTTTATCACAAATCGAGGATTATACGAACCAACTGTTATGTTCTTTGGACTATGCAATTCGCCATCTACATTCCAAACCATGATGAACGAATATTTCAGAGATATGATTAACGAAGGATGGCTCATCATTTACATGGATGACATCTTGATCTGTTCTCAAAACAAGATAGAATTAGAAGAACGAACAAAACGAGTTTTAAACCGATTAGAGGAGAACGACTTATTCTTGAAACTGGAAAAATGTAAATTCGCTGTACAAGAAGTGGAGTTTCTAGGAATGATCATATCGCCTGGAAGAATACAGATGGATCCTATTAAACTAGCAGGAATAGCCGACTGGCCAGTACCAACAACAGTCAAACAAGTTCGATCATTCTTAGGCTTTGGGAATTTCTACAGACGATTTATTGGTAATTTTGCGGCTATAGCAAAACCGCTCACCGATTTAACAAAAAAGACGGAGATATTCGACTGGAACACAGAGCGTCAGGCTGCTTTTGATACCCTGAAACAACGATTTGCATCCATGCCAGTCCTCTTAATGCCAAACCCAGCAAAGCCGTTTATCCTCCAAACCGATGCCTCTAATAAGGCGATAGGAGCGGTATTAAAACAAGCAGACAACTCTGGTGCACTACATCCTTGTGGTTTTATTTCCCATGCCTTAACACCAACGGAACAGAACTACCAGATTTATGACAGAGAATTACTTGCCATCATTAAAGGGCTGGCAGTTTGGCGTCACCTTCTGCATGGATCACCCCATACCATCATTGTGCACTGTGATCACAAGAACCTGTCTTATTATAGAACGGCTCAGCGATTGACACCTAGACAGGCCAGATGGTCATCTTTATTATCTGAATTTGACCTTCGGATTGAACATGTACCGGGTACGAAGATGTTCGAAGCAGATGCTCTATCTAGACGACCAGATCACATGGGTAATGACGAAGAACAAACCACAGTCACTATGTTACCAAACGATCGCTTCATTCGCCTCATCAATAACGATCTAGCCGATGAATTGAAGAAGTACATGGCGAACAATGATTTTGGACGAATTCTGATCGATGTTATTAAAAGACAAAGAGCACCACCAATCAAATCAAAGCTACAAGATTGGACATATACCCATGGCATCGTCTACTACCTCGGAAAGATCTATATCCCTGACCGGATCGAATTAAGGACCAGATTAATCAAAGATACGCATGAAGCGTTATCTTCTGGACACCCTGGACGATTAAAAACATTGGCACTTCTAAAACGCGACTACTGGTGGCCAGGAATGTACAGACATGTCAAAGAATGGGTAGAGGGATGCGCACTATGCCAACAGATGAAAGTTAATACTCACCCAAATGCGCCGGCATTAGTCCCTATCCCATCCAAAGCGACACGGCCATTTCAGCAAGTAACCCTCGATTTCATTACCGATCTTCCCATCTCAGACGGATATGACTCAATATTGGTCACGGTGGACCATGGCCTTACGAAGGGGGTAATTTTCACCCCTTGCAACAAGACAATCGACGCTTTAGGGACAGCCGATCTCTACATCTCTGAAATCTTCAAACGCTTTGGACTCCCTGACGTCCTAATCTCTGATAGAGGACCACAGTTCTCCGCCAAAGTATTCCAAGAAATACGAAAAGCATTAGGAATTGATCACAGAATGAGCACCGCCTATCATCCTCAAACAGATGGGGAAACTGAACACGTCAATCAAGAACTCGAGATCTACCTTCGGATGTTTTGTACTAATGAACCCCACAAATGGAAACCACTCCTACCTATCGCTGAATTCGCACACAATAACCGTTATCATGATACAATAAAAACATCCCCATTCCAACTCATGTATGGAACAGATCCAATCGCCATCCCTACAGCAGCGCTCAAGATGACTGCTCCAGCAGCAGAAGAACGCCTTCAGATGCTTCGAAGAGCGAGAGAAGAAGCATTAGCAGCACATGAACTCGCCAGGCAAACAGTTGCTCAAAGATTCAAAGACAAGTCAATCAAATTCGAAAAAGGCGACAAAGTCTGGCTCGAAAACAAGAACCTACACATCCCATATCAATCAAGAAAGCTTGCGCCGAAACGAGAAGGGCCCTTTCAGGTCGAACAAGTCATGGGACCAGTTACATACAAGCTGAAATTACCGAAACAATGGCACATTCACCCTGTATTTCATGCATCGCTTCTTACCCCATATAAGGAAACATCAATGCATGGACCAAACTTTACCACACCACCTCCCGATATAGTAAATGGACAGGAGGAGTTTGAGATCAAAGCTATCCTTGGACATCGAAAACGCGGAGCAGGTTATCAATATTTGGTTAAATGGAAAGGCTATGGATCGAATGACAATACCTGGGAACCTGAACGCAATCTGGGAAATGCTGCGGACGTTCTGATAGAATATAAGAACAGAAGACGCCTATAGAACTTCATCTATGGCCTATAACCGATCAAAGAAATTCTGGAAAACCCTTTATGCACTCAAAGGACAATTCCTTCCCCCTCGGACTCGTCTATTACCACATCGTCACAATAAGAAACACCTAGTACGACTCCCACACGCACGACGCTACCCAATCACCAGTAGACACACACTTTTCATTTCACCAAGACGACCATTGTCATCATCAAAAGCTATTCAACCAAACCTTGTTGCACCAAGAACGAAAGAACAGGAACAGGAATTCCAAAATCTACAGCAATGGATCCTTTACAAAATGAATATATGGATATTAGATCGACGACGAGATTTACAAGAACATGGATGCGACCGTTTCATGCAATTTTATCATCTCTTCCCACAGAAAATTAGATTCCCCATTGACAATCCCGATGCAACCATTCCACCACCATACGATTCATTAACATGGGAACGCATTCCCCCTCCTTACCCTCCAAAACCTCCACACTATCCTACTTATAACTTCGAACCAGGATACCCAAAGATTACTAGCAGAGTCACAGCTCAAGGAGCGTTCATTAGAGAAGACGAATTCACTCGACCAAACACCCCTGAATCACCATCAGACGATGCGCTGTATCACGCCATTCTTGCTCACTCCACAGAATCTGATGGTAACGAAACAGAAGATTCTATGGAAGACCTTTACGTTTGAAACTTTGGGATAAAAGACGATCCACCAGCTATCCATTTCCTCATCCCACTCGATACACAATGTTCGCCTTCATCATCACCCTCACCTACCTCATCGCCTTTGCCCTCGCCCTCTTGATCACTGCGTGTGGTCATTGTTACATTGAACCCGTCGCCGCCGCCTCCCCTTTCCTCGCCACGGCCCATGACCTCCCCCTCGAGGTCTTCGTCACCACCACCACCACCATTGATGATTTCGTCTGGGCCGACCTCCCAGAACTTCACCAGCACCCAGAGGAGCTCGAACCCATGACCTTCGCCACCCCCACTGTCCAGGATCCCGTCACCCACATTCCCTATGCCCACCGCCCTCGCCACTCTGTCCTCTCCCCCGTCTCTGAAGCCCTCAGCACCCTCGTCGTCGACTTCAACCAGCTCTCCATGCCCCTCGACGCCGTCACCCACCTTATGCTCTCCACCGACCCACAATGCCTCACATATGAAGAGCGAGACAATCTTTGGGAGCACGCCAAACAGCTGGAGCGGGTCACGAAGACCCTCCAATGGCGCATCGAGGCTGCCAATAAGGATCTGGACTCCATAATCAAATGGATCAAATCCAGGAAGGACCATGGCTGGACCACGGACGCACAATGGTAGAAGTCGGTGACTTCTCGCATACGAAGGGGGTAATGTTACAGTTTCCTTTTCCTCTTCTATGATGGACACTTCATTATTACAACATCATTACTATACGGTTTAGTGGACGTTTATCTCCTTTTGCTAACGCTTTCATATTTCCTTTCATAGGTAGTTAGCTGCGCTTACTGCGCATTCCCTTTATAGTTTCCCTTATTCTCAAAACGTATATAAACCCTAGAATATCCTGTACATTCTCTAGTTCCAACTTAATCGAATCATACTCCCAATTTGACTCGAACTCCTCGCTCTCTTTTCCTTGAGCTCGTCGTCGACTTAAAGACCTTCGTCATCGTTTGACTTAGCGTCCAGAATCTGTCCAGTAGGTTGGGAGCGGACCGAGACTCTGCTTGCCACTGTTGACTTAGAAAGAACTGTGTTGGGAGCATCGATCTTAACAGAGTACATGAAAGCAGGGAAGTGTTTCAGATGTGGAAACCAGGGACATGTTTCAAAAAATTGTCCGAAACGAAACACCACCTCAAATGCCTCCTTCAGGTCCTCCTCATTGTTCCAGAATAAAGGGATCAGATCCATCCCTGAGGATGCGCCCAAAGACAAACAAGACAACCCAGTTGCGAATATCAGAGCGATCCTAGCTGGAATGAAGGCCGATGAATGAGAAGGTCTTCTTAATGAACTCGAAAATGAGGGTTTTTGATCAGGAAGCGTCACACAGCGGTTGGCACTTCCACAACAAATGGATTTTCACAGTTAGCGCTTGATTCTGTAATAGTATGATCGAATAATGACAAGCGCCTTTCAATCACTGTTGAAACGATCGATTTACCCGCTGAAACCTCTGCCCTCATCGATTGTGGAGCAGAAGGGAACTTTATTGACAAAGAAATAACACCAAAATTACCAAAAGAAAAGCTAAGAAAACCGATTCAAGTCAGGAACACAGATGAAACAATCAACACAAATGGAATGATCACTCATCGAGTATTAATTCAATATTTAATTGGAGGAAAGCGTCACAGTAACTGGTTCTTAATCACCAAGTTAGGAGACCAACGATTAATCTTGGGAATTCCTTGGTTAGAAGAAAATAACCCGACTATTGATTGGAGAGACAAAACAATTCACCTCATTGATAATCAACGACAAGATGGGACAATCTGGCAACTGGCATTGGACAATCAATGGGGAGAAGACGACTATTGGATAAGAGTCAAAACATCAGCATCGCAGGCATTAGAACATCAACTGAAAAGGGACGAACCAAAGACAGAATTACCTACGGAGTATGAGAAATGGCGATCAGTCTTTGAGAAGAAAGCTTCAGAGCGATTTCCTACCTCTAGAACTTGGGATCATGCAATCGAACTGAAAAACGGTTTCACCCCTAAAGTTAGCAAGATCTACCCGTTATCAATTAAGGAGCAATCATCTCTAGACGAATGGATTGAAGAACAACTTACTAAAGGATACATCAGACCATCGAAATCACCTCAGGCCTCACCATTCTTCTTTGTTTCAAAAAAGGAAAGCGGAGCGTTAAGGCCATGTCAAGACTACAGATACCTAAATGATTGGACAATCAAGAACGCATACCCACTACCCCTAGTATCCGATCTCCTTACTAAACTCGCTGGAGCGCAATACTTCACCAAACTAGATCTTCGCTGGGGATACAATAACGTCCGAATCAAGAAAGGCGACGAATGGAAAGCAGCCTTCATCACAAATCGAGGATTATACGAACCAACTGTTATGTTCTTTGGACTATGCAATTCACCATCTACGTTCCAAACCATGATGAACGAATACTTCAGAGATATGATTAATGAAGGATGGCTCATCATTTACATGGACGACATTTTGATCTGTTCTCAAAACAAGACAGAATTGGAAAAACGAACAAAACGAGTTCTAGACCGATTAGAGGAGAACGACTTGTTCCTGAAATTGGAAAAATGTAAATTCGCTGTACAAGAAGTCGAATTTCTAGGAATGATCATATCGCCTGGAAAGATACAGATGGATCCTATTAAACTAGCAGGGATAGCCGATTGGCCAGTACCAACAACAGTCAAACAAGTTCGGTCATTCCCAGGCTTTGGGAACTTCTACTGATGATTCATTGGAAATTTTGCAGCTATAGCAAAACCGCTCACCGATTTAACAAAGAAGACGGAGATATTTGACTGGAACACGGAACGTCAAGCTGCATTTGATACCTTGAAACAATGATTTGCCTCTATGCCAGTTCTCCTAATGCCAAACCCAGCAAAACCGTTTATCCTCCAAACCGACACCTCCAACAAGGCCATAGGAGCAGTATTAAAACAAGCGGACGACTCTGGCGCATTACATCCTTGTGGTTTTATTTCCCACGCCCTAACATCAACGGAACAGAACTACCAGATTTATGATAGAGAATTACTTGCCATCATTAAAGGATTGGCAGTTTGGCGTCACCTGCTGCATGGATCACCTCATACCATCATTGTGCACTGCGATCACAAGAACCTGTCCTATTACAGAACGGCTCAACGATTGACACCTAGACAAGCCAGATGGTCATCTCTATTGTCTGAATTTGACCTCCGGATTGAACATGTACCAGGAATGAAGATGTTTGAGGCAGATGCCCTATCTAGACGACCAGATCATATGGGAAATGACGAAGAACAGACCACAGTCACTATGTTACCAAATGATCGCTTCATTCGCCTCATCAATAACGATTTAGCTGATGAATTGAAAAAGTATATGGCAAATGACAATTTCGGACGAATTCTGATTGATGTCATTAAAAGACAGAGAGTGCCACCAATCAAATCAAAGCTACAAGACTGGACATATACCCATGGCATTGTCTACTATCTTGGGAAGATCTATATCCCTGATCGGATCGAACTGAGGACTAGATTAATTAAAGAAATGCACGAAGCTCTATCTTCTGGACACCCTGGACGATTGAAAACTTTGGCACTTCTAAAACGCGACTACTGGTGGCCAGGAATGTACAGACATGTCAAAGAATGGGTAGAAGGATGTGCATTATGCCAACAGATGAAGGTTAACACCCATCCAAATGCGCCAGCATTAATTCCTATTCCATCGAAAGCGACACACCCATTCCAACAAGTAACCCTTGATTTCATTACCGATCTTCCTATCTCGGATGGATATGATTCAATATTGGTCACGGTAGACCATGGCCTTACAAAGGGGGTAATTTTCACCCCTTGCAACAAGACAATCGATGCTTTAGGGACAGCCGACCTCTACATCTCTGAAATCTTCAAGCGCTTTGGACTCCCTGATGTCTTAATCTCTGATAGAGGACCACAGTTCTCCGCCAAAGTATTCCAAGAGATACGAAAAGCATTAGGAATCGACCACAGAATGAGCACTGCCTATCATCCTCAAACAGATGGGGAGACCAAACGCGTTAATCAAGAGCTTGAGATCTATCTTCGGATGTTTTGTACCAATGAACCCCACAAATGGAAACCACTCTTGCCTATTGCCGAATTCGCACACAATAATCATTATCATGATACAATAAAAACATCTCCATTCCAACTTATGTACGGAACAGAGCCGATCGCCATCCCTACAGCGGCACTCAAAATGACTGCCCCAGCAGCAGAAGAACGTCTTCAGATGCTTCGAAGAGCGAGAGAAGAGGCATTAGCAGCACATGAACTTGCCAGGCAAACAGTCGCTCAAAGATTCAAAGATAAGTCAATTAAATTCGAGAAAGGTGACAAGGTCTGGCTCGAAAACAAGAACCTACACATCCCATATCAATCAAGAAAGCTTGCGCCAAAATGAGAAGGACCCTTTCAGGTTGAACAAGTCATGGGACCAGTTACATACAAGCTGAAATTACTGAAACAATGGCGCATTCACCCTGTATTTCATGCATCGCTTCTCACTCCATATAAGGAAACGTCAATGCATGGACCAAACTTTACCACACCACCTCCCGATATAGTAAATGGACAGGAGGAGTTTGAGATCAAAGCTATCCTTGGACATCGAAAACGCGGAGCAGGTTATCAATATTTGGTTAAATGGAAAGGCTATGGATCGAATGACAATACCTGGGAACCTGAGCGCCACCTGGGAAATGCTGCGGACGTCCTGATAGAATATAAGGACAGAAGACGCCTATAGAACTTCATCTATGGCCTATAACCGATCAAAGAAATTCTGGAAAACCCTTTATGCACTCAAAGGACAATCCCTTCCCCCTCAGACTCGTTTATTACCACATCGTCACAATAAGAAACATCTAGTACAACCCCCACACGCACGACGCTACCCAATCACCAGTAGACACATCCTTTTCATTTCACCAAGACGACCACTGCCATCATCAAAAGCTATTCAACCGAACATTACTGCACCAAGAACGAGAGAACAGGAACAAGAATTCCGAAATCAACAGCAATGGATCCTTCACAAATTGAATATATGGGCATTAGATCAACGACGAGATCTACAAGAACATGGGTGCGACTGTTTCATGCAATTTTACCATCTCTTTCCACGAAGAATCGAATTCCCCATCGACAAACCTGATGCCACCATTCCGCCACCATACGACTCGTTAATATGGGAACGTATTCCCCCTCCTTACCTGCCAAAACCTCCACACTATCCTACTTACGATTTCAAACCAGGATACCCAAAGATTATCAGCAGGGTCACAGCTCAAGGAGCGTTCATTAGAGAAAATGAATTCACTCGACCAAACACTCCTGAATCACCATCAGATGATGAGTTGTATCACGCCATTCTTGCTCACTCCACAGAATCAGATGGTGATGAAACAGAAGATTCTATGGAAAACCTTTACGTTTAACACTCTAGGATAAAAGACAACCCACCAGCTATCCATTCTCTCCATCTCTTTCGATATACAATGTTCGCCTTCATCATCACCCTCGCCTACCTCATCGCCTTTGCCCTCGCCCTCCTGATCACTGCGTGTGGTCATTGTTACATCAAACCCGTCGCCGCCGCCTCCCCCCTCCTCTCCACGGCTCATGATCTCCCCCTTGAGGTCTTCGTCACCACCACCACCACCATCGATGACTTCGTCTGGGCCAACCTCCCAGAACTCCACCAACACCCAGAGGAGCTCAAACCTATGACCTTTGCCGCCCCCATCATCCAGGATCCTGTCACCCACATTCCCTACGCCCACCGCCCTTGCCATTCTGTCCTCTCCCCCGTCTCTGAAGCCCTCAGCACCCTCGTTGTCGATTTCAATCAGCTCTCTATGCCCCTCGACGCCGTCACCCACATTATGCTCTCCACCGACCCGCAGTGTCTCACTTATGAAGAGCGAGACAATCTCTGGGAGCACGCCAAGCAGCTGGAGTGGATCACGAAGACCCTCCAATGGCGCATTGAGGCTGCCAACAAGGACCTGGATTCCATCATCAAGTGGATTGAATCCAGAAAGGACCATGGCTGGACCACAGACGCACAATGGTAAGAAGTTGGTGACTTCTCGCATACGAAGGGGGTAATGTTACAGTTTCTTTTCCTCTTCTATGACGGATGCTTTATTATTACATCATCATTACTATATGGTTCAGTGGACGTTTATCTCCTTTTGCTAACGCTTTCATATTTCC
Organism: Amanita fuliginea; assembly: GCA_023014435.1. Classification (NCBI taxonomy): domain Eukaryota; kingdom Fungi; phylum Basidiomycota; class Agaricomycetes; order Agaricales; family Amanitaceae; genus Amanita; species Amanita fuliginea. Next base: position 2,354,395 of record JAEBUQ010000005.1, read on the forward strand.
TTTCATAGGTAGTTAGCTGCGCTTACTGCACATTCCCTTTACAGCTTTCCTTGTTCTCAAAACGTATATAAACCCTAGAATATCCTGTATATTCTCCAGTTCCAACTTAATTGAATCATACTCTCAATCTTGACTTGAATTCCTCGCTCTCTTTCTCTTGAGCTCGTTGTCGACTTAGAGACCTTCGTCATCGTTTGACTTAGCGTCCAGAACTTGTCCAGTAGGCTGGGAGCGGACCGAGACTCTGCTTGCCACTGTTGACTTAGAACGAACTACATTGGGAGCATCGATCTTAACACTTGGTTGGCTCAACCAACCGCTGTCCTGTCTTCTAGTGAGTGCTGCCATGCGCTAACCCACACAAAGTGTTCCCATAGTGATCCTAAGGTCCCAGACCTTGTGCCTAGGGCTCCCGAAGTTCGGTTCTGAACCTCGGTTCAAACCCGAACCGGCCGAACCGAACCGACGGTTCGGGTTTGGTTCGGGTTCGGTTTGGAAAGCTTCGAAAAAAATCGGTTCGGGTTCGGGCAGTGCCAGCATCGGTTCGAACCGAACTGAACCGAGGTAGGTATGTCCCTGCTATGTCTGAGGGGTCTACGGCTATGTGTGGACCACCACTACCCAGTTTCACCACCAAATAATACCAATAAAGTCTCAAACAAACTTTGGTTCTGGTTCAAGCATGCCAGCATTGGTTCGAACTGGACTGAACTGATGTCAGAAGGTCCCCACTATGCCTGACAGGCCAATGGCCATGTCTGTACCCATTACACAATTTTACACCACCAAATAACACCAATAAAGTCTTGAAAAACTTAGGTCCTAGCTTGGGCAGTGCCAGTATTGGTTCGAACTGGACTGAACTGATGTCAAAAGGTCCCCACTATGCCTGACAGGCCAATGGCTATGTCTGTACCTATTACACAATTTTACACCACCAAATAACACCAATAAAATCTTGAAAAACTTAGGTTCTAGCTTGGACAGTGCCAGCATTGGTTTGAACTGGACTGAACTAATGCCAGAAGGTCCCCACTGTGCCTGACAGGTCAATGGCTATGTCTGTACCCATTTCACAATTTCACACCACCAAATAACACCAATAAAGTCTTGAAAAACTTAGGCTCTGGCTTTGGCAGTGCCAGCATTGGTTCGAACTGGACTGAACTGATGTCAGAAGGTCCCCACTGTACCTGACAGGTCAATGGCCATGTCTGTACCCATTACACAATTTTACACCACCAATTAACACCAATAAAGTCTTGAAAAACTTAGGTTCTGGCTTGGGCAGTGCCAGTATTGGTTCAAACTGAACTGAACTGATGTAAGAAAATCCCCACTATGCCAGAGGGGTCAATGGTCATGCATGTAACACCATTACACAATTTCACACCAACAAATAACAACAATAAAGTCTCAGAAAACTTTGATTCTGTTAAGATCGATGCTCTCAACGCAATTCGTTCAACAGTGGCAAGCAGAGTCTCGGTCTGCTCCCAGCCTACTGGACAGGTTCTGGACACTTAAGTCAAACGATGACAAAGGTCAAATAAACGACGAGCTCAAAAAGATGAGAGCGAGGAGTTTTCGTTCAGAAGTTGAGAGAAGAATTCGATTAAGTTGGAACTGGAGTCTAGCTACTTTACAAGAAGGTTTATATACATAAAAGAACAAGAGAAATATAAAAGGAAATGTACAGCTAAATACCTAAGAAAGGAAATGTGAAGGTAAAGTAGCTAAAGGAGATGAGCGTCCATGAAACGCATAACGATGATTATATAATAAAGTAAGTCCGTCGACGAAAGGGAAAGAAATTGTAACAGATTCTGGCTTGGGCAGTGCCAGCATTGGTTTGAACTGGACTGGACTGATGTAAGAAGGTCCCCACTATGCCCAAGGGGCCAATGGCCATCATTGTGATGATGGGGACACGTGTTGAAAAGCTTGATCTTGCTGCCAATTTAGTGTCACATTAGCCAATCCCACCCCACACCACACCACACCACTGTCACACCACTGCCACACCAAGGTAACCTTTTACAGCTGTTTACTAGCCACAACATTGCTGTATTTCCTAAACACTTTTCATCATACAGCACTATATGCTGTTATATCAAATCCTAGAGGTGTGGGACCATAGTGCAAGCATGCAGGGATGTTCTAACCTGCAATTACACTTGATATTTCTTAAAAAAGTATTTTTCCCACGGTTCAGTCGGTTCGAACCGGAACCGAACTGAACCGAACCTGAACCTGTCGGTTCGGGTTCGGTTCGGGCAAGCTCCAGGTGTTCCAGGTTCGGGTTCGGCCAAAAATAGCCCCAAACCGAACCGAACCGAACTTTGGGAGCCCTACTTGTGCCAATGATGCTGAGTGATGCCTGATCACCCAGTGAATAAAACCAAAAATAAGATGCTAGGACTGGTTCCTAACAGTGGGCAAGGGCAAGGGTAAGGGTGAGGGCATAAGGGTGAGAGGGTGAGGGTGTGGGCTTAAGGACAAGAGGGCAGGAGGGCATGGGCATGGGTGTAAGAGCTGTTGAGCAGCAATCGGACATCCTTAAGATGCCAATTGTCCCAGTGGTCGTCACTGTCTTGAACGATGAGCTCATATGTCCGTTAGACATAGAGTCATTGATTCATGATGACAAAAGTATTGTATCACTGTCATAGACAGTGACCAGACACCTCTCCAGGTGTTTTTGAGTATTGTATCATTGTCAACGACAATGACCAGAGACCTCTCCAGGTCTTTTACTCTCATAGAGAGGAGATACTCACATGCTGGAAAGCAAGAAAGAGCAACTACCGTTTATTGAGATACGAGCTTTCTTATATACACTTCTAGTGTTGTGCTACGGTATCGTAAATAAACATGTACAAATAAAATAATAAAATGTTCGTTTAACACCCCCCCATAATCTATACACTATTCTATTTTTATAGATTACATGAATTTTTTATTTATTTTAATTTTCTCCCCATACCCCCTGTCCCCAACTCTGGCTCTGCGGAGCCTCGTACCATTCTGAGATGGCGTCCAAATTTGATATCGCCACGGCAATAGACTGTTCTTGGGCCTTCAAGACCCGGCGAATATGAACTAGACGTTCATTGTCGGTGCGCGCTTGCGCAATAGTAACTGAGGTCCTGGGAAGGACCAATGTGCCGTGAGTGGCAGCGTCGAGGGCGGCGGCAAGGATGGTGATGCTGTGGACAACGTCGGAGGTGGCAGCGGCGATGGCCTGCATGGAGGCCGATGAGGAATCGAGGAGGGCGTTGGGAGCCGGGGAGGACGACATGTAGAGGGAGTGGATGTCGTAGTAACGTTGGACTCGTCGTAATGAACGAGTCTCCAGAATGAAGAATGAGGGAAACAGAAAAATATACGAGCTTTTATACAGTCTTGGTGTGGGTAAGCCACGTCAAATTGATATTATAACGTATCTCATGAGAATGAAACATGTTCTGTGAGATAGTTGACACGTATATATGTGAGAAGCGTTGTCATGACGCATCCCTGAATCAAGTGATTGATTCATGTAATCCCATCATTGGTACGAATTTTTGAAATAATATTCTACCAAGGTTTTTAGTTAGAATATCTGCAGGATTATTAGATCCTTCAATGAATCGTAATTCAATTTCCTTATTTTCAATGAGTTTGTGTATATGATGATATTTAATATCGATATGTTTTGAACATTTCTCAGTGACAGGGTTGTTTGCAATGAATAGAGATCCCATATTGTCACCGTAGATTGGTGCAGTTGCTATGGGAAAATAGATTTCTGATAGAATTGATCTAATCCATTTATTTTCTCTAGCGCAATCAGACAACGCCATGTATTCCGCTTCTGTAGAAGACAATGCCACTGTTTTTTGTTTACGTGACGTCCAAGATACGACAGCTCCTGATAAAAGTGTGAAGAATCCTGATGTAGAATGTCGATCATTCTTATCTGTAGCCCAATCCGAATCGGTATAACTCATTAGGCCAGATCGTAGTGATCCATCGTATACAATTTGAAGATTTATCGTCTTGGCTAAATATTTGGCCATATTAATTGCATATTGTAAATGATCCGATGATGGGTTGGAGGAAAATTGAGACATTTTGATTATGCTAAAGCATATATCGGGTCTTGTTCCAATCATCAAGTATAACAACGATCCAATCACAGATTGATACTGTGACCTGATCAATGGATCAAGTGTTTGATCATTTATCATCGGTTCATATCCAGCAGGAAGAGGAGTGTTGCTATGTATACCCATTTTCTCCATAGAATGATCCAATGATTTCCACCAAGCTAATGAAGCTTGCTTTAATCCATAAAGTGCACGATGTAATTTATATACCATGCCTTTTTTATCTTTATTGATAAAGCCAGGTGGTTGTTTCATATAGATTTCTTCGTCCAGTTTTCCATATAGAAACGCAGCAGTCACGTCCAGAAATGATATATATAATTTTTCTAGTGCTGCTAATGCAAGTATGAGACGACATGTCTCATATCTTACAACTGGAGAAAATATCTCATCATAGTCTATTCCGTCAATTTGAGAAAAACCTTGGGCAACAAGACGAGCTTTTTTACGTCCATCATCTTTTTGGACATATACCCATCTGCAACCTATGGCCTTTCGACCTTCAGGGAGATGTTGTAGATATGTAATTACGCCTCTTTTAATGAGCATAGCCCATTCTTTCTTTTTGGCGTTGATCCAGTCTATTTGTTCGTCGACTGGTAGACGAAATATTTCATGATGATGTTCAGGAACAGCAGTATTTGCTGTATTTTGAAAAGGGATGGCGCAAGATAATAATTGATTAATTGTAAATCGATCCAATCTAGTTCGCCTGTCGATTTGTTCAATTTCGACTGGATTTTTATCACCATAGATGCTATCAGGTCTATTTACAGGTATTCTGTTTCTCCTTGGTCTTGATGGACCTGGAGACGGTGATCTTTCTCCGAATAATTCCCTTTCGATTTCATCTTGATCATCATTATCTGATTCGCTATCTGAATCCTCAATAGGTTCTGTTTCACTATTGGAACTTTCTGATTCAGTTTCTGATTCATTATCAGAAATGTGTGACGTATCATCAGATTCTTGAGGTATTTCTGGCATGAGATCCTCAAACTCATCTTCTGGATTTATGAATGTAGGGTTTTGATCGACATTTTTACACTTTGGAAATTTCGTTTCATCAAAGATTGCTGTTGTTGCCATGAATATAGAATTATTTTCTGGATTCATAAATTTAAACCCTTTCATTCCTTTTTTGTATCCTAGAAAGATCATCATCTTCGATCTAGCTTCAAGCTTATCTTGTCTCTGTTGCATAGGAGTATATACAAAAGCTTGGCATCCAAACACTTGTAATTCCGATACATTCGGTTTCTTATTTTCTATAAGAAAATATGGTGTCTGCCATTTATTACGAGCTATGGGAGTCCTATTGTATAGATATACTGCGTGTTCAAGCGCAAATTCCCACCATGATTGTGGTAAGCAAGCATCGAATCTAAGGGATTGTGACTTTTCCCATATAGTACAATTCATTCTTTCTGCTCTGCCATTTTGTTGTGATGTGTATGGGATGGATTTTTGAATTTCAATGCCAATATCTTTGAGATAATTTTCGCATTTCGTAAATTCACTTCCCCCATCAAATCACCAAGATTTAGGCGTTTTTCCATATTTGTTATTTAATAAGGCAATGAATTGTTTCAAAGAAGATTCTGTCTCGGATTTCTTCTTTAATAAACCTATCCAAAGATGACCTGAAAAATCATCGATAAATGTCACAAAACATTTGTATTTGTGATATGAAATTATCGAGATTTCTTTGAGATCTGAATGTATCAAATCAAAAGGAGCAATTGCTCGACTTTGTGATTCTGGAAATGATTTACTGCGCATTTTTCCTTTAGCGCAACCTGAACAAATTCGTTTTTGTTTTGGGACTTTGACGTCAGGAAATCCTTCTAGATGAATTTTTCCTTTTCTGATAACTTCGTCCTGTGGATGTCCCATACGTTTATGCCAAATATTAAAATCTGGATTTTTTGTCACAACATTTATTGATTCTGTATGAATTTCAGAATCTAACCAATAAATGGTTTGTCCTTCTTCATGTGGTGAGAAACGTATAGTTGTTAATTGATATTTTAAATCAATATGATGTTTATTTCCTGATAAAACATATCCTTGATTAAGGAACGTTCCCATGGACAACAATCTTGTATCCATATCAGGAATATAAAAGACAGGTCTGATTAATTTGATTTTTGATTTTCCATCAATGAAAATTTTAATCATTACAGCACCAATGCCTAGAATTTGAAGGGTTTTCCCTTTAGCAGCGGTTTGTACAAACCTTTTATCGATCAGTGATCGATAATATAAGAAATCATTTCTTTCATGTGTAAAGTGCAAGGACGCTCCTGAATCCAAGATCCAAGATGTGTCGTTATTCTTACATTTCACACAGTTATTACAGTGAGAAAAATAATGCATATATTCTCTATATACATTTACACTACCATGTCGCTGTTTATAGCCATCAGTAGATTTTCTCGTAATAATTGAATGACTCAACTCGTCTCCAAGACTAACGGTGTCATCTTCGTCAAAAAGAGGATCGTCAAACGGATCATTTGAGATGTCATATTCTTTTTCGCCCTGGTTACCAGAATGTAAAATTTCTGTGGTATCAAGATCCATGGAAATGATTTGATCGTCTGTTTTGGATTTTTTAGGAGGGGGGCTAAAAGATATTTCATCTTTTGTAACAGTGTCTAAAATTTTCAACGTTTCCATTGTTGGTATAGCACCGATCCGTTCGGCTAAAGATCTAGTTTCATTAGACCTTTTCCAGATGCCGTTACGAGACTGTGATTGCCCTGTATATCGGGCAGCGGATGGAAACATCCTTGATTGTACATTGCGTGCTGCAATAGATAATACTGGAGATACGATCTCGACAGCATGATTTGATTCCCGATCTGATTCAGGAGTAACGTCTGCTTCTTGGGCGCGTTTCTTTCCCTTGCCTCTAAAACCTTTTCGAGAGCGAGGTCTTTGCTCCTTAGGTTCATCAACGTTCTGTTGTTGCTGATTATCTCCGTCTTTTTTCTGATTATTCCATGACGCATCTTTTTCCTTACGTTTGACACCACTAATCTTATTTGCTTTATCTTTTGAACCATGATGTTGGTTCATAGCGTATCGTCAACGATATTCGGAAATGATTGAATCGGATATAGTGTCGAATGTGAATTTTTCAGATCCGTACATCTGAAACATGACGGTAGATATCGCTGTCCATTCTTTTGGAAGCGCTTTAGCAAGTGTGAGAGCCTGAATGAAATCGGGGATTTCGACATTGTCTTCTTTTAGCTGTGAGAAAAATGATCCAAGTTTTTCTATCTCAGGAACAGGATCTTTTCCAGAAAGTTGGAAAGTAACGGCTTTCTGGAATCGATCAAAGATGGAGGCTGGAGAAGATTTTTTGTATAAGTCGGCGAGTGATTTCCAGGCTGTCGGTAGATTGTCTTCTGTTGCTATGTGACGTCGGACAGAATCGGAAACTTTGAGTCTAAGCGCTCCGAGACCAGCATCATTAAGTTTTTGCCATTCCCTTTTTTCTTTTCTATATTCGGTAGCGGCAGTAACAGCAGCAGAGGTAGTGCCTTCTGCAGGGGGAGATGGTTCGACGAATGATCCATTGATGATAGCCCAAGATCCGATATGTAAAAGATAAGACTTCATTCTTTCAGCCCAGATATGGTAATCAACACCTGCAAAGGTATTGATAGAATCAATTCCAGTAGAGATTTTCGATGACATGTTTAGTGTTTCTGTGACTGTAAAATCATTTTTTAGTAATTTTGAAAAAATATTTCAAAAATAAAAAATTTCATCATCGTTGGACACATCCTTGAGATATGTGTTGTCATCGTGTAGATCAATGACGGGCTTTTCGGGGCCCATAACCTGTTGAGCAGCAATCGGACATCCTTAAGATGCCAATTGTCCCAGTGGTCGTCACTGTCTTGAACAATGAGCTCATATGTCCATCAGACATAGAGTCATTGATCCATGATGACAAAAGTATTGTATCACTGTCATAGACAGTGACCAGACACCTCTTCAGGTGTTTTTGAGTATTGTATCATTGTCAACGACAATGACCAGAGACCTCTCCAGGTCTTTACTCTCATAGAGAGGAGATACTCACATGCTGGAAAGCAAGAAAGAGCAACTACCGTTTATTGAGATACGAGCTTTCTTATATACACTTCTAGTGTTGTGCTACGGTATCGTAAATAAACATGTACAAATAAAATAATAAAATGTTCGTTTAACAAGAGCAAGAGGGCAAGAGGGTGTGGGTGTGGGTGTAGAGGCAAGAGGGTGAGAGGGCAAGGGCAAGGGCAAGGGCAAGGGCAAGGGCAAGGGCAAGGGCAAGGGCATGGGCATGGGCATAGAGGCAAGAGGGTGAGAGGGCATGGGCATGGGCATAGAGGCAAGAGGGTGAGAGGGCATGGGCATGGGCATAGAGGCAAGAGGGTGAGAGGGCATGGGCATGGGCATAGAGGCAAGAGGGTGAGAGGGCATGGGCATGGGCATAGAGGCAAGAGGGCAAGAGGGTGTGGGCAAGGGTGTGGGCAAGGGTGCATAGAGGCAAGAGGGCAAGAGGGCAAGGGCAAGGGTGTGGGTGTAGAGGCAAAGAGGCAAGTGTTTACAAGTATTTGAACACCATCACTAGCATCAGATTTAATCCCTCTACCACTTTGATTAATAAAATGTATAATGAATTTGACTTTGGAGTGCAGTGTCACAAACATTTTTGAATTGGTTATATCTCAAGAATTTCTTTGTTTACAAATATTTGTATATAATTAACAACTCATATTCACCCCCTCTATGACTTGGATCAATAGAACATGTCATGAATGTGACCTTGGAATGGCATGCTGACATTGTTGCACAAAACTGCTTGAAAGGGTTATATCTCAACAAGTACTTTGTTTACAAATATTTGTATACCATCAGTTGCATTGGATTGAACTCCTCTACAACTATTGTTAATAGAACATGTCATGAATGTGACTTTCCAATGGCATGTTGGCATTGTCACACAAAACTATTTAAAAGGGTTATATCTCAACAAGTACTTTGTTTACAAATATTTTTATACCATCAGTAGCATCAGATTTGACTCCTCTACAACTTTTGTTAATAGAGCATGTCATGAATCTGACTTTTGTACCTCAGAGTGTTGTGGCTGTGCTATAAAAAAGCGGAATCATGATAGTATTTTGCAATTATGTATCTCCATGGATATTGGGTTTGCAGATATTTGGTTTTCATATTCTGGGCCAAATTGACTCCCTCTATATTTTTTGTTAGTAGGTCATGTGACAATTCTCACTTTCTGAAACTGTGGGAAATGTGACACTATTGTGACATGTGACAGTGAAAACAGTTAATATCTATTGTGGGAAAATATACATCTTATCTAATCACCCTATATAAAATTTTAATCTTAATCTTAAGCTTATCTAGATTACTAAACTAACCTACTTATGTAATCCTACTACAGTAGCTTACTAATCAAATTTCGAGGAGGGGGAATGGCAGAAACTGGGTGCTGCTGGCTGTCCTTATATACCTGTCAGGTGTGCACAGACCACCTGCTTGATCATGTGACATATACATCATGTGAGCAATGCTGTGACAGTCTGTGACAAGTCTGTCACATGTGAGTGACACTCTCACATATTAGCAGTGCAAAGACTCCCTGGAATTGCAGGACTAGTCCTCACAAAACACGTGGAAGTCCAGGTCCATTTTGGCTGGGGTTGCCTGCCAAACCATGATATGTGAAAATGCAAGGACAGTCCGGGCACAGTGCCTGGAGTCCACATGGAGTCCACGAGGACTACGTGGGGGAGTGTAAAGACCTCCTTGAAAATAGCTATTTAACTTCTGATTTACATATTCTCCCCCTCGATCTGAACGCATACTTTTTACTTTTAAGTTCAACTGATTTTCAATAAAGACAATATATGCTTTAATTGAATTAAAAGTATCAGTTTTAGATCGAAGTAATGCTACATAAGCAAAAGAAGAATAGTCATCAAGAATTAATAAAGCCCATTTCTGTTTATGATACAATTGTATCGGCATTTCAATTAAGTCAACATGTATTAATTCAAGCAACTGAGTTGCTCTACTGGATGAAACATGATACGGTTTATTATCAAGTTTACCCATTATACATGTTTTACAAATGCTCTTCATATGGGGTTTAGTAAATTTTGAACTATTTTCAGTACTTCTGAACATATGGTTTAACACATTATCACTAGGATGTGCCATCCTTCTATGCCAAATAAAATAATCAATAGTTTTAGAACTATTATTGATTAATAAATGATGAGAAGGTCTTTTAATTATAGTAGACAGCCAATGTACAGAATTGGCTTCAATTGGGTGTCCAATAAGAGTTATGTTTCCCTTATGTATTATAGTTTTGGTTTTACCATGATAGACATGATAATCCATACTTGTTAATTGTGGTACAGATATAATTCTGTATGGTAGCATCAGCATATAGCATACATTCCAATTCATAACATGTTTATTATTGTTAAGATCGATGCTCCCAACGTGGTTCGTTCTAAGTCAACAGCGGCAAGCAGAGTCTCGGTCCGCTCCCAGCCTACTGGACAGATTCTGGACGCTAAGTCAAATGATGACGAAGGTCTTTAGGTCGACGACGAGCTCAAGGAAAAGAGAGCGAGGAGTTCGAGTCAAATTGGGAGTATGATTCGATTAAGTTGGAACTGAGGAATGTACAAGGTATTCTAGAGTTTATATACGTTTTGAGAACAAGGAAAACTATAAAGGGAATGCGCAGTAAGCGCAGCTAACTACCTATGAAAGGAAATGTGAAAGCGTTAGCAAAAGGAGATAAACGTCCGCTAAATCGTATGGTAATGATGATGTAATAATAAAGTATCCGTCATAGAAGAGGAAAAGAAACTGTAACAATTATGTCTGAAGCAGATTTGTCCTTCTCCTTCAATAAATGTCTGATTGTGTTTATTAGCAGTGGTAACCTTCATGGGATTAATATATTTCTTATATGATGTAAAATCACTTAAGAATGGTGTACAATGTGTGGTAGCTCCAGAGTCAATGACCCATCGATCATTCTTATTTAAGAGCATAATTTGTTCACCAGGAACTTTATTCTCATAATTACTACATACAAATTTGTAACTACTGTTATTTACGTCTTGATTTGACATATTCAATATGCCATTATTAGTAATATCATCAAGCACTAGAACAGTATTAGAAAAGTAATTATTTGAAGAATGTAATCCATACCCAATGTTAAGGTTAGCCATGTTGTTATCATTTCCAGTTCCATCAATATATTCTAATCCATGATCAGAATAATCACTTCTAAATGGATCTGTTTCTTCTCCACTATGATATTGTTCTTCCTTCTCAGGAGAACTATCACTGGAAATCGGTGTTAAAGGTGAAGAGTCTGTTTTGAATAACCTTTGAAGACTATCATCTTGAAAGTATTCATAATCTACCCTATCTTCAATAGGAGTATCATCATCATCCATTTGAATTTCTCCAATCCTATCCAATAAAGAACTATTGTGTTGTACATCAGGTACAAGTTCTTCTATAAATCCAGCAGATTCTTCCAATGGATATTGTTTATAATACCCAGGAGCTGTATCTACTATCATTGGATTTGCAAAGTGGATCGTCATGGATGAATCCTTCTTCTTCCCTTTCAATTCTCGTAATTCATTGATTAGAGCTTTATTCTATAATTTCTTGTTAGCCCTATTGATTTCATTACGTTTCTTCTTGTCATCCCTTGACATAAAAGATGCATTTCCTCTGTTAGGAAATTTATTGTAACTCTGTCGAGGTACAAATGTTTTGCTTTTATTGAAACATCCTCTAAAAGAACCTTTTCCCCTATTGTTATTGTTATAACTGGTATTGGAATGTTGATCTTTCCAATTTGGGTTTGTGTTTGGATTCTTTTGAATGTTTGATCCAATATTAGCAATTTGAGCATGATGACATATCTTGCCTTTTGACATGAGTAAATTATACTCATTCTGAATATGAGGAATAATGTTATTTATCATAAAATCTGCAACCTTGGTATCTACCAAATTTGTAACTAGAGTACCATATGATTGACCAAGATTATGTAAGATAAAGAAAAGTACTACAAAATCAGGAATTTTGTATTTATTTTCAGTACCTAAATCAGCAACTAATTTCATTAATTTAGATATAGCTATGATAGGATCTTGTCCTGGTTTCATAGACCAGCTAAATATATTCTTATAAAGAATAAAAAATTTAGCTATTCCTTTTAATCCAAATATTTTATCTAACTCAGCTAGAGTTTCTTTAGGAGTTGCTTTAATATAGACATGAAGATTTGTAGCAAGCAACATTTGGAAAATCACATTTGCTCTTGCTGAATATTCAGTCCAATCTTGTATTTCTTGCCAAGTTCTTTTGAATTGTAATTCATATTCAAGTTTAGTAGCTGCAGAAGCTGGATGTGCAGCAGTGTCAATATACATTGAAGGAAGTTCTGGTTGATCTCCAGTGACATATTTGGTATATCCCTTCATGGCCATATATGACATAATGTTTGTACGCCATTTTTGAAAATCAGAAACACCATTGAAGACAGAAACCATCTTCTCAAGCGAATCTTTATCATCTTTGCCACCACAAAGGTATGAATTAAATCTAGAATTAGATTTTACCATGTCATCTAGATTCCACCATTTGCAAGTTCCTCTCTGAGTAACTTCAAAATGCAAATATTGTCGTCCTTCAGATTTATAGACAAAATTTGTATCTTGTCTCCATATTTTTGGTAATGCTACTATTTCCCATAGAGCAGGATACATTTCCCATATCCGTTTGAAGAAGTGAGCTTGTTTGAATAATGCCATATAGCATAATCCAGGTTTATTCCAAATAGGATGCTCATTGGTGTGAATAACTGTTTTAATTTCTCCAAATTCTCTATATTTGACTTGAGTAGCACCAGAAAAATCATCATAATTGTGATCATATCTGTGTTTCTTGATTAATGGATAAATCTTTCTCTCAGATTTCTCTTCATCTGATTTGTTGTTGAAGCTTTTCTTTTCAAGAAAAGTCTTTTTAAAGAAAGGACAAAAGTCTTTGACTTTCTTGACTCGACGAATTTGTCGAAATGCTTTATATGATCGTTTGGGTGGAACAACATTCTTTTCTTCTGGCCATAAACCATCATCTTCTTCAATAGGCCAGTATGAATTGGACGATCTGGGCAATGATTTATGCTCATTATCAGGCCAATTTTCAATAGCTTCTTTAAGTTGTTGATGTTCCAATTTGTCTTTTGAAGGTTTATCTTCCTCCAATAGATAACTCTCCCAAGGACCATTCCAACCATTATCATTATCATGATCTTTCTTTTTATCATGATTATCTTCTTCAGTTTCGGTAGCTTTTTGCTTCATAGCAACTCTATCTAGACGTTCTATAATGATCTTAATCATATCTGAAGCCCAATCAGGTGCTTGAGGCTCAGGAGTATTATTAAGAGGTCTAGTTGTCTTTGGAAAATCTTGAACAACATTTTCATTATGTATCATAAATGCTGATTGTTCTTCTCCCATAAAAAGATTTCCTGGGGGATAATACAATTCCTTAAATTTATCTTCAGGAATGTAAATAAATGTGCTACCATCTGAGGTGTGTGTGACTTCATTTTGTCAAAGTCCTCATCAAACTTTATCAACTTGAGTTTTTTAGTTTGATTAACACACTCATCGCACAACTGAAAAGAATTTATATTTGGACCATTTTGGTCCACAACGGTACATATATATTTATTACAAGGTTTCATACCTTGTAATAACTCCTCTCGGATCCTTGATCTGAATCTTCCTTCAATATGCCCAACAGGGGCATTGACTCCGGGGATGACCGGAGTCGTCTCAGAGACTGTTAAGATTGATGCTCTCAACACAGTTTGTTCTAAGTCAACAGTGGCAAGCAGAGTCTCGGTCTGCTCCCAGCCTACTGGACAAGTTCTGGACACTAAGTCAAACGATGACAAAGGTCAAATAAACAACGAGCTCAAGAAGATGAGAGCAAGGAGTTTCGTTCAAAGGTTGAGAGAAGAATTTGATTAAGTTGGAACTGGAGTTTAGCTACTTTTACAGGAAGGTTTATATATGTAAAAGAACAAGAGAAATATAAAAGGAAATGTACAGCTAAATACCTAAGAAAGGAAATGTGAAGGTAAAGTAGCTAAAGGAGATGAGTGTCCATGAAATGCATGATGATGATTATATAATGAACAAGTCCGTCAACGAAGGGAAAAGAAAACTGTAACATTACCCCCTTCGTATGCAAGAAGTCACCGACTTCTTATCCTGTTCCCCATCCATGATTTCCACCATTTGTCCAACCGTGATCTCTTTGCAACTTCAACCACTTGGCGATAGTGTTGATGTTGTGATTGGTGGTCTCAAATTGCCATTGCAAGGTCCTTGTGATATAATCTAGCTGGACTGTTTGTTCGAGAATCGCATTGCATTCTTCATCTGTGACAGTATGAGGATTGGTGGTGAGGGCGACATTGAGCATAGCATCGAGGGGGCCAGCGAAGAGCTGATAGTCGACGATAAATGTGGCAAGGGCTTCCTGAGCCCAAAGAAGGGAGGTGTTAGGGGTCCAGGTGAGAGGTGGTGCTGACAGAGCGGGTAGGGGTGCTTCTTCTTCAATCAGAAGATTGGCAAGCTCGTCTGGGTGCTGATGTAGGTTGGTGATGGTGGAGGAAGGGGAGGCGGGCCAATCTGGGAAGAGGTATTCATCGATAGTGGTGGTGGTGGTAATGAAGACCTCAATGGGGAGGTCATGGGTGGTGGCAAGAAAAGGGGAGGCAGCGGCGAGGGATGAGTCATAGCAGTGGCCACAGGCTGTGACTAGAAGCGCAAAGCCAAAGGCAACGAGGTAGGTGATGATGACGACGGTGGGCATGCTGTATCAGTAAGATGGGGAAGATAAGTTCATCAAGTGTGATTTAAATATCCCAAATTTTGTTGTCGGAGTCCAAAGCTAAGATCTCTTCGATCTCAGGTTCCCTGGTTCTGAGAAAATTCTCACGAGAGTTCCTAGCCGCTTCTTCTTGTTCTGATTGGGTTCTTGCATTGTCAGGGCGTGGAATACGGATTTGCTCAGGGTGTGCATGGTGTGTAACATGTATTTCTGGGTTATTCATGCTGGCCTGTATTGCCTGATTCAGGAGATTGTAATATTGTTCAGTTGCGATTTTTTTTTTCCATTTGCGCTTGTGGATGGTTAAAGTTTTCACTTCCCCTTATATTCATCTGCCATTCATATTGCCATTGTTCTTCAGAGATTTCTCTTCCTAGCTGAATAATCCATTGTAAAGCTTCTGATAGTTCAGGGAAGGTCGTCATAACCAAACCCTGTGATAAACATTGTCATATTGGAAACAAGGGTGAACTGATGCTGGGAGATAATGTGATTTGGCTTCTTGAAACGTGGGTAATTCCCCTAGATCAAAAGAGAGGTGGTGATACTGAGGAAGATACTTTGATAGGGCATTATATGGGATCTCTGTGTGTCCTTGCGGATGCGTTCATTTGTGAGGAGGTAATCGTGCTACTTTAGGCAGTTTTGACATCATTGGAACATATTTCAGTTTTTGATATGTAGAAAGCATTTGTTTGGAAGGGTGTTTAAAGGCAGGGATGAACATCTGCGTGACGGAGTATCTAATTTTGACAGTAGGGGTATATCTTCCAGCGGTTCTGCAAAATCTTTTGACATAACGGATATTATGCTTTAGTCGGAGATTGGTGTGGTAGTAAGTCATTCTCTTTTGATTTGTCTCAGAGGTTCCTTCTGTTTTTATACTCAACCAAGATATCCGCAGCATTGCCTAAGTGCCGTTCTGGTTCCCATGTATTGTCATTTGCTCCATAGCCTTTCCACTTGACTAAGTATTGATAACCGGCTCCGCGTTTCTGATGTCCAAGGATAGCCTCAATCTCAAACTCTTCTTGTCCATTAACCATATTGGGAGGTGGCATAGTGAAATTCGGGCCATGCATTGAAGTTTCCTTATATGGAGTGAGAAGCGATGCATGAAACACAGGATGAATGTGCCATTGCTTTGGTAATTTCAATTTATAAGTAACTGGTCCCATTACTTGTTCAACCTGGAAGGGTCCTTCTTGTTTTGGTGCCAGCTTTCTTGATTGATATGGAATGTGGAGATTCTTGTTTTCGAGCCAGACTTTGTCACCTTTTTTGAATCTGATTGACTTTTCCCTGTACCTATGAGCAACCATTTGTCTAGCAAGTTCATGAGCAGCTAGAGCTTCTTCTCTGGCTTTTCGAAGCATCTGAAGGCGTTCTTCTGCTGCTGGTGCAGTCATCTTGATTGCTGCTGTAGGGATAGCAATCAGATCTGATCCATACATAAGTTGAAATGGGGATGTCTTTATTGTGTTGTGATATTGGTTATTATGTGCAAATTTGGCAATGGGTAATAGTGGCTTCCATTTATGGGGTTCATTTGTGCAGAACATTCAAAGGTAAATCTTGAGTGAGCACTTTACTCTCCCCCCCCCCCCAAATCTCGGAATCCAAGTGGATTACGAGGACTCCTCGTATTCCGATCGGAATCCGAGCTGCCATTCCGAGCTCAGAATGTTGGCAGGCAGCCCACTCAAAATGAAACTCAGACTGAATTTCAGTCTGAGCCCATTCCAAGCCCATTCCGAGCTCTACTAGGACCACTCTGACCAGTCCTAGGACTGGTCAGCCTCGGAGTGGGCTTGGACTACTAGTAGTCCGAGCCCACTCCGAGGGAAGCAAGCACAATGGCTCAGGTATATATACATGAGCCATTGTTGATCATCACGTGACACGGCCGCGCGACCGTGACACGCATTGTTGACCCGTCACGTGGCAACTCCAGTCACGAGCCTGCCACTACCACACTCTCACCTCCGTCGTCGTTCGCCCCGTTCACACGCCCCGCCATACATCCACCAGCCACCAGCAACAACCACAGCCGGTGACCACCAGCAACCCGTCACGTGGCCGACACAGCGCACCACCAACGACCACACCCCGCCAACCACTGGCATCGGGCTACGCACACGCACAGACGCACACACACCCGCCTGGCATCGCACAGCCATGTCGGCTCCATCAACCAAACACCCCGGGGCCCAGACGGACATTCTGGGCCCCTTGTATGTTTTTTTCCCCATTTTTCCCGTCTTCTTTCGCAATTACTAAAATATTTTCTTTGTACAATAGCCACGCGCCCTCACCCATTCACCCAGCCACCGCCACCTGCTCACTTCTCACCTCCTCGCCCTCACCCTCACCCTCTCTCACCTCTCACCCTTACGCCCTCGCCTTTGCCCTCTCGCCCCTACGCCCACGCCCTCTCGCCTTCCCGCCCTCTCGCCCTTCCGCCAACGCCAACGCCCACGCCCTCTCGCCCTCTCGCCCTTCCGCCCTTGCCCTTGCCCTTGCCCTTGCCCTCTCGCCCTCTCGCCTCTCACCCTTGCGCCCTCGCCTTCACCCTCTCACCCTCACGCCCTCACCCTTGCCCTTGCCCTCTCGCCTCTCACCCTTACGCCCTCGCCCTTGCTCTCTCGCCTCCCACCCTTACGCCCACACCCTCTCGCTCTTACGCCCATGCCCTCTCGCCTTTTCTGCCCTCACCCTTACGCCCACGCCCTCTCGCCTTCCCGCCCTCTCACCCTTCCGCCAACACCCATGCCCTCTCGCCCTTCCGCCAACACCCACGCCCTCTCCCCCTTCCGCCAACACCCACGCCCTCTCCCCCTTCCGCCAACGCCAACGCCCACGCCCACGCCCTCTCCCCCTTCTGCCAACGCCCACGCCCACGCCCTCTCGCCCTTCTGCCCTCGCCCGCGCCCTCTCGCCTCTCACCCTTGCGCCCACTCCCTCTCGCCCTTTCACCCTCTCGCCCTTTCACCCTCTCACCCTTACGCCCATGCCCTCCCGCCCTTCCGCCAACGCCAACGCCCACACCCTCTCGCCCTTACGCCCTCGCCCCCTCGCCCTCTCGCCCTTACGCCCACGCCCACACCCTCTCACCCTCTCGCCCTTATGCCCATAACCACGCCCCGGCCTTCTCACCCTCACCCTCGCCCTCTTACCCTCTTGCTCTTACCCTCTCACCCTTAACCTTGGCCTATTGTCCTTACCCCCTCCACCCTCTTACCCTCGGCCTCTCGCCCTTGCCCTTGCCCTCACCCTCTTGCCATTGCCCTCTTGCCCTCACCCTCCTCTCATCTTCGCCCTCTGATTTGTGTATAGTTTTGTAATAAATAAATTAAATTAAAATTAAAATTAAAATATTTTCAATCTTAAATGAATAAGGCAACAATGCAGTACTTCACACTCCCCCCCCGTGTTCCACCGGACTCCTGGTCAGTCCTGGACAGTCCTGGACATTCCTGGACAGTCCTGGTCAGCCACAGGACCAGGACTCAACCAGGACTCAACCAGGACTCAACCAGAACCCAACCATACCACAACTCCTGTACATACAAATAACAACAAATCCACCCTTGACTGAATTCTCACCCTCATCTCACTACACTTCCTACTGCATTCTTGCCCACTTGTCCATTTTCCCACACCCCAGTACTTCTTCACATGTTCCTACACTTCCACCCATGTTCCCACACCTCTTCCCATGTTCCCACACCTCTTCCCATGTTCTCACACTGCATTTTCCCACACCCCAGCACCTCTTCCCATGTTCCTACACTTCCACCCATGTTCCCACACCTCTTCCCATGTTCCCACATCTCTTCCCATGTTCTCACACTGCATTTTCCCACACCCCAGTACTTCTTCCCATGTTCCTACACTTCCACCCATGTTCCCACACCTCTTCCCATGTTCCCATACTTCCTGCCATATTCCTACCCACTTGTCTGATTCTTACCACACTCCCACACCCCTCATTGCATTTCCCACACCCCAGTACCTCTTCCTATGTTCCCACACTTCTACCCATGTTCCCACACTTCTACCAATGTTCCTACACCTTTTGCCATGCTTCAACATATATCTGTCTTCTCATCATATTCCCACAACCTATGTACAACATTTTCACATCCCTGTTATCCCTACCACATTCCCACAGTTTCCACCCATGACCTGTCTACCTTCTCACCATATTCCCACACCCCCATATCCATTCCTATGATTTTCCCACACACTGTTGCATTTTTGCCACATTCTTACACCCCCAATTCTTACTACCACATTCCCACATTTCCTGGCAAGTTGCTATGTTACAATAGTCCATGATATGTTTGAATGTGTTGTCAGCTCCTTTTCATTGATTCTGTGATAAATGTTCTTATAAAATCCTTCAGCTAATGGTCCACAACTTGTTTGAATGTATTGTGACCTTCTTTATAAATGTTTTTAGCTACAATGGTCCATGACTTACTTGAATGTATTGTTACCTTCTTTGTTATAAAATTCTTTAGCTACGATAGTCCATGACTTGTTTGAATGTATTTTTACCTTCTTTTCATTGATTTTGCAATAAGTGTTCTTATAAAATGAATTGATTTGTCCATAACTCATATTTTCTTAATCTCATTCAAATGTATTTTATTTTGCAATGGCAAATGTCAGTAGGATTATTTTTATTCAACACAAAGTAACTACAACTAAAATTAAATATCTATTCTTCATTCACTTCCTCAGCTGTTATCCCTTTTATTTCTTGATCTTCAATGACTCATTTATTGTGGTAGCAAAGCATGGCATGTGAAAACCAATTGAAATTTGCAGAGGTCATTCTATTGAATATCTGCTCAAATCCACCCAGCCATGCATTCAACTGTTCACATGCTTGTGTATTGTCTGAGTGCCCTTCTGTAACCTCCTAGTGCTTGTTGTCAATGGTTTCTAATACATCTCTCCCAGATTCCTTCAATGCTATAACCCATGAGTCATCCTATTAAAGACTTCACACATCACATATGTATTTCCAAAAACACTTATCAGCCTTCCTAGAATGTTCCCATTGCCCATTATTCACTACACCTTTCAGCCTTCCCACCCATTTTCCCCACCCTTATATGCATTTCAACACTTTTTATTTTTTCACTGTTCCCACACACACCTGTTGCCCTTTCCATCACATTTGATCCTTTTCTCACATGTTAATAAACTACCTCAGGTTTCCTTATTACTCCCATGTATGTTCCCACACACCTGTTTTCTGCTCTCTTAGTATTTCACACATATTCTTTCTCATTACTTGGCCACTCTCACACAGTATTATTACCAACTGCCAAGCTTTCATTGATATGCTCATCATTCATAGTTTCTCTCCTTCCAGACTTGGAAAATCATATCATATTCAATATATATTACAATTTACAAAGAGTAGGTAAGGGGTGGTGAAAGGGTGAGAGTGCATGGTGGGCATGGGCATGGGCATGAGGGCATAGGTGTGAGGGTGAGTGTGGGCAAGGGTGAGGGTGTGGGCATGGCACAAGGGCAAGGGCATGGGCAATATGAGGGGGAGGGCGAATGCAAGGGCAAGAGGGAATGTGAGGGCAAGAGGGCAACAGTAAGGGCAAATGGGCAAATGAGAGGGCAAGGGCAGTGAGGGTGGGGCGAGGGTGGGGGAGAGGCAGGAGGGGAGGGTGAAGGCATGGGTGTGAGGGTGAGGGCGTGGGCATAAGGGTGAGGGCGTGGGCGTGAGGGTGAGGGCGTGGGCGTGGCATGAGGGCGAGGGCAAACGCGAGGGCATGAGGGCGACGGCGATATGAGGGCGACGGCGAACGCGAGGGCGAACGGGCGTGGGCGTGGGCATGAGGGCAAGAGGGGAGGGTGAAGGCATGGGCATGGGCGTGGGCATGAGGGCAAGGGCGAACGCAGGGCATAAGGGCAAGGGCAATATGAGGGCAAGGGCGATATGAGGGCAAGGGCAAGGGCAAGGGCAAGGGCGAACGGGCATGGGCGTGGGCATGAGGGCAAGGGCGATGAGGGCAAGGGCGACGGCGAACGCGAGGGCATGAGGGCGACGGCGATATGAGGGCGAGGGCGAGGGCGACAGCGAACGGGCGTGGGCATGGGCATGAGGGCAAGGCGATGAGGGCGACGGCGATATGAGGGCGAGGGCGAGGGCAAACGCGAGGGCGAACACGAGGGCATGAGGGCGTGGGCGATGGGGTGACGGAGGTGAGAGGGCAAATGTGGAGAGAGCGAGGGCAATGTGAGAGGGCGAGAGCGGGGTGACGGAGGTGATGGTTGGTGAGAGGGCGAGGGTGCGACGGAGGTGATGGAGATGTTGGTGAGGGGCAAGGTGATGGTGGTGGTGGTGGTGGCAGTGGGCGAGGGCGAATGCCATGGTGAGATGGCAAGGGGGCGAGGGTGAATGCGATGGTGGTGAGAGGGCGATCAGGGCGAATGCGAGGGTGAGAGGGCGAGGGTAAGGGCGAACGGGCGAATGCGAAGGTGGTGAGAGGGCGACGGCAAAGGGCGACGAGGTGCTGGAGGCGTTGGTGAACGGCAGTGGTGGTGGTGGGCGATGGCGAGGCGAGAGGGTGTGGGGTGCAATGGTGATGGTGACGCGCGTGGCCTATGGAAAATAGTTAGTTATGAAAAAAGGCAAAAAAAGAAAAAAAAAACATACCAGGGCCCAGATGACGAATGTAGTTTGTCGTCTGGGCCCATTTCCATATGGGTACGCGAGTGGGGTGATGGTGAAGGTGACGGTGATGGCAGGGTTCGGGCGGCGGTGAGAGGGCGGAGGCGACAGCGGCGTGAGGGCTCGGGCAGGGTGAAGGCGGAGGTGAGGGCAAGGGGACGTCGTGGGCGTGGCTGTCACGGCGCATTGGTTCACGTGACCATCAACAAAGCGCGTTTTCGTGGTGCGCTGTGACACGTGTCACAATCATATATAAGGCTGGTGCTCCAGCCATGCCCCACCACCGGGATTCCTCTGGAGTCCCGGGAATTCCTGGCAAGGCCATTCCTCGGGAATCCCGAGGAATGGTCAGGAATGACCAGGACTGGACTGGGACAGTCCCAGTCCAGTCCTGGTCATTTGGCTGTTGAAAACTGGTTTCATGCCAGTTTTCTCAGTCCCGGGACTCCACCGGGAATGAGGGGGGGAGTGTAAACACCTCCAACAATGATATATGTCTTTTTCACATCAGTTGACCTTGTGAGGAAAAATTGAAAAATGCATGCCAGAAAGAAATCAGTGTAACTCACCAAGTTTTGGTTTGAATAATGTTGGTATTGTGTTAGAACCAGAATAAAGTGTGCTTTTTGTCTATGATGCACCAAGTACATGAGAATGGATTTTTGGGGTTCTGTATACATGGCATCAGAGATGGAGAAAAACAGCAATAAATGTTTTGACAATCATGGAATTACAAAAAAGCATTTAGATTATTCAAAGATGCAGGGGATAACTGAAATCTTTGAAACTTGATCTTTATATGCTTGGACCATTACAGGCAAAGAATACACTTTATTCCAGTTCTAATGCACTAGTAGTCATGTTATTTCACCCAAAACTTGGTGAGTTACACTGATTTCTTTCTGGTGCATGTTTTTTCAATTTTTTCTCACAAGGTCAACTGATGTGAAAAAGACAGTAAACATGTGGATGGTGCTGAGTGTTGCAGAGCATGAGTGCAAAGGTAAAAGCTACTATGCTCTTCTCCTTCAATAAGCCATTGCACCCTACTGATGCCATAGTCACCTATTTTGTACCATAAAACATATTCATTTGCCTGTGCACATGTCTGAGGTGTAGCAAACTCAATCTGACTCAGTCGTATGTGCAAACAACTATATTCACCTGTAGCAAACTCAATCTGACTACAGGTATGTAAGTATCATAAATAAAGTAAAGATAAATGGATTCTCACCTCAGTTGTACATGCAAACAACTGAGGTACAATGTGTATAATGTCCATGTAATAAAGGTAGAACTGTATAGTTCAATCAAGCCTCAACGGAGGCAGAAGCGAAAGTAAATGCGTTGAAATGATGCTTGGAAATTGAAACAGATAATGTTACTAAATAAGGAAACTGCACTTCTGCACCCAACATGCGCTTGCTCTTTCAACATGAGGTGAGGCCACTACTCACCTACCTTCATATAGTTTTCATTAGTGTTCTCAACATAGGGAGTTTGGTTTGTCCATGCCTTAGTCAGTTTGAGTTTGCACAGTTCCAAAAAACTGACTATCACCTACCATTGCTTATTTACTGCCTGCCAACAGCCATTATGACATACCCAACACCCACCAATGCCATCCACTTACCTGTGATCACCCAAGTTTACCACTCTCCACCAGCCAACCTCACCAACGCTCCAACCTCTTGTGATTGCTGTCAATAGCCATGCACCAATCTCCAGTAATTATTTCCCACTTCTACCTGCTTATAACACCAGTGCTACATGCACAACCTGTTAAGCACACTACCAACCTTCCACCCCCAACATCACCTAAAATTTGGATTTTCCATTGCCAAATCAACTGCAGTTTGGGTTTACCTGTGGTCACCCAAGATCTCTATTTACCAGGCAACATTATCTCAGTGTCTTATCATGGCCAACCTCATTTGGCACCTACCTTCCCCCAGTCCTGTATAGGTCTGGGTGGAAATATCAACACATGGTGGGAAAATGAACAGGAGGATATAAAGTGTTGCCTCAAGAGAATATGGGAAAATAGTGTGTGAGAATATGGTCAGAGACATGGTAAATATTGGAACAGCTAGTTGGAATGACTAAGAGGAGTGGTGTGTGAACATGGTGGAGAATGAACAGGAGCATGTAGAGTCCCTGGAGTCTACCTGGAGACTCCCAGAACACATGGGGTAGTGTAAAGTGTTGAGGAAATGGGAGAGATATGAGGATATCAAAATTACATTTGGAGCATCCAAACACTCTTGGCTAGTCTATTTTACACTCATTGGCTAAACCAACATCACCAATGAATTCAGCAACCCAAAAAACCCCAGTCAACACATGTGAAGTTATTAACCTGTGATTGAGCTTGCAAGTTTCCAAAATGGGTGTGGGATAGTGTGACATTTGCCAGTGCATGTTACACCATGATAAATGGCTTACAAGAGGTAGATGGCATATATGTACTTGTACTTGGTCATAATAAACCTTCTATGGCACCAAGAATGGATCAAAATGAGTATTCTCTGAGTCCATTCTGAGCCCATTCCGAGTCCATTCCGAGTCCATTCTGAGTCCATTCCGAGTCCATTCCGAGTTCACCTCGGAATCCAGTGAGCTTGGAATGGACTCGGAATGGGCTCGGAATGGGCTCGGAGTCTGCTCGGAATTCCGAGCATTTTTGGTACAACTCGGAATGAACTCGGAATGGGCTCGGATTCTGCTCGGATTCCGCTCAGAATACTTGGAATGAGCTCAGAATCCACTCGGAAGGGGGGGGGAGTGTTAAGTGCTGATCTTGAGTTCTTGATTGATGCGTTCAGTTTCTCTGTCTGTCAGAGGGTGATAGGCTGTGCTCATCCTGTGGTTGATTCCTAAAGCTTTTCATATCTCTTGAAATACTTTAGCAGAGAATTGTGGTCCTCTGTCAGAGATTAAGATGTCAGGGAGTCCAAAGCGTTTAAATATTTCAGAGATATAGAGGTCTGTGGTTCCTAAAGCGTCGATCGTCTTGTTGCAAGGAGTGCAAATTACCCCCTTCATATGACCATGGTCCACTGTGACCAATATGGAATCATATCCATCCAATATAGGAAGATCTGTGATGAAGTCAAGTGTAACCTGTTGGAATGGTCGTGTGGCTTTTGATGGAATAGGGATTAATGCTGGCGAATTTGGGTGAGTATTGACTTTCATCTGTTGGCAGAGTGCGCAACCTTCAACCCATTCTTTGACATGTCTATACATCCCAGGCCACCAGTAATCACGCTTCAAAAGTGCTAGCGTTTTCAGTCATCCAGGATGTCCTGAAGATAATGCTTCATGTATCTCTTTGATTATTCGAGTATGTAATTCAATTCGATCAGGAATGTAGATCTTGCCAAGGTAATAAACAATGCCATGAGTATATCTCCAGTCTTGCAGTTTTGATTTAATTGGTGGCGCCTGTTATTTTGTGATGACTTCAATGAGAATTCGTCCAAAATCGTCATTCGCCATATATTTCTTTAATTCACTGGCAAGATCATCATTGATCAGTCAAATAAATCAGTCATTTGGCAGAACTGTGATGGTAGTTTGTTCTTCATCATTGCCCATATGATCTGGTCATCTGGATAATGCATCTGCTTCGAACAGTTTTGTTCCAGGTACATGCTTGATACGAAGATCGAATTCAGATAACAATGATGACCACCGAGCTTGTCAAGGTGTTAAGTGTTGAGCGGTTTGGTAATAGGACAAGTTCTTGTGAGGAGAACCATGTAACAGATGGCGCCAAACTGCAAGTCCTTTGATGATTGCAAGCAGTTCTCTATCATAGATCTGGTAATTCTGTTCTGTTGGTGTTAATGCATGGGATATAAATCCACATGGATGGAGTGCTCCTGATTCATCAGCTTGCTTCAATACTGCTCCAATTGCTTTGTTAGAGGCATCGGTCTGAAGAATAAATGGTTTTGCAGGATTTGGCATTAACAAAACTGGCATAGAGGTGAACCGCTGCTTTAGGGTGTCAAAAGCAAGTTGCCGTTCATTATTCCAGTTGAATGGTTCTGCTTTCTTGGTCAGGTCTGTAAGTGGTTTTGCTATTGCTGCAAAATTCCTGATGAAACGTCGGTAAAAGTTCCCAAAACCTAGGAATGATCGGATTTGTTTAACTGTAGATGGTACTGGCCAATCGGCTATTCCTGCAAGTTTGATAGGATCCATTCGTATCTTTCCAGGTGAGATGATCATTCCTAGAAATTCGACTTCTTGAACGGCAAATTTACATTTTTCTAACTTTAGGAACAGATCATTTTCCTCCAACTGATTAAGGACTCTCTTCGTTCACTCTTCTGATTTGTTTAGGTTCTGAGAACATATTAGGATGTCGTCCATGTAGATGATGAGCCATCCTTCATTAATCATATCTCTGAAGTATTTGTTCATCATAGTTTGGAATGTGGATGGCAAATTGCATAGGCCAAAAAAAATGACAGTTGGTTTGTATAGTCCTCTGTTAGTAATGAAAGTGGCTTTCCATTCATCACCTTTCTTGATCCTGACGTTATTATATCCCCAACAAAGGTCTAATTTGGTAAAATATTGTGCACCAGCAAGTTTCATAAGGAGGTTGGATACTAGGGGTAATGGATATGCATTCTTGATTGTCCAATCGTTTAGGTATCTATAATCTTGGCAAGGTTGAAGCGCACCACTTTCCTTTTTTGAGACAAAGAAAAACGGCGATGCTTGAGGGGACTTTGATGGTCTGATGTATTCTTTGGCTAGCTGTTCCTCAATCCATTCATCTAGAGACGGCTGTTCTTTGATTGATAACGAATAAATTTTGCCAACTTTAGGATTAAAACCAGTCTTCAGATCAATAGCATGATCCCAAGTTCTGGACCATTCCAATGCTTTTTTCTCAAAGACTGAATGCCATTTCTCATATTTTGATGGTAATTCTGTTTTTGGTTTGTCCTTTTTCAACTGATGTTCTAATGCTTGAGATGCTGATGTCTTGACTCTGATCCAGTAATCGTCTTCTCCCCATTGTTGATTATCCAATGTCATTTGCCAGATAGTTCTTTTGTTTCATTGTTCATCAATGAGGTGTATTGTTTTATCTCTCCAATCAATAGTAGGGTTGTTTTCTTCTAACCAAGGGATTCCCAAAATTAACTGTTGATCTCCCAATCTGGTGATTAGAAACCAATTACTGTATCGTCTTCCTCCAATTGAATATTGAATATGGACTTGATGTGAGATCATTCCATTAGTGTTAACCGTTCCATCTGCATTTCTGACTTTAATTGGTTTTTGCAATTTTTCTTTTGGTAACTTGGTGGTTACTCCCTCATCAATAAAATTCCCTTCTGCTCCACAGTCAATCAGAGCCGAAGTTTCAGCGGGTAAATCAAACATTTCCACAGGAATTGAAAGGCGCTTGTCATTATTCGATCTTACTATTACAGAATCAAGCGCTAACTGTGAATGTCCATTTGTTATGGAAGTGCCAACCGCTGTGTGACGCTTCCAGGTTAAAAACCCTTGTTCTCGAGTTCATTGAGAAGACCTTCTCATTCATCGGCCTTCATTCCAGCAAGGATCACTCCGATGCTTGCAACTGGGTCTTCTTTCTTCTCCTTGGGCGCATCTTCAGGGATAGATCTGATCCCCTTATTTTGAAATGATGAGGAGGCCCTGAAGGAAGCGTTTGACATGGTGTTTCGTTCAGGACAATTCCTTGAAACATGCCCCTGGTTTCCACATCTGAAACACTTTCCAGATTTCATGTATTCCTCCTTCTGTTCATCTGTCCAGTGGGCATCACATTTACTGATCAGGTTGATCCGCCCCTATTATTGGTGTTTCGATTAAAATTGGAGTGACTCCCTTGTCCTGGTTTTTGCCCAAGCACTCACATCATTTCCCAAGCGCCATGAAGCTGTTCTGCCTTCTCATATGCTTCTTTCATGGATAGAACGTTCGCCTCGAGGATCTTTGTAGTGATACTTTCAGGGAGTCCTTTGACAAATGCCTGAAGCTGTGCAGTTGTTCCCTTCAAACCTGAAGTACCAATCTCCATGTGAAATTTTCTGATATATTCAGGGACTGAAACATTGCCCCCTACTCTGAGATTAGCTAGATTGTTCAGCGCCCTGAGAGCACTATTAACTTCTCCCCAATCAGCCAGGAAACGCTTTTTGAACTCGGTCCAACTTGTCCAAGTGAGAGTTGTTTCTTCTTCGTCGTCTAATTCATACTTGATCAGGACTTTCCAATCGTCAAGTTCTTGCCCAAGACAGGCAAGGGTAAATCGGATCTGTTTCTGTGCTTTGTTCTTATAATTATTGTCATTCAAGACGAAATAATCTTCAAGACTTCCAATGAAAGCCTTTGCTTCGGTTCGTTTTCCTGTAAAAACACGCATAGGTTGCAGTTTAATATCTCCTTTAGAGGTAGGTGCTGCTGCATTGGTTGCCATTTTTTCTGTTTCTCCTTTTGGTTCTTCTGGTTCTCCTGTTTTGTCTTTCTTTTTTCCTGATTCTGGATCTCCAAATAGACTTTGTTTGATCTGTTTCTGTTCTAGGAAGTCTTTCCAAGGCTGTAGCCCTTTGTCTGTGAGTGCGTATTGGTCCTGTGGTGGTGCTCCAGAGAGACTGAGGAATTTGTTCCACCAGGAGGATTCTGGTTCTTCGGTGGGTGGGTAAAATAGAGAGTAGAAATCCTCTTCTAGATCTTCATTGACCCAATCAATCCAAATGTTGTCTGGGAAGATGTCCTTTCCGTTTCCTTCAATATAATCACCTTCAAAGAGGGATGCTGGTACTGGTTCATTCTTTTTCTTAGTTCCTGAGCGGAAAAACCACCCTGTTCCTGTAGTCAACGGAAAAACCTCTTGTCAATCTAGATAATACTTTTGTCTGAAACGGGCAGAGCCATTTGGTGGTCTGAGGTTTGAGGTTCTGGTATCAATGGTGTCTGGCTAGTGTAGAAACACTGAGCAGTTCTGGGAGTTCCAACTTGTGTTAAGATTGATGCTCTCAACACAGTTCATTCTAAGTCAACAGTGGCAAGCAGAGTCTCAGTCTGCTCCCAGCCTACTGGACAAGTTCTAGACACTAAGTCAAACGGTGACAAAGGTCAAATAAACAACAAGCTCAAGAAGATGAGAGCGAGGAGTTTCGTTCAAAGGTTGAGAGAAGAATTTGATTAAGTTGGAACTGGAGTTTAGCTACTCTTACAGGAAGGTTTATATACGTAAAAAAACAAGAGAAATATAAAAGGAAATGTACAGCTAAATACCTAAGAAAGGAAACGTGAAGGTAAAGTAGCCAAAGGAGATGAGCGTCCATGAAACACATGATGATGATTATATAATGAACAAGTCTGTCAACGAAGGGAAAAGAAAACTGTAACAGAGACCTTTCTCCTTCAATTGGGGATAAACTTTTCCCCGGACGCATATGATTGAGGGGGTTGTGCCTCAATTCCTTTTTTGCAATTGGAGTCCTCATGACCCCAAAGAATGAACACCATGACTAATTTATCAGCTATTGGATTTTTAAGCTGATTTTCATAAGTCACCTTTTGTTCATGATTTTGCATAATTTTATGCAATTCTTGCAACTTTTTATTATTTTCACAACGCAATCTTTCATCCGCTTCTTGCAGTTCTTGTTTTCTGACTGCCTCTTCATAATCCATGATATTATGATATATCTCCCCATTTAATATCCAAACAGGGAAATTCTCTTGAGAACGATGTTTCTCAAGCACTTCACTAATCTCCTTCCCACGAAGATGACGCAAGGACTCATATCAAGGTCCTGGACGTGTGCCAAGACCAAGCATGTGAATGGAGGGACCATTGTATTGAGGTTGGTCCACAAGACGAGGCAAATCAGATTCAGATTGAGTAATAGTTGGTGGCAGTACAAGAAGAGAGTTGTGACAAAACTCTTCATCAGCAGAATCTTCATCTTTTTTATAATCAGTAAGATTGATAAATTGATCAATCATTTTATTACTGATGTCAATATCATCAAATTCCTCCTCAGAGGAAGCCTCATAATTTTCCTCATCAGAGGAAATTTTTCCATCCTCTGATTGATCCTTTTCTTCCAGGATTGGCATTTCGGTGGGAAGAAAAGGATATATAACATTGTCTGATGGAACAACATACATAGAGGCAACTATATCAATTTTTTCAGTTAATTGATTTGGATGAGTATAAATTTTCATACAACGACAATTCTTGTCAACATATCTTACTCCCAATGTTTTGGGAGTATTTTCATCCCACAATCTTGTTTCCTCTTTGAGAAAGCAATTGTAGATAAAAATATTGACTGTGGACTTGGCGGCGGACCAGATCAGAGAAGCAGGATGATCAGTGATGTAGATGGGTGGCAAATAGTCCTTGACCTCAGCTTTGTGCTTTATTGTATTCCAGCTGACAACCGTATTAATCATGTAGACTAATTTAGAAAGTCGGTCAACTGGAGATAATAAGGCCATATCATCTGCATCATATTTGTTCATAATCTTTTCGATGTCATCAAGAGGCAAATGATGATCTTCGACCATCATGCAACGAATAATCCCAGTGTTAATATGATCCATTTTGGTACAAGCCAAATCAAGATACACCATAACATGCATCTGTTGAGACAGGAAACTGATTTGGTAAATTTGAGACATCTATTAAAATTTGCATTAGCCTAATTCATTTTCTCGAATGAAACATGAGAAAAGATGTGCTTATCAGGCTGTGCTGTTTATATAACAACACATTATAGGCTGCCAACAACACAAACAATGTCTTGAAGTTTGGAATGTTGCATGCCAATAAGTGTACCTGGGGCTCCTTCAAATTCCCAGCATACAAAATCCACCAATTACAAGTATGCTACTGTGTGACTATTGTAAAAGTGACAATCTCAATTGTCCTAATCTAAGAGGGTCCATAGGGGGTGCCCTCCACTAGTCTGCGTGTATGTGGAACAATGTCCACTCAGCACAACCTTTATACAGAATTTCGATCCAAAATAAAGAAGTAAACCAGGGGACGAAAACCCCTATAATGGTATAAAGGCATTAAATATTGGGCAAACGGGGGTGCATCAACCCTTTCAGATGTGGCTTCCACCACACCCTTATCCGTCGACTGGGACAGCCCGTAATCCGTGCCTTTTTGCTTTCTGGTGACAAAACCAGTGTCTTTAGGGTGACAAGCCCTTGTGAGAATTTTGATTTTGCTGTTCCACAACAGCAGGTGACTCCGAAGCACCACTCCAGATGTTTAATCAGTGCTCCCACACTGTAGATCTCAAGGGAGATCTAGATGGTATCCCTGGTACCATCAACCGGATCATTATCCCATGATCATGGGTTAGCTATTCTGTACGGATGAGGGGAGATTGAGAAAGGTTAGTCATAGTCAGTCACAGTAGATCAATCAGCTATCAAGATCCCATCAGACCAGATAGAGGGCCATCAGCCATATCTGTTTGCCTGATCTTGAGTGGGATCTAGCCGATCTAACATCTATCTAAAAATACATTGTATCTATTTATAACCAGCATCCTTCCTGCAGCATGTAACAACTCCGCACAGGTTGCTTTTGAGGCTGTTGCTAGCAGGGCCCATAACCTATTGAAACAAGGGACAGCAGCGCAGACACTAGCTGTTAGGACGGATCCCACCACAACCACAAGCCTCGTGAAAAGATGATAGAATAGAATAGAGATGAAAACACAGTAGACTAGTGACCTGGTAAGAGGAAACTATCTAGAGTCTTAGAGACTCATACCTATGAGACACCCTCCTTATATACCCCAACACCTGGTCTGTGCGCACAGACTGCGCAGCCACTAGGCTGTGCATGCGCAGCTACAAGACCTAGGCCTACCATCTAGAACCGCCCAGACTCACCCAGAGTCTTCGCCCCTATACCCCCATATGCTGCAGTACAGCCACTTGCTGATCTAAGCCCTCAGAGTATCCCATTAGGGGTGGGAGTCGTTGTCGATATTCAGAGAAGTGTTGATAGAGCCCCAAGGAAAATAGATAAAATATAGAAAAATCCGTAGAAAATCGTAAGGTTGTAACATAGCCCTCTCCTCAAGACTTCACATCCTGGGAAGTTGATGCTATGGGTTGTGCCATGGGGAAATGAAGCGCAGGTTTAACAGGCCTACCATGCTCAAGGTCTCTTGAGAACGCCCCTTCTTTGTCCTTTTCTGCATATATATCCCACCTGTCCCCTTTCCATTGCTGCCAGTTCCGTTTTAACTTTTCGAGGTACTCCCGCTTGAACTTTCCGTCTTCCCATCCAAATAACCATTTGGGCGCGCGTATATCCATGTGATTTTGCCACTTGCAATAATGCAGGTCCCGTGTATTAACAAGGTGTCGTGGTGCTGTGGGGTTGGCCTTATGGAATTTCTGAACCTCCTTCTTGGCATTTTCGAGGTTTTCTGCAGGTTCCCAGGTGGAATCTTTTACAGGATAGTTTTTCCATTTGACCAAATATTCCAATCACCCGCTGCCATGTCTGCTCACTCAGCTATCCATGACTTCCTCAACCTTGTATTCATCATTGGAAGACTCCTCAACCATCTGCACTTCTTGTCTTTGCACGATTTTTTCCTTCTGGTTAGGAAATCCTGGCTCTTTGTATGGTTTGAGAAGAACCTTGTTAAATACATTGTAGACTTTCCAGGAAGCTGGGACTTTTAACCGTATGCCAATTTGCCAACCTTCTCGACCACCTCCAAGGGACCCACAAACTTGCCATCTAGCTTCTTAGTGGCGCAAATAACCGGTAGATTTTCCATGCTCAGGTAGACTTTGTCACTTTGTATTGCCAGGCCTGAGACTTGCCTGTATCATACCGTGTCTTCATCATAGTGGCCATTTTTTCCAGTGCCACTCGTGCCTGTGAATGAACATCCTTTAACTCATCCACCAGCATTTTGACTGCCACCACTTTTGGTTTGTATGTGAGACTAAGACCTTTGTGTGGATGATGCCCGTAGTTCATAAAGAATGGTGAGAAGCCGGTAGAGACATGTATCCGGTCGTTGTGACAAAATTGTGCTACCGATAGCCAATCACTCCAATTGTCCTGTCTGTGATTGACAAACATCGTCAGGAATTCTTTGACCTCCTGATTGACACACTCCATCTGTCCATCAGTTTGCGGATGATAGGTGGTTGATTGGTTAGGTTTGATCCCCAACATACTGTAAAGGTCATCCATAAACCTTGATGCAAACTGAGGCCCTCGATCACTGATGACCTTGTGTGGTAATCCATGGTCCCTGAACATGTTGTCCCTCATTAAAATGGCTACCCCTTGTGATGTGATGGATGACGTAGTTGGTAGGAAATAGGCCTTCTTGGTAAAGCAATCTACCACTACCATTATCATGTCGTTGCCCTTTGATTCCGGAAGCAGTCCCATTAAGTCCACTGATATGACCTCCCATGGTTCTTGTGGCACTTCATTCGGTACTAATGGCGTGGCCCTTGGTTGTCAATCTGGTTTAGCGCGTTGACATGTTTCACAGCCAGCAATGTATTCCTCAACATCCCGGCGCATATTTGGCCACCAATAATTGCGGGTAAGCTGTTCCATGGTTTTGGCAATCCCAGAATGCCCCCATGAGTGATGGATTTGAATGATTTCCCCTCTGATGCATTTAACGGCTGGAACATAGACACAACCCTTCCATTCCACCAGTCCCTTATCCACCTTGAAATCTCCATCGCCTTCTTTGAGTCCTCTCAAAACCTGCTTTTCCCATTGTCGTTTTGGAATCTTCCGTATATGGTCCACAATTTCCTCTAGTGCTCGATCATCATCGAAAATCCGGACAAACAAGTGCTCTTTTAACAAGATGACACCTTCATTGTTGTTTTGACCTTGCTCATGACCTGCTCGTCTTGACAATAGATCTGCCTTATAGTTAGATTTTCCTGACCGGTGTTTAATGACAAAGTTATATTCCTGTAAATCCGTCACCCAATGTGCTTGTCGCCTATTCAGATTCTGCAGTTTCCTAAAATATGTAAGGTTTTGATGATCCTTTAAAACCTTTACAATTTCCTTGGCGCCTTTGAGGTAATGAGACCATTCATAGAAGGTGTGCATAACCGCCAGCATTTCCTTACCGTAGATCTCATAATTCCTCTCTGCATCATTAAGCGACTTTGAAATGAAAACCACAGGTCTCCACAGATTGTCCTTTCCCTGCTGCGACAAGATTCCACCAATAGCAAAATTGGAAGTGTCCACTTCAATCTGGAACTGCCCCTTGTCATCAGGAATTTTCAAGGTCACCTCCCTCACCACAAGGTCTTTCAGTCCCTGAAAGGCTGCAGTTTCAAGCTCTGTCCACAGCCACTCAACTTTACCAGTTAAGCGAGTTAAAGGTTTGGCTACACGTGCAAAGCCCTCCACAAACCGATGATAAAAATTAATAAAGCCCAAGAATTGCTGTAGTTCCCGTTTCGACATTGGAGCGGTGATGCGCAGCGTTGTGGACGAAACCCAAAATGAACCCAACACACAAACCAACCACAAAATCGAATCTGGATTGGGGCACACCTTCAGTAGCAACAGGCTGGCTGGAGGGGAGCACAGGTGGACAGACGTTTGAAGTGGCACAGAGGCTGGACGAAGGGGATTTGAACACACACTGAGACTGATGGTGAGGGCGGAAGGGGTTTCTCGGTCTTCACTAATACGACAAAGTACGAAAGTGACTGTAAGTGGGGGCCGACTGAGAGTAGTCAAACCAGAGTGTTTGTCCGAAGGAGGGGAAGAGGGATAAGGGTGTGGAGAAGAGGACGAATGGGGCAGACGAGAGGAGACAGAACAAAGACAAGGTCAAAATGAGGCTGGATGTGGGCAAGGGACCTAAGGCAAGACTCAGAGAGAGGGCAATGCTAGCACCGGACTCTGAGGGGAGGGAAAGAAGGTCAAATTTTCTCTGTTGCGTAAAGGCGAAGATACATGTATATAAAGTAAATGATGGTAGCTAAGAATCAATTCGAAGAAGAAAGTCCACTCCACCAACT
Source organism: Amanita fuliginea (assembly GCA_023014435.1). Classification (NCBI taxonomy): domain Eukaryota; kingdom Fungi; phylum Basidiomycota; class Agaricomycetes; order Agaricales; family Amanitaceae; genus Amanita; species Amanita fuliginea. The sequence goes on from JAEBUQ010000005.1 coordinate 2,389,324, forward strand.
GATAGGAGTCTCCTGGACACCATCCTTTCGAAGGTTGTAGGGAAGGAACGGAGGAAACGAGTCCATAACAACAAAACGAAACAGGTACGAACTGAGTGCAGAACTCATCTGCTATCACCGATGCTCGCAACGCCCATATAGGCTTCTATCGCCGTTCGGGTTCCTCGGTCGAAGTCTTTTGCGGCGATGGTGACCGCTCCACAGTGTTTCCTAGGCTTCGAAATCATGACAGAGGAGGTTCTCTAAGTCCCCATGACTTGTCAAGTCCGCAGGAAGGCGCGCCACATGCCACGTCGAATAGTAGGGCATTAACTGGTCTGCTGGAACCAGCCTTGGATGCAATGTCCCCTCCCTGTTGATGACCACATATCTGGCAAGAGTTTGACCTACTATGATCCAAGGGCCCCCAGGGGATATTGTCCTCCAAAAACCGTCGATCTCAGCAATCACATTGGTCCGCCAGACTACTTGTCCAACCATGAAGTGTGTTTGTTCGACTGAGGCTAGCTCCCCCACCGAGACCAAGCTGTTGATGAGTTCGAGGTAGAACCGGTTTCGAAGGCGCGGGTCCCTTGGTGCCATTAAGGTGGATGCTTCGTTCGTGTCGTGGAACATATTCTCCCGGCCTCCTCTAGCTCCAATGCTGCACGTCAGGTGGGTCCAACAGTTGTCGGGGACCAGCCTCGAATCCGCAAACTGCATTCCAATTGAATTTGTAATAGCCATGCTTGTTTGTTTGGACGATGGTATCATTCGAAGTGTGGCTCCTGGGTCTACCGTGGTGCTGGTGGTGCTGGATGGCGTGGGTGGTTTGACTGGGCTAGGGGGTACATCTACCATTGACGAATCTGGGTCTACAGTGGGCGATTCTGTGCGGTCCGTGATCCTGGCGGTGAGCGACGACTGATTCGACGAGGAAAGCCTTTCTCTAAGGCTTAAGCGCTGGCCAGAAGGAGTGATTCCGTTCTGTCGGGCTGATCTACGCATGCTGTGTGTGATAACCGTCGAAATAAGGTTCTGATAGGAGTTGGGGAGCGGCAGGGACGACTTTTATGTTTTTCGAATCATGCGACGGCCGGTCTGGGCGGATATGAAATTCGTCTGGTTGTCAGGCACACGTCTGGTGATGCAGGTGCCTTTCTGTCTGGCGCTACGGAGGCGGTGACAGGCTGGATGTTTATGCTTCTCCAAACGCTGAGGTGGCCAACTCAGCCAAAACCGTTTCGAAATGCTCACCCTTCTTTCGAATGGAGTGTGACCTACTTCTAGCACTTCTTCCCTGGGCAAGTGGCTTCAAACGCTTTCTATTTCGCTTCTTCCATTTGTGTGTGCGTGTGGTACCCGTGTGGATACGTAGCTGGCGTATCAGTGGGCCACTCTGCCAGAGCTTTAACCTTTCCCTGTTCCATCTTGATGGAATCCTGACTAATTACAAGTCCCAGGAAATCGATTTGTAGCTGATCAAACCAGCATTTCTCCAGTTTCAGGGATAGCTTATGCTCCTCTAATTTAGCCAAAATATGGTTAACATGTTGTATATGATCCTGCTGATTATCAGAAAAGACCAGTATATTGTCCATGTATATTACAACCCATCCTTTGGCGATCTCCACCCTGAAAATGTCATTCATCATGGTCTGAAACGTGGCCGGCGAATTAGTGAGTCCAAAAAACATGACCAAGGGTTCAAAGAGTCCTCTGTTTGTTCGGAATGCCGCTTTCCATTCATCCCCTTCTTTGATGTGAACATTATTGTATCCCCACCGGATGTCCATCTTGGAGAAGATCCGTGCCCTAGACAATTTGTCCACTAGTTCACCAATGAGAGGAAGCGGGTACCAGTTCTTTATTGTCATTTCGTTTAACTGCCGGTAATCCTGTACAGGTTGTAATTTCCCAGCACTTTACACTCCCCCACATGTCCTTGTGGAGTCCAGGTAAAGTCCCTGCACTCCAGGGACTGTCCAGGTTCAGTCCAGGCACAAGCAAGGTCATTGCAGGGAGTCCAGGTTCAGTCCTTGTGGAGTCCAGGTAAAATATATATTTTGCAAAAACAGTGTTTAAACACATTTTTTACATTCTCCTGATGCTCAGTCTATTTAGTGTACATGAATGTGATGTTTTGCATGTCTTGGACACTAAGGACACTAAAGTTTAAGTGAGCATGTAGCAGGAATATATGTGAGTCTTTGTGAACTCCATGTAGACTCCTGACAGTCTTTGTCATTGTAACTAACTTGTATCTTAAATTCAGTTATCTGGATATTTTCTGGACCATTTTTCTTTAACTATTGCACCTTCAGAAACTATTTCTTTACTCTTTCTGGGTAATGTGGTCAGCCAGCACACACAATCTGAATATTCATATCACTTATACTGATAATAACCCTCATGCAACACCACCATGGCAGAATCAAAGAGCTTAAACTGCAGTTGATTTGGTAATGGAAAATACAAATTTTAGGTGATGTTGGTGGTGGAAGGTTGGTAGTGTGCTCAACAGGTTGTGCATGTGGCACTGGTGTTATATAAAAGTGGGAAATAATTACTGGAGATTGGCAGCATAGCTACTGACAGCAGTCACAAGAGGTTGGAGAGTTGGTGAGCTTGGCTAGTGGATAGTGATAAACTTGTGTGATCACAAGGAAGTGAACAGCATAGGTGGGTGGTGGGCATGTCATAATGGCTGTTGACAGGCAGTAAATAAGCAATGGTAGGTGATAGTCAGTTTTTTGGAACTGTGCAAACTCAAACTGATTAAGGCATGGACAAACCAAACACCAAACTGCAGGATTCCTATGTTGAGAGCACTAATAAAACCTATATGAAGGTAAGTGAGTAGTTCATGTAACAGTAGAAAAGATATCTTGCCTCAGACATGTGCACAGGCAAATGAATATGTTTTATGGTACAAAATATGCAAGATAGGGTGTAATGGCTTATTGAAGGAAAAGAGCATAGTAGCTTTTATTTACCCTTGCACTCATGCTCTGCAACACTCAGCACCATCTACATGTTCAATATATCAATATATCTTCCCACATTAGTGCCTTGTTCATTTAAAATTAAAAACATTTTTATTTTTATTTTATTTTATTTATTACAAAACTATAGGGAGTGGGTGAGTGAGAGGGCAAGGATGAGAGGAGGGTAAGGGCAAAAGGGCAATGGCAGAAGGGTGTGGGCAAGGGCAAGGGTAAGGGTGAGGGCATAAGGGTGAGAGGGTGAGGGTGAGGGTGTGGGCTTAAGGACAAGAAGGCAGGAGGGCATGGGCATGGGTGTAAGAGCAAGAGGGCAAGAGGGTGTGGGTGTGGGTGTAGAGGCAAGAGGGTGAGAGGGCAAGGGCAAGGGTGTGGGCATAGAGGCAAGAGGGCAAGAGGGCAAGAGGGTGAGGGCAAGGGTGTGGGCAAGGGTGCATAGAGGCAAGAGGGCAAGAGGGCAAGAGGGCAAGGGCAAGGGCAAGGGCAAGGGTGTGGGTGTAGAGGCAAAGAGGCAAGTGTTTACAAGTATTTGAACACCATCACTAGCATCAGATTTAATCCCTCTACAACTTTGATTAATAAAATGTATAATGAATTTGACATTGGAGTGCAGTGTCTGTCACAAACATTTTTGAATTGGTTATATCTCAAGAATTTCTTTGTTTACAAATATTTGTATATAATTAACAACTTATATTCACCCCCTCTATGACTTTGATAAATAGAACATGTCATGAATGTGACCTTGGAATGGCATGCTGACATTGTTGCACAAAACTGCTTGAAAGGGTTATATCTCAACAAGTACTTTGTTTACAAATATTTGTATACCATCAGTTGCATTGGATTGAACTCCTCTACAACTATTGTTAATAGAACATGTCATGAATGTGACTTTCCAATGGCATGTTGGCATTGTCACACAAAACTATTTAAAAGGGTTATATCTCAACAAGTACTTTGTTTACAAATATTTGTATACCATCAGTAGCATCAGATTTGACCCCTCTACAACTTTTGTTAATAGAGCATGTCATGAATCTGACTTTTGTACCTCAGAGTGTTGTGGCTGTGCTATAAAAAAGCGGAATCATGATAGTATTTTGAAATTATCTCCATGGATATTGGGTTTGCAGATATTTGGTTTTCATATTCTGGGCCAAATTGACTCCCTCTATATTTTTTGTTAGTAGGTCATGTGACAATTCTCACTTTCTGAAACTGTGGGAAATGTGACACTTGTGACATGTGACAGTGAGAACAGGTAATATCTATTGTGGGAAAATATACATCTTATCTAATCACCCTATATAAAATTTTAATCTTAATCTTAAGCTTATCTACATTACTAAACTAACCTACTTATGTAATCCTACTACAGTAGCTTACTAATCAAATTTCGAGGAGGGGGAATGGCAGAAACTGGGTGCTGCTGGCTGTCCTTATATACCTGTCAGGTGTGCACAGACCACCTGATTGATCATGTGACATATACATCATGTGAGCAATGCTGTGACAGTCTGTGACAAGTCTGTCACATGTGAGTGACAGTCTCACATATTAGCAGTGCCTGGACTCCAGGGACTCCCTGCCCAGTCCAGTGCAAGGACTCCCTGGAATTGCAGGACTAGTCCTTGCAAAACACGTGGAAGTCCAGGCACAGTCCAGGCACAGTCCAGGTCCATTTTGGCTGGGGTTGCCTGCCAAACCATGATATGTGAAAATGCAAGGACAGTCCGGGCACAGTGCCTGGAGTCCACGTGGAGTCCACGAGGACTACGTGGGGGAGTGTAAAGACCTCTAATTTCCCATCCTTTTTCTTAACAAAGAAGAATGGCGACACCATAGGAGATTTACTGGATTGGATGCGTCCTGACTCCAAGTTTTCCTTCAGGAACTCGTCGAGCTGTGCCTGTTCTTCGCGGTTTAAGGGGTAAATTTTGCAATCAACTGCCTTTGAACCTGGAATTAGCTCAATGGCATGATCCCAAGGGTGTCATGGTGGTAATTCATCAAAAGTCTCCTTCTCGAACACCTTACGGTGACCCAAGTAGTGCTTGGGAACAACCTCTTCCAAAGTTTGCTTTGTTGCTACCCTGGCTTCCCTCGCCACAATGTCCATTGCCACTGATCAAATGCAAATTTCAGGATCCCCAATATGTATAGCTAATAACCGTTCCCCTGTTTCCAAGGGTTGCATTGGATCTACTTCCTCTTCTGGTTCCGCTACCACAGAGCGATCCCAACAAGTCCCCAGACATTGACTGAAGTGAACTTCTTGCTTTTTCCAGTCCATCACCGGATTGTGATGCTGGAGCCAATCATGTCCCAAGAATAGGTCTGTCTTCCCTAATCAAGCCACTCCACATTCCACAATTTCCTCATGGTCACCGATATGCAGTTTGAATTGCACCATATACTCCAAGCTGCCCATTACATTATGCATGCCATCAGCATTGTAAACTGCCATAGGTCGAAGCATCTTTTGCTTATTTAATTTGTGACGTTCCACAAATTTGTCATTGATGCAGGACCCTGTGCAGCTGGAATCTACTAGTGCTGTGACATTAATTGTGCACCCCATGTCCATGGTGGTGATCGTTCCTTTCAAATTCATTTCCTGCTTGCCAGAAGCCTTTACCAACTGTCCTCGCAGTTGTACCAAGTTCCATAGTGCCTCTTCTTCCAATAGGGCGTTTAAGTCCCTTACAAGATCCTCATCGACTTGATGAGTCCTCTTGTTGTGAACCCACTCTTTCAGACACCGCACTGCAGTTGTTTTTTCCTGCTGCCATATTTGTCTTAGAACCCATGCAGGTGTCCAAGTTCTTATCCAGGGTTTTGCGCTCACACTCAGGTTCCAAATACAATGTACAAAGGATGAACATTCATATAACAATTCTGGAACACTAATACACGAGTCCTTGTGTACAACTGAGTCTGTTTCTGTCAATAGCACTGAGCGCTCACCTATTGACCCTCGCCAAAACCCTTCTCCTTCCCGTACTCCTTCCACATCTCCTCAGTGAGATTCTCGACCTTCAGCTCTCTGATCCGCCCTTTGCCCTTATCCTGCACTTTAGCCCTTTTTGGCTCGGGGCAATCCTTAGCCCAATGCCCCGTGTTTCCACAATTGAAACAAGCACCCTTTGCTCGTTTTGTCTTGTCTACATCCATCGCATTTGGATCACGCATCGATTTGGAGCTGGACGGTGCACTGTATTGAAACTGGTTTGGTTTGGAGTCTTTAGCAACCGGTTTCTCCTTGTAATCGTTGTTGCTTTGACCAGTTCCATAAGTGTCATTCGCCTTTCTATATGTGTGTGCTAATTCAATTGCCCTCTTTTGGGTCTGGTCAAGGGTTGCTTCTTCTGGTAAATTCCCATATCGAATTAGATCTCGTCCTAGTGCAGGGTGAATGTGCCCCAAGAAATGTGCCAGTAACGCCCTATCATCCCAATTAACCAACGGCTTTAGAGCGTTGAACTTAATGATATAGTCCTCTACTGGCTGCGTTCCTTGTTTAAGTACCAAGATTGCATTGGTTGCCTTTTCTCTAGTTTCTGTCGACATGAAGAAATGGTGCATCTCTTCCTTGAATCCTGTCCATGTCGTAAAGGGATACTGGTTCTGGAGAGGTCGTCTCAACAGGGTAGGCAGTTCTGTGAAATGATTGTACCGTCCTGTATTTAGTTCCTCCCAGGTAAGACTGGGTGTCCAAAACGGTGATGCGTTGATGCGCAACTAGGTGGGAACTCTATCACCAAACCCTAAAAACCAACACCAGGGCAACACCTTCAGTGGTTGATCGAATCAAAGTTTGAAAGGAGGAATAGAGGGGATCAAGAGGGCCTAGAGCGACTGCTGCGAGTGGAGAGACCTGTAGAACTGCACTATGAAGCTGGGAGTGCCAGGAGGCACTGAGATGACAAAGGGACAAAGGCAAACGAAGGCGGGGACGACTAGACAAGGTTTCAAATGTGGTTCGAAGGTGCAAGGCAAGATTCGACTAGGTGGCTGGGATGCTGGAATGACTCTAGGGGTGCAAGGGCAAGACAAGGGAACAAAGGGCGACGCTTAGATCATGACTCTGAGGGGGAACACAACTGGGGGCTGACTCTCTTTTTGTATCTATACAGGGGATGTCCTATATAAGTAAAAAGGGGGGGAAACAATGAAAGGGGGTGCCTGATGCTAAAAATAGTCTAAAATTGAACTGGCAACGAAACAAAAGATGTGGAGCAAGTGAAACATATGCTGTGCAAACCATGACAACACAATCCTGATGACAACTGGGCTTCATGCAATGTTCTAGAAGATGTTACAATTTCTTTCCATTTCGTTAACGGACTTACTTTATTATATAATCATCATTATGCATTTCATGGACGCTCATCTCCTTTAGCTACTTTACCTTCACATTTCCTTTCTTAGGTATTTAGCTGTACGTTTCCTTTTATATTTCTCTTGTTCTTTTACATATATAAACCGTCTTGTAAAGTAGCTAGACTTCAGTTCCAACTTAATTGAATTCTTCTCTCAACTTCTGAACGAAACTCCTCGCTCTCATCTCTTTGAGCTCGTCGTTTGTTTGACCTTTGTTGTCATTTGACTTAGTGTCCAGAACTTGTCCAGTAGGCTGGGAGCAGACCGAGACTCTGCTCGTCACTGTTGACTTAGAACAGATTGTGTTGAGAGCATTGATCTTAACACAAGTTGGAACTCTCAGACCGCTCAGTGTTTCTACACTAGCCAGACACCATTGATACCAGAACCTCAACCCTCAGACCCCCAAACGGTTCTGTCCATTTCAGACGAAAGTATTATCTAGATCGAAGGGAAGTCTTTCCATCGACTACAGGAACAAGGTGGTTTTTCCACTCAGGAACCAAGAAGAAGAACGAACCAGTACCAGAATCCCTCTTTGAAGGTGACTACATAGAAGGACAAGAGGACGCCTTCCCAGACGACGTTTGGATTGATTGGATAAATGAAGACCACGAAGAAGGATTTCTTTCGTTATTCAAACCACCTACAGACGAACCAGAACTCTCCTGGTGGAACAAATATCTCAATCTCGCTGATATTGCAGGACGAGAACGATACACACTTAAGGAAGGAGAGCTACAGCCTTGGATAGAATTCCAAGAACAGAAACAGATTGAAACAAACCTATTTGGAGATCCAGAATTAGGAAAGAAGAAAAACAAAACAAGAGAACCTACAGATCCAAAAGAAGAAACAGAAAAGATGGCATCAGACGCAGCAGCACCTGCCTCTAAAGGAGATATCAAACCGCAGCCTATGCATGTTTTTACAGGAAAATGAACCGAAGCAAAGGCTTTCATTGGAAGTCTTGAAGATTACTTTGTTTTGAATGATGATAACTATAAAGGCAAAGCACAGAAACAGATTCGATTTACTCTTGCCTGTCTTGGGCAGGAACTCGACGATTGGAAGGTTTTAGTCAAAGAGGAACTGGACGATGATGAAGAAACGACCCTTACTTGGACGAGTTGGGCTGAATTCAAGAAACGCTTCTTAGCCGATTGGGGCGAAGTTAATAGCGCTCTTAGAGCGCTGAACAATCTAGCTAATCTCAGAGTAGGGGGCGATGTTTCAGTCCCTGAATATATCAGAAAATTCCGCATGGAGATCGGTACTTCAGGTTTGAAAGGAACAACTGCGCAGCTCCAGGCCTTTGTCAAAGGACTCCCTGAAAGTATCGCTACAAAGATCCTTGAAGCGAATGTTCTATCCATGAAAGAAGCATATGAAAAGGCAGAACAGCTTCATGGTACTTGGGAAATGATGCGAGCGCTTGGATGCAAACCAGGACAAGGGAACCGCTCTAATTTTAACTGAAACACCAACACTAGGGGCGGATCAACTCGATCAGTTAATGCTATGCCCACTGGATGTTTGACAGATGAACAAAAGGAGGAATACATGAAAACTGGGAAGTGTTTCAGATGTGGAAACCAGGGACATGTTTCAAAAAATTGTCCAAAACGAAACACCACCCCAAACGCCTCCTTCAGGTCCTCCTCATCGTTTCAGAATAAAGGGATCAGATCCATCCCTGAGGATGCGCCCAAGGACAAGCAAGATGACCCAGTTGCGAGTATCAGAACAATCCTAGCTGGAATGAAGGCTGATGAACGAGAAGGTCTTCTTAACGAACTCGAGAATGAGGGTTTTTGATCAGGAAGCGTCACACAGCGGTTGGCACTTCCACAGCAAATGGACTTTCACAGTTAGCGCTTGATTCTGTAATAGTACAATCGAATAATGACAAGCGCCTTTCAATCACTGTTGAAACAATCGATTTACCCACTGAAACCTCTGCCCTCATCGATTGCAGAGCAGAAGGGAACTTTATTGACGAAGAAATAACAATGAAACTACCAAAAGAAAAACTAAGAAAACCGATTCGAGTTAGGAACGCAGATGGAACAATCAACACAAATGGAATGATCACCCATCGAGTATTAATTCAATATTCAATTGGAGGAAAGCGTCACAGTAATTGGTTCTTAATCACCAAGTTAGGAGACCAACGATTAATCTTGGGAATTCCTTGGTTAGAAGAAAATAACCCAACTATTGATTGGAGAGACAAAACAATTCGCCTTGTTGATAATCAACGACAAGATGGGACGATCTGGCAACTTGCACTGGACAATCAATGGGGAGAGGACGACTATTGGATTAGGGTTAAAACGTCAACATCTCAGGCACTGGAACATCAACTGAAAAAGGATGAACCAAAGACAGAACTACCCGTGGAATACGAGAAGTGGCGGTCAGTCTTTGAGAAAAAGGCTTCAGAACGATTTCCTACCTCTAGAACTTGGGATCATGCGATCGAACTGAAAAGCGGTTTTACTCCTAAAGTTAGCAAAATCTACCCGCTATCAATTAAAGAGCAGTCGTCCTTGGACAAATGGATTGAAGAACAGCTTGCTAAAGGATATATCAGACCGTCGAAATCACCTCAGGCCTCACCATTCTTCTTTGTTTCAAAAAAGGAAAGTGGAGTGTTAAGGCCATGTCAAGACTACAGATACCTAAATGATTGGACAATCAAGAACGCATACCCACTGCCCCTAGTATCCGATCTCCTTACTAAACTTGCTGGAGCGCAATACTTCACCAAACTAGATCTTCGCTGGGGATACAATAACGTCCGAATTAAGAAAGGCGACGAATGGAAAGCAGCCTTCATCACAAATCGAGGATTATACGAACCAACTGTTATGTTCTTTGGACTATGCAATTCACCATCTACGTTCCAAACCATGATGAACGAATACTTCAGAGATATGATTAATGAAGGATGGCTCATCATTTACATGGATGACATTTTGATCTGTTCTCAAAACAAGACAGAATTGGAAAAACGAACAAAACGAGTTCTAGACCAATTAGAGGAGAACGACTTGTTCCTGAAACTGGAAAAATGTAAATTCGCTGTACAAGAAGTTGAATTTCTAGGAATGATCACAGTAATTTACCCTCCCCCCCCAGTCTGATTAGACTCCGATAGGACTCCGATGACTCCTATAGGACTCCTATAGGACTCCAATGAAAAAATCCAAAAAGACTTCAAATATTATGAACCATGTTTTGATTGTTTGTTTATGTTTGCTTGATATATATGTATGAGTTTCAAGCCATATAGTACAGAGAGGCA